>JAVXUP010000196.1:0-664969 GCA_033070095.1 Escallonia herrerae
ATCTGTATTTGATAAACCCGAGATAACCGGGCGACATGTCGGCCCTTCATAATAGTCGCTTGCAATTGCTATGCTGATCAAAACATCTAATTCTGCAACAATGTACAATCAATTCCTTGTATAAGAGCTATTCATTGTTTTAACTTCTCATAATTTCTGCATAAAGCATTATGATCAAATGATTAGGCTCAAAGGCAAGAAAAACTATGCTGTAGTTAGAAATATTAATTGTTAATATTTGAAAGTATTAAGTATCAAAAGAAGGTCTACAAAGGCATGTTAATTTCCCTAAAAAGAATAATCTTTTTTGTAAAAACAAACAGAGGGGTTTGACACAAAACGTTCATATTTTAGGAAATTGTAACAAAAGCATTGCCAAGTTCACATGGTACGAAGAAACAAAAATCAAGCTCCTACTCCACACAGCCAAATAAAAGATGAGGTACCTGCAGTAGCAGAAACCAATTGTCTCCACATGTTATGATGTTCACAAAAACGCCCAATCAATCTCTGCAGAATGCTTTTCAACTTGGACTCCTTCTCAGATTCAGCTTGCGAGAGCCCACCCAACAATTTCTTAATAACTGGAGTCCAGTACCTGAAGAAACCCTGCATGACACAGGTCGAGGAGGAAAGACAGAAAAATGAGATGTATTCTGCAAGATGCAAACTTTTGGGTGATTATCAAGCTATAGTCACTTTGTATGGCTTCATAAACAGAGATAAGAAATAAAGCCAAGTAACTATATGATGCATCAGCACCCTGGTCAACTATATTTGAAAATCGTCTTCCAACACAGGCAGTGCCGTAAAGCCAGTGAAGAACCTAAAGCACAAACAAAAAGCTCGGTCATCCACCCTGCCCCCCGCCCCATACACACGCGCAAACCTATATGTATACATGGAAGCGGATACATCCACACCATCGTGCTTATTCATCATGTTTTGCTACAAGGCGCACAGTTTTATGAGGGTGCAGATATAGCTCACCTAAATATACGGACATATATATACTGAATAATGGGACACTATCCCCACTTGAGAAATCTGCAGACTTTCTTGGTGATAATTGTTTTACAACAGACATCTCACCAACTAATTGATTAGCTCTATCCTCCGACGAGAGTGAAGCAAACTAGCCAGCCTCCAGAATGACCATTATCATCATCTCAATTTCAACTTGTCCCAAACTACAATGCTGAATCCGCCAATTATCTTCATTACAGCAAATATAGGGTTTTCCCGCCTGAACTCCACCTTTGTGCGAAGGGATATGACAATACTATATTGACATATCATACCCAAGTTGGCCATCTTATTTCTCTACTAGACAAAAAGGATTTTCCCTACCCACCCAGAAAGGTAGTCCTGCATAAACTCCAGGCATTGCACCTTTTGACACTAACCTTTTTGGATGATCGTAACTCATAATCCTGAGGAATGCTCCCACACAAACTTTCAGGCACTTCCAGAAGGTACGCATCTTTTCCAACCGTTACATAATTGATCTGCAACGGATCATCATAGAGATAAAAGTTAGTTTCCAAAGAAACTAGTCATGAAAGAAGACTTCTATAGATAAAGAAAATATCACTGCCAACAAAATTCTTACTGATGCATCTCCAAGCAATTTTCGCTGTTCCTTCAAGTGTTTCACCAAACTAGATTCAAACTCCTTCAAATTCTTGCAGGCAGAGTCGTACTCCACGTCGACTCCCTCTCTAGGTATTATACGGCCTGAACTATTTGCTTCCACCCAATCAAAACCATCCTTAAAATGCTTTAGAACTGAATGGACATCAGGAAGACCTTCACCTGGAGATAATTGGCGTATAAGATGCGAAGCATTTGGTCAAAATGCAAAAGACTCTTAACTTCTATCATACCGGGTGTTAACAAACGATGTAATAGCCTTGAGTCGACATTTTGCAAAATGACACCAAGCTCAGAGCACGCATGCGACATCAATTCACAGCCACGGAGAGCTGATATGAACTCTTGAAGCTGTTTCTTTGCTGCATCTTCATATAGAACCACTTTATTTGCATTCCTACCATTAGCTTCACTGTTTCATACCAAACCATGGAACATAAAGTGCCTTTATATACTTTACCTGCTAAAGAACATAAACGGCATCACTGGCTATATTTACCTCTTAGCAAAGAGGCGTGCAAGCAACCGTTCCATGTCTGAAAGCCTTGACAACTCTTTTCGATATCCAATTACCAAAGGAAGATTACCTCCCTATAAAGATGCAAAATATTAGAAACCAAATGTGACTGTTAACACTGAGAATATATGAATGCTATATGTACCAAATACACACACAAAGACGTATAAGAAAATAACAAATAAGAATTCCAGGCACAATAACTCGATGCAGGCCTACAAGTCATTGAACCTGAAAACTTTCAGTGATGTAGAAAAAAAACAATGTTATTTACTGGAATCCTAAGAAATCAATAGCAGTATTGAAATGTGGAGATTTGGGGGGGGGGGGGGGGGGGGGAGATACGAAGTAAGGTGACAAGTACGAGTACCAGCCACAGTGCAGAATAACACCATTTACTCTCTCAAGCTGATGCATTCCTTAAAATGGCAGGACCGTTAAATTGCCAATAATCAATTTATACTACAGCAACAACATGCTCTGCCTTAGTGTTTTTTATGAAGAGTTCCAAGGCGCTGTTTGATAAAATCAAGAAACATTAAGACTAACACAAAATTGGAGGGAAGAAGGAAGCTTGTACAATATCACTGATAATATTTCACAAAGTGGTCACTAGAAGTGTCTTTTGAGCAACAATGTCGTTGAGTCAGATTATTAAACCGAACAGCAGTTTTCTTCAGCAAGAAATCATAACTTTGAACAAAGGTCGCAGTTCAAGGAAAAATGCAAGCTTCCTCTGAGATAGAGGTGGATGTGAAAGGTTCTGAGACATTCTCTTAACCATTGAATATTGAGATTGCTACTAAGTGTCGTTTTATAAACCAATCACCTCTTTGGTGCAGTTTTGCATATCTGCTTTTTTGATGTATGCCTCTGATACTGAAGACTAGTCCACTTCCCATTGATCTCAAACTGCTAGGATTCCATAAACAATTTCCAGGAGTTCATCCTCCTAACCAGTCCACATAATGCCAAATTTCTGTTTTTTTTTTTGGCAAGGACAAAGAAAAGAATTGAGAAGGGACATTTCAAAACCAGGTACCTAAATTTCTAATATACCTTTAGACCCGCTACAGCATCCTGGCGTTCCCTAATCAGCCCCAAATGATAGAGCGGTCTTGCAATCCATGTTCTAAGCAACCTCTTTCCAAATGCTGTTACACAGTGGTTCAATTGAGCATACAATGTCCTTCACAGAAATATAAAGCACCTCAGAATAACGTTGACATCAGTAACTTTGAAATCAACATAAGAATAAAGGCAAAGTTACCCTGAAGAGTCTCCATTTCCACTGTTCTCAAATATCTCAAGGTTCTCCAATGCAGCCGCATCAAGAACCATATATGGTTTTTGACCGAAATCACTGAAACCAGAGCATGGAAGCAACTCAAACTTTGCGAATCTAAGCAACGTTTCATCCAGAAAAGCCTGCTTCAGGTAGAAGAGAGTGCCTCCAAGGGATGAGAGTGCATAGATGCCATCATCGCCGGCATTCACGAGCTCAGATAGAACACCCGGTAGGCTGCCCAGGCCCCCATCTTCAACTGAAGAATCAATAGCATGCGAAATTACTTCATTCAAAGATGAAGAACCCGAATGATCATTGATACGCTTGTAAATACCCTTGACTTCACTGACAGTTCTAACAGCATCCCAAAATTCTGATAATGGAATCAACTCATTTACTAAGGGATTTCTTGTCTGTCTCAGCAATAATCTCTCTGTTTCAGGGCTGAGCCTTTTAGTAGGTTTAACAATTTCAACTGGTCTTAGTTCAGACAGTAGACAGCTCAAGACACTGCACTCTGAGTCATCCGCAAACTGGTCAAAGAAGTACAGTTAGTTCTCTACAAGATTTACAGTATCAAGAAAAAGATATCTGGAATCACATTTATTCTGTGATGGATATACAAATTTATACTAAGAACATTGTCAATGACATTTCTGAAACGCAAAAAGGAAACTAATATAGAATTACAAAAAAGGTTCTTTTTGAAGGAAAAAATTCCGTTGAAGTTCAACCATTTCAAAACGTACTTCCGTCCCATACATGTACAAATGCAATCTCATTTTTCATTTCAAGTATTCCAATTAAAATCACCATTGCCAAACAAACTGAAATTGCCAACTCTAGTCAATAAGCTCGCTGCGCTACGATAACATATGACCCAAACAACAACATAATAGTGGTCTACACGATCTAGCAGCTCATAGTTGCCATTTATGTCACTTAAACTTGCCCCCCACCCCCCCCCCCCCCCCCCCAACAACACACCCACACACACAACCCACCAGTTCAACTCCACTGAGCCTTCATCGCAATCAAGTCTTCCTCATTACTTGTTTGGCTTGATATCCCCCCAGTTTACCCTATTTTATATATGCCCAAACGTCAGAAAACTATGAGACAGAAAGAGTGTCAAATTCATAAAAAATCAGCTCGCTCCGATATACTCACAACCACATCCACAGACCAAGCATATACCTTCCTGACCATACACCTTTCCTCTGACAGATTATATGGTAAAGGCCACTTAGTACAAGATAGTCTTATTCCATTAAATGATTCAGGCACCTTACGTTGTTAACTAAAAAATAAGAAGCATTGCATTTGTTAGCACCTATGCATAACGTGTTATGCTCAATGGTTGCTACTCGGACGAAGTCAATGCGACATGTAAGCCTGTATATACGTGATTTACCAGTGTAGCACACCAGCTAGTTATATCCATATCATATGTTTTACACACCTGCCCAAGAACAATCTTGCTTGTAGCAACATCAACCACACAAACACCGAATATCCGCTGCTCTTGGTTTGATAATATTGGACAGCATTCAGTCACTGCCATCAGGTAAGAAGCATCGGGATTTGCTGAAAGCATTTCTCCTTCTGTTAACGTTCCTTTTGTGACCACGGCACATATTTCCCGTTTTACAACCTAAAAACCATTTGTGAATCGTCAGGCTGAAAAAAATATGGCTAACAAAAATGGAAAGGTAATGTTCATGATCTCGAAATTACCTTATCTTTGGAACCCTTTTCTTTACGACGGAGCTCAAGCTGTTCAGGTGTCTCTGTTTGCTCCACAACCAGAACCCGAAAACCCTGTTGAGATGAAGCAGCTTGAAAAAATATTTCCTCTCCACTGTACAATTAGCTGATTAACAGCAACACAAGTGCGGAACATCTACTATAAGAGCATTAAAAGGTCAGCTCAGTGCACAAGGCTTCCCCAATTGCGGGGGTCTGGGGAGGGTAGATGTACGCAGTCTCTTCCCCATTTTGTGAAGTGGCTATTCTGAGTATCGAACCCGTGAATGCCAGATCACCGTGGAGCAATCTTATCATTTACCCTAGGCTCGATTTCTATTATAAGAGCACTAGAAGAAGAAATGAAAGTACAAGTGCATGGGGCAACCTTTCGGGCCAGCCTTTCCACGTTCATTGAGAAGTTCTTTTCAGGGAATCCACAGTGAGGTTGCTCTCCCTAACAAAGACAAAATTTTGAATAATTAGGTACAGGAGCCAGAATACATGAATAATGATCACTCCAAAATAGCTGCGAATAATTAGTTGATACTATGAGTGGACAAGACTCGAGAGAAAATGTTGAAACATAAGCAAGCTAGAATAATACAGACCGAAGCAAATTACTGCAGGCAACCATCAATACCTTCATATATTGCAAATCAAGTTCTTTTGCTCCTATATGGGCGTCCATTTCGAAAAGCTCATAAAACTTGCCCATCTGCTTCAAGAATCGTAAACTGTTCATCATTCGTTGAATGAGTGACAGAGACAAAATGATCATTAAGCCTTATTTACCCCGTGAGAACTGCAGCTATTACCTTGAAAAACAGAACCTTGTCCATATGCTTCGACTTAAACTCCCACCATTGCCTCTACACATCAACAAAAGCATAACACAACATTGAACAACATTCTACACTAAATTTAAATCACCTCTGGACCAGAGACCTTAAGAAGAAATTACCTGGCCACCTGTTAAACTCTTCAAGAAAGTGGAAGGCAAGTACAGAGTGCTTGAGTCATAATCTAAATCTCCAGGACGTCTCTTATTGGCATCCCTACGGTCTCTATCTCGACAAGGAAGCGATTCAAGATGGTAAGGCTTACATAATATGAGAGTGAATGCATCTAAAGTATAGACCTTAAAGTGCCCAGGGCCTAAAAATTACAGATTCTTCCCTATTCTCCAATCAAGGCAAAGTGCCTTAGTCTCTTCCCACTCCCGTATGAGCAGAAAAGAATCAAAAAAGAAAAACGCAAGATTGACAGATGAACTTACTCCCTAAGGAAGTGAAACTTCTCCGCTTCGCGCATGCCAAATCTTTCTGCAGCGTCACTCACTAGAACACTGTCAACAGGATGTGATGGCTTCACACCTGCATCTAAACAAGACCACACAACTTTCAATAACACATAGCCCGTATAATGTGTTTTCCAATTTAAAAAAAGGTGCAATATTACCGAACACAGAATAAGCAACACGAAAGTCCTCTTCCAAAGATTACAAGGAAAAGGAGGACGATAAATTTTATTAGCAAACCTTTCAGTTTGAGCAAATTTTGAATGTATTTAAGACATAAGTCACAGAACATTTTTCTCGCAACGTGCGCAAGCCACAGAAGCTCGTGGGTTAATTATAGAAAGAGTGTATGGCATTTCTACCTCGATGATGGGAACCAGTTAAAGTTCAATCATTTTCCAAGAGAATTCATGAACTGCTCACATCTTGCTTTGGGGTTCAAAATTCACGCAAATTGCTGCCACATGAAACCTATTCTGAAAATCTAAATAGGTGTTTTAAATTTTATGACTTACTATCATCGTTGCCAGTAGATTCTACCAATTTGCTCCCACCGACATTCAGAGAGACCTGAATAGCACTTTTCTTGACGTCTCCACCACTCTTGCTCTTCTTTATAGAACCCGAATTCTCCCCTCCACTCATCCTCCGCTTTCTCGACACCGATTTGTTAATCTGTATCGCTTTAACACTTCCCACATCTTTATCTCTCTCCTCAGCATCCAATTCCATATCCTCCGACTCATCGTCACCTGCTTCCTCCGCTGCATTCCTCCCCCATTCCTCATCCGTCGAATCATCCCCAGTCTCTACCTTTTCCACATCCTCCACTGTCTCCTCCTCCTTATCCTCCACCATATAAATGCGCCGCAGCCTGCGAAACCTCTTCACTGGTTCCTCCACCCACTCGATTTCTTCCTTATCCAAATCCAAGTGCTCCTCCTCAGCATCATCATACTGTACCAAATGCTTGCCAGAAGCTTTATCGAATGCGCGAACATAGCCTTCGTACCACGATTTATCCAACGGCCAGTAAACCTTAATTCTTTTGTTAATCACTTCATCGCCGTAGCTACATTTTTCGGATGAAGCGGGAGTTATAAGAGCAGATGGCGATATGACCAAGAGTGGCTTCTTTTGTTTGATCTGGAGGGGCAAGGGGGTGGTGGGGCTAGGGCTACTAGGGTTTGGTCTAAGTTTGGACTGAACGGAGGATGGTGATGGCGAAGGGTAAGGGGAAGGAGAAGGAGAAGAGGAGTATGGTTTTTTGGAGAAGAAGGATGTGATTTGTCGCTGTTGATTGACCAACGGTGACCGGCCGTTACTCAGGCGACGGGAAGATGACATCGGAAACTTTAATTAGTTTTCTGATAGATTGAGGAAAGGAGGAATTTAGTTCGATGGAATATAGTTGAGTGAAGTGGCGGGAATTAGTGGGGGCCGAATTCCCGGGAATTATGGGTGGGCAAGACTTTGGCGGGAATTTTGGGGGTTGCTGCAAATAATCCCCCCGTCATCAACGTTCCATTTCGGTTTGGCGAGTGGACTCGGCCAGGCCTAAACATGGGTTAATTGATGGGTTTCTGCACATATATAGCTCCTGATGTTTTTGTCCTCCTCTAAAATATGGTATATTTTAGGTGAGCACTTTTATAATTGAAAATAAAATGTAGCATATAAAAAATAAAAAAATTATGAAAAAGCAGGTTGGCACCAGCTCAGTAAGGTACCCCTTGCTCCTTCCGCCATTATTTTTGGTATGATCTAACACAAATTACTTTTATCGTCTACCAGGCAGTCTCGCAATACCAATAACATGAATTTTATATAAAAAAAAATGATGAGTTAATTTATCACTTTTGTTTGCATTGCTCGAGCAACATAAGCAAAGAAACTTGAAGATATGCAAATCGTCCTTGATTTTTTTCTCTTGTTGTTATCAAAATAACTAGCAACCAAAAACTAAGAAGGACATTTTTAAAAGATGAGCTTCTGGAGAGTCTTCACAAGTTTCTACGGGGAGGATTTTCAAGAACTTGAAGGAACTCGCCGTGCCATCTTCATCGATCTACTAGCGTACCAGCATGAGCTTGTAATGAAGTAAAACATTTGAACATTTTCTAGGTGGTAAACTGGTAATGATTTTTCCTTTTCCACAGCATAATATACGTCCAGATGGACCAGAAAAAAGAATTCGGGTCCAATAGCCCTGCTGAGTCTCCACTCCCCATTTAAGCGTGGTCTCCTAAAAACCATAGTGAAATTTGGGCCAGGCCCACACTCAGGAACCAAAACTCGCGTCGGGTCCTTTAATTTGGGCTCGTCGGGCCTTCCTCCACCACTGCACCACCGCGGCGATTCCGATCTATAGGAACTTCCACTGTGAAGCTGCCTTCCTCTCCCTCTTTAATTGCAATTAGCCCGTTTAATGGAGGTCAAATGGTTGTCAGAGTAAAAAGATCCGGCCAACGCTCACTTTTTCAAGCCCTAACTCCATTACTATCCAACCGCATCAATGTCGAATACCACCGCACCGCCGCCGCCGCTAACACACTTTTTATCGAGCGGAGACAAACCACGTCACGAACAGTACGACGACGCAACAGACGCGGATTGCAACTGCTTGGAGGTAGCCCTATGCCCTTCCCTCGTATGCTTCCTCCTCCTAGTATCCTTACTTTCCATCGTCCTAGCTGTCAAATTCCACTTGTTTTGCCATATACCTTTTCATACTGTTTGGTAAAAGAAAAAATGCTAATTTTTAACCTAGATTTACGGCCGAAAATGGGATTCGGTTGTAGGAGCTTTTGTGGGGTTACTGACGGTGAAAATCCCGAGTCAGACAACGAGAATGTTGAGGGTGATAATGTGAGTGTTGGTACATCCAAGGCGGATTTAGAAGACGTTAATAGAGTGTGTAAGGTGATTGAGGAATTGTTCGTGTTGGATCGGAACATGGAGGCAGTTTTGAGTGGTTGTGGGGTCAATTTAACGTTCGATTTGGTTGTGGATGTTTTGGATAGGTTTAAACATGCGAGGCGTCCGGAATTTCGGTTCTTTTGCTGGGCAGGGGAGCAGCCTGGCTTTGAACATGATTCGCGGACTTATAATAAGATGATGGAGATACTTGGGAAGACTAGACAGTTTGAGACGATGGTGGCAGTTCTTGAGGAAATGGGTGAGAAGGGGCTTTTGATGATGGAGACATTTGAGATTTCAATGAAAGCGTTCACGGCCGCCAAAGAGAGGAAGAAAGCGGTTGGGATATTTGAGTTGATGAAGAAGTATAAGTACAAAGTCAGGGTGGATAACATCAATTATTTGCTTGATTCTCTTGGGAAAGCAAAGCTTGGGAAAGAAGCTCAAATTCTCTTTGAGAAGTTGAAAGAGAGGTTTTCCCCAAACTTGCGGACTTACACGGTATTGCTCAATGGCTGGTGTAGAGTGAAGAATCTAATGGAGGCAGGGAGGGTGTGGAACGAAATGACTGATATGGGTTTCAAACCTGATATTGTTGCTCATAATACAATGTTTGAAGGGTTGCTGAAGGGGAAAAAGAAGTCTGATGCAATCAAGCTGTTCGAGGTCATGAAGGCCAAGGGTCCATCTCCTAACGTACGAACGTATACAATATTGATCGGAGATCTATGCAAGCAAAGAAAGATGGAGGAAGCTGTTGAATACTTTGAGGAGATGCTTCATTCTGGCTGTGAGCCAGATGCTGCAGTTTACACATGTTTGATTACAGGATTTGGGAATCTAAAGAAGATGGACAATGTTTATGCTTTGTTGAAGGAGATGAAGGACAAAGGATGCCCCCAGATGGTCGGATATACAATGCTCTGATCAAGTTGACAACAAACCGCCAAATGCCAAACGAAGCAGTTAGCATATACAAGAGGATGATTCAGAGTGGCATTCAACCAACTGTCCACACTTACAACATGTTGATGAAATCCTACTTCCAAAGTCAGGATTATGACATGGGTTATGCAGTTTGGGAGGAGATGAAACGGAAAGGATGTTGCCCTGATGATAATTCTTATATTGTTTTCATTGGAGGAAATATAAGGCAGGGAAGAGTAGTTGATGCTTGTAAATATCTGGAGGAAATGATGGAGAAAGGAATGAAAGCTCCTCAACTTGATTACAACAAGTTTGCTGCTGATTTTTCTAGAGCAGGAAAGCCTGACATGCTTGAGGAGTTGGCTCAAAGAATGAAGTTCTCGGGGAAGTTTGAGGTCTCCAATATCTTTGCAAGGTGGGCTGAGATGATGAAGAAAAGGGTTAAGAGAAGAGATCCCACTGAGGCTTATAGGCAGTTTGCCTGAGACTGCTATTGCTTCTTCCATTTGATATGGTTTTGCTCAATCTTATAATTTCTGCACAACAGGGAGCAGTTGTTGTCAGTCTTTTATATTGTTCTCTATATGTACCTATTTGTATTTGTGTTTTTCCTCATCCAGTATTTATCCAAAGATTTTTTCATCGGAATCTTATTTCGTTTTGTTTTGCTCTGTTCCTTTTATCCTCTCATAAGTTTTTTCTGGGTTCGACAAGTATGTTAGT
Organism: Escallonia herrerae; assembly: GCA_033070095.1. Taxonomy (NCBI): domain Eukaryota; kingdom Viridiplantae; phylum Streptophyta; class Magnoliopsida; order Escalloniales; family Escalloniaceae; genus Escallonia; species Escallonia herrerae. The sequence goes on from JAVXUP010000196.1 coordinate 11,074, forward strand.
ATTAGTTACTAGTTTCAGCTAGTTTACGCTCTTCTGTTTTGTTAGGTAGTTGCCATCTGTAAGGTGACATTAAGGAACAAAAGCAAGAGATTATTCTCTAGGACTGATATAAAATAACAGGCTGATTGTCATGCCCTCCTGTTTGCCTTAGATTTCATTTTTACGTGCTTCAACGTTCCAAAACTTTCTTCTATTTTCACATCCTTGCTATGTTTCTGAGACTCAGTGTAGACTATGTTATGAGGAAAGTCAAGGACGGTTTCGTCATTGAGCACCAGGGAAATCTGTAAGTTCATCAAGGATACTTTTGTGAAATATGATTTTGTGCTAATGTTTTTGGATAACTGATTGACTTTGTACGGGTTGCATGTAACTTTATAGTATGTGGTATCATCCTATGTCCCTCGTTTTATTGCGTATAGATTCTTTTCTCTTTGTTACGTTTTTTTCCCCTTCGGGAAGTTCTTTATTTAGTTTCATGCTATGTAGCATTTACTCAATTGGCTGTTCTCTTTCAGTCAAATTGACATGGAAGTATAAAATTTTGGGGTATCCTTTTCACTGTATCGAGACGGCAACTCTTTCACTCTTCTTAGTAGTACTACTCTGACTTTAACTCAAGATTGATCCAAGGATGCCCTAAAAGCATGCTATGAGCATATAAACCAAACTACTGTTCTCGCCATCTAAAGTTAATACGTATTCAACAGTTATGCTTGATTGTCTAATATTGCATTGGTATAAACTTGTCACAATATGCATGGCCACTCATTCTTCCTCTTCTGTACAATACTTTATATATGATGTGTATAAGTTATAAACCTTTAATTGAGTTCAGGTCATTATACAAACTTGCTTTGAGATTACAATTTTATGCTTAGCTTACAAATTTATTAGCTGCTGTAAGGTGTGGATCTAGTTTTTATAATATGGCATCCAATAGGGAAAGTTGGGATCAAGGGTTTGATAGTCGCCGCCGGGAATTACTATGATTCAATGCAATAGTTTTCAAAAGTATTTCTATTGCACTTTACCCCCTTCTACTATACCGTTGGGTCCAATTTGCGCCCTTCCTCTTTCAAATATTCCACAAGGCCTCTTTTTACTTAAAGGTTTATTAGCACTTTGAATGCGACGGTGCTGATGCAGAATCAGTAGATTGACTCAAATACCGTCACAAGGAATCTAATGCCTGCTACTCCTTCACATACACAAATTATGAAAACTGAAGGATGGGGGAGATGGCAATGGTAGCATGTGGTTGGTAAATCTTCAATTTGAAATTCTTTGTGGCAATACTGTACCCCAAAGCAGATCCAGTATAGGGGGTGAGCTGTGCCTTCTTTATTGTTAATTTTATGAAGTTCCTGGGTTTCAGTTTGGATGGATTTTGCAGCAGCACATTGATCTCCTGCAATGGGTATTGATCTGGACAGTCAAATGGAAAATGGGGGATGAGTGAGAGCTAATTGCCCATGTTTTGTGTGAAGACTGGAATATTTCGTAAGTGAGGACTGGATATTTTACGAAGGTTAATTTCTGTGGCTGGTGGCTAAGGGCTTTGCTTGGTGGCAGTGTGGTGCATTTATGACCATGAGTGCATAGGTTGTTTTGTCCGGCCATTGGTTGGTGACAATGGAGACGGGGGAAGATCAAAGAAAAACTCACTGAATTGCTGTGTATGGTGGCTGCTGGTGCTATTCGGGGTATGGATTGCAGGTAATGAAGATGGAACGGGAAGAAGATTTAGCAAAGGATGGATTTTGTCAAATGTGCCCAGCAAAGGTTGACTGTTACTTTTAAACTTGGAGGAGTCAAATCACACGCAAGGTACAGCATAGGAGGGCAAAGTGCTTACCCCCCTAGTTCTGTAACTTGAACTTTTTATGCATTACTCGGGATTGATTAGTGTGTTGCCTTATTTCCCCATGTTTATCCTGGAATTCAAGCTAGAACAACTTTGTATGGTTAGTGGTTACGCAGAACGATGTCAATGTTGATTTTCACAAAACTCGATATGTTCTGTTGCATGACCAACTCTTTGACTAAGTGCGGGGAAGGCATGATTGGAGCTCTCATCAGTTCTCATAATAACTACCAAAGGAGTATCTGGTTGCCAGTTTGTTCTTGTTGCAGGAACTCTGCAAAATCCATCGTGTCTACGCAAGTTCTGGAGCGTCCCTCTTTTTTGGCAATGCTTTAGATACGGAAAGAAGACGATCTTAAGTCATATGCTGTTGGCTACTTGGCTTTGCTCATCAATTGGGCTTAGGATTGATTAGGACCATCCTGGACAATTGACTGGCTTGCTGCAGAGGTCGATCTTTTGGTCAACTGAAAGGAAGTATTCTTTTATCTCGCGGACTTTGGTGGAATTGTATGTGAAAACAGCAATATGATGCAACCCCTCCCCCACCTCTTCCCCCCCCACACCCCGGTTGCGCGGGAAAGCTTCTTTCTAATTTTTCTGGGTTAGCTCCATGGGAGTTGGAGGAACTCAACGTAGTTGCTGGTATCATAGAATGATGCAACTTCTGCTTCCCTACATCTCTAACGCCCCGACAGAGACTGGCAAGTGCATATTTTTGTTCCATGTGGCAAGTGATGAAACTTGGAATTAGCGACCCTTTTGCGTGTGCTAGGTTTGCAGCCTAAAGTTTCAACGCGGTGTGAATATGTTCCGTCTTCTTATTGTTTAAACTTGATCTAGTATTGTCACGCCTTTCTCATTGCGGATTTAGTTGTTAAAGTTTGTAAAGCCAAGTCATCCCCTTGTCAACTGGCTTGGGCCTCGTCGCTATATGTACTCAGTTTTCCAAAACAAAGAGCGACAGAAATGGGAATTGCCGTTATTCTTAGTCTAAGCACTCAGTTTTTTGTTGGTCTGTTGTTGCGTTGCCAAGGAAATTGGTCGCTATTAAAAGAAATATTGATATTGATATCCAAGTACCAAAAGCAACGTATTTTCAATATTAGCAAAAGCAGAAAAGGATCCAGATCAGTGCAGATCCCAATGTATCGTGATTTATCAGAATATATGATAATCAGCGACCAAGTTATATTTTGATATCAATACAAGTCCTTTTCTTTTCCTTGCAAGACACCCAAGAAATTAAACGGGAAAAGATGAGCAAAATGAAGGAACAGAGTTTATAACTTTTAAAGAGGAGCAAAACATACCAAAGTCATAGCATGAACCGTGTTTTTATCTTTCCTTTTTTGCAGCTATATATAGCATTATATGGGCCAGGTTGTAAGCAGAGGCGGATCCAGGAAGTGCAATTCGAGGGGACCAAAAGATGTCATAAAAAAATTGATGGCAAATATAGAAGAATTCGTGTCACTATTGAATGCAAAATAGATTGCTCAATTTGACTATTGATCATATAATTTTACTATTCATAGTGATTTATTTAAGTTGCTAAGGTTAGTCACCAACAATTACTAATTGTATTGAATGAATATAAGTTAACATACTATAATAATTTAGAATAAGAAAAAGAACTAATCTTGATCACTTCGTATTTCTTTATAATATGAAGATATTAAATTTGAAAAAACGAAGATGAAGTAAGGGAAACAAAAAACAATTAAAAAATTATGTCGGTTGGTGACACAAAAATTCAAAAACATATTAATACATTAACTTTACAATATAATAGTATTTTCATAAAATATTTTAAATAAGATTACCCATTATTCGAAAAGTGAAAAGGAGTTTTTCAAAATTTTGGGGGTGCCATGGCCCCCCTTGGTCATGGGGTGGCTCCACCCCTAGTTGTAAGGGTGTGGAGGGGGGAATGTTTATCGGTTACCAATTAAAAAATTCCCATTAAAGCGTACTCCTTTAGCGGACAAAATTTTAGCCTTATACTCTTATGTAGTTTGATGTCAATGAAGCGAGCCCGCAATACCAAAAAGATGCAGTCTAAGTAAGCCGCCAAGTGGGGTAATGCGACACAGAGCAACAGCGGAACAAGAGCAGAAATGCCTTTTCAGACAGAGCCTGAAGAGCAGTAGCACTGCGACTGTGGAGGCGGTCGGGGCGTGGAGCAAGTAAAAAATGACAGTCAATTGTCCATTATTTACGTCCAGAATTAAAGTTGAGAGCATGATTTTAAATCGCGTCATCAAAACATATATATCTCCTTTGTTGACATCTCTGTTATCTTCACTTAGGACTCATTGTTGCTAAACTCCAATGACCTTCTTCATTACTAGGTAACAAGTGTTAGCCTAGCCCATGCTGGCTGCCACATGCACCCTTCTTGCATCTGTTCCATTCTAAGAAATTCAACGTCCATTTTCTTTTGTTCACGATATTACCCCTTTCATTAAAGCCAAATCCAGAAGCAAGTAGCCATTATGATGATTAACCCTTTAAGTAACAAGAATTTAATTATTACCAACTTCTGCTCAATTACATTATGAGTTGTAATTGGTCATATTTTGCCATTTAGTGCTTGTTTATTAATTTATCAGTAACCATAAATCCGGGAAAACTCATTGATTGCAATTAGCAATAGGGTTTGCCCATTTAATTCTAAAAATAATCATCACCGTTGTCAATTAATTGAAACTATTTACCTTATTAATAAGCACTAAAAAAGGTGTTAAGGCTAGTTTTGGTAGTGCATTCCTTTGGAGATTAATCAAAGGTGTTCTTGCCTGCCTGCCTAAAACAGCAGCAAATAAAAGAGAAAAAATAAATAAATATAAAAAGATTCTCCACCGTTTACAGCTAGGTCTCCGCCACCTGCTACGGCTCTCTCTCTCCCCCTCTCTTCTCTACTCTCTAGAGTGAAGAACACCCAAACCTGCATACCTGATTAGCCTTGTGAAGAAGACGGGATATTTGCAGGTAAAAACTGAAGTGTATGAAAGACCAAGGAAAAGAGAGTACAGAAGGTTTAGATAATTCCGTATACATCACATTGATTTTACAAATTATTTGTGATCACCCGTCTGAATTTTCTGTTACACAGTGAATGGTGAAGTAACAGGCTGGTGTTTTGTTCTTACTTTTCTGATTGGGTTTTTCCTTAGATTGTTTGCAGGGAAAGCAAGAAGAATCCTTTGCATGCATTGACATGAATGTGTGTATATAAAGAATGCATGTATATGGCCATTGATGATCAGACTTGAAAAACTGTCAAATAGTCTTCTACCCGATTGCGCTCTTTGCTTGTTCTCCAAAAGGGTTAAAGTGGCTCATCATTCTTGTTTTCATTTATACTTATTCTGAGTACATTTTTTTCTTCAGCGCAGCAACCTTATAACGAGAAGAATCCATCTCAATTGACTAGGAGTGAAGAGGAGAACTTTAGATATAGAAAGAGGAAAATGAAGGAGCCTAGACTTCAAAGAAAAGGAAATGAAGGAAAAGAATAAACCTAGATATTCTCTCTGAAACCCTAATTGCTCTGGTAAGTTGGGGAATTGATCATATGTAACTTAATGAATGCCTCGCGACAACATATATATAGAGACAAGTTAGCATTAGCTAATTGAAGTAAACAACGGGGAAAGATATGCAATTAGTGCTGGAACCCTAGCAGCTATTATAACATTTTACTGTATATTTGTGAACAAATCTTAAATGCTTCTGAAGTCTAAAATTGTGTTATCGAATGAATGGAATCTCGTTCAAAACTGTAATGTAGTTATAGATTGCACTGGAAGTTGACTTATCTGTTATCGTCACCTTCTCTGTAGTCGTGCTTTCCGATATATATAGAAAGTCTTTAGTAGGTTAATTGAGGAGTATCGTGAAAAATAGGCCGTTACTGAATATCTCAGAAAGTACATGGTTACTACTGTGACCTTATACAGAGCAGCTATATCCGCACATTAGCCTGTTGTCGGTTGAGTCAAAGTAAAATTTGAGTAGATAAGAAGCCATACAGGATTAAAAGGCATAGGAACTCAAAAGAATGCATGTCTTTTTAATTGACATTGAATTCTGTAACGTGGAAGATGTATTTTCCTACTAGAAAAGGAAGTTATGGATTACAGAAAATTCCTCTCATCCAGCTACTGATATCCGAGTGTGTGATGCATCAAAACGTATATACCATGTTGAGGGAGGGCTTTGCAGGATTGTTGTATAAGATACATTAACTTTTTGTTCCCAAAAGACGTTTGCATTTCTCATTATTTACTCTAAGTGGCAGTGCAAAGAAGATTTGGCATCCTGTTGATCAAAACCATCAAATCCAATGAAGCTCGGCTCACTTGTTGTTCGGAGACCTGTTTGTTTCTTCTTCGTCCTGGTAATTTTTGGAACTGAATGATTTTATGATGATATTATGACTTTCTGAATCATGCACTGTGTCATGGGAACTTGGAAACTTTGAGTTTTGGAATTAGAAATGATCATTGCTGAAGATTCCACAGCTGTGTATTTACATGTCTATTCGATTCTCTATCTAATTATCCAACTTATGAATTGTTTCATCAAACTAAGCATTTTTTCACTTAAAGTTTACGCATGTCTTAGAGGATATAGTTATGGTTATTCCTACCTTGCAAAAAGATGGCACTTGAAATATTTATGCTCGGTATATGCAGGCATTTATTGTGCTGCTATTTCCTAGTTTGATGATCCCCTTTTGGATGATTAAAGTTCAAAAAATCGAAGATGAAGTGAAGTTGATCTCCCACAACATCCACCAGGAAATACTATCAGAGATTGGAAATACAGCATATCTGCTACATCCAATGACCTCATCAGCAACCAATCTAGCAAGAGTTCTAACCTCTTCTCTGGATGAAACTGAATTATGTTTCTTTGTTATTAAAGCCAAGGTACTTTACTAACATGAAAACTTGACGAATAATTGAAATGAAGAAAAGAAAACACCTTCTTGATTCTTCTCTATTATCTTCTTTCTGAAAGCAGGTAGCACCTATGTTGTTTCATGCAATATCAACAGTTCCACATTTGTCACAAATTACATTTATTGGACTGGATGGTCTGTTCTTCTCGTACTACAATCAAGGGAATGATGAACAACCTCTTGCCGTGTATTCTAACTCTTCGTTTTCTGCTACCTCGAACTTAACAACAAAGTATACTTGGTATAGTCAGCCTGTCAACCGTGACACAGGGAAACTATATGGAGAAGCTGTTAAGTCTGCTCCCTTGTTTATAGTTAACTCTAGCTGGTTTCAACAAGCCTTGAACAATGCGAAAGGATCTGCTTCATTAAGAAGTGCCTGGACTAATCCTCAAGATCTTCTGTTTCTTAACACAGCTGGTGTGGATAGAATGGGAGGTATCTCTCTAGGGTTTGAAGTGAAACCATTAATGAATATCTTCTCGGGGATCAATGGTAATGGGGCAAGCTTGTATTTGGCTACAAAAGATGGGATCACACTGATCTCTGAAGGGATCCCTGATACTCACATCGTACTCACTGGTAATTCAGTTTCATTTCAGTTACTGAAACCTAGTGGTGGTGATCAAATAGGGCTTGTTGGTAATGTTACATGTCTACCCAATAATGGCGCATCTAAAGGGACTATCTTAAGCATCTGGGGTACAAAGTATGTGGTTTACTGTTCTCCCCTTGTTATCGTTGGAGTGGAATCGGTACGTTCCAACGTATTACATTATATTGGTTATACAATCTAATAATCTCTTTCTTTTCTAATGGATAGGCAATTGACTTTATTTTATTTGCCAAAAGTAAATAGGGCAACCTTTATGTTGTCCTTGGTATAGAACCATGTCAAGATTTTGTTTTAGGGCTTTATGATAATATCAGTCTGGAGATTGCGCTCATAAACATGAATATATCTCTGATCTCTACATGCTCACTCGCGCGCGCACAGAGAAACCATCAGTACTACATCTAATCTAGAATCTTTATCACTGAACCTCAGGTGTATGTATTGGCTGTACCACATAAAGGACTGGAGAGCCTTATTCATAAGAACATCAAGCTTGCGTTCGTGCTCCTTATAGTGATGATTGCTGCTGTGGTTATCTCCATTTTCGCTTTCATGTTCTCAACTGTTAGAGCAGCCAGAAGAGAGATGCATTTATGTGCTGCACTAATTAAACAAATGGAAGTGAGTCAACAAGCAGAAAGGAAGAGCATGAATAAGAGTATTGCCTTCGCTAGTGCAAGCCATGATGTACGGGCTTCTTTAGCAGGCCTTACTGGCTTGATAGAGATGTGCCACGATGAAGTTGCTCCTGGATCAGAGTTGAAGACAAATTTAGTGCAAATGGAAGCTTGCACAAAGGATCTGTTAGGTATAATCAATCCCCAGTTCTTCCAATCTTTAACCTTCACACAAGTGTGTTTCTTGAAAATGAGTGAACTTTGGAGCTTACTCAGATTTTCTAAAAAATATTTTTGGAGCTAATCTTTTCATATTTTCTTTTGGATGTAGGTATATTGAATTCTATTCTTGATGCAAGTAAAACCGAGGCTGGCAAGATGCAACTTGTCGAGGAAGTATTTGACTTGGCACAGCTACTCGAAGATGTAACTGATCTTTTCTATCCTGTTGCCATGAAGAAGGGGGTTGATGTCTTGTTGGACCTCCATGACGGCTCTGTCAACAAAATTTGTCGTGTTAAAGGCGATCCTGGCAAGCTTAAACAAATTTTATGCAACTTACTGAGCAATGCAGTCAAATTTACCTCCGAGGGACATGTCACTGTTCGAGCTTGGGTTAAGAAGCCTAGTCTGGAAAGTTCAATATTTGCTTCTGCTCGTAATAATTCGTTGAAATGCTTATCGTGCCTGTTCTTCAAAGACGACGAGGCATACAGTGATTTGGAAGCCATGAAGAGTAAAGTCCAAAAAGATCCGAACCATGTGGAGTTTTTATTCGAGGTAAATGATACCGGAAAGGGTATCCCAAAAGAGAAGCAAGAATCTGTTTTTGAAAATTATGTTCAAGTCAAAGAAACAGCTCTTGGATATGAAGGCACCGGCTTAGGGCTTGGCATTGTTCAATCTCTGGTACGCTTGTGTGCGTGTGTGTGTGTGTGTGCGTGTGTGTACTCTCGCTTATCAATGCAAGTCAGTATAAACTAACTTCCGACGTAACCAATCAGCATTAAATGTACCGGATACTGAAAATAGTCGACCTGCAATTGTCACTCGAAAGAATGAAATTTAAGCTGCAACAAACAAAATCTGCAGTCGAATAGCTGTTGTCAGGATACAAGCTAAGCTAGCCAAAAAATTGGACCTCTGGCGACAAACCGTTAGGCCAGCCGCTTGAACTCACTGAAAGGAGTTAAGACCTGCTAAACTTAGCTAACTAGCTGACTGTCTACTATTTTAGAGTTCAAGTTAACTTCGAAGAGTTTCTAATTCAGAATTTTCACGGTCAACCAGGTACGCCTGATGGGTGGAGAGATAACGATCGTGGACAAGGAAGTTGGCAAAAACGGAACTTGCTTCAGGTTCAATGCGTTCCTCACAATATGTCGTGAGAACGAAAATGGAAGGGAAGAAGACATTGAAGCACACGGTGGTTATATTTCTAGCGACTCGCATCAACATTCCGGACCAAGTGCTCGTATCCATAGCCCCAAGCAAGAAGGGTCGCATGTTGTACTCTTCATTCAGAGCGACGAGAGGCGAAAGATTGCACAAAATTTCATGGAGAGGCTAGAGATAAAAGTTTCCGTCGTAAAAAAGTGGGAGCAGCTTGCTAGTACCCTCAAGAAGATCAAAGAAAAGGTTATCATTTCCCGTTATAGCTCTTCTGGAAGATCTGATACGAATTCAAGGAGCGATTTTGTGAGCAGGACTGCATCAAGCAACTCGAGTACTAGGTCAAAGGATGTCCCTCTAAGTGCACTGGATGGAACCGACGAGGTGCCATTACCGATCCAAAGGAGGGCTCATAATGCTAAAAGCAATGCACCAGACTTTGTTTTGATTGTCATCGACACAAATGGTGGACCATTTCGGGAACTCAGCAGGGCTGTGGCTGAATTTAGAAGAGACCTCAATTCGAATACTCGTACTACGGTGGTTTGGACAGATAAACCAGGCTCACGTAATATTCATTCCCACGGCCTGGACGAGGACAAGCTCTCTCCAACCGATCTCATCATAACAAAGCCATTTCATGGGTCGCGTTTGTATGAAGTAATAGGACTACTACCGGAGTTTGGAGGAACGCCAACACCATACCAAGCTGGACAACTTCATTCAGATTCTGGTACTTCAGGCTGCAAGCCTTGCAAGAAGAAATCGACATCGAGCAGTGAGAAACCTCTGAGGGAGAAAAGGGTCTTGGTGGCTGACGATAGCTCAGTGTTTAGCAGAGTGGCTGCAACTCAGCTCTCTAAGTTTGGTGCAAGAGTTGACGTCTGCAGAAATGGAGAAGAGGCTCTGGATCTAGTCACCAAAGCCTTTGCTGATCGAAAGAAATTCGGATCTTCCAGTATTCTACCTTATGATTGCATTCTTATGGATTGCGAGGTGGAGTCTCTTACTCTCATCCGTTTGATTCTTAAATTTGAGTATGGCTACCTCGATTTGTATCAGCTAGTTGAAGTTGTTAAACCTAAAACTACCTAAATTATCTAACATGGATAGAAAGACACAAGGCAATCATTACTATAGATTGTCACCACTGCACTTTCTGGTGACAAAACGGTGTAAATTTAGCCTAGAAAGGCTTAAATTTATAAGCCTTTATTGTATCGGGTTCATATAAACTACATTTTGCTTCACAGATGCCAGTGATGGATGGGTTTAAAGCGACAAGGCGCATACGAGAAGAGGAGGAATTTTACGGAGTTCACATCCCAATCATCGCGTTAACAGCTCATACGACGGGGGGTGAGGAAGCAAACAGGATGATCCAAGCTGGAATGGACTTTCACTTAACCAAGCCCCTCAGTGAACAAAAGCTATTGGAAGCCATTCGTTTCATCCAAGGCAAATGAAAATTTGTCATGTGGGAAGAAGCCTTCATGGGTTTCCATTGTATGCCTATGTCTTGTGTTTTGATCTGCATGAAAGTAGAGCGAGAAAGATAGAAAAGGATCCCATGACTCACTCTGGCGTACTCTTGTACCATCATCGGGATTTTGCCTTGCTTTGAGCTTTGTAATTGCACCTTTCTTTTCTACTTTATTTTAGTTTGCGGCGAGGCTTGTTTTCTATGTTTCCTCAATCTATTCCAGCTTAATGGAAATAGAAATCCGCGGGCTAGGAGTCGGTTGAACTAGATCCTGACCGGCTGCGGAATCCTCCCGTTTGAGAATGAAGGAGCCAATTCACTAAGCAAGCACAAGTAGCACTTCTATAGGCTTAAGGCTCCTAAGCAAATTCGTTTAAAAACGTTACAGAGATGAAGGCTTCAGTAGCTCACTAGTGATGGCAGCAAGCTTTGGCAAAGGGGAAGCAAGGCGAGGCAGTTCGGAATTAGTGCAGACTCGAACATCTAAACACAGCAAGAAGTAAGAAAGGAACCCCATATGCACCGCCCACAATGTTGAGCTGGACGGTACCAGACTGGTTGGACATCTGTAAAATCCATCAGTGAGGGATATGACCATACCTCGGTCACAATTTGGACAGGCAAACACATACTCAATTTTGGCACGGTTTCAAAGGTGAAGAACAAGACAGTATTGCATCATATCTATCAAAATGTCACGTCATTAAACAGACAAAAACGATTTCCTAAACCTTGCAAAGCCATCTGAACAATATAATATAGTAAGCCGAATTTGTTGAGTCTCGTGATAAGGTTAGCAATCACTGAACGCTTCAAATTTCGGTTCAGCTATGTCTAGCATAATAAAGCATAGCTTTTAGTATAACCTTAAAAAGTCACAAGCAGCTTATAGTAAAAGTTCTGAAACTTGTACTATTTGCGCAGCTTCTTTGACTTCACAGGAGGCTTCTCAGTAACTTCACCATCATCTCCTGAGGAGAGTTCATCAGGAACATCATTTGGAACGTTATGCTTGGTGATGAAGTCCTTCAGTATGCTCATGCTCTCACATTTCATCGAAACCAGTTGCTCAGAAAGAATTCCCTCCTTTGCATGAACAGGATACACTTCTGATCCAAGGCGAAGGGTGGCTTTGACCCGCAGACTAGGGAAGATGGTAGCTTGCAACTGAGAGTCCATTATATATCCTGCAAAATCTATGCTATTCAACAACTAAACTCAACTTATAACACAAAGTACAAAATAAACTCCACAAAGCTTAATGCTTGCCAGAACTTGCCAATTTGCCAGACAAAAAACAGAAGACTAATTGAGTCCTAAGTCCTAACCCAATCAACAGAATACTTTCAATGAAAGTAATTGTGCACAAACTCTATGAAAACCTATCCAATACCCATGTCTAAAGCATCTTAAGCATTCAATTCAAGTGCACGAAGAAGAGGGTATACGGCAAAGGATAAGTGTGTAACTGACACATGTAGGTCCATCTCAAACAGTGTATGACGTTATCAGTACAACTCCTTAGACCAGATTAGATCAGAATCCTAAAGCGAATACACAGTTGCCCCATTATGTCCCTGCAAAGTTGCAAACTCAATATCTGCATTGCGTGCTCTTCATGTCAGTCATGCTTGTCGCATTCCAGCATCAAGTTGTAATCAAGAGATGCCTTAAATACAATATCTATGACTAATGCTAATGCTAATGAGGTCCTTATTCCCATTGAAGTAGTGATAGATATTATAGTACGACATTGAACTGCAATTGGTCGGTTACGAAAACTTCCGCTCCTTATTGGCTGGGCAATCCCATCGAATTACAAAATATCTGTAATATATAATATGCAAATGGAGAAATGCAACTAAATAAAACGATAGCTTCTGCGCGCAACACATCATCTAATGAGGTTTCCTATGTAAAATAGAATTTAGAAAATTATACCCAATCATAAAAGTGTCGGTAAATGTCTCCAATATTATCTTGGATGGGGTCCTCATTTTTTAAGTTAATTGCTTTAATGTTATTCATTTAAAACACATACCATAATCAGTGCAAATACTTATTTATTATGAGTATAATGCTTTTACAACCCTTTTGGTAAACAATAATAAATCTTATTAGTAAGTTGATAGTTAAAAATGATTGAAAGTTGTGCACTGAAATATTAGTGACTCTAAAAGATATCCGAATATTATTTGCTTGAGAGCCGTGGGAAGAAAGGGGAAAAAAGCCTGAGCTACTGGTCTTATCGCTGATGGGATCCCATTTACTAAATTGGATCAATAAGGGCTATAATAGTAAGCCTCACATAATTTGAAAACTTATTCTTATTTTTTTCTAAAACTCTATCTGATATACTAACTTATTAAGACTTGCATGAAATTAACATATGAGATTCATAAGAAAAAATTAACGTTACATTGATTTAAATTTACTATGTAAAGTAGTGATTAGGTAAGTTTTCTAAAACTATTGCTGGTGGTGGCAGCCTGTTGCCGGAAGTTGCTGCTCGCCGCCTGTCGTCATGGGGCTTCAGGCTTGTTGCTTCGTCACTGCTCTGCTTTCTCTCTCTCTCGCAGCTTCAAAATCTTCAAGCCTTTGTAGAAAATCTGTCTCATTAATTTTAGGTTTAAGAACATGTCTAATAATTTATGCTTTTGAACCCCGAAAATTGTGCTTTCGCCACTAAGCATCCCTTTATGTTTTGGCCCCTGCAAAACTTTTAAAAAATTCTTTTTTAACGCTTAAGTATCCGATACACACCCACGCCATGTCCTAGCCGTGCCCTAAACGCAACCAGTATTTTGAAAAATTAAAAAAACTAATTCAGAATTCCAGGACATGAACCATTATGCAACCAAGCCACACCTGACCCGCGACCTATGCTGGTGCTTCATCCATCTTGGCGCACACGTGCTTCATAGCAATAGGTAGAGTCCTATGTTACATGGAGTATTCAAAATGCGTGAAGTACCCGTATCGGACACTCGACACTTGGATATGGGTATGAGATATGTGTCCGCCACATCTCTAAGGATATGCCAGTAAGAACACTATCTTAAAGTGTTTCTTTTAATTCATTATTGCTTTGATACGAGATAAGATTTCAATTAAAACAATGTACCTCACTAAAAGCACCGTTTTGCCTAAGGATTAACTGAAAAATGGTAATAGATAGAGATATCTTGCCGTGTCCCTGTGTCTTGGGTTTTGAAAGTTAGGCGAATCAGACACTAGGACACGTATCCGACTCGGACACTCCTACCAAGTCCATGTAACTCAGAGGTAGACCACTCCAGTTGAATGGATGCTGACGCTAGCTAGAAACGAAGGGGAGCTACAGAGGTTTACACAATTCCAAGCTAACACTAATACACATCCAAAAAGGAAAACCATCTAAAAGCACAGTGAGCCTTACAGCAACACACATTCATGCGTTCAAGATCTCTAAGTCCCAAGACAATGGACGAAAGTAGCAGCAAATTTGATTCCAGGAATGTATCATCAGATCATGAATGAAATATACAGAAGTACTTCATAATATATATCAGTCTCCTAAACACAGAAGGAGAAAAAGAGGCACAACATGAAGGGGATAGCACCACAAAATAGTAGTGCATCAGCTCCTTCACTCCATACCATAGGTACAAACTAACAGCATACCATAACACACATAACAGGATAGCAGTAAGAAATCCAAACCTCTCAATCACCAGTAAAGAGAAAAAAGTGGGATCATGAACTTAGTAAGAAGAAAAGACCATAGATTTTTAGTTCAAACATCTATCAGAGTACATAAAGTCTCCGCCTGTTCTCAGAAGAATCATGCAACCCACAACTTCCCTTGTGTATAAAACAAAAGTCAAATTTCAAAAGAAGGATCCCCCATCATTTGTGAAGTCATGAACCCAAGCCAATAAAATCCATGCTAGAACTTCTTCCATGAATATTGCAAACTGTTTATCATAAACATAAAAAACTAAGTCAAAATAAATGTAATGGAGATTCATGCATTATATGAAGTAAGTCTCATATGTCATTTCCATCATCTAGATACACCATCATGATGCAATTCATGGATGCCTAAATTAAATGATTCTTAGTTCCGTATGCACACACATTAGACACCCAAACTGCCACCCACCACCCGCGCCACATTACGTACCAAAACTGCCACCCAGCCATGCGTACACACTCTCCACACACACACAATAAGCAGCAATTTAACGGATATAAACTCCTATCATTGAGAAAAATGCAAACCAAGCTTCAACCAAACTCAGTTAACAACTCTCATATATCACTTGCTCCCTTCAGAGAAAAACACAATTCCCAGAATAACACAAAAACAGAGCATGAACCCTCAATTAGACGGGAGGAAAAAAAAGAGAAAGACCAAATAAAACACTTATAACAGAAAGCATCAAACCCATTAGACCAAAACGTAAACATAAAGAGGAAACATCATGAAAACTCATTTATGCAAACTCAACATAGTATCAATAAGACAGCAAAATAAGACTGTTAAGTTGACAGAAATGTTACTTGATTAGAGAGAAGAGAGAGATGGTTCCGGTAAGAGGTGGATCCAAAGACGGCGGGAGGGACTGCCGGGGCCGGAGAAGGCGAGAGGGACGTCCAGGCGACGAAGAAGCCGTGAGGTGCTGCTAGCGAGAATCACCGTCGACCTCGAAGGCGGTGGAGTCACGGGATTGAAGATGGAGCGCTGCCGGCGACAGCGAGAGGTGGTGGAGTCACGGTTGAAGGTAGTGGAGAACCTGCGGCGCTGGGAGAAGTCCGAGGGATGAGGATCCAAGGGCTTTTCATTTTATGATAAATCCGTTTGAACCCGCGGGTCAGGACGCAGCCAACCCATTCCAACCCTTGCTGCAATGAGCAACCCAATTCTGACCCGTACCCAACCCAAAGGGGACACGGGTCTAGTTATCACCAAATGAACTGAGTTGTTCATGAACTGCTCGTAATTAGTTTCTCAAAGAATTCGTTCATGTTCGCTTGTATAATATGCGAACTGAACATAAATAAAATATTAAAGTTCGATTAATAAAAATATTAGAGCTCGGTTATTAAATGAGACAAGCATGAACATTCTAAAGTATTCATGAATGTGTTCGTGAACAGCTCGTCTGAATAATAACTTAATTATAATATGTTCTAAATCTAAAAGTCATATAACTTAATTATAGTATAAATTAGTTTAAACTTGAAAGTCTTAATTTCAATTAGACAATTGGATCAAGTAAGATGTAATTCTGGTTTAAAAATAATTATTTTGAACGAGAACACGAATTTTCAAGTTTGAGTTCGGTTCGTATGAATAAACGAACAAACTCGAGCCAAATACGAGTTTTGTGAAACAAACTACGAAAGAGTTCAAATAAAATTTTGAAGATTAAACGAACACGAACATAACCTGAAATTAAACAAAAGAGTTTGAACATACTTATGTTCTGCTCGAACTAGATTCGTATACAGCCCTACCAGCGGACCGCAGTGGGCAAAAACCAACGGGTTGAGCCAGGTGTTACCCGCCGGGTAAATTTTGGTCAGCCTACCTATTACATATTAATTTAGTGAAAACAACATGCAGTTTTTGGGACGACACGTCACAATTAGAAAATGGTCATAATAATTATTAAATTCTTTTCATCACCTAGATATATAGAAAATATAACTTTACAAACTTCAAAAGTATGTTCTTACATAACTTGTAGCATCTTATTGTATCACAGTATTATACTGTATCCACTGCATGGAGAGAGAGAGAGAACAACATATGTGGATTTGATTATAACTCTCTACTCTTTCTTTTAATCATTAAGAAGGGTACACAAGATAAGATAATATAATATATATATATATATATATATATATATATATATGTACTAATAAGCACGAGCATATAATATTTTCTTTTAGTATACAAGACCTTCTGCAATAATTTTATACCATTAAAAGAGTACATCAAACTTTGTACACATTAGTCCAGTCAACATCTTTCTTTACGTTCAAGATGAATGACTCTTTATTTAGTGTGCAACAGTAAAAAAATATTTATGCTAGATGTATGATAGTCAGTTACGTATTAGTCTAGAAAAAGTTACTGACGGTAAGATGTTGATCACTTTTTTGTCGTGTGTCATTCAATGCTTCATTGCACTTTTTATATAACTTTATAATATTTTTATCACCTGAGTCGAGCTCGATAATACCTCCATGACCCCCTCCCCTTGACCATAACCAATTTTGCCCCATTTTTCAGAATTGAAATGTACATAATTCAGGCCCCGTTTGACACTCTTTTTTTCCCTCTTTTTTTTCAGTTTTAAAAACTGAAAAAAAAAGGAGCGTTTGGTAACCATTTTTTTTTCAATTTAAAAAATCAGTTTTTAAACTGCAGAGTAAAAAAAAAACTCCAAAAACTGGTTTTTTTTTTCACTTTTGGTTTTTTTTTTTCGACCACCACCACCACCCTCCCACCGCCGGCAGCCACCTCAGGCGACCACCGCCGGAGACTGCCGGCCGCCGGCAGCCACCTCCGGCCGCCGGCGACCACCGTCGGAGACTGCCGACAACCACCTCCGGCCGCCAGCGACCACCGGCAGCCACCTCCGGCCGCCGGCAGCCACCGCTGGAGACTGTCGGTAGCCATCTCCGGCCGCCGGCGACCACCGCCGGAGACTGCCAGCAGCCACCTCCGGCCGCCGGCGACCACCACCGGAGACTGCCGGCAGCCACCTCCGGCCGCTGGCGACCACCGCCGGAGACGGCCGGCAGCTACCTCCGGCCGCCGGCCACCACCGCCGGTGACTGCCGGCAACCACCTCCGGCCGCCGGCGACCACCGCCGGAGACTGCCGGCAGCTACCTCCGGCCGCCGGCCACCACCGCCAGTGACTGCCGGCAGCCACCTCCGGCCGTCGGCCACCACCACCACCACCGTCGACCACCGCTACGCCCCACCACCACCACAGCAAACCACCAAAAAAAAAGTCAAAATAAAAAGGGTTACCAAACACCAAAAAAAAAAACCTAAAAAAAAAAGGGTTATCAAACACCCACTTATTTTTATAAAAAAAAAAAAAAATTAAGCTGCTCTTTAAAAACTGAAAACCAAAAAAAAAATTTTGTCAAACGAAGCCTCAATCTCCCATTTTTGGTGATAAGTGCCAGCTAAGCACGAATTGTATGCTTCACATAATAACCTGATAGCTAGCTAATTAGGTCATCTATTTCCAACTTACGTATTCCTTTAACAGAGTACTTCTCTCACTCTTTTTGTATAATATATACGCGGCCTTGACTATCAACTACGATATATATATATATATATATATATATATATATATATATATATATATATATATATATATATATATATATATATATAGTTTTTTACCTCAAGACCACGAGATTAAGCATATGAAGAAATCAGTTATCATTATGCATGTAACTGACTGGATAATTAATGTATACATACATACCACCAAGACGTCGACAGGTGTAGTGAAACTGCTGACCGCTAGAATCATAGTTATCAATACCGCACCGGTACCGGCCGTACCGGCCGATATGTACCGTTTTGCCTTTTGCTGGTACGATATCCCTTAAATTTTGTATCGGTCAAAATACCGCTCGGTACCGGTTATACCGGCCGGTACAGGTGATACCGGCCGAAAACTGCTTACCTGCCGAGATATTGTGTTTTGTATCGGTTCCTTTAAAAAATGTAAAAGTAACAAATTTTATTAGAAATTTTGTAAATTGACCATTTAAAGACTAAATATAAAGATTCTCTAAGTTCTATTATACTAATTAAAATCTCTGTAGCCTCCTGCTCATAAAATTCATTATAATTTGCAAAATCGTTCCTGATAAATTTTCAATATTCACTTATCTTTGATTACTTCATACCTGTAAACTTTGATAATATTCTTTCATCTATATGATGTACTACTTTACACACACCCGCTTGTGCACATACATGCAGACACACAAAAACAACTTATTCTTGAACCCAAAGATATTATTATTTAACAAACTAGCTTATTTGAAAATTATGGTAAATCAAGCTCCATAAGATAAACAGTTTATTTTAGAAGAACTGTAAGTAAATATATATATATATATATATATATATATATATATATATATATATATATATATATATGTATGGGAGCTGATCCGTTGATAGCGCTAGCAAAATGGGACAAGTTGCTAGCGCGATCTGACCGTCCACGCGCGATCTGTGAACGGTCTAGATCTTTTTTTACGTTTTTTTAAGTCCGTCGGCTACATTATGTAGCGGACGATTTTTTGACAAAAATACCCTCTTTTCCATCCGCTATATTATGTAGCGGACAGAGGCAGTACTTTTTTCTGACTCTTTCTCTCTCCTTTGTCTGATTAATTTTCTGACAAGTTTGATGTCCGCTACATTATGTAGCGGACGATTTTTTGACAAAAATACCCTCTTTTTCATCCGCTATATTATTTAGCGGACAGAGGTAGTACAAGATATTCTGACCTTCTTTTCTCTCTCTCTCCTTTTGTCATCATTTTTCTGTCACCTTTCTGACATTAGTCTCTTTCTCTTTCCTTTCTTTTCAATTTTCTCCCGGTTAAAGAAGAAAGCTTTGACTAGTGTTCCAAGAGAACCGGGATGAACAACTGAAGAATCAAGGAGAGTTCCCAGCATAAGCATGTCTTGTATCGATTCTTAGCAACCTCTTTTAACGTCATTAACTAAATATCACCAACTATGTTTAGTGACTATTGGTTGTCACCATATAAAAAAGACATTTGTATCCTAATTCTGTGAACTAACTAATGAAAAAAAAAAGGAATAATTACAAAAAACACCCTCGTGGTTTGGACTATTTGCAAAAAGAGCCCTGTAGTTACAAAAATTGCAAAGGTACACCTGCGATTGCAAAAGTGTTGCAACTAACAGTTTTCGTAACGAAATGAAAATATTGTCCAAAATACCCTTATATATAAATCCTAAGATTTTTTCTGTAAATCAAAAGTCTCGAGCAGAGGGGCGGCACCACCACCCCAGCCACACCGCCACCACTCCAGCATGCCCCTCATTTATCACAATCATAAACCCTCCCCCCCTCTCTCTCTCTCTCTCACACACACACACACACACACAAACAACTACGCAGCCCCTACCACCATCACCCAGCCATGCCTGTCGTTTCCATAAGCCGAAGCCGTTCTCTCTCATCACCACCACAAACCCCAACTAAACCCAGATCTAACTTACCCAAATTGCACAAAGTCAAATCTAGGGTTTCAATCGCACATTGCGATTTGAAAACCTAAATCTTAGTTTGTGCTATTAGGGTTCGAATTGTCGGTGGCCGCAACAGGATTAATCTTAGTTTGTGTGAATTATTGTGCGATAAGTTTGGGCGGTAATGGCAGTAGCGGGATTGTTGGCGGTGACGGAATTGGAGGCAGCAGTTGGTGGCGGAGGGATTAGATGAGGTAGACGGTCGCACGGGTTGTGGGTGGCAGACGAGGTGGTGGCAGCGGGATTGTGAAGGGCTTACACTGGAGGCGCATAGTGACAGGGTTGGCGGCAGCATAGGCGCACAAGGCTGGGTGGTGGCAGAAAGGGGGAGGTAGTGGCAGAAATGGATGGTGATATATGGGGCTTGGTGAGGGTGGAAGCTAGGATTCTGTTTATGAGGGTGGCGGCTGGGGTTTTGGCTTGAGGAGGCTGATGCCGGCCAGCGATTGGGTGGGGCAAGAAGCAGCGACGGTGACTGTAATGAGGCAGGTGGCAGCAGTTAGGGTTTAGTTGATAGGAGTAGGAAAGAAATTTAGGATTTGGGGAGAGAAGAAGAAATAAAGGGCATTTTGTCATTTCGTTAAATTAATCTTTACCAAATGCACTATTCAAGAGTGTGAACATCACATGTTGTTAGTTTGAAAGATTTTTTTTACTGTTGCAACATTTTTGCAATCTCATGTGAACCTTTACAACTTTTGTAACTACAGGGGTCTTTTTACAAATGACCCAAATCACGAGGTGTTTTTTGCAATTATCCCAAAAAAGAAACATACAATTTTAGTAATTGTTTTAAAGGGGGAAAAAAGGATCACAAACTTCTATATAGCAATAATATTTGTTGGAGTGAAATATTGTGGTTACAACCTAGGCTTTCGAAAGAAAGTTATAATTTTCGTATAACAATAATTTATTTACTAGATATAGTTGACTCGCCTATTATGGACACAAAAAATGCAGCTAAAGATTATTACTGAAAGTCATAGCAAAAAAGTCATTAATCATATTTAACGACTATAGATTGTATATAGGAAGTTATGACCCTCTTCTTGAAACTTATCGTTCTCAAATACTTATACCGCTAGCAGCAAATTGTTTCTCATGACACTATTCATCGTAATCCAAACATTTGTAATTGGTGGGCTCTTTAGACTAGCACGAGACGCGGTATGAAAAAAAGAAATTTCTACTTCATATTTGAACCAAGTAACCCCACCATGTCTCACATTAATAGCGTTAATATGGAGTGAATTGGCTCTCTTTTAAGCTGGAATCGTCCTCCCCCTCCAGAAAACTAGGATTCCGAAGTGTGAACATTGTTCGAATTTCAGGTACTGTTCAAACACATCCATACGACAATATACCCTCCGCAGCTTGCACAAACCAAGCAAGCAAGCTAGCAAATGATACAGTAGTGGTTTCGTCAACGCTGCAAAACTCATTTCATTAAGCAGACGTACAACCAAACATTCGCATTTTTTGCTCATCGTATACTAAAGTCCTATTTAGGACATGATAAATTCGAGAATTCATCCTTTATCTATTACTATTGCCAGGATGATTTTCATAGATGGGCAAAAACTTTATGCGACCATATACTCTTAAGCTGCATTTGGTGCGTAAAATTATTCAGTCGGATATGACATGATAAGACTGAATAATGCAGAATAACATATCATGTCGTGTAAGGCCGGATAATCCTATAACGTATTTAAACCAAACCCAGATTATAGGCCGGATAGGATCATTTTGCCGCCTTCATCACCGGCAGCAGCCACCATCCTCAACGCACCACCACACGACCAACACAATCAACACACCCCCACATTAACACGCCCGCCACCAACACCATCAACACGCCCCCACATCAGCACGCCTGCTACCAATCGCCACCAACCTCCATCACCCACAGGTCGCAGCCACCACCAATTGCCACCTCTATTACCCACAGATTGCACCCACCACCAATCGCCACCTCCATTACCCATAGATTGCACCCACCACCAGCCTCCATCACCACATATTGCACCCGACCACCAATCGCCTCAACCACCACCAGCCAGCCACTACCCACAGATTGCACCCACCACTGATCACCTTAACCATCACCGAATAGCCCATTACCTTCCCTGCCTATGGCCCTATCCACCACCACCACCGGTCGCCCTTGCATGCTGAGAGGCACCACATGGCACCAACAATTGCCCCAACCTCGCATTGAAGGAGAACAAAGACAGTAGGTGAAGGAGGTCGATGGCGACGATGGGTTCTATGGAGGTTGGTGCTGTGGCAGCGGTGGGTGTTGCGGTGCTGCTCCTGTTGGCCCGTCGTTTTTTACCCCGAACATTGGCCCGACATAGTTTCAGCCAGCACCATGTATAATATCAACCTGCAGAAACCTTTGCCCAGATGTGTTCCCAGAACTAAGAATATAACCTTTTGGAAAGTTTCTTTTGCACAGAACAAGCTTGCCATTTTCCCAATACGTCGGTTTGTAGATGAACTTTGTTGTATAAAATATACAAAAAAGTAGATACTTCATCTCATACCACTAAACCATTTTGACTGAAATCTCCCTTTCTACTGCATAAGACCAAAAATGCTGAATCCTCATATCCAGATGAATTGATTTGAAAAGAGAACATTTATACATCTTAGCACGCTCCTACAACTTGAAGAGCTTCCTAGCAAACCAATCCGATAAATGGCTAATTCTAGCTAATACCTTCGCATCATTGGCAAAATAATCTTTTGCATTGGACAGCATCACCATGATGTCATGCTTCACTGCTTCCAAGGTCCGATAATAGTTCTTTTCTAACCTCAACTCGATCAGTTCAGGATACAATGGAACAGGATACCTGCAAAGGAAAGGAGGCCAAAGAAAAGATAATGAGAGATTTCTGTTTTTCGCCTATCGACCTGGTGCTCTGGTCTTTCCTTCATTAGCAGATCTAAGAAGGCCTTACTGTTAACAGACTTTACCATAGAAACTTAAAACCTACGGCCTGACGAATCAATACAGAGGTCTATACTGACTGTTCGACAATATAAGCAGTGGCAGATCTATTTGCAAGAAAACTGCACTCCACTTTTTTGGTGGCTTACATTCCACTGTGAGTATAGCTCAAAGAAGCGTCAAAAGGCATCTAAAGGGGTCACTATATATTTGTAGAGGAAAGTTGAAGTGTGAGCTATAAAAGGTGCAGTACAGTTATTATTTCGTTGAAAGAACTTTGATTAGTTGTTATTTCTGTAAGGAAAAGATAATAGGACAAACTTTTTTGGCGATGCAAAAGATAAGCTCATTGAACTTCTCCATTAACCCAAAGATTATTCCGCAGTGAAGCACATGATTAGCAAGATCTTAAATTGCAATAAACTCAGGACTGGAACATTTCAGGGTCAACCAAAAAACTACACATTGCATGAGTTTGACCCCGCATCCACTAGTACCAAAAAAACTTGACGCTCAGAATAAGATCAAGCGAGAGGATTACCTGTTTAGAAACTCCATCTTCAGAGCAACTTGATTTAATTTTTGTACCCCATAATAATCCTGTAATGTGGACAGTATTATAGTAAACTTTAGACTCCATTAATATACTATTTGTGTGCTTTTAGTTCATGCAAAAGTTATGCTATTAGAAAAGGGAAGCAAGAGAGATGACAAAAGACCTCAATCGTGCTTGCTGACTTCTTCAATTTTGCAAAAGAGGAAATCATCCTATTTTTTGTATCGACGTCAATATGCGGCGGCTCCCAATGCGAATTAAAATCATGCAGCTCCCAAGGGCTATGTAGATGTGGTTCAGGGTCATCGTACTGGACAGAATATCTGTCCCATGGACTGCCAGGGAACTCGTTAGACTTGTCCCTTGAAGAAAGAACGTGACCGTTATACCAACAACCCCCTTTTTCATTGTGCTCTCTCCACCAGACCCGGCATTTTTCCTCACAGGCCCAAATTCTCAAGATAGAAGCATCATAACGCGTTCTCTCAACAACAAAATCAGGAAAGTCGATTTCAGGCAGATTCAACTTGAATGTTCTGCCGAACACACTAGAAGAAGAATCTATGAACTTGAGTGTCATTTTACAGCAGCTCTCCCCAGAACCAAGAAATGGGGCATAATGAAGATCTTCAACCAAACATATCTCGACAGCTCTAATGTTTTTTCCAAAGGTCCAAGGACCGGTGGCTGATGCACCAGAGGATTCTAAATACTCTTGATGGCCCTGAAATAACCAACCAGGTTTAAAGCATTGTTAGCAAAAGCTACTACGACAAAAATCCAGAATAGCTAATCAAGAAAAACAAGACTATCAACCTGTCTCAAGTATACAACTTCATCAGCTTGCTGAGGGATATACCGATGACCCTCCTCCTGCTCTGATAACAATAGCCAATTTTTCTTTCTAAGAGCAGCAGCTTCCGACTGCCTTCCACTTGAACTATGTTGGTCAACATTGTGATTACTGTCTCCGTTATGTACATTAGACCTAGATCTCATGGCCATTTCCGAAGTTGACATTCTTTCTTCTGAGGTCAGCTTACTGTAGGCTTTCTTGGAGGACCTTTCTGCATTTTTTGATGTGCCTACAGATATATAACCTTCCCTCGCCTTAGATTTATAGTTCACATCACTTGTCTTATGTAAAGGTGCCTTCAACCTCAAGGATCTCGTTCTACACATCACATCCGCTAGAGGTTCGGCTAACTGATTTCCTGCCTCATTAAAATGGATGCTGACATTTGAAGTACTTTCTCCCATTTCACCGCAATAATCCTCTGCATTGCGTCTAGACCTATATGCCATTTCGCTCTGGTAAACAGAATCTTCAAGTTTCATGCATGAGGGACTTACAGATGTTAAATTAGTTCCAGGAATGACCCTTGATTTAATCTTTAATACTGTACGCTTGGATGTAGGATTGTCTTTCTGTTCAGGGTATTTGCTTTTGTTTTCAGTATTGAGATTTCCATTGGAAGAGAATCCAGAAGTACTGTCTCTGAGCCGGTGTTTCGTGATGTTTGGTAATATACCCGTACTATCTTTATATTCTTGCATAGAATGCTTTTGGTTGCTTGCACTGCACATATCCATCACTGCACTCAACGTTTCTCCAGATTTTTGGAGTCCTGAACCAGAGGGAATATTCCCCAACAGATTCCCAGGTTGAACATGATCATCGCTATTTTTGCCATTTCCACAATATGTCGTACAAGGTATCTCTGGCATGAGATCTCCTGAAATTATCCGCTTGGATGTGCGTACTTTGACCTCTCCCCACCTGATTTTCGGCTCCCCGTAACCTTCAGATGTCTCCAAATCATCCTCAACCCTTTTAAATCCTTCACTTTCTCTGCACTTCGATTTATTGTGGTTAGAAGGCAGCTCCACGGCTTCTTCATAAGATTTAGAAGATGAACATGCCAAATCAGCATTAGTATCAAGTTGAAGTAGAGTGCTTTCCAAAGGCATAGACTTCTTAGAATTACAAAGTGAAAATTTAAGAACCAATCTCCTCTTCTTTTCCCTATCAGTCTGAGTTTCAAGTTGTCCAGGAGGCTTGACAACATACTCAGAATCGTCTTCACCTTTTGAATACTGCTGTAGCGCGCTCTCCCAGTTGTCATCAATTTGATTCTCCAGAATGCTTAAACAGTCCAATGACGACTCACTTTCCGATGTATCACCTTGCGAGCAAGCTTCGTCTTCTTCATCAGTACAAGCTTCAGAAATCCCGGAGAATAAAGTAAAGGAATTGCGTGCAGCAACACGCTGGGGTCTCAATGATTTCGCTTTCCTCTTGAAAGATTTTAGGTCACCTCTTGATCGTTTCCTTCTTTCACTCCTAGATGAACCGCCATCGCACATATCCGTATTCCGCCTCTTAACACGCCTCCCCGAAGAGGTCATCACCTGGAAATTTATGACACTTAGGGTTTAGCCACTGGAAGGAAATATGCAAATCGAAACCCATGAAGACGAACACTTACTTCTGCCATGGACTTTTTCCTACTTGATCTGCGAATGCCCTTGCTGTCTTCTTCACTGCACTCTGGATCAGTGGAAGGGCTGATATAACTTCCCAGCTCACCATCGCTGGAATATTCCTCAGTAACATTGTAATCCGAACCAGTGTCATCATTTATGACATCATTTTCCGGTTCCCAGTACATAGGATCTATGAACTCTGTGAGTGGTTCCGTCACTATATTTAAGTCTGCCAAGGGTAATAATTGATACTCCTGGCCTAAACCTATGTCTGTGCCAATAGCAACCTTTATGGAGGAAGGATGCCACTCAATGTTAAGTGCACCTAGCCGAAGCCGCTGGTACTTGCTCTGATAAGGTTCTGGGTATGGAATCATACCTGACATTTTATGTTAACAAACATAATCTGCGCTATTAGAAAATCATTTAGTGAACATACCCTTCTGTAAAAATGAAACCATAAACATACTTGCATCACAGAGAGCATCTTGAATATTCCTTCGATATGGAGTAAGCTGTGTCTCCTGCAACAGATGCAATAAATGTCTGCAAAGTTAAGGGGACCAGAAGATATTGTGCTTAAAATCAGAGTAATCAATCACCCCCTGATGCAAATTACACCCAACAGACATGACATAACAATATAAACCCAACGAACCTGATCGACAGCATTTCCATGAGCATCCTGCATAAGGGGGCGGTAATCCCCAAGGAAGAACTGCGGGGAAAGATTTCACAAATGATCATCATTTTGTAATAGTTAAAACCCCAAACTACAGATAAAACCCGTGGTTGTACTTAGTATTAAACCTGATCATATTCAGCATCCTTCTGGGACTCGCCCTGGCCAGTATTTAGCAGATAAATTTGACCAACGTCATCAGAAAGTACAATCGATGTCCCATCCCTATTTACAAAGAAAGAACATCTCCTGTCACTTAAGCTTAGCGCACAGAAAGGAGTGGAATAACAGAAGAATAAACATGCACAATAAATGGAAGCATAACGTGCCCCATTAATCACTCACTTAAAATTGGACAACATAAACACATTTCTGAAGTTCTGATAATCTAGTATCTCGTCTAATGCACAACAATGTAGGAGTGGACGGAAAGGGCAAAGGGAGGCACCACAAACTGCAAAGCACAGGTATACCCTCCTATGACACAACCGTATTGCTCAATGACATGGTATATATTTATTGGTATTTCAGTTAAGATTTAGTTTTTGTCTCCTCTTTTGTTATTCGTTTAGCTCGACGGGCGGCTGAAGTAGGGTCCCCCAGGGAATGTTCAATTAGTCAACTATTTAACAAGGTTGCTGGTCGTAAATCAATCAACTTCTTATTCAGGACTACCGAAAATCTATAATTATGTCACACACAGTGAATGCTGCCATCTTATAGTGCCCGAGAAATTGGCAGAAAATTGAATACTGCTTACCCTCATCAAAAATGTCTCTAAGCATTTTGCACTTGTCTTAACAAAACCAAATATAGGAAAAGATAGCCTAATTGTATGATTCACCTCTTTCTACTCAAGGTCTTTCTCCAATTTTACATAGGCCCGTAATGCAACAAATGAACCAAATACTCAAGTAATCAACAACCAACTTTGTAAGCCTAATGCTATAAATGAACCACATTTTCATAATTAAATATTCACATGGGAAAGATTAAGTGAGACATGACACAGATTTTTATCTGAAGATAAGAAAAACAATAATGAAGAAATAAATGGCTCTTCATGAGGCACTTACGGTGAAAACTTTCCATCCACTAACTTAAACCGTCCAATTTCATAAATGCGAATAGGCGTGCCTTCCCATATCTAGAGACACAACACTGGAAAACACTCAATAACCAAGGAACATTGACATAATACTATCACAAAAAGAATCAAAGAACAAGAAACACTTTCTCAAATAAATTGACAGGTAATGAGCAAGAAACTTACATCCCACACTATTGTTTTGCCGTCGTACCCAGCACTCATAGCAATTCGAGGGTTAAAGGGATGAACATCCAAAACATAGGTCTGCCAGTGACAGAAAGAAAAGGAGTAAGCCACTAAAAGAAAATGAACAAATAATCAAAATAAACGCAGAGCAAGCACGAAGAGGCTTGTATGCATCAAGCAGACGTGAATATCAAGCACATAACGATTTATAGAAGCATGAATGCATGTGGAGAGAAAAAAATATATATACTAAAAGCCAAGAAAGATGGAATTTTACCATGAAGAAGAACACGTGAAAACAAATTTGAAGCAGAAAAAAACTTCTATCTTAGCAAGGGATATGTCTTCATAGCTCACCTGTCACTAAGTGTGCCTACATAAGTACAAGCTTACATACATTCGTAAATATATATAGACAGGCACAGATTTCTATACTTTGTGCCCTCTATAACTCAGCAACAAACTATAAAGGTCCAGTCAGTCAAAAGCTGTACTCTGCGATCGTGAGATCTATCGCATTGTTAGTTGCAGGAGAGAAAATCAGGAAATATGAGCATTCCAGAATTGTTATCCTATTAAATTACTTAGGCAAGCATTCCGGAAAGCCAGAAAGTAACTAATTAACAAAAGCGGCCCTAAAACGGGGCAAGGAGAAAGAATGGACGAGTGAGATTTTCAAATAATTGGACGCTAAAATAATCTAGAAGGACCTTAAAATGTTTGTGCCGAAGAGTAGGAACGTTGGTCATGTTATGAATAGGCTGAAGTATTTAGCTCAAGGAAGCCAACAGAAGAGGACTGCTGCCCTCCAAATTGGAAGCCCTTAATATTTCAAGAGACAAGCCACGTCACGGCTGAATAGGTTAAGCATAGTCATATCTTTTTTTGTTTAAAGCTTTTTCTTAAACCAGCATATTTCAAACTTGACTGATCTGAGAATTTTAAATTGAACACATATTAGGAACTCAACTTTAAAGAGAACGGAGATTACGTATGCAATATTCCAAAATTATTAGGTTTCCCACTGAAGAAGGAAACCATAATTCATAACCAAGTACTAGCCAGACAGACGGAGAAAAGTACCATACAGAACATGAGCTCTATCATCATCAAGGTAATATTTAGATATTCCCGAAGAATTTAGAAAATCTAAACCTTAATTGCTCCCCAAACTAAGCTTAGACTTTCATGCTATGTGTTTTATGAGGTAAATTCAGAGTTTACAAATAGCATCACTTACAGATGCAGTATGACCAGTCAAGGAATGTACTAAGCTACCATCACTAGCATTCCAAACACATATTCTGTTATCTGCATAGAAAAACGAAGTCACAAAAAAGGATTTTTATTTTTCTGTGAGTACTGTTATGTTAAACAATGAAATGGAAGAAACATAAAAGAATCTCATCACTTGAATAGTTTAAGTTATAAGAAGTAAAACTACAGTGTACACTCAAAGAGTGACCACCAAAGTACATAAGGAACGACAAAAAGTACCCATGAGAAGAGTTTCATACCACTAAAAGTTTCAGATATTCACCCCTAGAAGTTTAATGAACAAAAAAGTCCACACTTAGTCCTCCTTCCCCAGCAAGAGCTACTCTTTTACCAATTAAAAAAAATGACACTAACCTCATATATACATTTATTAATCCAGTGCTATCACATGCAACTATTGAGCTCCGGATAACTAAAAGCCTCTAATACATATATGCGGACATGTAAAGTGGATTACCCATGATGGCAGCAAGAACAAAGCGATTATCCAAGCTCCACACAATCATATTAACACCACGGGGAGTTGGAAGAAGTCTCTGGCGTGGACCACCTCGAGGAGGCTGAGGTGGCATTGGAGGAGGAGGAACTTTAAGGTGATATGCCCGTACCCAACTCCCAAATTTTCCCTGCAAAAGTTAAAGGATATGAGAGATGAGAAACCGTATCAGTACCATGAAATTGGACGTACTGAGTTCATTTTAAGCAAATTAGTGGTTTACTTGCCCACAGTACTCACATGATATTTGCGTGATCTTGGAACCCATATAATCGCACTGCCATCACGAGAGCAGGTGACTATGTTGTCATAACTAAATCTGTGCATGTCAAAAGTGCAAGCAAGAGTCTGATACAGATCATACAAACTGCAAGGCAGGCTCTAAGGAGGAAGAGCAAAATACACAAACTAGTAAAGAAAATTCACAAACCGGGCACTTCTGAACTTAGGAACTTTCTCCTCTGTAAAGGATTCAGATGTGAAAGATCTTGAAGTCACAGCACAGCCACTGCTTACATACGAAAATAGGAAAAAAGAATATGAGAAATTCTTGCAGAAAAAGGTTGATTGTATACTGTTAATCTCTAACCTGAACTGTACATAATTGACATCATTCTCATGACCAGACAATAAATCAATCTCATTAGTTGGTTGCTCTATATCCTCTGTATCAAATTTGCAAGCACTCCACACCTGCAAGAAGCTAGATGTTTAGAAACCAAACCGACTAGACCAGCTAATTTTTTATTTCTTTTTTCTCTATTTATCTTAGGGGTATGCCAGTAGAAAAGTAGAATAGTGACTAATTGTTTAAGCAGCAAAGGCACTTTCTCACACATTCTCCAAGCGAAGTCTGGGGACTGTTTAGATTTAGCCAAAAAGTATAGCCATACACTACCAATTAACAAAGACAAAAGGAAGGCTTTATTGAAGGAATGCTGGAATGTTGTGGAAAATAGGAATGTAAGTATCATAATCATGCTGCATGCATTGTCGATGAGAACATATATTAAGCATTAGTTGCACAAAGCGGGAGCAAAGGCGGCGGCGGGAGCGGGAACGGGGGCGGGGGAGTGTGAGCACCAAGAAGAATCTGAGGTTGGGAGCGGCTTGAATAAATAAATGCGTAAAGAGTATTATCATTTGTTTAGTAAAGTTTACATAGCCAGGAACAACAGACAAGGAGGCTTTAAGGACTTGAAGGAGGAGAGAAACAAGGAATTGAGTTGAAAAGGGCTAGATTTTCAGGTATTCTCTCAATTGTTCTATGCATCTCTATCCAGCTAACGGGATCGAGTTCCCATATTAGCTTGGGACGAGATCCCACGGAGCTCCTAACTTGGGATCGCAAAAGTGAGTTTCCGAGAGAGAAACGTCACCTTATTAGGAGTTTCCTGCAACGAAGCTTTTTTGTATCTTTCCATGAGAGACAATGAATGTCATTAACTATAATGAATAATTACAAATATAGATGACATATTTTTCCACAATAAAAGAAACTAATACATAAAAAGAAGCAGATGAGTTTACATATTCACAGTGCGGCATCCTACTTTTGTAAAATTTGCTGAATTGGCATGTCCAGTTGGGCCTGTCCCCCATGTCAAGGGACAGTAAGAACTATTTTATATAGCTTAGTGATTGGACGTACCCTTGCCGAATTGTCAGAGCTACCAGTGACAAAGATGGTTCCATTAGCATTGTAAGCACAGCACAATATTTGATTGCTTTGAGGAGTATTACTTGAGAGACCACTACCAAAGGACGGACCGTTGTTCTTTCCTACAAAATTCAGTGGACCCAGGCAATTGAAAGAACTGAAAACAGTTATAACTACACAGTACAGAAGACAAACTCTAACCAGCAATGTCTGTCGGTTTTGGCAGGTAAACTCGTGGACTACACAGGGAGTACCTCGCATCCCAAATCCGACAAGTCCCGTCATCAGATGACCTGCAAATTTCGGAAAGAGCTACATTAGAAAGCGATGAAGATATTAACATTAATGATGAATGTAATATTTTGCGATAAGGGCTTACAGACCAAGCTTCATACAAGTCAGGAATTCCACATAGAGAATAAGCATGTTCCAGGATCTAACTACATAGCCTACATGGATTTCACACTAAACTACAAGGTTTAACTTGTTCCAGGTGGCACATGACATTTTCTCAACACATAGGCTTTGTACAACAAGCGTTCGCAAGTTTAATTGCAGTGGCACCCTCTATGCAATCTGGCCTAGGGTTAAGTTGGGCATTTCAACAAGACCACTGGTAGAAAGAACCATGAGATAACTTTAGACTTCAAGTTTGTATTAAAGCACCAAAAAGATATTAGAGCTCTGAATATCAACCTAAGAGGACATAGGTACCAACTTCTTCTTGAACAATGGTCAACAAAATACATTCAAGATAAATACCAACCTTCCACCTAGATCCAGTACCCCATAAAGAGCACAGGTTAAGCTAGTCTAGTTGGTCTGGTGGAAGGTTGGTAGGCCTTTGACACACGCACTCATATCCACATGCATATGTATTGTATACAGCTATGTGTGTGTGTGTGTGATTATAGGAAGGTTCCTCCTAATCCGAGAGAAGTTTCGTGACATAAGTCAGATGAAAATCACAGTACACGCACACATATCCACATGCATATGTATGGTATACAGCTATGCGTGCGTGTGCGATTATAGGAAGGTTCCTCCTAATCCGAGAGAAGTTTCGACATAAGTCAGATGAAAATCAGAGTGCTGTAAAAGTAGCAATATTGACCATATCAAATCAATACAGAGACAGCAAAGGAACAGCAAGAGGAATTAGAGAAGCTGGAGAAGGGCTCACGATAGAAGTTGGTAGACAGAAGTAGGCCTGGGACTAAATGCTATGGCAGTAACAGCTCCTATATGTCCGCGCAAAACTGACATCGCCAGCCCATCTGGCAAGCGCCACTGCAGTAAATAGGAAAACCTATTTAGTATCCCAGGCATGTCAGGACTGATAAACTTATTTGTTAAGTATAGAAACTTCTTACAACTCGAATGGTGTAGTCGTTTGAAGCAGACGCCACCAAAACATTGTTGGAACTTACAGCCAAGTCAGTTATATCACCCTTTTTCACCAGAAGAGTGCACAGGTAAATAAGAAATACAGCTGGACAATCATGAACAGAGTAAAGTATGTTGTACTAAGAGGTTGTAACATACTTCATGCCCACGACAGCTAGCTAGGCAAAATGCAGTTTCCATTGACCAAATCTTTACCAAACGATCATCTGATCCAGTAATAACATACCTCCCAGAGCGATCAAATATTGCTTCAGAAAACAAAGGAGAATCTGAGTCATATTAATACACAAAAATGGGGTTTAAAACTGCTTAGTAAATATTAATACAAATCATCAGGAGTTATGTCCATCATAAACTAAAGAAATCTAACACTAGGAGCTACAATATAATAACACAATTACAATGAATGGAATCCCAAGAAAGCTGATATGTTCTAACAACACTTAGAAAGGATAAAAAGTCAGACCACAATAGACAGCATCCCGATGTCCCCTTAGCTTCTTTATATTTTGCATCTTTTGCACCATAGTGGAAGGTTTAGCAATCGCATAACATGCAAAGCGGATTGACGGAGCACGGTGGTGTTTTGAAAAACCGCCTCCGATTTCCCTTAAACTTAGCCCACGCACCTGATCAGCCTGCATGTGAGGCCAACGCAGGTAAGCAGGCAGAGGCTTGACTTGTGGGTTTGCTTTACTTCCACCACCTGCATTGCATATTATTATGAAGTATTATAAAGGAAAAAAATTAACAGGGTAAAGACTCAAATCAAATAATCTATAAAATCACATACAGCTCAGAAGAGAATAGGGACCACTTCCAAGCAGCGTAGGAACATTAGCTGCACATGGAGCAGCCCTTCCTACAATGCACTGAGATGGAGCCACACCAACAATCAGTTGTTTTAGCAGCTTCACTAAGTGGTCTTTTTCAATGTGAGAGTACCTGAAGATAGTTTTTAAAAAAAAAAAGGGAAAACAAGCATGATGAATTTATAAAACAGGGGAAGTTCGAAATATAGAAGAGAATTTACTTGAAATACTGCTCGAAGCTGAAATCCATAAAAGCAACTCTAAAGTTGTAACTGAATTACAGGGATGTAATTTTGACTTTCTTTAATTCCAAAGCATAAATTCTGTTACGTGGCCATATTGTCTTACTAGTTTCTTCAAGGTTCAAGTTCTACAGTCTCCCAGATGAACATTTGAAGCGTTTCCTTTCTCATGAACTTTACATCTAGTCATATTTTGAACACTTTCTTTCTTAATTTCCTAGCGCAGTATCTCAGTAAGCATAGTTAGGCCTTCTGATCATTTTCTGATATCATTGACGTCAAAAAGATACGTGTCAAGTAACACCTACCAAAACTTCACTTCAGCCTTCTTTTATTATGAGTTACATCATCCCTATCACCTCCGCTTATGAATAATAACTCAAGCTACTCACCAATATCTACTCTCGTTATAGACATTCAATCTTCATCCCCTCCTGATTTTGTTTCTACTTATAACCTTAGTGTAACTCCTTATGTTCAGTTTCACTCAGACATATCTTACATCCTGTTGATGCTTAACTCCACACGTACAACCTTCCAATACTCCTTGCATGGAATCCACCATGATATTTCCTGAGGTTGATCCTTATACTAGTTTCTCCTGATCGTCCTTCCTGCGACCACAGCTCCATCATACATGTTCTATGTCAAATTTTCTGGATAAGTAGAGTATATGACAAAGATAAGTAAGTATATGACAAAGGGGGGCTGTACCCAAGTACACAAGACGTATAGAGAAGGAAAAAAGAAGACCCACCCTGCAAAAGCTGAGGTCACACGATCAGGAAAGGATATTATAGTGCCACTCTTACTATTCAATGCATTGATTTTCATTAATGTGAAAGTCTAGTCAGGTGCTCAAGTTGTTCTCCTCGCATCAGGACACAGAAAGTGAAGGGTTACCAGGAGATCTTGTTAATTGAGACATCCAAGAACAAAATGATCTCAAGATACTTGCATCACATCGAAGAAAGTGAAGGGTTACCAGGACCGTGCATGCTTTGGCAGGAGACGCTTATTCCTTTTCAACCAAAGACATAAAGGGGCAGTTCTCCAACACGCTTGCCATGATTTCTTACATCCATGAACGTAGTTATGGAGGATACAAGGTTAGACTTTGGCATCATCCAAGTCACCCTAAAAGACCAGAAAGCTCTAGCAATGAAGTAAGGGATGCTTTAAGGACTCCCCTCAGGCAGACATGAAACAACACTAGCAACAATCCTATTCAAAGGTTACAAAGTGGCTTGTTAAGTCAGATGCCTAAAGAGATAATTTTTTCCACAGAAAAGCACCAGAAAGCCCAGTAGAAGGAGAGATGAATAACAAGAATTAACATCAAAGCGGCTGTTCGAAGTTGATATCCAATTCCATCGATCGTGAGAATCCACTTGTACCTTTAAAAGAGTGCAAAAGCCCAAAAAATTGAACATACTCTAGTTCCCACTCCATTGCCCACTATGGCAATGCAAAATAAATCCGGAAAGATAGCGTTAAGACGAACTTCCCAAAACCATGAGTCGTGCGAAAATTCAAGACGCTGACCAAAGCCGACAGAATAGCCAACACGTTTTAAAAATGGTCCCATCCAATTCAAATTTTCCTCCACAAGCCTGTACAAAAAGTAGGGAGATCTTTTACTTGCTGAATCGCCCCATATGATACTCCATATTAGTCACAAACTCCCAATAATGTTTCTCCAAATAGAATTCCTCTCAGTGTCAAACCTCCATAAGCATTTAAGCGGCCAGGCCCTGTTGAATAACCTCAGGTTCCTCGTCCCTATGAAAGGGGAGAAGATCTTGTTCGGAGATAACAGAAGATATCTGATTTCATCACCAATAGCATCCCATGTTCTTTATCATGCCCAAAAGTCTGTTCGTGACGCGTTTCTTCTCTAAGAACCCACCATACTTATACCTCAGAAGGCTAACTCAAAATTTACAGGAAAACAATCAGAGAAATCCTACATTCTTCTCTACGTCCTTCCACTAGTCCCCACAGTAGCTTCCATCTGTTAAGCGTGATAACTATTTGGTTTCCTCATCCCCGTAACCACTAGGTCATAAAACTAATGTATGTCGTACGTCCCTTACTTAGAGACAATGCTGTAAGCTTATTTAATTTCCTATCATACCGCCATGTGCCCTTAACTCATGTCCCTCTCCCTCTTTTGTTGATTCTCCAAAGAAATTTTACTTCATACATCTTCAATACACTGAAACATCCTGGCACACGTGGAAGATTTCAAAAAAATAAAATAAAATAACATATTAACTATTTAAGCCACTACAAAAAAATCTAGGATAGTCTCTACAGCGTCATTTTTATCTGGAGACCACTTCTGATCATGCACCACTTCATGTCACCACCCCGTCTAACTTAACTTACAAGATCATTTGTCTCCTCATAAATGTGTGATATCTCATCCATCATGGTGAATTAATTCGTACAGATGTTCTAGAAAATGCTTTTCAGTTTTTAAGTAGTGATTATTTTCAGGACAGACATGCATTAATGTAATTATGCTATCTTCTTTGGGTGGTCGATATGGAACCACTTATTTATAAAAAAGGAAGGTGCAAGTAGTGATTCAGAGGCTAAGCACTAGCTATACAAATGATTACTCTTCTCATACAAGTTTTACCAAGAATACTCTCTAGCTTTTCAATACCACTTTAAACTTGTTAAAGTTTCTGTTTACCATTACCCACCTCTATTTCTACATTCAGCTTATTCATATGTTTAACTTCGCCAGAAATAGATCCCTCAACGACGGAGAGCCATTGAGCAAACTACCCCGCTCTTTACCAGATTTTATCCTATAATTTCTCCATCCTCCAAAAGAAGATTCGAAATACCTAAGGGGAAAAGTCAGTATGCTTGGATCACGACATCTGGATCGGAATCCATTTCAGTATCTTTGCCCGAGATTATTTAATATGGCCTTCTTACATTGGAAGACCTAAAATCTAAACATAGCCCACATTTGGCCTACAATTTTACTTAGAACAAAAGAAAACGCAGCAAGAAAAGAATCAGAAAATACCTTTCAACTATACTATCATAACTTAAAGGGAAAGAGATGCCATCGTCATTTTGATCTCCACTATGCTTGCCACTCTTTGAATACCAAGCATGATATCTCCTAGGTAGAAGCCGATGTTCAACAAGCTCACTATAAAGCTGCTCAAAAGTTTTTTGGCATGGGCCAGAAGATAAAAATTGCATGATCAAAAAGTAGACTTCTCTAAGGTCAACATCTACATCCGCTATAACAGCATCATCATCAGCTCTCTCCCTTTCTCCAGATTGAACCTTTGCATGCACCTTGTGCAAAATCTTCAAAGGTGGCATACTTACTGAAGGCATATCGCCGATGGACATGCACTTCCGTAAATCCATAATTATAGTACAATCTGAGGTAGTATAGCAAGTACTATGTTAGATACCTCACCATATACAAAACATACTAATATATGCAGAGGAAACGAGCTCCATCATCTCTTTCAAAGAAAAGGGCAATTACCTACACAAGAATTGTGGAAAGAGTTACTTCAGCTCCACAAAGCATTAAATGAGCACCACAAACTGATGGAGCCAATTGCTTTTGCTATAATGACCCTGCTCGGGAAATAAAATTTCTATTACTTACTTTGCTAAAAATGCAGTAAAAGTAATTCGTTAGTCTTTCACTAGTACTTTGTTGCAGTTGTATACATATATGCCACCTCCAGAAAAACAATAAATAAAGAAAGAAATGATGATGGCCCTAACTTAAAACTCACAAAATATCACAAAGAAGTTTAGCTCCTGTTTTAGAAAAAATCACACCTAAGGAATATAGCAATATAAACCCAAAAAGAAAAAAGAAATGCCGTCAATCAAGAGTAGACCTGTTAGTTAATCAACTGCAAATTACCAACCAGCTTTCGTAACTTCTTTAAA
This sequence comes from Escallonia herrerae, assembly GCA_033070095.1. NCBI lineage: Eukaryota > Viridiplantae > Streptophyta > Magnoliopsida > Escalloniales > Escalloniaceae > Escallonia > Escallonia herrerae. The sequence continues at coordinate 49,145 of JAVXUP010000196.1, forward strand.
GGCATGATGATATCTATCAAACTCATTAATTGGAGAAAATCACTCCCTCTAATCCTCTATCACATTAAACACACACCCTTTCTGCGTTGATTCCTCCTTTTCTCGTTTAGAGTATCACAGCTTCTGCTACGCTAATCAATTAGAAATCTACCACTGACTTCTTTGTCAAGTTTCTTGATTTTCTTGACATGTTACTTCTTCATTCTTAAATAAGTAGTAATAAACAGAACTATTATGTAGAGTTTCTGTATTTGCGTTTGAGATCATGTACAGATTAATCTTAATAGTCCCTTAAACAAAATATGAAAATATGGGCCATTTACGTGTTGTGGAATCTAGATATTCTAAAGAAAACTACTCCAAACGAAAAAAACACACACACCAGATAACAATAAAGCTCCACACAAAATCTCAGTGCAAATATCACTACTGGGGGAAAACCTAAAGCATGAGGAGGAATCACAGATCAATTGAAGAACGCAACTGAGCACTGATGGATCGACATGCACATGGGAAGATTTGGAGGCCCCAGCGCAACGGGGCCGATGGGCCCCGTAATTGACAGCAGTCCGGAAATTGGACGCGGGTTTTTACCGCCGCTTGAAGTTTTGTTGAGCCGTGGTGGATGGAAAAGAGTTGCTGGGTTAAGTTTTCAACGACGGGAGGCGGAAGCAGAAGCCTCGCTGTGGTGTTGGTGAGCGGTGGTGGTGGTCGGAAGGGGGGTTGAAAGATCGTATCACGGTGGCCGACGGTCGTGAGTGGCGGAATGGGCTGGTGGTGATACCAGTGGTGGCGGTGGTGGAGGAAAGGGTGTTAGCCATTGAAGAAGGAAAACAGAAAGTGCTGTTTAAGTACTAGGAATAGGAATATAATTATTATTATACCCAAAAAGAAGAAACCTTACTCAATGGAAGTTAGTGCGAGTGTTTTCCTTGCTTCTTGAATTTTGTTTCTTTGAATTTTGCTTCTTGAATTTGTTTACTCGGAGAAATTTTGTCATTCCAAATTTTGTGTGGATAAATTTTAAAATATTTTATTTATTATGAAAAATTACATATATAGAATCAAATGTTCTTTAACGATAAGCATTTTTTTACTCTTAAGACTCGTACAATTACGTAAAGCCCTTTCTTAGTTTAATCGTGATAAAGTCCAAAGTCATCAAGAAAACAGTCCAAATCATATGCTAAGTTCCCTAACAATCACTTAGTTGAAAAGGAAGTGATCGTGCAATGTCAACCAAGAGGTGGGCTTGGAAGCAGCGAACCCTTAAAAAAAGCTTAACAGCTCACTGGTCTAGCCTCGTGGCGTCGACAATGTATCAAGACTCAAGTGATTCACCGAATCAACGAGACCATTAACATTCAAAGATTGCCTTTCAGTTATATTGTAAAAATGGGACATAAAAAAGAATAAAATTGGATGGACCGATGGAGCATAATTTGGGATATGCTTTTAGATCGTGATTGCATTAAGTGCACCACAAGTGAACTTCACAAAGTTTCTTCCAAAAAGAACTCACAAGACGATCTTACTTCCATAATTATCTTATGCAAGATGAATCCAGGTTCGAACCTCATGAAGAGACGAATGTTTGAATTAATGGAACAAAGTTAACGGAGGGGCTGATGAACCAAAAGCGAATTGATGGTCCAATTTCATGAGTTTAGATACGATGGAGAGTCTGCTTAAAATTATATCTTAGGGCTAGTGTAATCAATTTGTACTCAATCTAGAATCTGATTGTGCTAATCTCCCATTATCACAATAATCACAATAATTTAGAGCAATACTACTAATCAATCTTATCTAGCCCTTTGGACAAAGTGACATACACCAATCCCTTACCTTTGTTCAAAAACATTTGAAGTACATTTCGTTCAACTGTACTGCTAATTTTGCAGTAACTGCTGACATGCATTACATACAAGAAAAGTGAAGTATGATTCACTTGCTGTACCCTGTAAATCCAAAAAGTAGGAACCGGAAGAATCGCTCTGAAGAGCTCTACTTATTTTGTATAATCTTTCCTGGAATTGCACATTAGGAAAGAACTGAGAGAAAACTCGTGTGTTGCTTCTGCGATATCCTCAAGAAACTGCATTATCCTCCAGAAACTATATTAATGGTCGCACTAGCTGGAATTTTTTTGGAACTTGACCAAAAAAAAATGGTCGCACTAGCTGTCACCAGCCATACTAATGACTTGAAATGTTCACATTCCAATGGAATGCAAGCACCTTATATTTCGTAACCTATTCTGAGTTCAACACAAGTACGATACAAGAATCAATAATCAAGACATTTTTTTAAAAACTACAACCAAAGTTGCTTAAACTTGTTGTACATTGGCCGCCACAAGGGGGCTGATGGAATAGTATACAGCTAGGAATGGAATCAGGCATCAATAAAGCGGATGTCAAATGTGTTGGGATGGATCTGCCACACATTTAATGCTGCATATTCCTCCAAACATTCTTTAAGCTGGGCTTCACTGTATCCCTGTTCGAAAAAAAAAAGCATTTGATAGCAACTGGGTAAGATTGGTGAGACCAAAATCATCAAATTACACCAAACCCACCCAAAAAAAGGTTTCCAATGTCTGAAGCCAAGATCTAAACTTTTTATTTATGCTAACATTTAGCTTGAATTCGAGACAATTAAACTAGTGATTGGAGTCAAATTTTGTATTTATCTGATACCATAAACAGTGTCACTAAAACCAGGATACCTTTCAGTCAAATAGGTTGACCTCGAATCAGCATTTATAGGATCCCTCAACAAATTACCACATAAAAGTTAAGCCTAAATCATGCCAAGTAACGATATGCATTACTTTCAATTACTAACCTTTCTCGAAATCCAATTAAGTGCATGGGCATAGCTAACATCCATACGGTTAGCCCTTGCAGCTTCATCACGCAAGATTGAATAGATATCGGATATTGCATCTAGACCAGACTTCTGGCGATCATCTGAGTACAATGAAAACTTCGACATTTGCATTAACCTAAGTGCCTCATCCACGTCACTCTGAGCAACAGTATCTGAGAACCGGAGTCTTGCAAGTGCCTGTCAACAATTATAAGAGGTAATTGTTAGAGCAACTAAATTTTATCAAAAAATGAGCATGCTGCAAGACCATTTTCTACACAAAAAAAAAAAAAATTGCTCCCACAAAACTATTGCATAAAATTCAAAGCTTACCGCGGATATCCGGAGAATGCTAAGCAGGGTTCGGACTGTTGTATAGGAATGTGGAGTATTTGAATTTGCTTCTTCTTGCCTGATGCTAGAATATGCAGTAGCAATATACTCCTCCAGCTCCTTTGGGACAGCAGGAGACAATTTTCTTGCAGCTGAAATATATGCCCTGTGAACAAAAATGCATTTAGAGTAAAGAATCTCTATGCCACAAGAGAAGAGGATAAGAAGTTAACAAAGCAATGGCAAGGACAAAAATAATTGATGTCAACATTCAGATGTCCTAATTTACTGTGTACACATACAACCGTGAATAACAGAAGATAGTTGCATGTGTTAAAAAGCTATATGCATACCCCTCGAGCATGTTGTGATTAATAGTTGATGCAACTACCATGTACCTTCTTTGCCAGAGGTAACATGCCATAATCTGGGTGGATAAGATTCCACCCCTTTAGAGTGACATCCATCCTTTTTTATGGGATGTACTTCTCTAAATAAGATGCCATATTTATTTTCTAATTACATTGCGGAAAGAAAATAATGCCACCAGGACGGACATAGAAGTAAAGTTGTCCGTAATAACTTATCATATACGGGACAAACCTAATGATAAATGTAATCGATCTAAAAACAAATTATTCTCTAACTAATCAATAATCTGATTAAAGCAAATGCACAACCAAAGCATAGGTTGTGGCTTACCGAAGGACAGAGGGTTCAAGTGGAGCAAACCCAAGTGCAGGAGATTCTTTGTTCTGATGCACATACACAACATGCCTAGCCATTTCAAGATCGTTATCCATATCTGCTCGATCTAAGATCAACCACAGAATATCAAATCGTGACAAGAGGGCTGGAGGGAGGTTAATGTTTTCAGCAGGAGTTCTTCTTAGGTCATATCTCCCCCTTCAAGACAAAAATGATCAGCCAACGAATATACAGAGGTTGCACATGCTTTGTAGTAATGAAGGCATGCCTGAACTTAGATATACATGATTTCAAAAACAAGGACTTTGCAATTTAGATGTCATTTGTACCATGCTGGATTAGCAGCAGCAAGGACTGCAGTTCTTGCATTTAAGGAAGTAGTGATCCCAGCCTTGGCAATGCTAACAGTCTGTTGCTCCATAACTTCATGGATTGCTGTGCGATCCGACTCGTCCATCTTGTCAAATTCATCAATAGCACATATACCCATGTCTGCTAACACCTAAGTTGGAACATTTGAACCACAAAAGTCCTTGAGGAACTAAGAATTAAAGGATTAAGTGTCTACAATAAGAACTCAGAGTTGACTTTTCAAGTGGTTTATGGTACAGTCAACTATCCAAACTGAAAATACAGTGTGAACGTTCTTATGTTGACATCCATCTAAGATTCTAGCAAATGAGCAAGCCTGCTTAAACTGAAGGATCAAATTACACAAATAGGACATCATTCTCACCAGTGCTCCCCCTTCCAGGACCATCTCATTTGTTACAGGATCCTTCTGAACAGCAGCAGTTAGACCAACGCCACTGCTTCCTTTGCCTGTGGTATATACACCCCTTGGCGCAACATTGATTATGTGTTTGAGAAGCTGACTTTTGGCAACCCCAGGATCACCCATCAGACATATATGTAGATCTCCCCTTATCTGCATATGTAAAAGAATATCATCAGCTTCCATAGTTTGGTGCCTTGAAATAGCATATAAAGCACTGGCTATCCTAGGTTAGAGTTACCAGAGTTTTACAACGACCGATAGTCATCAGTTGATTATAGCACTTCTCATGTATAAGCATTCTGACAGGGTGAAATTATGATGTGGACATGAGTTTCGCCAACGCTTACCTTCATCCCATCTTTCAGTTTTCGATGAGGAGCACCAACCAAGAGAAGAAGAAGAGCTTTTTTGATATCCTCATGCCCAAAAATCTCAGGTGCTAATGAACGGGACAACTTATTATAAATATCCCCATCCTCGGCGAGGCGAGCAATTTGATCTTCCTCATCCGCTCTAAGCTCGTACCTGTGACAAAAAGAGTACAATTAAAACCACTGATACTTTTATTAGCCTGACTTCAAACTTTCAGCTGAAAAGTGATGAACACACGTCCTTATAAGAAACAGCTAGGCAAGAGAGCAGATATATTAAGATGACTCTCTGCCTTATATATACAGTTTACCGCTTGCCTTACTTAAAATCAGGAATCTGAACAGGCAACAACAAATCTAGTTGGAGCTGCTATTATGGTATAGTAAGATCTTCAATTACCAACTACCTTTCACTATCCATGCATGCAAGAATTACCTGTATTCTCATCCTGCATACCATGACGTAGTGCACAAGCTTTAATAAATTTTTAGGCATTCCATAATTTTAAAGATACTCCAATTAACGTTAGCAGAATTTAGTGGTTATTGATTTTGTTGCTGAATCCTCTACTGGTGACAATCAGCAACTAGCCAATGAAAGATTTGATCATTTGCCATGGTCATAGTCAAAACTAGTCTTTAAGCTTTTGCTTCAGCACCAACAAAAAATTTTCAGATTTTTATTTTCTCATCTCTTTTCTGCTCATCTCAAAATGAATTGAAGTTTCAGAAGAGTAATTTTGGGTGTGGGGGGGTGGAGCAGCCATCTCATATTTTTACTTCTTTTAACACATTTTTGAGGTGGGCTCGGAGCAGCCATCTCATAGTTTTGCTTCTTTCAACACGTTTTTGGGGTAGGCTTGGGGCATAGCATAGAAAATTTGTCCAAGATCTGATTAGGAACTAAAAAGGATGTGAAAAAGATGGATTCCTGTTCCTAGAAGTTCACTATTCTCTCTCTTTCTTCTTTTCCTGGACATATGAACAGATCTCCAAGTAACACATATCTATGGTATAACTTTTCTGAACTAAAATTAGCAAATAGCTTACTCCTCATATTTTTTCTTGAAATGGGAGACAGACATGGCCTCCAAATATGTGTCGGCGACTAAGCCTGCTCGCATTGCTCTAAATCCAGTGTAGGGGATAGGCAGAAATATCCCTGATAATTCGACAACATCACCCGGCGCTACCTAAGAATACAAGTAGAAACACTGAGGATAAAACTAATACAAAGTCCAGAACCAAACAATTAATATACAACAAGAAATAAAGATTTTGCTGTTTTTTTCGGATTTTTAAAAAATAAAATTGGGGACTACTTGAAACTTACAAAAGAAGCAAAGCATCTATTACAATGCAACCATATAGAGAGTAGAAGCTTCAACTCAAAGGAGTGACTGAAAGTAAAAGCATGTGACCATGAAATCACACCTCATTACTTGCTATTACATTCAGTAATATCACTGAATTAAGCCAGGGGTGCTAGAAAGACTGACATGGTTCACATTGAAACTATAGTATGGATGGGAAAAACCAAAAACTACACTAGCTTGAAAGTGAAGTTGTGTGAGGTTCACCTAAAGTGAAGTTCTAGATAGAAGCAAATGGCAAAAAAAAAACTCCAAGAACCATCAAGCATTCTATTCTCATTATTTGTAAAAACATGTTGAAAGATGGCAACAAATCAGATAACTTTAAAAAAAAGCGACATTGAGGCCAGTTGAAAACTTTTACAGAAGCACCACAATAATTTCAAGCCCCGTTACAGTCAAATAATATTCTTGAAAACACTAACCAACTAGATAAGTTATTGAAGCTAGATGTTGATTTCCATGCTATATTTATATTTAATATGCAAAAATACCAATTAGGTTCCTCCAAAGAGTTTCTAACATCCAACCTTTCTTGTAAGTTCCCCTCTGAAATGAACAGTCATTGACCTTGGAATATGGCCTTTCGGAACATGCTCAGCTAACTCTTGGATTTTGGCCTGAAAACAGATATCACAGCATTAGCACCGCATAAGATTATAAGGAGATGATCCCACTTCAATTAAAACAAATTGAAACCTCCTGGAACTTCAAAAACTTGGACGCTCTGAGTTGAAGGATGAGGTTCCCTTTGTTGTAGTTTATTTTGCAGCGCTTGGATGGGCACTCGAGCAGAGGCATGAACACCCGAGCTGTTACCTCCTGTTGTCATATTTAAACTGGTTATGAAGACAAAAATGTCTACTTACAAGACAAAAGATGTCTTATGCAGGAACCTGGTTTTACTTTTCACCAAAATTTATGAAAATTTAGCAGGTATCTTATGCATTAGATCAGGGTCCAATTCGACTGCCAAAAGATGCCAAGTTGTATGACTACATGGTACTTAACAGAAACCATGAACCGGACTCGTATCAGGTACATCAACGTGTAAGTAAATCGGCAGACTCGTTCTCATGTACCTGATATATTTCAAAGCCGCATTCTTCACATGTATATACAGCAACCTGCATTAAAGGCTTAACGTCTGAACAGCGTGTCACAATACCAGATATCCTGACTAGCTGGCCAATATATGAAGCCTTAACCTCCCTAATTGTGAATGGCTGCCCCTTTGAAGACGCTCTGATATAAACTTCGCTGGATAATGATAATTGCTCATTAGAACTCGAGTATATCCCAACTTAAAGCACAAACAACTGTTATGATATATGAAAGATGACAAAAGCACATTATAAGCAGGTCCGAAAATCATATACTATTCAGCAATTTAGTATTTGCATCTAACAATCCATGCGCCGTTGTGCTAACAACAATAATGTGTACAAACTACTAAATTGTTGATTTCCATTACCAGTTCATTTTTTCTCATCCTTAGTAGACCATATACAACATATGAGGTTCATTAATACAGATAGGACCACGTGCAGATAACTCTTCTGAGGGAAAATCAATGAACCGAACTTAGTACTCCAGATATGATACATCTAATAATCCCAACACATGGAAGAAAGAACGTTCTTGCAGGTCTAGTACCAATAAAGTATAAAGCAACTCAATTGTGTGCTTCAATCCACTGGAGATAGATAATATTGATATTAACCGCTACAAGTCAGTTAATTTTCCAATCCTATTCCTGAGGTTAATGTTTATGAGAGCAGATAAGTTCCTAAACTATTACAACACCTCTTCCATCTTTGAATTTTGAAGAATTCCTAAGAATCTAAGATAGACTTAGTACCATATAAACATCAAATTGGATCTAATAGCTATCATGGATTAAGTGAATATCGTTTGGCAGGTCAAACTAGGGTAAAAAAACAATGATGCACTAAATCTATCATAGGAGTTCACTTAGAGTAAGATAGGGCGGGAAAATGGAAAAAACTGCAATAAAGAAAACTTCAAATAAAATAATGCACAAAAAGCTTACTAGAAACGCTTAATTTCAGGAGGCATCCTCTGTCGCGGATCTGACCCATCCACGTTCTCAGTGCCTTCCTCAGCCCTCTGCGTCATCAATATGTCATGATCATCATCCGGAAGCACCTCCGTTGGATCGGGCATGAGCTCATCCACAGCGTCGGCAAAGATTCCAACATATCTCCGGGTATTCTCGGTCACTCGTCCTAGAAATTCTTCTTGCAAGTCTTTGTACTGATTAGTTTCAGCATCCAAAATTAGTAAATAGAGCGTGAAAACGTTAAAATATTCTTCTAATCGCGGTTAAAAAGGCTCGGTTTCAGTGAATGCTTACGTTAAATAGATCCTCAAGGTCAATCTGAATTGCCTTGGTTTTACGGTTCGCAACATCTTGCTGGAAGTAAATAAAGACAATATTAACTATTAAGCTTAAATTTGGCAATTGGTTAAGAGGCAGTAATCGTAAAGTTAGGGCATAATAACTGCATGTGATGAACGGGAGATAAAGGGCGTTTTGACGGAGGAACTTACGAGGATATTGATGTACTTGGGTTCGCCATTTGGGTCAGCAAAGTTGGAAAGGAACTCTTTCGCCAGATCTGAGATTGAGAGCATAAAATCGGGTAATTGCATCGATTACATACACACAGTACACACAAATTATGTGAAGCAAAGAAGCTGTTCACCTTTGTCCCGATTGAAATCGAGGTCCTTCATAGTGCCGCCTTCAAATGGAGAAAGGGAAGAGACAGATTTGAGTGTGCGTGCGTGTGTGTGAGAGAGAGAGCAAAGCGAGGTTTGAGATTTTGGCGCCAAGTGAAGAGATTGGGGAAGAGATTTGGCGGGAATTAGAGGGGAGTTGTCAAATGGGCCGGGCGCCCGGGCTGGCCCGACCCCTTTCTGGCCCGGCCCCCTTTCATGAACAGTGTTGGCCCGGCCTTTTAGGGCCTGGGTCAGCCCTGCATTTTCCAAAAAAAAACTCGGGCCAGGCCCGACCCGAGTCTGGCACGTTTCAAGCCTCCCTCTTTACTTTTGAAATTTCACTTTTTCCCCCCTTTACCCCTAACAGATTTATTCATCTTTTCCCCCCTAAACAGTACTGAAGATTTAAGTAATGCGAAGAATAATAACACATCTTAAAGTCTTTGATTTTTTTTTCTTTATAAATATAGTGGTCATGGGATCGAGTAGATTTTCAACATCTTTATATATTGAAATTGCTGACCCCGATGTACCGTGTACCCCACATTTGCTTTATTTTATCAGTTTATGTTACAATTTGAGTAGGCTGGAACTTGGAATCTGCTCTATCTCAGCACAGCTATTGTTCTGTGCCCAACCATGGATTTCAGATAATCGAACCTAATTCCAGTTCTAGTGTTCGGATTGCCCAAATTTTGGTTTAAAAAAGATATTGCATAGAGAAGATTCAAAAGGTATTTCATTTTAAGTGTAAGTTTTACCAAGAAGAGTAGCTTTGTCCTCGACTTTTAAGCTCCATCAACGGATGTGCATTGCATAGTCTCACACAATGAACCTGAAGCCAGTGGCGAAGGGGAGGGGTAGCACTGTCGCATGCCCACCCCCATCTTTTGGCATGAAGTTTTCTTGACAATTTGGCTTTTATCTTTATGATAATGATATTTGTTACTTCATGTCCCTTTGAGAATTTATCATTATTGAGAACCTTTTTAAAGTCAAACTTGTTGATTTAGTATATTGAATTAGTCTTACCATATACCGTAAAACATATTCTTACACATCAATCTTTTTAACTCTAGTCGCTATAGATTTGTAACAAAGCGTTGATTGATGTTAGGGACACTTTAATAAAGCATCCCTAGCAGCAAATTACCATAATTAAAAAAAAAAATCTTACCTTGAATAACAAGAAAATGCCAAAAAAAATTAAAAAGAAAAATAAAATTGGGCCCGGGCCCTGCCCAAGCCCTGTCCTAAATGTTGGGCCTAGGGCCTGGGCTTGGACCTGGCCCAGATATCCCCATAATCAGGCCCTTGGCCCGGCCCCCGCCCGATTTGCTGGAGGCCCGATGGGCTTTGGCTGGGCAGGCCCAAGCCCAAGCCATTTGACACCTCTAGTGTGTATGGATAAAAGCCTGCTTCGCAATAGGGCTCGGGCGAACCCATCGTCTTGAAAAATTCAGGGCCCGTAATAGCTTTGCTTATTTAAAATGCAGCCCAAAAACTATTACTACGTACTGTAATATTTATGCTTCAATGACCCAAATTAGTAATGTCTACGTGTATAGTCATTTCTTTTATTTAAACAAATACTATGATTTTGACCGATAAATTTAATCTCTTTAAAATGAAAATGTTAGCCCTGTGATTATTTTAACTTAGATTTATATTCGGTTTTGATGGTAATCAACATTCATGATTATGTAGTCGAATACGAGTTTGAGTTCACGAAACTTCATGTGCAAATCTTATACTCGTGTGACAAACATTAGATGATCAAATATCGATTATATGGAAGCATAAAGATATCTGCGGAATACTTAAAAAATCTTCGAAGATGAATTGTAGCTTTTTTGTCCTTTTTATCTTGTTATTAAACTTAAAGATTTAATTGCATCGATGGATTACTGTGACTTAAAAAATAGACCGTAAGTTCCTCTTACATGTATAAATGGTTTATACACTGATAAATACAGAAAACAACTTTTTTGGCCAATACAATCGATTGTGATATAGTTTAAGGGAATATCATCGGCTACATTCCGATGTGGTTGGCTGCATTATTCGAATTTTCGTATTTCAACGGCTAGCTTGGGGGTATATCGTTGACGACATCAACCATTTTCTGCATTTAATGTTATACCTACTTCAAAATAACAATGTTTATTGCCAAGCTAAAAAAGTTGGTTTTGGGCATTGATTTTTATCATTCACCTTATTATATAAGCCTTCATTCTTGAAATACTCAAAAGCTCAAAGCATTCATTTAGCTTATCTTGGTACTCATTATTATCACATTCAATTTAATAAAACATTCATTGTGAGTCTATATACGAGAGTTGCATACATTCATAGTTATCAATATATTTTCCTTTACTCCAGACACACGCGAATCAGTCATTATTTAAAGAGTTATTCAGTATAGTATTTCATTTCAAGTCATTTGTATCAAAACTTGGAATTGTCAAGCTTTGCAGTTTTGAGACTATCAAAATGTGTTATTGGTGTGTGGATAAAATAAATAGATTGTAAGAAGTTAGGTTTTGACTTGTAATGAATATTGTTCTAGTTAATTCTATTGTCTTTCAAGGGACTCTCTTAAAGGGGCAGGAGTAGGCTTATGAATATTTCGAGTCAAATCATCTAAATCTCCATTGTCAAGTATTTTTAAACATTTGTCTCTTTATATTATTGGTTATACTTTTTGTGAGATTGGTTAACTTACATATTTGATATATTGACTTGGGATACACTGCATGATTAGCCGAAGTATTCATACTCATTTGATTTGTATTGTTGCTTATTCAAATCTCTCCGGCACCCCCCCTCCCCACCTCGACCCCTCCCCTTTTTTTAGGATTCTTTTTATTGATTTCAGATGTGTTCGGCCCGTTAAATTTAGGTATATTTGTGGATTGAAAAGGGAAAAGAGAAAACTAAATTTAGGAATTTCAATTTAAAAAATGGTAGAGGTATCTCTACGGGAGGATTTTAGTTAGAATGTGATAAGCCCACATTAATTTTGTATGTACTGAAGCTTGATGTCTAACCCAAAATCGTGCTCAAGAATAAGAGAAGTCCAACAGGTTTTAATAACAATCAATCCAAAGTCCATATATAGTTATCGTGGGATTTGACACCCATCTTCACGTAAATCGTGGAATAAAAGGTACTCCCCTTCATGCGAAGCGTGTAATAAAAGGTAGTCACGTTGAGCCAGATGGGGCGGCATGAGCCTAGTTTTGATACTATATTTAAGTCTATTGTCCAACCCAAAAATATACTCAAGAGTATGAGTAGAGATGGCAATTTAAATTCGACCCGGCGGATATCCGCCCCGTTAGGAGTGAGTTATTTTGACTTTGACCGGGTTACGGGCGGGGGTATGTTAATTTTTTAAAATCCGCAGCGGGTCAAGGTCGGGTATGGTATTCTGCCAACCCGCCCCGATATCCGACCCGCACCCACACCCGGAATACTAACCTAAGCATTAATAAATCCCAGCCGTTCATCCAAGCATATATATTGCTTTCATCCAAAACCCTAAACTGTTGTGTCTTCTCTCAGTCTTGCCAACCTACCAACGACTGCCTCGCTTTCTTCTGATCTTCTCTCCTTCTCCCCCGAAAACATCACAGCCACCTAACCGAAGACCGTGACCATCGTCGTCACGGTCAGTCCACCTCCACCGTCATCACCATACCACGGACTGGAGTCTAGAGTTGATCGGCATCCACCGTCCAAGAGGAGGCGTGAATCTTTTTGGAGAAAGGACTCCCTCTCTGCCTGCCTTGCTTGTTGGCTTTTGCCACCAAACTCCCATATCTAAATTTAAGTTGCGCTTGATATTTTCTGGATGAAAGTGTGGATTCTAATTATGGAGCTTCAGAAGCAGATTGGGATAGTAAAAATTGGGAAGATAAAGGATGGCTACAAGATATGAGAAATCAAAGTGGTCAATTTGCTGGGATTCAAATAGACACTCCACTCACAATTTCTTCCTCTGTTCCAGTTCTGTCCAATTGAACCCCATAACCAAACCAGCATGTTGATCATGGCCGCCTCTTCAGTCTTCACTTCAGAGAATAAATTCTGCTAAAGTGAAAAAAATTCTGGAAAACCAAGCGAGTCGGGCGCGGGCGGGGCTTTAGGACCACAGGGCCAAGTACAGATTTCATAAGATCCACATCCGACTCACGGCATTGCCATTCTTGAGTATGGATAGTCCACCGTGTATAAAAATCAATGTTAAACTCTAAGGCATCGTTTGACAAAATTGTTTTTTTGGTTTTCAGTTTTTAAAGAGCAGTTTTTTAAAGAGCAGCTTAATTTTTTTTTTTATAAAAACAAGTGGGTGTTTGATAACCCCTTTTTTTTTTAGGTTTTTTTTTTGGTGTTTGGTAACCCTTTTTATTTTGACTTTTTTTTTTGGTGGTTTGCGGTGGCGGTGGTGGGGCGTAGCGGTGGTCGACGGTGGTGGTGGTGGTGGCCGACGGCCGGAGGTGGCTGCCGGCAGTCACCGGCGGTGGTGGCCGGAGGTAGCTGCCGGCAGTCTCCGGCGGTGGTCGCCGGCGGCCGGAGGTGGCTGCCGGCAGTCACCGGCGGTGGTGGCCGGCGGCCGGAGGTGGCTGCCGGCCGTCTCCGGCGGTGGTCGCCGGCGGCCGGAGGTGGCTGCCGGCAGTCTCCGGCGGTGGTCGCCGGCGGCCGGAGATGGCTGCCGACAGTCTCCGGCTGTGGCTGCCGGCGGCCGGAGGTGGCTGCCGGCGGCCGGCAGTCTCCGGCGGTGGTCGCCTGAGGTGGCTGCCGGCGGTGGGAGGGTGGTGGTGGTGGTCGAAAAAAAAAACCAAAAGTGAAAAAAAAAACCAGTTTTTGGAGTTTTTTTTTTACTCTGCAGTTTAAAAACTGATTTTTTAAATTGAAAAAAAAATGGTTACCAAACGCTCCTTTTTTTTCAGTTTTTAAAACTGAAAAAAAAAAGAGTGTCAAACGGGGCCTAAGTACAGTGATGTGGGGCTTGATAGTATGAATTGGATACAATATGCAGCATGATTAACATTTTTAACGTGCTTCATTTTACACAATGTTAAACCAGCTGATTGATTACCTTCTTTTATTTTTGGTAAAATTGAAAAACAAATGTTAAATTGTGGCTAGGAATTTGTATAATGGCAATTTCTCTCGTCCCTATCAAGTTAATTTTTATCAGTGACATTTTTAAGCTTGCCCTTACACCAAGCTGAACAACCGGTAGAATCATTTGAGATGACTTTTTGTGTAATGGTCCCAGTTTAGCTAATGATATGTTTAGTACTGCGATAAATCACTCAAAGTTAAAAAAATTTAATAATTTTTAATTAAGTGTATTTAATAACCCTTGACATTGTAGCACTTAAAATATTAATTCCTACAAAAATAGACCAAAGTTAGTGTAAACTTACTTAATACTTATCACTTAATTTCAAGTGACACAGATGGAAGGTAACAAGTTATTGAACAAAATTTTATGTGAAATAGCAATTATTACCACGACGCCGCCATAATTAAATAACGACACTACGTTCGTAGCACTAAAGCCACCATCACAACCACTATGCTTGCTCATATAACCACCACCACCGTGTTCATATTGCCACCACCACCACCACCATAATTACAACGGCCTAACTGTTGCCTCTACCCCCACCGCGGCCATAACTAACACACCCTCGCTATCATGAGGATGTCACCATCGCCGTTGCCGCCACCGTCGCCGCCGCCACCACCTCCTACACATCAGCCAAAACCATATACGTATCCACCACACTAGAGTCGCCACCATGATTGTCATGCCTCTGACTTTCTGCACCACCATAATTTATAACACCACAACTTCACGCACCACTACCATCATCACCACACTTTCGTTGCCACCACCACCACCACCAATACAGCCAATATGATATTGTCAATAAAAAGCAACACAATATGTACGGTACTATTTAAATCTGATAAGATTGATAAATTTGTAAAACGAAATAACTTTCAGACATATGTTTTGGTTTAGCCAACAAGTTAACTTATTTTTTAACAGTGATAAATTCAGTTGCTTGAATTTTTCAATTTTATCAAAAACCGCCCCTAAATCTTTCATCATTCTGGTCAAATAGTAGCGCAAGTGATTTAGTGGAGCGTGGAAGAGACGGTGTGATTAATCGTCGTCTCTTCAGGTAACTCGCGTAGGAAAATATTGATTGACGTCATGACCATCAAACTTGATAAAATTGAAAAAAATATGTTCATTTGTGACTAAAAGTGCGTATAATGGCAATTTTTATTTATCCTTATTAAGTTGATGTGTAATGTTGATATTTTCAAGCTGGTCTTTTGCTAAGTTGAACCGCCTATAAAATACTTTTAAGCTAACATTTTGTGTATTTCATTATATTTTTTTTGTCTTTTATTGTTTTGGCCAAGTATTATTAGATCTCTCCAGGTTGTTCGTTTAGGATAGTGACTCTAATCAGATCATTATATTTAATTGTTGGATGCTTGCTGAATTCTTTTTCTAGACCAGATATATGACTAATTTGACAGTGATTTGTATTATTTTCACAATCAATTCCACTGTCAATCTTTTATTGTTTTGATCAAATAATATTGGTGCAAGCAGTTCAAAGTGCAATCTACTATATATTTCTTTTATTAACGAGTTAAGTAGTGCGTCATTTCATAACGTATGAACCTTCATGTTCAAAATACAACAGTTATCCATACATCGCACATGGACTGGTATTATTGGAAATTCTCGACTTTCGATTTTATTGGGATATTTAAAGGATGTAAGGATGGCAATTAGATCCGCACTTGACAGATCTCTGTCCTGCCCCATTAGGAGCTGGTTATTTTGATTTTGACAGGGTTGTAGGGCGGGTATGCTATTTTTTTTAAATCAGCAACAGGTTAGGGTCCGATATGGTATGGTATTCTGTCCAACCTACCCCTGCATCCAACCTGCCCTGTGACCCGCACCCGCCCCATTGTACACCAGCTAATCTCAGTCGTCCATCCACTTATATATATAGTCCTAACTCTAATTCTTTCTTTCTTCTCTTCACTCAGCCGACTTAGCGCCGCTACCTCTTTGGCTCCCATTTCCTCCCTCTCCCCCACAAACCATCAATGCCCATCTCTACCTTGGCAACCACAATCCAGCTCTCCCTCACACCTGTCGGCATCCATCTCCACCTCGGCGACCACAGTCCATCGTTCCCCCACAGCGTCGACTTCCACCTCGGTGACCACTGTCCAGCTCTCCCCTGCATAGACGGCGTCCACCTCCACCTCGGCAACCACAGTCCACCGCTCTGCCGCACCATCAGCTTCCACCTTCACCTCGGAGACCATTGCCCACCTCTCCCCCCCACAGACGACATCCACCCTCACCCCGGTGATCACCCTCCACCGTCAGCGTCCGGCGTCCACTGTCTACCATCGAGGATAATTAGCTTATCTAGTCTCAATTTCACTCCGATCCTTCGTAATCTGTTACTTGATCCAACTTTTAATCCTTGTCCCTTGTTTTTGTTTTATGGTTGAATTGTTGCCTTTTAGTCAAATTTTTTTTTGGTTTTGAGATTGAATTTTTAATTATTTAGTGTTATGTGAAATGATGAATCATGAAAATTGTAGTGGCTCTGTGAACTGTGATTGATTACTTGCCTGAATGACAAATCAAACGGAGTTTTGAGTGCTATAAGGAAAGGGCGGGGCGAATCGGGGGCGGGGATGTGTTTTTCAATCTTTTTTAGGATATGGTATTGTATATAAATAACCCGGTGGGTGCACGGGGCGGGGTGAGGCGGAGTGGGGTTTTAGGGCTACGGGGGTGGGGGCGGATTTTATAAGATCCGCATTTGACCCTCCCCATTGCCATTCCTAAGAGGATGCATGGCATTGATTTTGGAGTGGTTAAATCTATCTTAAATAGTTTATATCATGTTTATGGAGCGTTATGCAAAAAACAAAAATTGTTTAAAGCACCCCTCAAACACATAAAAAGTGTTTAAACTCGGAAACACCACATAACTCTTGGTGTTTTTGGGGTTAAACACTTTTAGAGACATGTTTGACCAAGAAAAAGCACTAAATTACCCTTGCAAATATTACAAAAGGATATTGAATGCCACTTTAAGATCATTTATTTTAAGGCTCACTGTTCTCTAGGAAAAAGAAGAGCTTTTTCACACACATTTTTATGCTTTAGTCATCTTTCAAATGTAAATGTCGGTGATTAGAGCTTTTTTTTTACTAATCATTATTATAATAACTTTTAGAGAAAATGATGGTACAGAAGGATAAGAGAATTAACCACAATATACATGTTTGCTTTTTTTGAATTTCCCAAATTGGGAAAGAAGAGAACTGTAAATATGGGTAACCCTAGGGGGAGGGAAGAAGAATCGAACATAGGACCTCGAGGTCACTCCTCAAGGCCCTTGCCAACTCAACCAACTCCTTTGAGTTACATCGTTTGCTTTTAAAACATAGAGAATTTTGCATGTCTTAAATAACAATATAAGTTATCTTTTTTATGCCCTTGTTGGTCATCATTTTCTCACATTAAAATTGTTCTCAAGAGCTTTTACCTAAACGTTTTTCGCAGCTCTGCTTTCAACAAGAGCTTTTACAACTTTTGCCAAACAATTAGAGATTATGCCAGATTTGATTTTTTTTTGAAAATTATTTATTTTATATTCATTTTTTTAAAGATCGATCTCAATCGAACTCTCAGAAGGAAAGTTTTAACCACACGACGCGCTAATCTCAAATTTTTTGGCATCTTCAACTAAGTTATGTATTCAAGGCAATATAATTTATGTGGATAATTGTGAAATAAAGTAGTACCTATTACCGTCAAAACAATTGTTTATACACCTTTGAGCATTATCCCAATTTCTTATTTTATATCTTATCACGAATCTAGATTTTGCAAGGGACCACAAAGTTAGTTCCAAAAGACATAGATTTGCGGAAAAATTGTATTATCATCAAATGTTTAATTAAAATTACTATCTTAATTGAATATATTATTTTATTTTCTTAATTTTAAAGGAAAAATAAAGGCTCAAAGAGATATAAGAACGTTCTATTAAATAGAAACAAAAAAGTTACTTGCACTGTAACGCACTATGTTGTTTATGACATAGTTTTCTTGCAACCCTTTTTTTTTATATGTATTTGAGTGAATTTTTTATGAGTTTTAACAATAGTTGGGGTATTAATTCAATTGGACAATATTGCAAAACAAGAAAAATTCAATTGCTAAAAATAATGTAGTACGATATTGTTTAAAACTTGCTAAAAATACGGAAGGAAACTTTTAGGAATATCCCCTGCCGAGTCAATTACGCCAGCTCATGAAAAGTTTCAAGCCAGCTCGTAGTGACGCCATTGTTTTCCTATAAAAGCCTCCGCTGCGGCCACTGTAATCTTCTTTCGTTCAAGCTTTGATTCGTTTGTCCGGTACACTGACTTTTCAGTTTTGGTCTGGGTTTTGCTTTTCATGGGTTTATTGTGCTGATTTCTTATGTTTTGTCCGAGTGATTCCCTTAATCTGACTTTGCTTCTCAATTTGCAGGTGGATTGTACGGTGCAACTTTTGATCAGATCTGTTTTGGTCTTTTCCTTGGTCCTTCCGATGGTTCAATGATTTCCATGCGCCGAACTCGCATTCTGCACTCTTTTTCCGTCGTGTTTCTCTACTGGTTTTACGTGTTTTCATTGTGTTGATCTCGATCTGTCGTCCCGAGTAGTCAAAACCCTAACTTTCTTCAATCATCGTAAACTTTTCAATTTAGACCCTAACCCATTCATTGAATTGTTTTCCCGATCATAGCGGAGACCAATTCGTTCAAAGTAGTTTTAATTGACAGAAGTAGGAATATGGCATCACCGGTGTCGCAAGCGAGTTTAGGATCCGGCAATGTCGACGAGAAGAAAAGGAAGAGGATGATCTCCAATAGGGAATCGGCTAGGCGTTCGCGAATGAGGAAGCAGCAACAGGTGGAGGATTTGGCCAAAGAAGCGAGCCAATTAGAAGCTGGTAACAATCTTATCATGAAGACCATTGAAGCGGCCAAAGAGATGTACACTAGTATCGCGTCCAAAAACGATGTCTTGCGCGCCCAAGTTAAGGAATTGACATACGGGCTGAACTCATTGGACTCGCTGAATTCGGTTCTGAGTATGCCAGAGGACTCTCTGAATTCCGTTCTCAGTATGCCCCAGGACTCGGTGGAACCGTTTCTGAGTATGCCAGAGGAGTGGCTGAATTCGGTTCTCAGTACGCCACAGGACTCGGTGAATCCGGTTCTCAGTATGCCACCGGACTCGGTGAATCCGGTTCTCAGTTTTGACCCGCCTGAATTTGGAATTCCAGATATCTACATGGAGCCGTGGCAGTTCCCTTGCCCAATGCAGCCGATCAAGGCGTCTGATAATATGCTCCAGCGTTGAGCCCTTGTGGTACTCTCCTGTTCTGCCGTTGCTGAGTCCGAGTTCTTGATTTGCTATCAGTGTTACTTATAAGCCTAGTTATTAGTGTTTGTTTTTATTTTAGTTATTAGGCGTTTCTTTTATGGTACAATGTTCTCGCTTGTGGAGTTCAATAGCTTCGTTTAGGTTTGGACGTTTGGTATTTCTAGTTGTTCTTGCTCAGACTTATGCCATTGGCTTTTGTTCTCTTACCAAATTCTGCTGCAACTATGTTGAATCTGTTGTCTATAAAGCAGTTGATTGGATTTTTCCCTTGCTATCATCCTCTCAATAGAATACGAGGCAACTCTGCTGAATGCCGATTGCCCTTAAAGCCATTTGCTTTGTATGCCATCGATATTATTGTTTCAGTGTTCAGTGGTTTCTTACCCGGTTGTTACCTGCACTGTCGAATTCAATTCCTACATCTAGCCCCGTATTGCATTGTCTGAAATTTAATCGTATTTAATTCCTACATCTAGCCCAGGACTGCATTCACTCTCTGGGCAGGATTAAACAGAACACAAAAAGAAGTCGAGATGAATGGTGGTCCATTTGTTTGGGGTTCTTGACTAGGGGTCCCATTTGAGTGTTGGGGTGTGTTACACGTGCCTTTCTTTGGTTTAGGTTCTCTGAAAAAGTAACTTTTTGAAGATGAATGAGGTTAGAAAAGAGACAGGTCACTGATGTTTCTTGCAAAAAGTGTTCACGTGTCTAGAGTTCTCCGTGACTGTGATCATGCAACGCACGACTGTTTCTGTGCATATGGAAGAGCAATGGGTGATCAGTGTGTTCCATCGCTTGTAGAGAGGCCTTATCTCTAAGCTGAGTCTCAAGTTCCTGCTCTCAAAGAGTACTCTTAAAAGAATATAAATGTAAGTGGCTCGAGTTACCCCTAGAGGCCTTGTTCCTCAATTCTATATTCGTATCTTCACGTAAGGTAGCTAATAGGCGGTAGCTAAAACTGTTATTTTTAAATAATAAACAGGAACGCTATCCCCCTTAAAACCGATGATCTCATGCTGTGTCGTCCATAACGATGTCAATGAAACCATCCATGGAATCGTGCGCCTTGTGAAACGTAAGTTATCGCCATTGTTATCTGAGACGTTCCAACGGCTCATTGAAGATCT
The DNA here is from genome assembly GCA_033070095.1 of Escallonia herrerae. NCBI lineage: Eukaryota > Viridiplantae > Streptophyta > Magnoliopsida > Escalloniales > Escalloniaceae > Escallonia > Escallonia herrerae. Next base: position 69,972 of record JAVXUP010000196.1, read on the forward strand.
TCTGAGTCGCATGCTTCTAAAATCACAGGCCTCATCATTTCTATGAACAATCTAGCCACCACTAGAGTGTAATAAGAATGGTGATGGAGGCACAAATTGTTCTCATGTTCTGTGTCAAAACATTTCTTTGTATAATGATTGTGGGTTTGTCCTAGTCTTTAGGCCAAAGACACCACGTTTTGTTTCCAAATCACGAGCTTCTTCCCAGCAAAGAATTTTGCAATTCACAAGACACGAGGCTTTTACCTATGCCTGAGAAACCTTACTCGTACAGAAGAATGAAATTACTAACACATGAGTACTATAAAATCAACCAATCGAAGCCTCTATCTCAGTAACATGCGAAACAATATGGTAAGACAACTCAGTCGCACGTTATCACCAACTCTATCTTTAATTCATAATAGAGTATGGTTTAAGCTTACAATAAATCCAGACAAAGTTTCATGATTTGATCACATAACATCGTTGTCTAATAGTAATTAACTTTGACAGTTCAACACAAATAGAAAGGATTAGAACCTCTAACAAAGTATCAATAACTTAGAAAGTGTGACACATAACCATCAGTCAGGCATACGCTCAGTCCTCATAAGTGCGGCACTCCTCGTTGTCCATGTTGTCCTTGCAGAACTCCTCCAAGGGGTCGGAGTCCTTCTTCTTGTCGCGGGCGTGGCTGGCAGCCGCGCTCAGCTCCTCCACCTCGTCCCACGCGGCCACGCACTCGCCGCTCGCCGGGTCACCGGAGCACGCCTCCTCGGCACTCTTGATGCTTTCGGCCACCAAGTTCGAGAGGCCCTCTGGCGCTGCAGCCACGGGCGGGACGTACATCCGACCTGACCCGAACCTGGTGGACATCTTCCATGGGTGGTTCAGCCGTGGGGACTTTATGGTCTGGGGCTTTGGTGAGTCTGAGGCCTTGGCTACAAGTCTTGGGGTGTATAGGCTTACACCAGCTACTGTTGCCATTGCCTTCGCAGTGTTGTGGTGGGCAGAGTTCTACCGGTGAGATGGTGGAGGTAATGTTGACAACGTACAAGATAGCAGCGACAAGCAAATATAACTGGAGTTGGTAATGATTTATGGACACAGATTTCTTATCATCTGGCTACCACTCGTGCACACCCACGTCAAACAAGTTGTAGGAAAAATATCTTTTCCTAATTGATATTTTGTTGCGTGTGGAATTATCATTTTTTAACTGATATTGCCTTGAGATTTTTTGTTTGTTGGTAATAATTCTGCGTTCGTAGAAAATTTCACTCTAATTTCATGTTTCACGTTTTGGGTGGTGTAGACGCTCTTTAATACTTTGTATTTTCTTTTATTCGTTAATTAATTTAAAAAATATATAAATTAATATGTCTTGTCAATATCACGTAAAGACTTGTTTGTCAAATTACCTTCACAATTTAATCGTGAATTTGAGAACATAACATATAGTAGAAAGGTTTGAGCACATAGCCAAAATATTAGAGCAAGACTATTTAATGGTTTCAGCGATATATTAGTGTCGCTAAAAACACAAGCCTTCTTTTCCAAAAAGTTTATCAATTTTTTGGAAAAATAAGTTTTTGTTGCTAAAACCAACTAGTGGATCTAATCAATTAGTGTATGAACCATCTTTTACTAGTAACTAGTAATAAATAAATAAATTGGTCACGGTTTAGCAGAACTCGTAGAACAAAAAAAAATATCACCGTGATGGTATATTCTTGCTGTCCTAGCACGTCTGCACCAACGTGTTCAAATCGAATTCCTTTCTTGGGCAAATGGCTTGATGACTCATTGCAATCAACCAAAATCAAAGGTTACCCCAGATCGAAGGTCACAGCCACATTGCAAAATTTGTCGCATCTAACAACTTTTAAAGACCAGTCTCTTTAATTTCTTGGACAAATTATCTGTATATACAATTTTAAATTTTAGGAGTGCGCATTTAAATCATTCAAATTGGTTTAATTAATCAAATCAAACAGATCAATATTACCGGTCGAGAACTAATTAAATTTTTTTTTTATCGGTATAGTTTTCTTTTTCCAAATCAAGTATTCGATTTGGTCAGTTCGTTTTTATTTTCTTAAAACCGTTCTGATCTGAACCAAACTTATATGCATACAATGAAAACCATTTAAATTTTAATAATATGCTACCAACATGTATAAATATATTATCCCTTACGCTTACGTTGGTGACTATGTATACTACAAAGGCCCCATAGCTAATTGATACGTTTAAACAAGGTCAAAAATGGCTACAAACTCAAACCGGTCAATCTCTCCAATCCAATTTATTTGATCCATCAAATCGTTTAACTACGGTTTGACTTTTTTTTGTTCCCAAACCGATGGTGGTCGAATTGATTTTATATTCAGCCTCCAAACTCATCCAATTGAACCGTGCTAACCCCTTGATAGAATCATATGTTATTAAGGCAAACTCCGCGTTTTAGGAAGAAAAAATAAGTTGCAAGGGAAATTTCCCTAGTGATGCTTCCTACTAAATAAAACTGTCAGCAATTCTCTACCGTTGTTGCCAAAAAAAAGAAAAAGAAGAGGCTGTTAAAGGTAAAACTGTCAATTATTCTCTACCTTCTTTTGTTGCCAAGAAAAAACGTTGTAAAGTGTTGTAATTTTCTGCCCCCTCGCCTCCCATCATTTCCTTATTTGTAATATTTATTTATTTTCTGTAAAGAACCTTTAACCACGTAATTGTGTGATATTTGTTATCACTCTTAAATGTTAGCTTCTTCCTGGCTAGAAAGCACTTCAGCGACGCTTTTTAGTCTTGGCCAGCACCCAAATCCAAGTCATGAATTCATGGGTCATGGCATCAATGCTTGCCTTGCGTCTCAAATTTTCCTGGATTCCATGCCCTTTTCTTTCTTCTGATTTCTTCTTGTTCTCAAACCCTGGACAAGCATTTCTCCTAGCAGCAAAATATATTTAAAGCCCAAATTTCCATTTGGTCTTTTCATCATTCAGCAAAAGACAGGCGAACACTTCAGAAAATGAGGGTGCTGCCGCTCTTTATGACTGGCATTGTAGTTCTCAGCTTCACAGGTAAATGATTTTACTTTCTCCGTTAGAATTTGTTTTTATCTTATTTACTAATTCTTTTAGTAAAGCTTTAAGACTTTACTTTATTTTTTATATTTATGTTGGTCAATGTAATCTATTATATTAAAACTTTGTCATAATTTTATTCATAATGTTTTTGACCGTTGTTATTTATTATGTATGTAACTCTTAGTCTTCGTCTACTATAAAAGGAGACTACTCCTACCATGGAGAACACGCATATTAAGACATATGCTTGATATTTTATATATTCTTTACATTCTATATACTTTGATTTTTGGGCAACTTGATCGGGTTAGTTCAACAGTCTTCCTGTGGACGCACACATAGAGAAGACGACGCTGCGAGCCTTGGGTTTTATCTTGGAGGATTTATCGTTCGTTGGAACCCGTGCGTAGGGAGACGATAAAGCCTTTAGGACAGTGATTTTATCGCGACTCTCACAGGCCAGCGTTAACTTACTTTAATCTCTATATCTTGAAATTGCATGCTAGTTAAAATATTTGACAAGTTGTTTATATATATATATATATATATATATATATATATATATACATAATTGTATGCTTATAATATGTTTAATATATTTAGTTAGCAACAAATTTTAGTTATTTTCATGGTTAGATAATTATATATTTTAGTCATATTTTGTGATCAATTGATATGAGAAATTGATGTAACAAATTTAAGCTATATTTTCCAACAAAAACAAGAACTAAATATATATATATATATATATATATATATATATATATATTTTGAATTATGAACCCTGTTTAATGATTTTACAGCTGAAAAATGCCGACAACTGGTGGGAGAAGAGTCATCCTCCAAGAGTTGGACAGAAAGGTTTGCATTCTTGAACTGCTTTGACATGAGCTATGGAACCATGGCATGCCTAATCAAAGAGTGCGTGAAGCTCTACCTCTACTGCATCAGAGCGGTTCATGTTCACAAAGTAAGGGACGAGGCAACCAAGGCAGCCGTGAGGGAAGTGTTATCACGAGGCGATCAGAGTTTCGAAGAAGCCGTCAACCGGGCAAGCCAAGTAGGAAATGCTGCGGCCAAACAGGCATCTAGGCAAGTTAAACACATAATGGGTCCGATTGTATCTTCCGGATGGGACATTTTTGAAACCCTTTACGTTGGGGGTACCCTGTGGGAAGGAATCATTAGGGGGATTGGGACTTTTTTCGGGGCATATAGCGGAGGAATAATTGGTGAAGGGAAGCTTGGGTGGGTTGGTTTTCTTGTGGGAAGCCAGTTGGGGAGTTGGGTAGGAGGAAGAATAGGACTAATGGCTTATGATGTGGGGAATGGAGTGCAATACTTGCTTCACCTTGTCCACAAAGATGGCAGTTCCTATTAGATGGCAACTTCGGAGGCTTGCAAGCTTGCAATCAGATGAATACATGTGCCTGCATCAGCCTCGATATGTTGGCCTTTGTTTGCCAAAATGCCAATGCAAAACCTGGCCATTTACAACTTTAAATCCTTCTCCCTCCCAGCATATGGAAACTTGTGCATTTTGATGATGTTGAATACGAACTGAATATTTGTGAACAAATTTACGGTAATACAGAGAATTCGATGTGACCATAATGTCACAGCTTTGCCAAAACAATGCTGAGAACCGACCGGTAAGGGTAAAGAAGTGTGTGTAGAAGGTTGATGAATGAATTGTGGAGAGTCAGAAAGTTTTGGTTGTGTTGTTGGTTGGAATAATTAAAGATGGAAAGGTATAGAAATGATTAATTTAACTTATAAGTCTTTGAGTAGCAATTTATATTTCGATTTTCTGTATGCGGTTCGGCCAAATATACGCTGCATCATGATCATTCGGTCCCATCGTGTCAGCCAACGTGTTAGGTCAACCTTTATACCACCATATCATTTCAACACATAAGTTATGTATTCCCTTGATCTGTGATACGCTAGAATAATACGTAATTATGAAAAGTACAAGTGTTGAGATTGGATCAACCAGTAAAGAATTTTTATTCCGTTAATTTTCTAACGTAACAATCTGTTTACACGTAAGTTATTATTTTTAGGAGAGTTATCAGATGCAACCAAAACACTAATGTGTAATGCTAAATATACTATTTTCACTGTGACAAAAGATACTTCAGACATTATAATAAGTTTCATTCTTTAAATATCTCTCAGCCAGGTAATGGACTAGGCCTGGGATCAAGACATCCTTCATATCATTGCCTTTTTCAGCTACGAGTCATGGCATCAGCTTGTTGGAATGGTGATTAGCGTGCTGAACGTGGCCTAATGTTTCTTGGATTAACGCGTTATAGCAGTTTTATTTTTTAATGGTTTGAAAAAATTTACAAAATTGTTAAATCGACTCACAGTAGTATCAAATTATCTGAATCACCAGACGTCAGTGAGACGTAAAATTTGTATTATCATTTTGTTAAGATTTAACATCGTTGTTTACACGCTTTTGAATTTTGATCCGAGAACAAGAGGACGTGGCCGGTTTCCAATTTTAGACGACTTTATATTTGATTTGTGAACGGAGGCAGCGGATAAAATGTCACCATAGTGGGTCTATATTTACCTCCATTCTCCACGGCACTGCTGCTCATCACTCCCCTTAGTCAGTGACAAAAGTTGGTTTAGATAATTATTATTACCGCGTCCCATCACACGCAATGCGCCTGCACAAAGTCTATCACCGCTTGTCTCACTTCTCCGTCTCTCCGCCTCCTCCTTTTCTCCTCCTCCTCAATCAACTTCCCGATTGCAAGCCTCTCTCTTCTTCCTTCCTCCGGTCAAAACGCAGTCGCTCTCTGTCACTCCGCACGCACTCGACGACCACGTCTTTGAAGCCCATCGGAACCATGGCTAGCTCTAGCAGATTTCACAATCTCGTCCCTATCAACGCCGCCTCCGCCGCCGAGGACGGCGGCGGTGGCTCGAACGGCTCCGCTTCTTCCGCCGCTACGGCTGAGACCGACGGTAATGGTCAGGGGAATCGTATTTTGGCGACTCTGCCGTTTTGAGCCTTTGGACTGATACAAACACGCACACGTTATGTGCTTGCGTTGAAGTGAATTAGTTGCTATGTTATCTGATAGTTTTTGTTTTCAAGTTGGGAGATTCAAGTTGCGGTGACCATGCGGTTCTATCTAGTTTATTATGTGAAATGAGGGCTATTTTCCTTTTAACTTCTTGCGCTTCACATGGTTACTGCACTGAGGTCCCTACGGATATTTAGTGTTACATAACATTTAGGGGTGGTCATGGAATCTATCTGTTACTGTTCGATATGATACTCTTTAATCCTAATGACCACATATCTCTAATTGGTATTTCGAGATCTTTCAATAAAATTGGATTCTTTTAGATGGGAAAATCTCATTTTCTGACATAAAGAATTGCAAGAGAATAGCTAGAATTTAGTTCGTGAAAAACTCGTTTATGATTGTTCATTTACTTAATGAACTGAGTTTGGACATAAAATGGAGCTCGTGTATGATCATCGGTGCTACCTGTATGCATATCTACATCCACATATGATTACTTCGCTGATTTAAGTGGCAGTGAAGTAACTAGTATGTTTGTCTACAATTTCTTGGAGCTTCGTCACATTTCTATGTTGCTTATTTGAATCTACTGACGTCTGAAGCTTATATGTCTTATCGAATGACACAAGCTTATTTCTAATCTTTAACATGATGCAGAATTAGCATTGGGCGGCGGATATCGGCTTCCTCCACCAGAGCTAAGAGATATTGTTGATGCTCCTCCGCTTCCGGCACTGTCATTCTCCCCACAGAGGGACAAGATAATATTTCTCAAACGGAGATCTTTGCCTCCTCTATCAGAATTAGCAAAACCTGAGGAAAAGCTCGCCGGTATTCGAATAGATGGAAAATGTAGTACCCGGAGTAGGATGTGAGTACTGACAACTGACTACTAGGCAGTTTTAGGTTTTTGCTTTAATCAACTACTTTGACCATTTTGGCGAGACACTATTTCTAAGTTCTAACCATCAATAAGAAATGCCACACATCATCTGGGTTTTCTCATGGGCGTTGTGTTTAATTTACTAAGTTTCTAGCCGTAGCAGTGCATTATAAGATGCATATATGCTGCATCGGGTTCCATTAAGTGCGAAAAGAATTGTAAGTATCCGTTACTGTAGGTGTTGCAGACAAGGATGTTGTCTTATTGAGAACCCACTATCATTTATGTCTGTAACTAGTTTAAGTTTTCTTTTCGTTTCTTAGAGTTAAGCTGTTAGGATAATAATGATTCAAATGTCCATTGACAGGTCATTCTACACTGGGATTGGGATCCATGATTTGATGAATGAAGGCAAGCTCGGCCCAGAGAAAGAGATAATTGGCCTCCCAAACGGTGCCAAAATAAATTTCGTTACATGGTAACTTCCATCATCCTTTCTTCTTCGCTAGTCGTTTTGAGAACCTTAGACATTCAAAGATGTCGTCAAAGCTTAGGTTAGTACAACCATGTGTGGAAACTGGACGTCGGTGGATCACTAGGCCTATTGACTTAACGTCCTCCCGCCGTGGTAGCGAAACCCACTTCAAAACCATTTGTTGCAAAGGTTACGTCCTAAAAAGAAGACAATTTATACACCGCAACTAGGAATGCTAGCGTCAAAGGCAACAGTGACACTTGAGAAGCAGTGGATTTAGCTCCCCCTTGTGATTGCTTTTTCTAGTTTGCTCATCTGTTGTGTTAGTCTTACAAAGATCCCAAGGATAGAAAAAGGAGCACTGCAGGAATCGCACTACGAACTGCTCACTTGTTCCTTCCCTATAGGCCATTGAACTGACTTGAGTTCTTCAAGATTACATCATCTATCTTGGTCAGTTGAGATAAAGAGCACATAAGCATGTAGTTTGAAACTTTAACCTACTTTCGTAGAAACTTTGCTGTCTTTATTCACTGTGCTCACAAGGCAACCACGCTTTGATGACCTTGTTAGAGGCTTCAGGACGCATAATAATTGGAATCACTGGCTATAGATTGATGTGTATGGCTCACTGCTTTTGGGGCCTTATTCTGCCATTTTTTTCACTGCAATTTTGCACTTTGTTTTGTGCTCATTTGATTTTTCTTCTTTCAACAAGGTCAACTGATGGTCGACATCTATCCTTTGGCGTACGTGTTGACGAGGTAATGAATTCAAAACTTAAGACTGTATTAAGACTGGATTACTGATGTAACTTGTAAGTCTTGTCAATTGTCATTTACTGGTTCTCACTCAACAATTTCCTTAGAACTGTTTCCGAACTACTATGAAGACCCTTTTCAAGCTAGTAGGAAGGTGTTGGTAAATGACAACGCGTACACCTCTTAATACCTTGCTGCTTTCTATATGATGAGATTGATAACTACGTGCAGTAGCCATTTTTGACTGATTTAGTGCTTTCCGAACACTTCGTGGTTCCTCAAAATTAATCTAATCTCTTGGAAGTTTTCCTGGGAAAGGAGGACGGCAGCAGTGGTAAGCTGAGAGTATGGATTGCTGACGTGGAAACAGGACAAGCGTGGTCTCTGTTTCAGTCACCAGAAGTATATCTAAATGCAGTTTTTGACAAGTATGTGCCTGTTTTGTGTACTATTTTAGTGAGCAGCATTTCTCCTTTTGTTTGCTAACACCTTTGTTCTTTCACTTTCCAGTTTTGTTTGGGTGAACAATTCTACTCTATTAATTTGTACCATCCCAACATCTCGTGGCAATCCACCAAAGAAACCTTTGGTTCCATCAGGTCCTAGGATACAATCTAATGAGCAGAAAAATATCATTCAAGCTAGAACTTACCAAGATCTGCTCAAAGATGAGTACGATGAAGATTTATTTGAATATTATGCCACTTCGCAACTTGTTTTGGCTTCTTTGGATGGAACAGTGAAGGCAATTGGCCCGCCAGCTGTATATACTTCGATAGACCCCTCTCCAGATCAAAAGTTCCTTCTAATAAGCACAATTCACAGGCCATACTCTTTTACTGTACCATGTGGAAGGTTTCCGAAGAAGGTCGATTTGTGGACAGCTGATGGGAGATTTGTGAGAGAATTATGTGATTTACCTCTTGCTGAGGATATTCCCATTGCATTCAATAGTGTGCGAAAAGGAATGCGCTCAATCGACTGGAGAGCAGATAAGCCTTCAACACTATACTGGTATGCACCCGAGGAACTTCCATAATTTTGTCAACCCTTGTACTACTTTTTCTTTAAGAAGATCTCCACCCCCCCCAACAACCCCACCCCACCTTCTTTCCCTCCCTCTCCGTCTCCCCCCTCCTCTCTCTCTACCTCTCCATCACAGAAATTTAAGTCGTATGAAATCTTTGCACTGTCATAAGTTAATATAGGTGACCCCTGTTTGCTATCCCTAGCGTTCATACCCTCTTAACTATCAAGCCTCCCGGTGCCTGGTTCACAAGTTATTATATAGTAGTAACTCGTTATCATAATTGCCTATAAATAGAATAGGGTAAAGCAAGAGTTGAGGGAAACAAAAGATGACGTCGGCATCTGGATTTTCGTTTTCTGCGGTTTTATAACCATACACTATTGCACCACTATTTGACGGCTTCTGGTTAATCAGGTATAATTTAGTTACTGTCTAGTAGATTTAGAGCAAATTGACTATGGTAATACACAATTATGGTTGACACAGCATTATAAATCTGCAATAATTGCTACTGTACTAGTTGAATACTTTTGAACTTGTCAACTGTTAATAGGGTGGAGACCCAAGATGGTGGTGATGCTAAAGTTGATGTTTCTCCACGTGATATAATCTATACACAAGCTGCTGAGACCCTTGAAGGTGAACAGCCAACAATCTTTCACACACTTGATCTTCGTTATGGGTAAGAGTATAACTGTGTATAAGCTCTCTCTCTCTCTCACACACACACACAAGCGTGCTCGCACACACGTACTCTCATATGATATATCATGACATAGTATATTAGGTATTTCAATCTCATCAGTAAGCTAAATTAAGTGATTAAGTGGGTGGCGTCAAAGCAATGTTACACATACCTATATACACTTCCTTAGGGAAGATTTATAAAGTTATGTTGTAACATGAAAAGTATCTTCTAGCAAGGCGGAGCCTCATGCTCTGGGCCGCTTTCTTTTTGGTAGAAAAAGCAACGAAGGTGACTTCATGCTTAATAGCTGGTTGGGATACTTGTCAAGGTATGTTACATGGGCTCGGTACAAGTTCCAAGTCCGATACTAGTGCAAGTGTCGGATTCGTCTAAATTTCAAAACCCAAGACACGGGGACACGGCAAAATATTTCTATCTATTAGTGTCTCTTAGTTACTCCTTAGGTGTTTTTTACGCACATTGTTTTAATTGAAATCTTATCCCATCTCAAAGCAATAATGAATTAAAAGAAACATTTTAACATAGTTGTCAAGTATGTCTACGTTCAAAAACTGCATACTTTTTTTTTTTTTGAAGTGGCTTGTCTCTAACCAGACTATATATCTATACGACATTATGAGGAGAACTGTCTTGTTATCTCATCCCTCATATTTTGCTGCTTGGCATGCTATTGAAACGTTAACATATGAATACAAGTAAGGATATTACATAACGAAGAATGCATAACTTTTTCAAGAAACAACTACAAGTGTATCAGTCTATTAGTATGTCAATATGTGAATATTCTTATCTTTTGAAGTTGCCAAACTTTTATTTTGAATGCATGAATCAGTTGCTTGCTAATACCATTATATATCTAGGGTAAGCTGCTAATGCAATTAGATTCTGCATTCAAGCCCTGCCTTTGGTAGTTGGTATATGCAATTTTCAGCTATGGTGTATATCACTTTCATGGGCATCATTTGTTGTGAATCTGTTAATTGCAAGTCTTGGTATTTGATGCATGCATACTTTGCTTCTTCAGAGGGATTTCTTGGTGTGATGATTCGCTCGCTCTGGTTTATGAGTCCTGGTATAAAACACGGCGAGTAAGAACTTGGGTCATCTCTCCTGGATTTGGCGATGTGAGCCCACGCTTACTATTCGATAGGTCTTCAGAAGATGTTTACTCCGATCCAGGCTCTCCCATGTTGCGTAGAACTCCTGCTGGGACTTACGTGATTGCGAAAGTAAAGAAGGAAAATGATGAAGGCACCTATGTTTTACTAAATGGAAGTGGCGCTACTCCAGCAGGGAACATCCCTTTCCTGGATTTGTTTGACATGTAAGTGTTTCTGATTGTTATTTATTATCCTTAATTTGTTTTCAATCGAAACATAACGCTCTGACACGAATTATTTCAGAAATACAGCTAGTAAGGAACGGATATGGGAGAGCGGCAAGGAAAAATATTATGAGACTGTAGTTGCTTTAATGTCTGATCAGAATGGAGGGGAACTGAACATTTATCAGTTGAAGTTACTGACTTCCAAAGAATCTAAAACTGAAAACACTCAATACTACATACAGACCTGGCCCGAAAAGAAAGCATATCAGATTACAAACTTTCCTCATCCGTACCCCCAGTTGGCATCATTACAGAAAGAGATGATCAAGTACCAGAGAAAGGATGGAGTCCAACTTACTGCTACATTATACCTTCCACCAGGCTATGAGCCCTCAAGAGATGGCCCTCTTCCATGCTTAGTCTGGTCATACCCTGGAGAGTTTAAAAGCAAAGATGCAGCTGGACAAGTTCGTGGCTCTCCTAATGAGTTTGCAGGCATAGGTCCAACATCGGCTCTGCTTTGGCTGGCAAGGAGGCACGACTCTCTACTTTCTGCTTTTGTGGATATTAAAATGTTTTTCAAGTTCTTCATGTTTCCCTCAGTGGCTGCTAGCCTGTGTTAGACTACTTCATCATTCTGCCGAGTCCTGCAGGTTTGCCATCTTATCTGGGCCAACAATTCCCATCATTGGCGAGGGAGAGGAAGAGGCAAATGATAGGTTTATTCGTGCCCGTATTTTTCTTGGGCGTCATTACTTTTTCTTCGAACTTCAAACACATTGTCGAAACAAATTTTTGTTGAGAAAGAAGTTCCGAATGGTTAATGATCAGTGATTCACCAGGTATGTGGAGCAACTTGTAGCAAGTGCAGAGGCTGCAGTGGAGGAAGTTGTTCGTCGTGGAGTAAGCATGTTTGTGGCATTATGATTGATTCTCAGAAGCATGTTTATGGCGTTTATGAATGATTCTTTTTCTGCTTATTCTTAAAAGGTGGCTCATCCGGACAAAATTGCGGTCGGTGGTCATTCCTATGGAGCATTCATGACTGCAAACCTCTTGGCACATGCTCCACATCTTTTTTGTTGTGGAATTGCTCGCTCTGGAGCCTATAACAGAACTCTCACGCCTTTTGGATTTCAGGTAGTAATTGCTTTACCGTGAGTGAGTAAATCAGATGTCGGAATTTCTCGGTCTTTGTTAAGCTTGTTTTATATTTCTAGTAACACCCCCCTTCCCCAGTCCTCTCTTTCTGGTCATCAATATCTCATCGGTTTTGGCCTTTCTTTTTTGTTTTTTTTTTACCCTTTTTGGGGGATTGGACTTCTACAGTTGTCATATGCTATCATCCTAGGATGTTGTTTACTTACTAACTAATTGTTTTCCGGTAGAATGAGGACAGGACGCTGTGGGATGCCACTTCTACATACGTTGAAATGAGCCCTTTCATGGCAGCTGATAAGATTAAGAAGCCCATCTTGCTCATCCATGGAGAAGAAGACAACAATTCAGGGACATTAACAATGCAGGTGAAAAACAGGGCCCTTTCTGTGTGCAGAGTTGCATATCATATTACCTTCTTATAGCATGTTATACTGCTCATTTCAATTTAATTGAGCTTCATATTAACGTTATTCAGCTGCTTTCTCTACATATAGCATAGCTGCTTTTGTTACTAAAGGAGTGCAAAATTTCTACTTGTTCTGCATACAAAATCATGCAGTCGGATCGTTTCTTCAATGCGCTGAAAGGTCATGGTGCACTCTCTCGTCTGGTGATTCTTCCTTTTGAGAGCCATGGTTATGCGGCACGAGAGAGCATAATGCATGTCCTATGGGAGAGCGACAGGTGGTTGCAAACTTACTGTGTATCGAACACTGCCAATGCAAACACAGATCTTAATGCATGTAAGGATGATTCGAGCAAAGAAACAATTGCATCGGAGAGCAAAGTTGTTGCTTGTGCTGGGGGAGGTGTCCCAGAGATGGAAGACATTGAACTGGGTAGATTTCTTTTGAACCCGAGGTCGTCATTATGGTAACTACTTCATCCATCAACACTATTATCTTCAGAAGGAAACTGAACTACGAATGTCTTTCAGAGATGTATTTTGCCACCAGCTCAAGATGTTAGTGATAGTTGTCAACTGAGTTGTCCGTACATAAAGTCACGATGACACTTGCACTTTCTTGTATTGGACTTTCTTTATCCTACACTATCGTATATACTTGATATACTTAACGTTTTTACTGTGTGGATGTACAGATTATCTGATGTCGACCAAGTATAAATCTGGGGGGATTTGAAGGTATTGGACTTCTTTGCTGCAGGACATGTTGCCGCTAAAGGAAAAGTGTAACAATAGCATATTCATAGTTTGGTGCAAAATAATGCCTTTTTTCCTTGGTAAAGAGTACTTTCTGTGGATATGTGAACTCAAAAGAGGGGCGGTTTGGTGCACAACCCTGCAAAAAGCTGTTTCAAGATTATTTTTCTGACAGCCGAAAGTTGGCATTTGATTAAAGATTATTGTACTGTGATATGGTAAATTTATCCTACCTATGTACTTCATATATATAATAATAATACTCATAACTCTTGAATTTGGAAAACATGTAGGTAAAAATTTGTGGCCATCGGCGTTCCCGAAGAAGTTCGGCTTGGGTATTACCTCAGCATTACTATGGGCCAAAAGTGAACAAATCTCACGCTTATTTTCCTCGTGTGAAGGACATTGCAATGGGGCGTGATTTTGGTTACTTGCACCACATTAAAAACAGACTTGCTCGTGCATAATCCATCTACTTCAGAGAAATTGGGACTTCCGTATCTCCAGATAGAGGAAACACCCTGTCAAAAATCTGTGAGCAGAGAGAACAAGTTCCGGAGGCAAAGAACTCTCCTTTGACCTGATCATGCTAGTCAATATCGACTATTCCAGTCGATCAACTCATCACACCATGCAATCAAGAAGAACAGAAATTCATACAACAAAGTCTTAAGGACAATAACAGGTCCCAAAAGTAGATACAAAAAATGTAATTATTTATTCATAACCCAAGTGAAGTATGCTCATGTCTGATGCAAGAGCCCAATTGGTAGATGACATAAATGATCAAGATACGAATGAAGGTATCCATTGCATCCAGAATGGAGCCAAAAGTACTTATTCTTCAGCAACCACGCTGATCTCACCCTTCTCCAGCAGGTCGTAAAATGCCCTTGTTCTCCTCTGCTCATTCCAGTGATGCATCTTCCAAAGACCACCTGCAGCCAAGCCAAGAACAGCTCCAATGATGAGCTCTTTCACCACACTAGGTCCTTTCAAAGTGGCATGAGCAACCTTATGGCCAGCCATTCCACTTCCTAAGTAAAAGCCTGCAAGCAGAAAACAACGTCTCCTTTCAGTTATAGGCTCTGAGCAACAGCATCCAGAGATTAATTTAACAAGCAAATAATGTATAAAAAAAAAAAAATCACCCCAATTAAATGCACCCCTTTTAAGTCCCTACCAGTTGAAACCATTTTGGCCTACCATTACAATATTGACTTGAGAAACTAGCTCAGGTAAAAAGCAGCTAGATTATGCAACTTATTTACAGCTAGCATGCAGCCAGGCTTTCAGAAAGTTAAAATAAGCTGGTATTTCCACTTCTATCAAGGTAAAGATTGGGACTACTTCATGCGTCCTTCCACACCACCAGTCATACCGTTGTACTTCGGGGTACACTTCTATCAAGGCAAAGATTGGGCCTATTTCGTGTGTTCTTCCAAACCAGTCATACTGTCGTACTTTCCAAATGATAGCAGATTTGACCACTTCCGTTTCCTTTTGTCATCATCACCAAATATTTTTGTCCACGAGAAGATGGGAAAGTATAACTTTCTAAATGTGGTACATCTTGATAATCACACCACCGAGTAGAACTTATCATATAAATAAGTAAAACAAAACTCATCCCAAAGAAGAGCCAAGAAATCTCCTTAACACATTATAGTACTGTGGCTGCCAAGTATGTGCGCTACTAATGCTCTACCTTCCTTACATTCCTGATTCATAGAACATACCGTCAGCTGGTAAGCATTTTCTTAGCAAGTAAGTAACATCAGCAGATTTTTGTAACACTCCCCAGTAGTTCCAACCAGCTTCATCAAGGATTAGACAAAATAAAGCACATAACAGTCGTGAAATTTCACAACTCCTCCATATATGCCAAGACCAGCAAATGACTGATGTTAACATCTAAAAGCTCAATAAACAAGTTCATAAACTAATATGGAATTTAATAAGATACACCAACTTGAAAATACGCTATCAACCTACAACTAGGCAAAATCCATAAAAAAATCTGGAGGGTTTTTTGGTCAACTCCAACCTAAACTTTTCCTTCACAGTCTTCTGGCCTACGATACACTGCCAGAATCTTCTCAGTTCACCTCACTGGATCGTCCCTTTGTCCGGAATATACATGCCTCCCCACTTTCTCTCGCCTGCACTGAAGTTGCTGCTGACTCAGCTTGTCACGTGAGAGGCAAATCCCCCAATGGGAAGATGATCGTGGCTGTAGAGGGGAGACAAAGAGATGGTGGTTGGTCTAAAAGGGAGGGAGGGAGAGGGAGGATAGTGGTGGTGGAGGAAAGGGCAATCTTATCGACCGGGGGAGGGGAAGGGTTCCCGGCCACCGGGCGGGCCCGGGGGGGGGGGGTTTGGAATTGTCAGCACTCACTACCAGGGAGGGAGATCTAAAGTCGGGGAAAGGAAGGGTATGTTTAATCCTTTTGTTTTCTACACTTAAACATAAGTTAAGCTACTAGGTTATTTTTGTTATTTCGCTTTTGGTGTACAATCTTGAAATACCCCAAGTGGTGTATCTTAACGAGACCTATTAAAAAGAGCTTATATTGCCACGATTCAACAAAATTGTCCCATCAAGTAGCCCAAGCTTTCAAAGAAACAGCCACATTATCAAGCGTTTTCTTTGAACAAGCTAAAGAGAAATTTATATCTGGTTATAAATGCATATGTTCAAGCTGCAGTGAGTACACAAGAAAACATGTTATCTGACCCATAGAGCGCCCCAGAGCAGTTCTTGGCCAGGAGTTGGATATATGGAGGGGCATGCAGGAATTTATGCTATGAACAAAACCCAAATAAGTGGAAATGGATAAATCACAAAGATACGTGACAAAGGTTTATGTGACCTAAGAAACTGTGATCCTATAATGTCTGAATAAACTTGACGGCAAATACGCCCAAATCACTCACCCCCAACCATCCTACGAAGAAAATCTCTAATGTCCTTTGTTCCTGATCTCTAAATCCAAAATTTTAGGTATTGGCGGGGTTAGAGAGATGGATCAACTTGGTGAGGGTTAAAGAGAAAGTTTGATTTTGCGCAAGAGATCACTTTGAAGATTAGGAATGAAAGCTTGAGCATTCATCAAAAGAGAAAAAGGACCAGGTCATGCATAGGGACCAAAGTCAAGTGACCACAATCAAACCGTAGCAGTAGCAACATAACTATGTCAGCAAATATACTAAAATAAGAAATAAATGTGCAATTGAGAAGAAAGAATTAAAATAATCTCCAAGGAGTAAAGCAAACACAAAGTCAAACACACCCACAATGCCCAAGTGCCACATCAAAGATATCTTATCAACACCATGGATCACAAAACAATCTCATACAGTACATTAAAGAAGTTTTATGAATTTTGTGTAAACATACACGTATGATTCAGTGGCGGCTACAACTTGCCAATAATTTACTACTACCTTCCATCGGATTTTTTTTCGACATTTTGCAAGTTCATAACATAGAATTGAGTCCGTGTGAATATTGAATTGGACTCCAATAACAATGATAAAATAAATAAATACGTTGAGCAAGTCAAGCTATGATAAAAACAACCAGTAAAGGCAAAGTTACACATATTAAGGGAAAATCCAGAATGGAAGGAGTACGATATAAGCAAGTCTTCTTTGACAAAACCCTATATCCGATCTAAGCTACAAAGATAAGCACGATCATCCAATCAAGGAATCGAAAAAGAAAAAGTGAAGTACCAACTCTATGGTTCGTTCGAACAAAATTAACTTAGACGGCGGCACGGCAAGAACCTAATTATAAGAGTGCTTGGGGAAATAAAGACGGCGGCACAGCAAGAACAAGAACCGCATGTTGCTACGGTTTGATTGTGGTCACCTGACTTTGGTCCCTATGCATGACCTGGTCCTTTAATTCTTTTGATGAATGCTCTAACTTTCATTACTAATCTTCAATGTGATCTCTTGAGCAAAATCAAACTTTCTCTTTGACCCTCGTCAAGTTGATCCATCTTTCTAACCCTGCTATTGGTGCATGCTAGTCTCATACCTAAAATTTTGGATTTAGAGATGAGGAACAAAGGACATTAGAGGTTTTCTAGAATAATGTTTATTGTAGGATGGTTGGGGGGGTGGGGTGAGTGATTTGGGGGCATTAGCCGTCAAGTACATTCAGATATTATAGAATCACAGTTTCTTAGGTCACATAAACGTTTGTGATGTATCTTTTTATTCCTCTTAGTATAACCCAAAGACTAACGACAAAAAATAAGTGCAAGAAAAACTCAGGTTTGCTGGCACCAAAACCCCGTGCTCAGGCTGCTGGCCAAAGTTGCCATCTCTGGGCATGTGAACAACAAAACTAACACTTGATGTCCCATCTGAAAGCTGGCCACTTGGGCTTAAAGACCACCCTGAGAACCAACACGCCAAGTCCAATTGCCCATCCATCCACCCAAAAAAAGAAGATGAGCACCACCACCAAAAACCTCAGATATCAAGTAAACGCCTAACTTAAGCAGAGTCGGCAGTTGATTAGAATATCCAAGAGCGAGCACAACAAATTATCTACTGACGCATTAACAATCACCACTCATTTCCAGGCATTTTCTAGCAACAATGGAGGCCAAAAGGTAAAGCCCAGATTCAACCAACTTATTTTACGATCGAAAGTACTCTAAGGCACGTTGATCTATTCGCGCGGACACACACATAACGTACAACACACAAACAAGAACAAAAATCTCACACTAAAAATGGCAACAGGCAGATACACACACGGACGAACACATACGTATACATACGGATAGACTGATACAACAGAGAAATCCACCGGAAATGAAATCGGAGGGTGCTTACCCCGGCGTCTGTTGATTGATCGAGCTGGGCACAAATGGGGTGGGGGACGGTTTCTGTCTCAGCAGTCTAGCTCGACGGCGATTACTCAAGTTTTGTATTGTTGTTTGACTCCCACCAATCCAACGGCTGTTATCTGCTTAGCTTTTCTGAGGACCGTCGATTGAACTATACAGAGATCCGAGCCCATGGTTTTTTTTTCTTTTCTTGATGGCGCTGGGCTAGGCTTCGTGGGCTTAGAGTCTAAAGACATGTTTGGGTGTCTTTTCATTGAATACTATTTTTCGAGATATGGAAGAGTAAAATTCAATTTGATATGGTTTTACTCCATGTGTTATGAATATATTTTTTCTGCCATTTTCCAGTAGATGTGCATCGTACCAAGAGAAAACAATTCATACGTTCAGTTTTTAGATAACAAACAGGTAAATATTCACAAAATTTGAACAAATACGGAGAAGCAATTTGAGTTCATTATTATTTTTTTTTTACCATCATCATGTTCCTCACAATCAATCACCAATGGGCAACACGACCGCTAGCAACAGATCACCGCCTCAAGTTATTCATCAAAACACCGGTCCAATTACTCGGTAGCAACAACAAATTTTTCCGTCTCGATAAAATAGAGCATAAGAGAGATTGGGAAGATCGAAGAGAATTGAGAAGCTGGATGGCACATTTGTAATACAAGGAACAGAGTATTTCCTCTTACAACAACGGCACCAACTCTCCCTCACTATCTTGAGTCGCTAAGGAGTTACTTGGGTTCACGATTCTTCGAAGAGTTAAACCCCCACAGTGGATGAAGATAGGAGGAAGATGGTATCTTCTTCCCTGTGGATGAAGATAAAGGTGGACCATGTGCATCCCCAGCAGATAGTAATATGATTCCAGCACATCCATCACCCATAATACAATACACATATATAATGATAAAAGTAAAATGAATTAGGCAGCCATGAAAGAACCACCTGAAGATAAAATACATGCCTTGCAAGAGTAACCAAAAGCTAATCAATCAAACATCATTTTAAGATCAACCTTAGGTGGGGACCGGTTCTTAGGCCGATTGCCTACGCATTGATAACATCATTTTAGATGTATCAGTCTTGCTTAGGCCGATATATTGCAAATTTTCTTGGTGCAAACATTACGTAGGCGAGCCAATGCATACCGTCCTTAGTCACTGCTTTTAGGTCGGTCAATCATAGGCCATTCATGATCGCCCTGGAGGGTAGTAGTAGGTTTTTTCGTGCTCTAGTCTATAAAACGCTCGAAGTGAAGAGCTCCAGAATAAATCTGACGTTACTGATTGATCTGCCCTCAAAATTGAAAGTAAAATTAAAAAGTACACTTAACAGACTGTGAGATGTATGAACTTACATGATATAAGGTGAATTTTTTGACCTTTGAAGTAAATATACCCTTCCTTGACCTATCTACGACCACTTACACCTCGATAGACCTGACAAATCTATCAATACCCGTATGAGTACTGGTAAAACAGGTTCTGACAAAAACAACAGGGTTTTTTGGGTAGTTATTTCCTATACATGTACCCTACTTGGTTAGTGTGGATATACCCGCAAAGAAATGGGGGTTAAAATTCAGAATTTTTTTTATAACCAGTGTTCATATTGACATAAAAAAATTGGCGGTGCCGATGTTTTCGCTCACGAGAAGGCGGATGTGATTACAGCGGATGATAGTAACGGCTGAAGTTGCCAGTAGAATTGCGCTGACGATAAGCCAATCCTTCGATTGAGCAGTCTAGCCAACCATTGCTTACGTTTGCTTTCAAGTCTAATCCAACTGATCCATAAGCTAATAGTTTTCATCCCAACCCACCGCTTCGGTGGTTCATGCTGGAATGAACAAATTGTAGAAATGGATGGCAACGACAAAGAACGTGGATAGCGGTGAGAGATAAAGAGAGCGGTAGCAGGGGGAGGGGGTGGGGGAAGTGTTGACTGTGTGGGTGAGAGATAGAGAGGAACGCCGACAGTTTATGAAGAGAAAAATCTCTGAGCCCTAAAACCTAAGTGGGCTAAACTAACTTGAAAACATGTATAACCAGTACAAAATATCTGGGTAAACCTGGGAAGTTGTACCGACCAAGACCAAATTGAGATTTACGGGTCAGTTCAGTTACAAGTCAGAATTGAACATATCTGTATATCTAACGTCCAAAATTTGTTTTTTTTAGCGGGTTGGGTCAATCCTCGTGTACGACCTTTTTTTTTTGCTAGGTCTAGACCTTGGCAACGCAATTGTTACTGCCACTCCTTTGCTCTATAACTCCTTAGTCCTTAGGTACGAGTAAGTGCATCTCGGGTCCGGTCGCTTGTTAAGATACTTTTAACAAATAAACTAAATGACACTTTTATATTCTCTCCTAACTTATATTTCCCTCCTAACGTCGACAACTTAACTCAAAGAAACAAATATCAATATTTCATCACCAAACACTCAACTTCAGTCATTGAACAACGTCAAAAAGCGTGATACGAGGATGTTTAGCGATGAAAAGATAGCGATAAAAAGTTAATTACAAACATCAGTTTCCCATATGACATTCTACTGGTACATTATAAAAGAAACCTTGAGGTCCAAATTCCGAAGCATACATCATCTTTGAATCTTTTCATCATCAGCCTAATTCTCAACTGTAGGCTGCTGGCCAATAAAATCCAGTATTAATAGAGTCAATATTAGCTTCACCTACTCACAATAGAAAACCCAACAGCGCCTTTCTCCCTCTTAAATATTCACTCCCAGTCTGGGTTCCTCTCTTGGGCCTCCACATTCCTTCCTCTCCCATGGCCTCTTTCTTCTGCTCCAAGAAGTTCTTCTTCCTCCTCTTCCTCCTGTCAGCTGTCCCGATCGCCATCCTCGTATCCCTCGAAACAGCCCAGCCCACGACCCACGTGTACCAGTACCACAGCAACGGCTGGTTCAGGGAGTGCACCAAATGGGACCACGCCAACAGCCGGTTCATCGCCTCCAGCTTTGAGGGCGGTCTTGGTGAGATCCCGGTTCCCGACGACCACGCTTCGCCGGCTGTCTTGAGAGAAATGCCGATCCTCAAGGACGTTGACTATGCCGGTAACGCTACACTCGGTTTCATCATTGACCGGCCGAGAAACCGGGTCGTGGTGGCGATCGCGGACTTGTTTGGGAACCGCTACAGTGCGCTCGCCGCCTACGATTTGACCACGTGGAAACGCCTGTTCCTGACCCAGCTCAGTGGCTCAGGTACTCTCTCATTTGCCAAAAAGGTTAAACGTACGGAGTGCATTTCTCCCTTCGATGATATGATGTGGGGTGAGGTTCATCCCATAAAAAAAAAATTTAATATTTGAGCGTCGCTTTTATGGTTCAAACACTGCTTTAGCTTAACCTAAGTTCATGCGTTAAAACTTGGTAGAGAGAGCTTTGCCGCTCATGTGGTCTTACCGGCTCGAAACGTGTGTGACAAATCTTATCACCCTTTTATGTACCAAAAAAAGTCGAGCTTAAACGATGAAAAAAATGGTGTCCTGTGGGTTGCCTACGCGCTGCAATTGATTATTAGTCAATAACAACATAACTTCATTCACGGGACCGTACTTTTTCTCTCTCTGAAGATAGAAATTAAGTGGTGTTGTCGATAAATTGAGGGGTGCAATCGCAAATATCAAAAGTTTGAGGTTTAGTTTTTGATATGAATGCATCCTTAAACACATAACATCAGGAATTGGCAGATGCCACCTTATTTGCTGCCAAAGGCAGTAACATTATTTGTTGCCAAATTTTAGTCCCGTCTGTCCTGGCGGTGGTACAAATAGATTACATGACAATTAGATAACAGTTAAAATAAAGCCTTAGCCAATGTTTTTTTTTTTCACTTAAATAGCTTTTATAAGTTTTATGTAAGAATCAGAGGGTATTATTGTTTTCAATAGATAGTGCGGTAAAATTTTTTGAAGCTGAATTATGGTACATGAAGTGATTTGTAAGAGTGAAATTACTCAAACGAACCTCCCAACATTTGTTTTATTACCCGGCAGCCTCCTAAACTTAAGCGAGGCTTAGGTAGTTGGTTGTTAATCAATTCTAACCAAGTTAGTAAAGTAGTCTGCATTTCACGTGAGGCCCATATTCAGAAATTTGTCTCTGATTCGGAATTTCCAAAGTCTTCTTTGGTTGGCTCACCAGTCCCAGATGCCAATGCATTACTACTTTGTTGGTCAAACGCAACTTGCTTGCGCTAAACAACAAGCTATAAAGTTTTGCTCCGAAATTATTGATGTTGAATATATGGGTACGTAGTTCTCATGAAAGGAATTGTTGATTTTAAGAAGTCCAGTCCACTGTGGGAGTCTGGGCAGTCCAGTCTCCAGACTCCAGAGTAGACCATCACCTGCTTTATTCGGCGAGCTAGGGGGCTGACTTATGAAGGGGCCGTTTGACAGCCCTTTTTTTTGCCCTCTTTTGGCCTAATTTTTTTGTTTTCCAAAAGTCCATGGAACTTGAGGTGTTTGGTTGGATTTCTCTTTTTTCTTTAGGGCCAAGACTTTAAAACTAGGCCCATTTCCGAAAAGAGCTCCAAGCTCTTTTCTAAATCTCTTTTCACGTGGGGCTCTATTGCTCTATAATGAGGTCGAGGCTTCGAGCCTCACTAGCACTAGCAACATATTGCTTAATTTCTTTGCTGGTTATAAAACCCACATAATTTAGGACTTCATCTCTTTCATTAACACTGTGCTCGATCGGCCGCAACTCTCATGGACTCCACAGCTTATCGCGTCCATCACCTCCACTGGAATTGTTACCGCTGGTCATCGTTGTGGCTGCGACGCCATGACAGTAACGACGCGGAGGCGACACCACTGGTTGTGGCCGTTTGGTGACGGTCACAACATCCGGTAAAACATATAGCCGGTGTTTTTCTCTGATGATTGGGTGTGGCCGGCGATGGCAAACCAAGACGGCTTGACGGTGGCGGTGGGCGGTGCCTCCAATGGAGGCGCAAGGTGCCAGGTATGGAGTTGAGCGCAGCAACGATGAAGGCTGTAAACTGGGGTTCGAAGTCGGCGATTGTGGTGTAGCCGAAAATTGGGAAAGGGATGATCGGAGACGGCGCCGGTGTTGAAGGAGAATTAGGGCCGGCGCCTCTCTCTTTACTGTTCTCCTGATTTTTTATTTCTCTTCCTTTTTTTTATATATATTCAACCTTGTTTTATATATATATGTGTGTGTGTGTGTGTGTGTGTGTATTGCTAACATTTCTTATCTGTTCTAATGGTCACTAATTTTTTATTTTATTTTTTCCTTCCACTAATAACATTGGTCCTGTTAATCGTCGTTAAGGAAAAATAAATTGTTGTATCATATGATTTACGTCGCTAAGGAAATAAACATATTACTATAATTACCTTTAATTATGTGAAAATGTATATTTTAAAAAAATAAACCCAAAGAGCTGTTTTGTCAAACGCTTGCTCTTTTCTGTTTTTTGAAAAAATAAACTCTGTCAAACGTCTACCAGTTTTTAAACTGGTGGAAAAAAAAAATCACAACTCTTTTGCTTTTTATTTAAAAAAAAAACTGAAACAGAAAGTGTTACCAAACAGACCTGAAGTCTTGGTAATCGTTCATTGTTCACTGTATGCCCCGGCATAATCTTGTTAACCCTGCCAACGTAGATTTCATGTGACACAATTTATCAATTTATCCCTTTCTAACTGTCAAGACTTGGCCAGTGTCACAGTTAGATCCTTGGCATGTGAAAACGCTTCTACGCTCGAGACGCATTCGAGCCTCAAACACTACCCCCTCCCCTAGATCTTGTGGCCGGGGCCACCTGCGGCTTATATGCTTCGGGGATTATAAAATGTGTCGACCCGAATAGTCAGCGGATTGATCCAAAGTCAAATGAGTTCTGTTTACCTTGTTTGGCACGGTCCATTGCCCGGTTAGCACCCTGTTAAGCCTTTGGGCTCTTCATCCCTCCGAATAGAGAACCTACCTGGCTTGCGTGGTTCCAACGATGAGCACTAGGAAACTAACCACTAATTGGATATTATCTACTCCGTAGTATTTAATTACAAAGCGTAACTCGCCTTGCATGATTTTCTGGTCAGAAAATTAATTTGTTGCTCTGCAGGTGACGAGAAAACCATGGCCGATGATGTTACAGTGGACGCAGAAGGTAACGCTTATGTTACGGATGTCAAAACGAGCAAAATATGGAAGGTCGGGGTGGACGGAGAATTTTTATCAACCATCAAGAGTCCGCTTTTCATTGCGAAAGAGTGGTACAAAAACTTCTTTACGCTAAATGGAATTGCTTACCATCCGAATGGATACTTGCTAGTTATTCATACTTCAACCGGACAACTCTTCAAGATCGAGATAGAGAAGGACAACGAAGTTAAGCTAGTCAACGTTGTTGATGGCCCATTGTCTTCTGGAGATGGTATAGAGCTTCTATCTCCGACAAAGCTTGTTGTTGCCGGCAACCCAGCTACACGATTGGTGGAGAGTACCGATGATTGGGAGACTGCGACTATTGTAGGCAAGTTCCCGGTGCTCAAGCACCGCCTGGCCACAGCATCCACAGTGAAGGATGGCAAGGTGTATATCAACCATTTGTTTGGTATGGGATACCCCAAGAAGAAGCATGTCCTTGTTGAGGCGGTTTTTTCCTCTTAGAAATGAGGCGCAATCAAATTTTAGTACTTTTTTTGGCGTATCATTCATTGGTAACACTTTGTATCAAAGTTGTGATGCTACTTCTGCATTGGCGAGTCATCCTTGTTAAACGTATTTATATTTTGAAATGGAATCTGGTTTCCTCTCTCAGTATATGATTTTGTGCAAAAGCAAAATCTATGGATGGCAACAACTGGAGTGAGGAACTGCCAATGTATTGGCCATACATGGTGAGAAACTTAGTTTAATTCCAACAGGAAACATGTCACGAGACTGATCGTGGAATCTCTTACGTTGTTCATTATCAACAGCACATGTTGAGGCCATTTGCAAGTGGAAGTTCTTTGTTTCACGCATGCATATTTATTTATAGTAGTTAACTACCACGGCCCGCTACCCTATTTTTACTACGCAATAAAAGAAAGAAAAAAGCAAAAATGCTTTTATTTGTTGGTCGGATGAAATGTCCTAGTAACCGTGCCTTCATTTTGATACCGAGCTTAACCACTGTAGCAGTATCATTTATAAATTGTGCATCTTGGTTTTGCGGGTCAACTCTATTGAGTATTACTTTTAACCATTGATCTCCTTCAGCTATTAATAATTACAATTCAAATAAAATTGGACACGAAGTTCCAAAATACCCGTAAAGTTTCACTAAGGCCTTGTTTGTTTAAAAGAAATCGTTTTTCTGAAAAACGTTTTCCGTATTTTCAGGTTTTGGTGCATGACTGCATGCATAAGATTTTACATCGAAAAATGATCTCCAATCACACTTACTTTGAAGAACAAAATGTCGGAAGACCACTTACTGATTAAAATTCGATAAGTCATTTTTCGGACCACTGAACACAGACATCCACACACTCTCACGCACGTGCGCGCGCGCACGCACACACACCCCGTCACACGCGAGCTCGCCCACCCACACCCCCCCCCCTAGCACACTCACTGACTACACACACACACAGACGGATGCCCAAATAACGAAAACAACGAAGGCAATATCTTTTTTTGGTATAGATATTTGTATCATTGTGCGATACCCAAATAATAAAAAATAAATTTCAAGAAAATGTTTTCAGAACCTCTATTTTCCAGAAAGAAAGCATATTACGGAAAATATTTTTCGAAAAGCTTTTTTTCTGAAACATTTTCCGTGAAACAAACGGGCTTAAAATGCCAAAGTTTTCTGGTAAAAAGGAAAAAAAAAAACCTAGAAGTTTTAGGCTAGAACTAGTGCACCCTTTCCTCCACCCCCCTCCACTACGGCTACTGCGTTAATCAAATTCATCGGCACCATCACCTCCATCTTCACCGCCTCCACCACAACATTTGCCTTCATCAATCGACCGCTGCCCACCCTCCCTCCTCCCCGCCACCCTACCATAGCCATCATTGACCGAACGCCCCCTTTCTTCTCCCTACCACCCCTCCACCTCTATGAACCATCACCCCAGGCCCATTTTAACCCACCTCCACAAGCATTAACAATTTGCAAAAATACCTCGATCTCGACGTTGATGATGGGTAGGTAGGTGGGTCGGTGTTTGTTGGCGTGGGGTCACTGGCGACGGTGGTTCTTAGGGTAACAGGTGGATGGGTTGCTTTGGGGTAGGTTAGGTTAGCTAATTGTATCAGTGATGGATTAGTGGTGCGCATGTAGGTGGCTTGGCAGTTAGGTTGGGGTTTGCAAGTAGGTGGCGTCGATGGTGATGAGTGACGGATTAGTAGTCTGCACGTGGGTTGCTAGGCGGTTGGGTTGGAGTTTTCAAGCAGGTGGGGTCGCTTGAGGTGGTGGTTGGTGGTAGGTAGTACAAATGAATTTTGTGGCAGCAGTACGAGTATGATGGTGGTGGTGTTACTTGAATTAGGGGTGGTTGTGGGTATAATTATCGTGGGTATATGGCGGTTGGCAGCAGTGGTGCTTGAGTTAGGGGTGGGTGTGGTGATGGTGGTGGTGGTGCTTGAGTTGACGATGAAAGATTGAGAAAGAAAAAGATAAGAAATAAGAGGGCATTGTGTCTTTTTGTTGCAGGCCAATTTTATTCAAAATTAGCCAATCATCCTCAATTTCACTAAATTGTAAGGAAGGTTAATTGTTAAAATTGATATCTGAAGAGGATAACCCGAAACATAATATTAGAGGGAGGGAGAGGTGAGGGTTGGGGGTGCGGGGAGGCATTTGTCATTTTCTTGTTCAAATTCTAGGTTTCTCTTGACAATAAAATAATCCTTTTAACAATAAGTAATGTTTTTCTAGACTACTTCGAGACTGTTACATATGATTTTAAGAAATAATGTGGTTACATCTACTTTTTTGAGATGGAGAAGTATTGGACATTTGTACCTTCGCAACACAATTATGCCAACGACAATTAAGGTGTCTCCGAAAGCCTTAAACCAAACCTTTTTTCCCCCTTACAACTTTACTTTGATAACACTTAGGTACCTCGATGCTTTTTCTATGTATGTCTCCAAGGACTTTGCAAAACCTGTCTTCTCCTTTTCGTGACAATTGGTGTTACAGTATGTAATTCTTGTTACAGGTAATCAAAATGTCAAAAAAGTTGACTTTAGCAACGTTTGATGGTTTTTGGTGACGAAAAATGAATTTATTATAATTTTGGGAATACGAAAAATGTGTGAAACGCAAGGAGGTAGAGGGCATTGGGGCCGTTAACCTTTTCTCATAAGGATAAAGACAATATAACAATTTGGTGAAAATGAAAAAATGAACACAAATGTAGTTAAAAAGGCATTTCTCTCATGGTCGACGACGATATTTAGAAATCTAAGGGTTTAAAATATTGGCAAGTAAAAACTTCAAGATTTAAACTACAAAAGTTAATATCGACACTTCATACCCTTGTTGATACTTCATCTTATCAAGAAAAGATTGATATTTTATCACTTACGTAATTTTTTGCGAGCGGTAAGTCGGATGTAAAGAGAGAATATTAATTCCATACAAATAAACATGCTTATGATTTGGATTTAATGCTTAAAAACCTTTTCTTTTCTCTTAATAAAAAAGGTTATCGACCCGAAAAATAAAGAGTTTTTTTTCTAAATAATACTATTTTAAAATTTAATTACCAATCTACTTTATTTTGAAACTTATTTACCCGCATACCACATTTTTAGAAATCGCAATTTGGAACCACGACTTTAAAGTAAAAAATATCATAGTTTAGAACTACCACTTTAAGTAGAAAACGTGGTTTAGAACCACGTTTTTTTTCCTGTAATTTAAAATGAAAAACATATATATATATATATATATACATACACATACACACAGAGATAAACACACGCTAAAACGTAATCACGTGATTTTTAAAAATGTAATATTCACAAGACACACAAAGAGCACTTAAACACACCCTTTTTATTTTGACTAAAACACCGGCGGTGGTGGCTGCCGGTAAATGTGGGACGTTTTTGGAGTTTTTAGTTTAAAATATAATGGTTATTCAGGTAACTAAGTTTTAAAATGTAATAGATTGGTAATTAATTTTAAAATAATATTATTTAAAAAAAACTCGAAAATAAAGGGTCAGGTCACATTACCGGTCACTCCTTCTCTGACAATGCCTTTATCACTTGTATTAATGATTCATTAATTTTTAATTTCCCTCTTCTCAAATTATTCAACTGCAGGTGACGCGTCCTCTCCCTTACTTTACCAAAATCTCAACGACCCCTACTTGACTGTTTTTTGGAAGTCTCACAGTCACAGCCATAGTTCATGGAGAAGCAAAGAAGTTTCTCACTCAAGCCCACTAGATTCTTGGTGTTTTCATTCACAATCTCTTTCTCTATAATCTTTCTCATCTTTGTTTCCATTTGGGTCATCACAGACACCCCTTTTGTCCATCAAGAATCTCATTTTCAGTTCAACCCTCTTCCTTCCCTTAGATTTACCCTCAAACCCTTAACTGTTCAGACCCTAACTGGTTTCTCTGGAAACTTTTCAGCAAGTGATGTGAGAAATACAATATTGCTCAGTACGCATTCCAGTGAACCTGTAAGTACATCCGTTGATGCAAATCTTTCAAGTGTTTTGGGACTTCAGAAAGGGGAAAGTGAGCTTGCTCAAAGAAAAGCTTATGCAAGTGGTGGTCTCAGTGTGAATAATTCGATTCTGGTCGCTACCCATTTCAGGAAACCGGAAATCACTTCTGGGTTTGCTGAAAAATCAGTGTTGGAGGGGGTACAGAGGAAAGAAAATGAGTCTGAAGTGCTAGAGGGTGAGGCTATAAAAGGTAATACAATTGGCAAGCAACAGTTCTTACATGATAGTACTACAGTAGAGAAATCAGAAGTCTCGGATGGTGAAAGAATTGAAGAGAAGTATGAGAGACTTTGTGATGCTACAAAAGGTAGGTGGGTATATGATGAGAGCTATCCCTTGTACACAACTGATTCATGTCCCTACATTGATGAAGGCTTCGATTGTGAGGCTAATGGGAGATTAGATAAAGGCTACACGAAATGGAGGTGGCAGCCACATGATTGCGACATTCCAAGGTAATACCCGTGTGTTATTTTAGGCATTGATCTGTTTGCAATGCATTTGGTTGAAGATGTTAATTTTGCATTCTGGTTTAAGTTGTATAGGTTCAATGCAACAAACATGCTGGACGTAATCAGAGGCAAGAGACTAGTTTTCGTGGGTGATTCAATTAACAGGAATCAGTGGGAATCCATGCTATGCTTGTTGATGGGAGCCATTAAAGATCAAAAGAGAGTCTATGAGACTCGTGGGCAAAAAATCACCAGAGAGAAGGGGAACTATAGTTTCAAATTTGTGGTAGTTCTTGAAAACTTTTACTCGCATTAACATTCTAGCATTGTGCAGTATGTTTGACCGTGTGGGGTGGTTCTTTCAGCATTACAAGTGCACAGTAGAATACTATGTGACACATTTCTTGGTTCATGAGAGCAAGGCAAGGGTTGGCAAGAAACGGGTGCAGACCTTGCGGATCGATACTATAGATAGGGGATCATCAAGATGGAGAGGAGCTGATATTCTTGTCTTCAACACTGCACGTTGGTGGACACACTACAAAACTAAAGCTGGGTGAGTTCCGCCATTCTCAATTTACTTGGGGTTTGAGGGCCTAGGTTGGCCCATTTGTCTGCTTGCTAGAAGCAAAGATATCAGCAATTGGGTTGTTCTCTTGAGAGAGTGAATATAAAATGTCAATTAGGAAGTGAATTAAGGCTCTGTTTGACACAGCTTTTTTTTCAGTGGTCAATTTTTAAAGAGCAGCTTAATTTTTTTTTTTTACAAAAACAAGTGGGTGTTTGATAACTCTTTTTTTTTGGGTGTTTGGTAACCCTTTTTATTTTGACTTTTTTTTTTTTGGTGGTTTGCGGTGGCAGTGGTGTGGCGTAGCGGTGGTCGACGATGGTGGTGGCCGGCGGTTGTCGCGGCAGTCGCTGCCGACAGTGGTGGCCGGAGGTGGTTGCCGGCGGTGGTGGCAGGAGGTGGCTGCCGGCGGCGGTGGTGGCCGCCCGGCGGTGGTGGCCGGCGGCCGGAGGTGGCTGCCCGGTGGTTGCTGCCGGCGGCGGTGGGCGGTGGCTGCCGGCGGTGGTTGTCGGAGGTGGTTGCCGGCGGTGGTGGCCGGAGTGGCCTCCAGCCAGCGGTGGTGGCCACCACCCACCGCTGCCCGATGGTGGCTGCCGGCGGTCGAAGGTGGCTGTGGTGGTGGCTGCCGGAGGTGGCCGCCCGGTGGTGGTTGCCGCCGGCCGGAGGTGGCTGTAGGTGGTGGCTGTCTGGCAGCGGTGGTGGCTGCCGACGGTCGGAGGTGGTTGTCGGTGGCTGCCGGCGGTGGGTGCGTTGTGGTGGAGGTCTCAAAAAAAAAATTTAAAGTGAAAAAAAAAAGAGCTTTTTCCTCTTTTTTTTTTACACTACAATTTAAAAAGTGAGTTTTTAAATTGAAAAAAAAAGAGTTACCAAACACCCCATTTTTTCTCAATTTTTAAAACTGAAAAAAAAGAGCAAAAAAAAACTCCGTCAAACGGCCCTAAAAGTCTTGAAAAAGCCGAGTATTCTTCTTGTCAGAAGAATATGATGCGACATTTTCAAGGTGGTGGTATGATTCTAACAACTTGTACAAGCTTCATAACAGGATTAACTGCTACCAGGAAGGGGACGAAGTTCATCATCGTCTTGATGTTTCAGTGGCGTTTCGGAAAGCTTTGACAACGTGGGCATCATGGGTTGATAAACATATGAAGACGAGCAAAAAAGCTAGAGTTTTCTTCCGAAGTTCCTCTCCTTCCCATTTCAGGTTCTGTCATCTCCCAAATGTTACGCGAACATCTCATTTCTCCCTATATCACTAGCTGAAAATTGTTTGTTTCATTTGGACAGTGGAGGCCAATGGAATGCCGGTGGGCACTGCAAAGAAGCTTCTCAGCCCATCAAGGAGACCTCAAGCATTGATCACCCTGAAAAGAACACCATCGCGGAGGTCATAAGGCAGATGCAAACACCTGTGACTTTCTTGGATGTAACAAGCTTGTCAGGCTATAGACCAGATGGTCATCCATCTGTACATGGAAGAAGATCTGGGCGAAGCAACCCTTCACGCGCTCAAGATTGCAGCCATTGGTGTCTACCGGGTGTTCCAGATAGCTGGAATGAACTGTTGTATCATCATATTTGCAGTCCAATATGAGATAAAATGACATGCAATTCTTTTGTTCACATATACTGTATGTTAATAGCTCCAGTGGAACTTATTAATGCAGTAACCATTTATACGTTTTTCGATAGCAGTACCTACTAGATTATATGGTGAAACGAACATGACGCTCAAATATTGTATTTTTCGCCCTATTTGATAATACTAAGGTTATGCAAGCCCTGCTATCTTTAGTAGAAAATGCAAACCCAAGTTCAGGCACCACCATACCGCCAACTACCAAGCTAATACGAAAATAATTACAGTGACAGAAACTTATTTCCATTTATTAATGTAAGCTGTAGCAATCATACATATCTTCCTACTGGCATCACTTAGTCTTACTCCTCTAAATGCAATCAATTTGCTGGCAATTCCCTAGCTTATTGCTCGAGCAACTTTCTTATTTAGACACCGACAAAATGTTGAAAGAAAACAAACATATGTACATACGTCTATGCAACTTCTTCACCTTAGATGGCCTCCACAAAAGAATACGGAAAAGCACGAAGAAGGTTCCTGTACAACCCAGAACCCGAATATGGTTTATCAATGAGTTTGGTGCTTCTTCGCTCGACCTTGAGGGACTGACCAATCATCTCCTCTCCCACCATCAGGCTTCCTGGCCCATACAGGTGCTTGATCAGGCCCATAACGATAATCATAGAAGAGTTCCTCGCTACCTTCAATACGCTCGTTGGCAAAAATGCCAACTCGATGATCGCCTGCGACCAGCATTACCTGTACAATTATCAAAGATAAGTCATGAAGATAGACCTTAGCAAGGGAAAAAAAAAAAAACACGGCAATATTACCTTTGCATAACAGTTCGGGCTTGACGAGTGGTTTGCAAATTTCAGCTTGTCTCCTTTGCGATAAGCATCAAGTACATACTGCAAGAAAGCATTAATATAACCAAATGGTTCCATCACTTCATTATTGGAGAAGAAACAAATATATGAAATTCATCTGTGATAATGTCACTTGCCTGATCATTCAAGTCAAAAAGGAATGATGAATTTGCACGATCATAAATTTTTCCTCGCTTATCTGCTTCTCGGTGTGAGATCAATTCACCGGTATATTCTCCAAGATAATCATTTTTGTTGACAGGGTTCTAGAACGACATGGATCATATTGTTAGAAGAGTTAAGAAAGTCGTAATAGAGATACAGAAGGCTTCTTTGCCCTTTTACCTTTAGAAAGGCTCCCCATCCTGCAACATCAGATTTTGCCAAGAGGATCTAAAAGGAAAAAAAAATAAAAAAATCATCGTTTATTTTCATGGTAAAGACATAGACATGGTGCTAATATGATAACTAAATATTATAAATGAGCCACCCTTTGCTGCTGCCTTAAAAGAAGCCTCATGTTCCCACATTGACCATCTCCTTGTCTAGGGGGTTCACCTAATGAGCCATCACCGCAACTGCAAATATACATATATAAGCATTAAAATTCCAGTATGAGAACTGTCTGCCATACGTCCATTTTCCCTGCCCAGAAGGCAGAAACAAGTCAATCATGCTTAATACTCGATGTCCAAACCGCTAATTGTACAAGGATGAATAAAACAATATGAAACAAATCAAGGAGCACTACCTCAAATGTACAAACAAACAAATTACTTATTGCTCTAATTAAAGGGAACCAAATGCAGACAACAAAAATTGAGCCCAAGACCTTGCTGCGTTACCAGCTAATGAAAAGCCAAAGCTTTTAAGAACAAGACCAACTTTCTTATATCAATCTTAACACCAAAAGCACTTCCATCTTGCTCCTCTTAACTAGCATACGTATCAACCTTAACACCCTAAATTTCCTCAAATCTCCTCATTTTTGTAATGACATAGTCCACGGCCCCACCACAAGGCAATGCCTCCCTCAAAGGGCTAACCAAGTAGGTACTTATGAGTTCATGGACAGGTCCTATATGGCCAATCACAAATAATCCCACATCCGATGTGAGATATAACAATCTCCCCTCCTCATACCTTAGATTCCCCGGGCCTTATGGCCCCCGCTAAGACCCAGTCTAAACCTTAGTTACATATAACCCATAATCTTCTCTCTACCCATTCTCAGATAATACCAGCAATGCAACCAGATCAGCCCGATTCAAGTTTGCCTTAGTGTCCCCAACCTCCGGCAACCTGACTGGATATAGTCCAGTCTGAATTTTCGAGAGCGGCTGTGATACCATCTATAAGGACCCAATCCACGGCCCCACCACGCGGTTTTGCCTCCCTCAAAAGAGGGTCTTATAAGGCCAATCACAAAAGATATCAGAGTGTTTTCCCATTATGATGAAGCAATGTCCTTGGGGTCATGTAAGGTTATGGCTTCTCCTACTACTATACCAGCATCAGTTTCCTTAAATTTAGTTTTACTCCGGCTTACCTGAAATCCTATTGACTGAAAGCAGCTATGCTTTTAAAATCTCCACAAAATATACCGATTACAAAGCCTTTTCTGTCTGTTTATAAGTCTTTGACCAGCAACCAAATGGAATCTGTCTGTCCAGGTTCTACGTGGAATGCTCTAAGTCAGTGTAATGTCAATGCACAACCTGCTGCAATTGTTCTCAGCTATATTACATGGACTCGGTACAAGTGTCAGAGTCGGATATGTGTCCAAGTGTCGAATACGTTTAATTTTCAAAATCCAAGACCCGGGGACACGAAAGAATATTCCTATATATTTTTATTTATTAGTTATTCCTTTGTCAGCATGGTGTTTTAAGTTACACAATTGTTTTTAATGTTATATCATCTCAAAGCAACAACGAACTAAAAGAAACACTATAAGATAGTGTCCGTAGCGGTATATTCTATGAGATGTGACGGACACATATCTCATACTCATGTCCAAGTGTCGGACACATATCTCATATCCACTGTCCAAGTGTAGAGTGTCCGACACGGGTACTTCAGGCATTTTAAAGAGTCCATGTAACATAGGTTCTCAGGAAGCAGTAACAGAGCTCTGGTTCGCCAAAGTTCAAATTTTCCCGCTTGCCACCCCTTCCAGTTTATGCACCCAGTTCTCTCGGGTTAGTCTCTCCTTCCGAGAAGGGTCAGCAGAAATACATTGTGGGGAACATTCTTTAACAGCTTCAAATTGACGAAGCAACAAACACATACAGTACAGCATAATTCGCTCTACAAGTTCATGAAAGAAAGGGATCCCATGTATAAGCATCAAATCAGTTACATAATACCAGGCCATAGTTATATTTATTTCTTTATAGCATGTAGGAATATATTTACACGTACACACATGTGATTGAAGACTCATTACCTAACCCAGCAATTTCGGCAAACATCTGGGTCACATTCACGTCCAGCAGCAAAGCATGGGCATTGCCGGCTTCTGCATTGACTCTTTGCACAGTGGCACCCCCTGAAACGAGTTTTGCAGCTTTTTGAGCACCTGAAAATTTTAGCAGCCAATTAAGACGAAGTATAGCCTTAGCTAAGGTCATCGAGGTGAACAAACAAATTTTATAACTATCCTAATGAGTTTATGAAACAGTGCATTTTTGTTAAATTCTCTGGTTAAGTTCACTTTAGTTATCTGAATTTAATTATTTCCCGAGGGCAAAGTAAAAAAGAGCTAAATAAATTCAGTGATTTAAGCGCTTATCTACTTTAACTATACGTACCCACAATATTTTTCACAGCAAGTTTCATTAAGTAGACAAGGGCATTGCTTCCCACATATAGACGGGCATCCACATGGTGTATACTGCTTACAAGACTGGTTTTTCCCATCTGCAATTCTTCTCAAAATCGATGGATGACCGGCAGACTTCCAAGAATACTTGAGCTTTCGTGCCTTGCCCCTCCTACGCAATAATCTTGATCTTGCTGGAATTTCATGCTCCTAAAACAACAGAGTAATGAGAGGAAAATGGATGTTACACCAGCAACAAAAACCACTTAAGGCTACATTGGCCATAGAGTATTGACCATCAAGAATTTATCCAAATTTCAAACGTTTGCAATCAGTTTTACTCGATTCTTGCATTACTATCTCTATGTTGAGGCGAGAAACTTTTCATGACTATCCTCTAACCATGAGGTGCATATAAAAATTGTTCTCCAAACAACGGAGAGCACCTTCTCGACTTTCTGCCCAATTAAGTAAAGATAATGTAAATTCACCAATTTAAGAGCCTTGAAATACTTCTGCATGTAAGCAAAGTGGACGAAAATTAACATGAGAAGTATGACATCACCGACAAACAAGATTATTTTGGTCAAGTAATTTCCATGTGGTTGAGCCTCAAAGTTACTTAAAAAACCAAAAATTCATATCAATGAGCTGTGCTGAAAGGGTGGAGAGGAAGAGAAAATTTTTGCTATTTTACGTGACTAAATCTTTAAATTCACGTGATTAAATCTTACACCCCACATTCTTCTTTTTATAGCAAATTTCTCTGAGCTTTCAACCATACACACCTATACATGTTATTCACACAAGATATGGAAGCAAGTCAGACAAAGTTGGGAAAACCTGTGTGACCAGAAAGTCCTAATAAGTTGAGTGCGAAATTCTTAGTACTATGATTCAAGATATGGGGTACCAAGAAGCAACGTGCACATAAGGTAAATGCAGCACGGATCAAGAAAAGGTTGACGAAGAATCACTTGAGATGGCTTCAACATATCCAATACAGGCCTTTGTAGGCCCATAATGAAGAGGTGAAGTGTGTCAAATTCACGCACAGAAATAGGTAGAAGCTGATTGTGAAAAAAAGGGTAGAAGTAAAGACCAATAAAGGACTTGATTTATTTGACGAAGATGACTTTGATGAAATTGGTTTATAAAGCTATGTCAACTGGTTTGAGACTAGGGTAGATTAGTGGAGCACCCATCTTAGAAGCTACAAAAGTAAGGGTTTCTTTTTGCCTCCAGAAGAGGGAAAAGGAGGGGTGACACAAACCAATTGATCTGCATCAGCTCCATTATCGTCATAAAAAGAAGTTGCTGCAGCATCGGATCCATGAGATGTTGCTGCTCCACCATCATACATGAAACTGGAGACCTCTATGCAAGTCTTCAAGCCAGAAAGTAAGTTCCTGGCTATGAGGCAACTACAAAGCACAAGCTATGTGTAAGCTCAAACAAAAATAACCCAAGAGTATATGATCTGCAACAGCACGAGGTATATATCATTACATTTACGTGGAGTAGAGCACATGCATGAAAAAGCATACTATCTATTAAATATTGCATATACACAAAGCATATTATTTAGTTTAAATTGCCGATGCATTCAACATTTGGGCAGCTTTTGTATCTAGGCTCTCAATTGGGAGAACCCAAATAGTCAAGTACAGTCTCAAAATGTCTAAGGCGTATCTCACTGCAAACATACTGAAACTTCACTTACATCATCTCTAATCAAGAATAGAAAAGAAAAGAATCAAAGAAAGAAAAATCTCAAGTCATATCAGCTAAAACCAGAAATTTGAATATTCCAAGTGCCTCATTCCTTCACTGATACCTCTGGTGGTCCAGCATCCCAGCTTAATTTTGACTTCCTCATAATCTCAATCTTTTCTATACATATTTTGTTCCTCGTGGTAAGCATTAAGAATAATTAAATTTTAGTTGATTGCTCGCATGGCATTTGATGCTTCAAAATCAAAGCCCAGAAAAAAATGCATGAAAATTGTATCATAGTATGGACCACCGTATCGAACAATAGTGCATCACATAAATAACCCCATCCCTTAGTGATGGGAGAGGTGGCAATAAGAACTTCTTTCTACATTTGGAATTCTCTACAACATTAAAAATTTCAAAATGTTGCTGTCCCTGTTTCAATTTTGATATGAACAAAGCTCACAGGATAAAACATGCATTCATAACAACCTCCTAAACGAGCTGCTAAGCAAATGTAACCGGATGCCAGCACATGTAACCAATATTTTTTCCTCGCTTATGCTCCTTCCCAATGTGAGAGTTAAATATGACCCTTAAGCATAGTAAGACAAACTTATATAAAACAAACCTGTTTCTCCCAAATATCTCTAATCCCTTCAGGTATAGTTCTTTCTCAAGAGGTTTCCAATCACATCCGCGTGGCACACCTTTGACTTGTCCTTCCATAAGGTATGATTGCTCGAGTACGGGCTCTTCTATAGTACCTTGCATTGCTTCTATTCTATTGTCCTCGATCTTATCCACGAAAATGCCATAAGGACTACTAAGCTTGTCTGAAGATTGTCCAGAGGAAAAATTTACTGCACTGTTAGTGAGTATGCGGGATCCATTTCTATTAGATGCAGCAACATCCACATCCCTGCATTTGGCACTGGAACTCCCACTCAGAGCTGGACTACATTCGCCAACTACTGCAGGACCGGATAACAATTTTTGTTTTTTACTAGAAGAACCTTGTAGGTAATCTGAAACTGGTGCTGACTCTTCTGGCAATGCATTTGTATGCTCTGAGACTTTGCGGTTTCTTGTACCCTGAGTAAAGGTTACTGCCAAGACATAGTATATCCAGATTTACTGACCCAGCAATAACTGAAAAAAGAAAAGAAAAGAAGAACCACATTATGAAAAAAAAGTATCACCTGGCTCTGCAGATTCTAGGGAGATCTCGGTCCGGCATTCCACTTCCAAAGGTTTACTCTTAGTCCTATGCAAGGCACCTTTAGCCGAACCTTCTGGCAAGTCCTTGACTGATCTTAACTAAACAATTAAGATGAATTTTCCCATACAGGCAGAACATATCCAAGTTAACATTATAAAAGAAGTAGACGTAAAGCCATTTGAAGTAATATTCGACAAGTGGAAAATATTATGCCATTTGCATGTCAAGATCCAAATGGAAAGCAATACCAGAAGGCAACATTGATCACTGCACGGTGTCACATCCTCTTCAGAATCAGATGAATATGTCTGCTTTTCACTCTGCCAGGCACAGCATCATGAAATCAACAAAGAAACAAACTTGAGACTGACAAGGGAAGGTATGAAACAGCACAGCTGCTTACAGAGTGATTTAAACCTTGAGAACATCCATGCAATCGACAGTCAAATACCTGTTACATAATAAGCAATATTCATAATTTAAAAGAAAGAAATTGTTCTTACATAGTGATTCTAATTATTCCATAGACATCTTAAGCATCCAATATAACCTAAGCTCAAGTACCAAACAACGACGACAGAACAGATTATCAAAAGAATCTAAAGCAGCACTGAGGCCTTTGTCAAGAAATATGCTCTCGTCGGGCCCTATTCCCCCACAATTTCCCATGTCTTCCTCCTTGAGCATGTTGTCCCGCTCCTGTATATACAGCAGAAACATGTGGAATGAATAAGATGGTTGCAGCACTGTAAAGAGAAGATGCAAATTGCAGAAATTTTACTTAGGTCAATTATGTAATGGCCCCTGAGCTATACTGAATTATATGGTTGGTCCATAAACATTTCTCTTTCATGAGCTTATTCATAGACTGAACAAGCTTATACAAGAGAAATCATAGACAACCATAAAAGTAAAACGAATCATAATCATTACGATCCAATTCACTTGAGCTTTTCTGAGGGGTACTTATGTCCTTGGTCAGTAGAATTGAGCCCCTTTACATTAGTTAGAAGCAAGGTCTGTGTATGTGCACACCAGAAGGGGGAAGAGAAGAGGGAGAGGGAGGGGGGGGGGGGGGGAACTCGCCATCTGTAGCATGAAATCTTTTACATAGAAAAGAATGCTCAACCAGAAAGCAATGAGGACCATGACTTTGAGCCCACCTCAAGTCACCAACAATCATCAGAAACCCACCTCTTGACATCTTGCTCGTAGTTGTAGAGATCAAAATGAATCACTCTGGTTCAAAGTCTTTGGTAAGGTGGTAAGGGTGCTTCTAAGCATGTAGCTGCACCGCATGACGGCCATTTCTCGCTCCCCTCCCCACCTTTTTCTTCATTTCATTGATCAAGTATTTCTCTCCTCCTCCTCTACCCCCCTCTCAAACACTCACTCTCACACACCCCCCTCTTACTTTATTTACACCTATTTAAGTTACCATCTTCTCTAAAAGCTCAAGTTGATAGCGGATGGTTTCTTGTGTACAAAAAACCCCAATTGCATATGGAGAGACGAATCATCATGAGACAAATCCAGGTGCACCCCGTGCACAATACATTCACATACGAGATATATGATTTTAATTATAGCTATATAGAAAATACCCTTAAATTTTTCACCAGCCCTGCCCATGTAAACAGCTTAGTGATAGTTTGTTTTGGATGTAAGGGTCATTGTGGTACACCTATGGTACTTCAAGGACAAAATCCAATTCTTTGGTTCAAATCTACTGGCCAATTGTGAAATCAGGGTGTAGTAGGGCCCATTCTTTTAAGATTTCAGCAAGTAATATGGCAAATACTGACATAATAATAGGAAATCATTAGCATAAGCATGCACCAAAACCATGAAGACGACATGGGGGCAACTTTAGCTTACTTGGATTTCTGAAGTGGTGCCTCCAATGAATTGGGTCAAGATGTCGAGTACTTCCTCACCTAACCCATGCTCCTGAGAAACCATCCTGCAAAGTTCAAAGAATAGAATGACAAGTGAAATTTCAAAAACTCAAACAAAATGAATCCAGTGTCCTTATCTAACGACTCTACTAAGGAAAATGCACTGTAATTGGAAAAATAGAATAAATGGATTTTAATCTTTGCAACTGAATACTTTCATTATCCATTTCTTCACTACTAAGCTAATGCAAAGCTGATAACAACTGAGATCTAAGCAACTTCGCTCCCTCTCCTCTCAACGAGAAGGGCGAAAAACCCCAACGATAATGATTAAATGTTGAGCATTTCATGTCATGCGAAACAAAAATAGAATTATGCACTTTATAAAGACAAGTGGATGTTTGTAAGAGGAGTAGGAGAGTTGTGTGGAGTTATCAAAGTTTAAAACTTCCATCTAGTTGATGGTTTTTTCGTCAACACTATGTGGTTTTGATAAGCAAAAATCAGAAGGAATTTCTAACCACCGCATAGAGGGATGCATAAACCAGTGGTAGGTTGGAGCTACCCACGTGTTAAAAAAATAACAAGTCATCAACACATATTTTTATATTAAACTTATTAGCAACCAAGAGGAGAAGCGGGAAGTGGTTTGTTTTAGAAGTCAAGAAATAAAGCAATACTTAGTGCTTTTCAAATTGACATAGTAGCGCCAGATACTTCTGATTTAAACTTTGAAACAAAATCTGTTTGGTATTTCTTCACTGCATATGTGCAACATCATTCAAACTTACTTTAATATACGATCTTCAGACTTGGAAAACTGGTGTTTCTGTGGCTCCGCTTCTGCAATCTCTTCCTCACTGTCACTACAGATCAGTGCTTCGCTGCCATGTTGATCGTAGTATATACGCCTCCTCCCAACCACTGATTGGTCTTCAGCCATTCTCTGATTCCTGTGCTGCGTAAAGGGAATTTAAGAAAGAAGAAAGTAAAATCTTCAATTGGACAAGAAAGGAAAATCATTTAGGTATGCCTGTCTATCCGGTTTAGGTTTTCAACTCAAACTAAAAATTGAAAATAGTGCAATTAAAAACTCAAGTAATCTTGAAGACAACAATGAGAAGTTATATTGAGATTGCCCGACAGGCTTAAGCCATGTCAAATTCAAAAAGCACAACAATATAGTTTCCGACTTGTGAATTTAACATTCAAGGAGTCAATGGTTCATTAGGAAAAACACAATGTAAAGGGTTTCCTTCCCCTCTGCCTATGTAAGAAATGACTAGAACCCTGCTTCTAAAAGCCAATTCCAAACTCCATAGATTTCAAAGGTCACAAGAACTCTTTGTCAAAAGGTGCTTCATACACCCATTTTACCTGCCTCACATTGGCCCAAGTGCTAGGAAAATCCTATGTCAGGGTATGCAACATACAATCATCTGACTCAATCATTATAATAATGCATGGACCACATAACATGCCCAAGCATTACTTGACGATGTCAATGTGCCACTCAAGAGCCATGTTCCCCATCACTGCTCATGTCTTCCATCGGAAGCCATACACCAAGTATCCTTCGAGTTGCTTATCCATGCTTAAGTCACTTATTCATCCAGGTGCCACCCAAGCGAAGAAGTAGGCATGCAAAAGATTCACCAAGAGTCCATTGTGCTTTTCTAACCAAGCTCAACTTGTTTCTTCCTTTGCCTTTGACACGTCTTAGCTTATCAATGCCAACAAGCCTGGGAAGCCCATTGAGCCCCTGCCGTAGCCCCCTAGCCCCCCCCCTCCCTCTGTGGGGGGTGGGGTGCTTCGTATCCATAGTCCACATGACACTGGCAGGAGATAAATTCCACTAAACCTAAGCTCTTAGACTTACTACTTTAAAACCAACTTCCCTCCCCCTCAACCTCAAAAAGGGAAAAGGAAAAGAAGTCAGTGAGCTGCAAATCATGTCATTGCATCACGCGAGAGCAATTCTACCTTGGCTATCTAACATGCCTATGAACTTAGTCATAGCATTGCAGCTCATCTCCATACAGCCCAAGCCATTACGAAAATGCACTTAAAACTAACAGAATTAACGATAGATAGAGGAAGAAAAAAAGTTTGATATACCATGTCCATACCTGTCTAAGAAAATCCAAGTAGTATAAGGTGGTATCTTCTCAACGAGGGGAAGCTTGGCACTAATTGAAGATACAACTTCTTGACTGTTGACATAGTCTCTATCTCCTAGTCCTTGGAAAAATCCACTATATTTACAGAGAGGATTTTCAATTCTTGAAGAAAGCATTTTACAGAAACCATTGTTCTCAACTGAGGAAACATCATCTCTGGATGTTACTGCTGCTGCAAGCTGAGAAACTTGAATTTCTAGCTTTTTCCTGTTCTTCTCAAGTTTTTCCTGCACAATGGATAAACAATTTTTTACTTGTCACATGACACATGAATATCTGCCCTGTGTGCATCCAATAGATATCAAATTTTCTTTTGCAGCGAGAAGCTGGATGGGAGGAGAGATGGCCTGAATATTCAAATTATTAGATACATAAGGCCTGATGTATATGGTGAGTGCAGGCCAAAGCATTTATGCATTGACAACGAAGGTTTACTGTGGCAAACCTTAAACAAAGTTGTATTAAAAATTTCGGACTCGAAAATACCCCAGCACCTCAAGGCAGTCAAAAAGCTAATGAAGCCACGCAACGCAACTTCTCTGTTGTGGGGCACAGATTCACTTTTTACGTATCACATATGAGTTTCTACAAGCAGCAAACAGAGGAGAAAAAAGAAAGGCTCATGATGTCAAGACATCAAATCATAAAAGCTACTTACTTTGACTGAAACAATCCTGTCTGCTTGAATCTGCTTTTCCAGTTGACGTATCTTTAGTACTATGGTTCCCAACACATCACTTGTCTGCTCTCCAAGTGTTTTCTATGAATGTAAAAGACATTTACGGGAACAAAAGGGTAAACAAACAGTTGCAACACATCGTACTATGACTGTTATAGTACATCGCTTAGTTAAATGGGAAAAAGGGGAGGAATAAAAAATTGCATGAATTACCTCCACACCTAGTAGTTAGTATCTTGCGATACACAATACGCATCTTACGATGCGATGTGATACATGCATAAAACGATAGAACTAGTATGCATATCTACATAGAAATCTCATTTTAAGATACACAACGTCCAATTGCTTAGGTCCCACGCCATGTTTCTTCCTATCTCTAGAGTTCCCTAGCTTTCACGTAGTAGAGCGAGAAGTGAAATTGTCAAATGTTGTGAGAATGAGAATCATACGCCCGAAGATATTCATGGTCCGGTATGGCTTCAACCACTTTCATACACTAACCTTTCATTCTTCCCTTTCTGCAAAATTTCATTTTGGCAACCATTTATGATTATAATATCACCAGTAACAACTGTCTGCAACATTTGACATGTTTTTCTTTATCTGTTTCTCTTCATATTAATTTTATGTGATGCTTACAATCAACCAAATTTTGATATCACTTGCTTATTCATCTACGGAAAACCTGTTTTCAGCTATGTTTTATAACAAATCAATACTATCCGCCTTATGATACACAATAGAATACAAATTGGCAACTACGCCCTGCATACGGCTTTTGTTCTAAACAAGATGATTATCAACAAAAGAAATGATAGTAAGTAGGTGCCCTAGTAAGTTTCATTCGACCTCTTTTTCCCCGGTAGCTCTTTTGGCACTCGCATTGTGATTGCGCAGCTATGTGTGATTGTGCATAAATTTACTTTAGCTACTTACTACTAAGTTTAAGGAATAAAGAACCGTGTTTCTCATATAATTTAAATTGACATGATTATTTCCCGGTAGATAAATTTGAATTGACATAATTGCTCCCACAATCTAACGAAGCCATAAAATTACTGAAAATCAGCTCAAGGCTAAGAAACTTGTAGTGATCGCAAATTGTCGGAAAACCCAATTCTTTTCCTGTCAAGAAGAAACGCCTATTTTCTTGCAAGAAAAATAAAACCCATCTATTTTCTTGTCCTCTCCCCTATTACCAAGAAACCGAATACAAGAAAACTTCAAGACAGAAAAGGGCCAAGAAAGGAAAACCATTAAACCGGAATTCCGGTCTTTAATCGCGCACAGATAAAATTCATAATCAGTAATCCAGGAAGATATTCGATTAAGCTGAA
This sequence comes from Escallonia herrerae, assembly GCA_033070095.1. Taxonomy (NCBI): domain Eukaryota; kingdom Viridiplantae; phylum Streptophyta; class Magnoliopsida; order Escalloniales; family Escalloniaceae; genus Escallonia; species Escallonia herrerae. The sequence goes on from JAVXUP010000196.1 coordinate 114,568, forward strand.
ATCGGGTGATCGAAGTGTAGGAGAAGCAATTTAGACCGTATAATCGAAGATTGGAAGTAAAACAGGAAAGAGACTGACTCTGGATTTAGATGAAGAAGCCAAGTCGCTTGAATTGGATTCCATCATATCTTACGCTGGCTTGAAATCAAGCAACCGAACAGTCAAGAGCCAGAACGGAAGCGAGAGCATAACATATACTCCACATAAGGTGGAGGGAGGCTACCGTGACATAGACGCAGAGTGCGTGGAGCAAAGGGGAGCAGTAGTGGCGGTAAACGGTGGTAGTACTTTTAAGTAAGAGAGCAGATCATAACGTAAGGGCAAAAAGGCCCTTTTATTCATTTGTTTTCTTCTTTATTTGTTATCTTCTTTTTTTTTTCTTTTACTTTTACAAATATATATATGAGACAATACCATGATTAATGGGTCCTATATAAGATTGAGCGCTTGCAGGTTTACTCTTACTTTCATTGTGATTGTAATATCAGCTGCAATGAGAGTTCCATTAGTCCAAAAATAAATACCAAAAGTAATTTATAACTTCTAAATGGCAAATTTCTACCGATCTTTATACAATCACCTTTTGCATACTAAATAGATAACCTAACTTTCACTAGAAAAAAAGAGCGTCAACAATAATAAAATTCAGTCTATCGCTTTATTTACTGTCGCAACATAAACTTTTGTCTTCGTGCAACATTATTAAGCTTTTATCCTAAATTTTTTCTCAATCATCAACGCTATTTTTATTTTTTTGGTTTCCTATTTTTTACAAGACCGAAAAATATTCCTTTTTTGTATCACATTACGCAAATATAAAAACTCCTACACAATTATAAATCAAAATAAGCCGAATAAATACCAGTTATACTTTTGCAAAGAATCAATGAATAGTATTTGAACTTGAAGGGGGGGGGGGGGGGGGGAATGGTAAGCAAACAAGCCGTTTAGTTCAACATTATTTTTGTAAACCTTTGTTCATCATGGGAGAGTCCTCTCTCAAGACTGTCCGAATCCAATAATGGAAGGCGGCGAGGCTGATAAACGGTGGAGAGGTTAGTGCATGCCTGGTTTACTTCATGATATGAATGTCCGCTAAGTACTGTATATGCTTCGATCTGTTTATCTAGGTGAGGAGAGGGACGACGATGTTGCATACAACATTCGCCATTGTTAGTTCGACGATATGGTACTCGTATAACTGTTAATAAATTGGGTCAATGGACCCATTATCTGCCCACTAACAGATAATGTGTATTTGTTAGTCTGGATAATTACAGTTAATTAGAGGATATTTATCTCCTAAGTGTTTGAGGTAAATACATCTTTATCTCCTAAGAGTTGGAGGTAAAGCCAGTCTCTAATTGTATCTCTATATAAAGGCTAGAGATATCCCAATAAAAAAAGGAAGTCATAGCAATAATCCCTCTCTCTATAGCACTCTCTCTAGAGCAATCACCAAGCTCTAGGATTTGGTTCGTGGACGAAGAACTCGACTCTAGTAGCCGTTTTCGTACCTGCGAAAAAGATCAAGCGTGTTGGAGGCTCGTAACAACAAGGATCCTACGTCGGAATTTTTCGGAGACTTCGTACGGTATGTTTTCGAACCCATTACGTGTTACGTGGTAGCACGATGATTGTTGTAATCGTTTCAACATTGGTATCAGAGCATGATTACTTGTTGATTCGCCTTTAACATGCTAGATTAAATTATGTGCATGTTACGATTTTTTCCGGATACATGAATGAGACCCATTATTAAAATTCGAAATTTATTGAGCATGTTTTTCTGAAAAATAATTAGATCTTTTTGTTCTCCTATGGTTGAGGATGAACTCCATAAAATTTCGTGATTTTTGGATGCATGATTTGTGAGAAATCACGATTTTATTTTTCAAGAAAACTGTGGTTTTTTCGAGTTTTGGGACTCAAATTCGGAGCATGATATTCTGTTTTTATCATGATCGGTTGGTACATAATTAATCTATGTTTTATAAGCTTTCCAACGATATATTGTACGCATTATTTGGCTTAAAAACGAGAGAGATATGGCATCCCGAAGTTGGCATCGCGGCATGGCGGCGGCTAAAAAAAATTAGGGTTTTTTCACGAAGAAGATGAACAGTGCACACAAGCCGTGACACGTGTCACGCGCCGATTGCGCCACTCGCTGACACGCGCCCCACGCGCCGAACGTGAGCCAAGCCACGCCCTGAAGCCGCGCACGCGCGTCCACGCGCTAGCCGAGACTGATGTACGCGCGCCGCGCGCCACACGCGCGACACACGCGGTGACTGCTAGACACGCGCGATCGGCTTCATCTCACGCGCCCCACGCGCGCCTTTGCCAGAAATCAGATTGAATCCCACGCGCAGTGGTGGCGCGTGGAGGCGCGTGCAGTCTGTTTTTTGGCCGGTGATCGTCACCGCCGGCGAGTGGAGCCTTATAGTGCCTTCTGAAAATTTGCAATGGTGTTGAATTACCTTTATACCCTCTGTGTGTGTTCTGTTTAATTTTTAAACGACTTTTTCTATGGAAAATTAACTTTAAAATTTTGTTTTATACACACAGAATTTTTATTTAATTCCAGAGGGCATATTAAGGATAAATTTACTGTTTGCCAATTTTTTAGGATTTATCTCTCAGTTTTTGGTCATTTGTGAGTATTTTTGTGGTACTTTTGTGGTTCCCAAAAATACGAATAATGCGTAAATATTATTTTTTGCACTTCGTGAATAGCAATAAATATTTTTGAAGAGTTATATGACATAGATAAATTATGTCTAATTTGTTACATGCTTGCCTTGATTTGTGTTATGGTTTAAATATACTTTTGAGGTATATTTGTTGGGTTTTTGGTAAATCCACACTTTTAAACCATTTATATTTTCAAGGCCCTTGTCGCCCGTTTTCCTTGGGAGGAGAATGTGGCCTATTCATCCATTTTATTACCCTGTAACTTCTTATTTGAGTATGCTAGTTTTAGGTTAAATGGATGGATATTAGATTGGCATTCTAAAGAAACTTATGTTTAATGTGTTTACTCTTGCTTTAAGAAAATTCTTTTGAGAATAATGTGCTGTGCGGCATCTCCATTTGTTTTATTGGAGTAGTTTGTAGTAGGATTCTCAAAGATGTTGTATTCTGCTATTTCCCTGTATATTTCGAGAAAGCCTTGTACGGGGATGTAATTTCGCACGCACATTATTCAAGCCAGAATTTTCTTAGCATAAGTTATTAGAATGCCAATAGGGCTCAATGGAGTCCTTGCACACTATTGTATGGTGCAATAATATTGTTCTAAATTATCATGTGGATGATTTATTATATTGTGGCTTATATGATGATGAAATTTATTGCGAAAAATTACTTGAAAAATATTTTTCCCAACTCACATACATGGGAGATGATTACGAGCTTAGCAGATTTTCGATTTCATGATGTGAGGAAGGATTATGTTTTTCATTTGAATTTTTTGAAATAAAAAATAAGGATGTATAATTAATGTCTTTTCCTTGCGCAATCTAATGTAGTGAAAATAATGGCCACCAAAAATGTCATAGCTGATCTCGTTAAGGGTGAGAAACTTAACGGAGATAATTATGACGTTTGGCACAAAAAGATGAAATTCATGCTGAACGAACAAGAGCTCGAGGAGCACTTGACCAAGGAGATGGTCGCGCCAACTGAGGCGCAACCCCTAAGAGACCACACTGCCTACCAGAAATGGAATCAGAAAGATCGTAGTGCGCGCTACACCTTGTTGAGCAGCTTGCAAAATGATCTAATTGGGCAGTATGATGAACTTCCAACTTGCAAAGCTTTATGGGATCAGCTCAAGTTTTCTTTTGGTGGAACCTCAACTACGCGGCTTCGTAGCCTTGTGATTAAGTTTGAGGAGTACACAAAAGACCCTAAACATACCATGAGTGAACATCTAAGGATGATGTCCAATATGATTGGTAAGCTAAGGGATGCTGGCCATGCGCTCACAGATGAGCAGCAAGTCAGAGCTGTCATAACATCAAGAACTTTTCTGATGTTTCACAGCATGTCATCCTTGAGGACGAGACTCGAGATACTGACAAGACCCTTGCTTATGTCGCCCAAGGGGGATCGCGCAATGCAAATGGCAAGCGCGAAAGACAAAGTAAGAAAGGTAAGAAAGGCGAGGCTAGCACTTCTGCGCCAAAGGAAGAAAAAATGAAGAAACGCAAGAGAGGAAAACGTGGTGGGAAAAAGGATCTGTCTAAAGTTAAATGCTTCAACTGTCAACAGAAAGGACACTTCGCTCGTGATTGCACTGAGCCGAAGAAGGTACTTTCAGAATCTCTCTCTCAGTTATATGTTTCCTCACATGTGATGGTTGCTCATTCCCAACCTGTGTGGTTTGTGGATACAGGTGCAACAAAACATGTAGCACGTGATCGAGAGGGGTTCGTAGATTATCACCGGATTCCAGCGGGTAGCAAACATATCTTCATGGGAAACAATAGTTCCGAAGAGGTGCTAGGGGTTGGTTCTTACCAGCTCAAGTTGCGCACTGGGCGCACATTGATTCTAGAGGATGTGCGATATGCACCCACAGTTCGGCTTAATCTACTTTCAGTTACTGCTTTATTAGACAGTGGTTTTTCCTTTATTTTTAGGGGTAATAAGTTGGACATTTTTTTGGATGATGTTTTGTTCGGACATGGTTTTCGCATGGATAGTCTTTTTCAATTGGATTTAATTGATTCTCAGTCTTCTTATTCTTATGTGGTGAATGATAATATTGTGAATGATTCTACCACCTGGCATGCAAGACTGGGCCACATAGGCCAAGATAGAATGACTCGTTTGGCTAGAGAAGGCCTTTTAGGCCCACTCGCAAAAGTCAATCTACAAACTTGTGAGGCTTGTTTGGCCGGTAAAGCATGCAGGAAGCCTTTTGGAAAGGCTGTGAGAGCAACTCAACCACTTGAGCTAGTTCACTCTGATATATGCGGACCTATGAGTGTAAAGGCACGCCATGGCGCCTCTTATTTCCTTACACTGATAGACGATTATACGCGATATGGTTATGTGTATCTGATATCTCACCGCTACGAAGCTTTGGACTGTTTCAAACGCTTTGTAGCTGAGGTTGAGAATCAGAAAGAGAAGAATTTAAAAACTCTTCGCACTGACCGAGGACGCGAATATTTGTCAGATCACTTCAAGAAGTTTTGTGAGGAAAAGGGGATACGCAGGCAACTTACTATTCCTAATACTCCACAACAAAATGGTGTTGCGGAAAGAAGGAATAGAACATTGTTAGACATGGTTAGGTCTATGATGGCGCAAGCAAACCTTCCTATATCTTTTTGGGGGGATGCCCTTTTGACTGCAGCCTATATACTTAATCGTGTGCCTTCACAGTCAGTCAAATCCACCCCTTATGAGCTTTGGAATGACCAAAAGCCAAATTTGGATAACTTGCGCCCATGGGGCTCAGCAGGTTATGTTCACAGTACTTCTCATAAGTATGGGAAACTAGGGCCTAGAGCAAAGAAGAGTATCTTTCTAAGGTATTCTGAAAACTCTAAAGGCTATGTAATGTATGGTGAACATCCAAATGGTGGAAGGACTGAAATAGAGTCTCGTGATGTCGATTTCATAGAGAGTGATTTTCCTAGCATTGGAGATGCGAGTAAGAATCTTGACCTCTATGAGTTAGAGGAGGTTGAACCCACTTTACCATCTTCAAGCGAAGGTGGGGAATTAGTTCCTCATCCGGTTGTCGCTGAAGATAGTGTAAGTGACCTTCAACCTAGTGGGAGTATCCCAGACAGTGGGAGCACACCACAAGGACCATTAGGTCAACAAGATTCTCAACTGCGCAGAGGTGCACGAGGAAGAGTTCCACGTCGTCGTTTTGAGATTGACGGTGAAATTCTTATGTGCACTCCAAATGATGAGGACGAGCCTACTTCTGTGGAAGAAGCCTTATCTTCATCTGCTAGAAATGAGTGGATGGCTGCAATGAAGGATGAGTTAAGCTCAATGGAAAAGAATCGAGTCTGGGAGTTGATTGACCTTCCGCCAGGGCGCAAGACTATTGGAAACAAGTGGGTTTTTAAAGTCAAACGCAAGGTAGATGGGTTAATCGACAAGTATAAGGCACGTCTTGTGGCGAAAGGCTATACCCAACTGCGGGGTGTGGACTATGAAGATACTTTCTCCCCAGTGGTGAGATTTGCTTCAATTCGTCTGATCCTAGCTATTGTCGCCCAGCAGGATTTAGAACTTTTTCATATGGATGTTAAGACTGCGTTTCTCAATGGAGAACTAGACGAAGAGATTTATATGGCTCAACCCGAGGGTTTTGAAGTCAAAGGACATGAGCGCAAAGTTTGCCGTCTCAAACGTTCTATATATGGTCTCAAACAATCGTCTAGGCAGTGGTACTTTAGGTTTCATCATGCCATTACCTCTATAGGTTTTGAAATGATTGAACAAGACCATTGCGTTTACGTAAAACGATCCAAGAAAAATATTCTAATCCTTTCTTTGTATGTGGATGACATTCTTTTAGCTGGAAATGACATGAGTTCCATTGTCGCCACTAAGCAGTGGTTGTCCTCAACTTTTGAGATGAAGGACATGGGAGAAGCTAATTATGTGCTCGGGGTTAAAATCATACGTGATCGTCCAAAGAGACTTCTCGGTTTGTCTCAAGAGACATACATCAAGAAAGTCATTGAACGATTTCGTATGCATAACTCAAAACCCATAGACACTCCAATGGACAAGGCGTGTACTTTGACCACAGACCAATGCCCAAAGAATGATGAGGAAAAGAATCGGATGTCCAAAGTGCCTTACGCGGCTGCAGTAGGAAGTCTGATGTACGCTATGCTGTGTACGCGTCCAGACATCTGCTATGCCGTTGGAATGGTGAGTCGTTATCAGAGTAATCCTGGACCCGCTCATTGGAATGCGGTGAAGAGGATCCTTCGATACTTGCGTGGAACCGCTGATCTCGTCCTGTGTTATCATGGTGGAGACTTGAGACTGAGAGGATACAGCGATGCTGATTGGGGTGGTGATAGAGATGAGCGCAGATCCACTTCAGGTTATGCATTCATACTAGGAGGTGGAGCTATCTCTTGGTGCAGCAAGAAACAGACTTGCATCGCCCTATCCACGATGGAGTCGGAGTATGTTGCTTGTTCAGCAGCAGTCCAGGAAGCTGTTTGGTTGAGGTCATTCTTACAGTCTTTAGGGGTTACAGCTCATGCAGATGAGGCTGTCACTGTTCACTGTGACAATACAGCTGCCCTAGATTTTGTAAAGGACCCCAAATATCATGGGAAGGCCAAACACATAGGCCTTCGTTATCACTTCATTAGAACTTTAGTTGCGCAAGGAGAGGTGTCCATGAAACATATACCTACTGGCAGAATGGTGGCTGATCCTTTGACCAAGCCCATTGCTAGAGATGTTTTCCTTTCTCACATTAGGAGTATGGGACTCCGTAGGTTTTGACATGTTTATGGCATCTTATGTGCTTGACATTTATTATATTAAATTTTCATTCCTTGATTTGAGTTTATTTTGGAATGAATGGATAATCTTTGTGATTACATATACATCCTTGTTGAGAGTGTCACCAGGCTCGAATTGACCCACTCACACGGGTAATTCACCTTGGCGCTAAGATAGCGAGCAAGATGAGACATAATTGTCTTAAGCGCCAAGTGGGCGAATAAGATGATACAGCTTATAAAGCAAACATGTCGCCTTAGTTGGAGCTAAGATGAGACCTAATAAATGTAGGTCGATCATAGAGTATCTCCACAACTCTATGTAGCCTGTTTACAGCCGAATGTGAGATTTCAGGCAGGCACTATGAGAGTGACTGGGCTGAAAAACTCAGGTTAGGCGCTTGTACAGCGACTAGACTTAGATTCGTATGGCGTATTTATTATACATTTATGTGACACGCCCTTGAGGGTTACGCCATAGCATGCAAATCATACTGCATGTGCTAAATGCAGACCGACAGTGGGAGTGACGAATGAATCCCTGCTTCGTCACTGTGTGAGCCACTTGGATCAAAATTTTTGATCATATATGGTACCCTTTTCACCTTAGACTATGTCATGAAGAGGATACTCAATGTCGCTACTTTAGCATGTACCCTTGGATCATGGATGATGCGGTCTCGCGGGGCATGTCTAGGAAAGCGGTTGGGTCTAATTGGAATGACATGAGGGCTTTGGGAAGAAAGTTCAATATTACATCATGTTGTGTGATTCATAGCCCGGGCGACTTTGTCGATTTTCGTTTCGATATGAGTCATGAATACATAACATATGAGAGGTTTAACACTGCTCATTATGAGGGATTTGAGAGTGTTTAATCTGGTGTAGTTGAACTATCTGGGGTACATACGAGATTTATTGGAGTGATGTATTGTGTTAGTTTGGTGATAACTTAATACAATACTCCTCAACTGGACATCCTTTCTCGTAGGTCGCACGTTCCATTTCCTGTATGAGGAGATGAGTGGACGAGAGATAAAGAGGGACTACGATTTATTTGCCCTGTGTGTGGGCGAGTGGGAGCTGTTAATAAATTGGGTCAATGGACCCATTATCCGCCCACTAACAGATAATGTGTATTTGTTAGTCTGGATAATTACAGTTAATTAGAGGATATTTATCTCCTAAGTGTTTGAGGTAAATACATCTTTATCTCCTAAGAGTTGGAGGTAAAGCCAGTCTCTAATTGTATCTCTATATAAAGGCTAGAGATATCCCAATAAAAAAAGGAAGTCATAGCAATAATCCCTCTCTCTATAGCACTCTCTCTAGAGCAATCACCAAGCTCTAGGATTTGGTTCGTGGACGAAGAACTCGACTCTAGTAGCCGTTTTCGTACCTGCGAAAAAGATCAAGCGTGTTGGAGGCTCGTAACAACAAGGATCCTACGTCGGAATTTTTCGGAGACTTCGTACGGTATGTTTTCGAACCCATTACGTGTTACGTGGTAGCACGATGATTGTTGTAATCGTTTCAACAATAACAAAAGTATATCCGATGAAATGGAGAACTGCTTCCTTGGTGCTGTGTGACTGGAACTTGTAGTAGGCAAAGGCGAGGGTGGAGGAAAAGGATTATGTAGCTTACCTTGGTTCAATCTGGATCGGAGTTTTATGAAGATTGACATAAAGCTGATGATAAGCTTGCCCATTTTCTCGAAAAATCGCAATCCTCTCCATCTGTGTTTAGGTGACTAACAGTAGTGTATGATCTGTGATTGCCTGTTGAAGGGCTTTGGTTCCACTAGATACAATTCGAAGCAAACCTCTGTCAATTTCATTGCTAATGCAGCACAGTGCCAATATGAAATGATAGTCACGACTGTGTCGTCTACTTCGGAAAACATCCGGGTCAACAATATCAGTAAGCTTACTGGACTATATATATTACATAAAACGAAGGATATGAGGGGGGGGGGGGGGGGGGGGTGGGGTTGTATAGAAGAGAGCTGTAACGCACCCATGAAAGCAATGCCCTAAAGGCTTGCCTTACAAAGTACATTTGGTTCAAAAGGAGGAGCATTTTGGTTGCATGAGCCATCTGAAGCATTTCTTCCGAAACTTAAAGAACAGCGTTGGTTATGGGCGCTTTGGACCTTACGTGAACTTCCAAATCGAAAGAGAATGAACTGGGGTGCTCTTCCATCCAATAATCAGAGATTTCCCGTTACTCTCAAGAGTGCAGGAACCCCCACAAGAGAACTGCTTAAGAATCAAGTTAGCCTGATACAGCGATGAATTGCCAAGTTCAATCTCCACCATTCCGAACCTTGCAAAGAATGCTCTCCAAACGTTAATTCTCACGCTTCTGGAAATTCTCTCTTCCCCCTCGGTTGCGACGATGTTCTGAATACCGTCGCGCAAATAACACCCTTCTAGTGTCATTCTGTACTAATTATCTCGGTCCATGCAATCGTCCAAGCAATCAAAAAAAGTACTGTAGAAGAAGAGTGCCTCTATGAAGCGATTTACGAAAGAAGGCGAGTTATGGTTTACTTCTACTTCAGTGACCACCATAACCGACGGCTTGAGCTTTAGGATTACTCTCATCAGATTTTCCAGGAGATCAGGCCATGGGATCATTGTCCTTAGTATCGTAGGAGAGTAAACAGCCACAGCTTCATCAGCTTCTATATCAAACTGTTCTTCCTTGAGGTCTTTGAAGTCTGATACAAGGAGTACCTTGAACGAGAAAGGCAAGTTCAAGGACTTGGCAAAGCTCAGCAGTCTCTCCCCAGTTTCCTCATTCTTCACTTTATCTGATGTTGCGATGGCAGTCATCCTTAGAGTTTCAATCCGGTGATTATCTCGCTCTGCAAGAGCTTGCAGCAAGGCTGTCCACTGAATCCCGCTCCTGACATGGAGATCAATCAAATGGACTTTGGTTGCCAATGTGACATTATCCAGTATTGCTTGCATTCCCGCAAATTGCATTACTTGAGTGAACGGAAGTTCTTGGTGGCATGCCAAGAATGCAAGGTTAGCACCCGAGGATAGACCACTGATGTATCTTACTTGTTCATGCACTCTCTTGTAGTCAATTGTGCTGATTCCCGTTTCTTTATCAATCCTTTCTCGTAGAGCTTCAGCAAAGTAGAAGACAATCCTCTCCACTGGATTTCCTGAAGCGGATGCCCTCGATTCGCAGCGGATGAGCAATCTGCTTGCAAAATCAAATTGCTTGTAGCATACCTCCTCGGCTGCAGCTAGAAGGTGGTGGGCAAGTTCCACATCTCTTATTTCCTCTATTGACAGACTCGAGAGGGAAGAACCATACGGGTGGATAGACCTGACGAAGCCATCAACCTGTTGGGTTGAGAACTGGATGTATCTTTCCCCAGCCTTCCTCATGATATCTTCGGTCGATAAGTTTCGGCTACTTGAGGTAGTGTTGTTGCTCGGAGTTCTTAGACTTTCATCTCCTACAAGCTTGAACCCTGTTGCAATGGGGCTGACAAGTTCTTGCTTCGAGGATGCTACAGGAAATGGCGGCCGTCCCTTAGTTGGTTCGCAGAGTTCAATGTTTGGGGTTTGCATCCTCCCAATGTCCGTAGTTTCAAAACTTGATTGATCTGAGAGGGGAACAGCGCCATTGTGCAAATGATCTTGCAACCAAATTTGTGAAATGATTTCTTGTTGATCTTCAAACACATGAGTTGTTTTCTCTGCTCTGTTCTTCAGATCAACACCACAAGTAGAACGAAAAGAATCAATCACTCCACGATCTTCCGTTTCAAGAGTAGGCACTCGTTTACTTCTGTTGATTATGCCTTCTTTTTCATACCCTTTACGAGGAAGATAACCACTTTGAATATCATTGAAGTTGAATGGAGGGGGAAAAGTGTACGCCATCTCAATTCTAAAACCAAGCAGCGAAATGGTTCCAGCAAAAGAAATTGGTTATCTCACTGTAAATAGAATAAGAGGAGTAGGTGTAACACTGTTTTTTGTATTGGGCACATGGTTTTTCTCCTCCCTCCTTCCTTAGAACTCACACAGCTACAGAGGGTAGCAATTATTAATGGAGATGTCATTCATGAGATCATGAAAAATAATAGTAAGATATCTGAATGTAAGACAAGCTAAAAGTTGTTGTCTCTGGACAATCTTATAGTATTTACCGAGGTGTGGCAACAAATAGTTCGTCAAAGACCTTGTCCACTACCAAATTAGAGAATGAACGACAATGAAGATGTAGATAGAGACTGAGAGCTAAAGAGAAGATAATCTGAAGGCTTGATGACAGATTGTACGAGATCATAAGCCAGAATATACAATCGCACTGGACATAAACTGTGTGCTAGTCACATGACACTCTCAAACTACCAGCTCTTGGTGTTCGTGGATAATTGGCTGAACTATGCAAGAACTTAAATGCTATCAACGACTTTGTTCCCAATATGTTGTTATTGATTTGGTCCAAGCAAACTCTAACGTGAGAGTTGCCAATATTTTACAAGCTTAATATTGTCGTGAATTACAGGAAGAGTTTGTTTGATTCCCCTGTCAGGGCTATGTTATGGACTCGAAGATGGAAGTTTTTGTTTCTTCCTTCATTTCCTGTTTTTTCAAACAAGAACAGATCCATATTCTTGTGGATCCCTTGCTGAACACCACGGTGCGTAGGAGAAGTGAACATGGCCTTGTGCGATGACCCCAATACAATATCTGGGAGGAATGGAACACTCCAAGACAGTTACCACCAAGTAGTTGGACCATCACATAATAGAATGATGCTAATCGACTGCACCTGCCTTCAAATACAGAGGGCTTTCGTTCAACTTAATACACTGACACTAACCTTTGTAACTAGGGCCATCTTCTGTGTGTGATTTTATATAGGACAAAATCCTAGTGTAGCTGACATTATAGTAGGGGTCGCAATACAGAAGAGCTTAGCGGCCCTGAAACCATGTTGTCAATTACGTGGTATACTTTATATGATACCATGCTTAAGTGGCTAAACTCCTCATATGCTCTTCCCATCGAGTTAACCATTTGCAACCAAAGCTGTGCTCAAATTTTCTTAGACATTGTTAACTATGGCCTGGATTTTTTGCATGCATTTCAGCATTTTATCCGGAGCGCCTCAGACATCTCATGATGTTCTGAATATCATCTTTACTGGTATAGCCTCAAAGTACAATAACCCTACCCTCATTAGGGAACTTAGTTACCTTACATAAATTTCCAAACTGTGAGAGAAAATACAGGGGTCCTTTTCCATCCAACAATCAAACATTTCCCGTTATTTTCAATTGTGCAGGAACTCCCATGAGAAAACTGTTTCAGAACCACGTTAGCTTGATACAGAGCTGACTTGCTAAGTCCAAATTCCACCATACCAAACCTTGCAAAGAATGCTCTCCAAACGTTGAGCTTCACACTCCTAGCAATTCTTTCCGCTCCCTCGGTTGCAATCATGTTCAGGATCCCAGTCCGTATACTTCCTTCGAGTCTCGTTCTATACTGATCATCTCGGTCCATGCAATCTTCCAAGCTATCAAAGAATGCACTGATATAGAAAAGAGCCTCTACGAAGCGATTCACGAATGAAGGTGAATTGTGGTTTGCCTCTACTTCCGTGACCACCATCAAGGACGGTTTGAGACCTCGGATAACTCTCACTAGTGATTCGAGGCAATCAGGCCTAGAAATCATTGTCCTTAGTATTATCGGAGAGTAAACAACCACAGCTTCATCAGCACCTATATCAAACAGTTCTTGTTTGAGATCTTTCATGTCTGATACAAATACTACCTTGAACGAAAAGGGCAATTTTAAGGACTCTGCAAACATCTGTAACCTCTTTCCAGTTTCCTCAATCTTCTCCTTATCCATTGTTCCAATGGCAGTCATCTTAAGAAGCTCAATGGAGTAGTTCTTTCGTTCTGCAAGAGCTTGGAGCAACGGTGTCCATAAAATTCCGCTCCTGATATGGAGGTCAATCAAATGGACCTTGGTTGCTATTATGACATTGTCAATTGTCGCTTGCATTCCTGCGAACTGCATCACTTGAGTGAAGGGAAGTTCTTTGTGGCTTGCCAGATATGTTAGGTCAGCACCGGATGAAAGACCATTGTTGTATTCTTTCTTATAATCTGTAATGATGTTGTGTCCTCTTTCTCTGTCAATCCTCTTTTTTAGAGCCTGAGCAAAATAGTAAACAATCCTCTCGATTGGATTACCTGAATGGGACGACATTAATTCACAATGGCAAAGCAATCTGCTCGCCAAATCAAATTGCTTCCATTCTACCTTCTCAGCTGCAGCTAGAAGGTGGCGTGCAAGTTCTACGTCTTTTAGTTCTTCCAATGACAGACTAGCGAGTGCAGAACCATACGGGTGGGTAATACTCGAGAAGCCATCAGTCTGTTGGGTGGAGAACTGGATATATCTTTCCGTAGCCACCCTCAAGATTTGTTCTGTCGATAATGATTGTCCACTCATGTTAGTGTCATTGCTCGTCTTTTCTTGATGGCCGAGTAGCTCTGAAGATGCTACAGAAGATGGATATGGATTATCTTCAGTACATTCCCCCGTATCTGAATTAGGATTTTGAAGTTGCCGAAAACTTGTAGCTTCATCTGCTGACTGAAGTGGCATGCCTTTCTGCATATCATTTTGCATCCAAGTATCCAAAATGGTTTGTTGGTCTGGAAACCTGATAATGCCACCAGAATAAGAAGCAATCCCTTCATCCTCTTGTTCATGTCCTTCAAGAGAAGTATAATTGGTTTGAATGTCATCAAAATCTAATGAAAGGGAAAAGGGATCAGACATCATTCCAATCCTGAAATTAAGCAACACAAGTGTTTTGCACTCGAACGATCTGGTTATCCTAATATGAGTCGATTGAGAATATCACTTGAGACCGTTATGCCACTGTTTTGTTTGACTTTTGCCAAAGATTGCATGAAATACTTTTATAAGGAAACAAGAAAGCAATATCTTGTTATGGCTACAAGTTATGTCGTATATACCGAAGACAGTGAAAGATTTGTCGAATGCTTGGCGGATTACGTAAAGCTTAAGGCTAGCCCTATTTGCCAAAGCCGGCTTCTGTCAAAGCAAGGCGTGCTTTGTGGTGGTCGTACCACTTGCTTCTATAACTGCATATTCATTTGGCAAACGGCACATGTGCTTTGGTATTAGGCTAACCAAACTTATGCCTCCTCTGAACAGAGTTGGAGAAGCAAATTAACTTTAGGTGAGATAGCATCTGTTATTCCTGCAAGTTTTTTTTTCCCCTTCGTTTGCTGTTTACACACTTGGATTGGTCGGGAAGAGCAGTTGAGAGGGATTATCTTACTTGGAATTTCATGGAACTCCAGGTGTGCATTACTATTTAACTTACAACCATGATGTATTGGTTACTACTTCCCTCTAAACTCAGCCCTAAAATGAATTGTAGCATCTCCAACATTTTCTGGCACTGTTTCCTTTCAAAGAACATATTGAAGTACTTCCCATGAAAGGTAAGCCGAGCACTGAGCCACTGTGGTACTTGCCAGATGCCAAAAGATGGAAGGCTTTTGATGAGCGATGCTAATATCTGCTGCCGCCGCCTAGTCATTGCCATTAGTTGCAGTTCTTTAACTAAAGAAACTTCTGCGAGCTAGCAAGTGTGGAGGGATTTATGAAGCTCTTTCACTTCAAGTTTGTAACGAATGTAAATGTTTCTTTGGTCTTCGCTTGAGGGAATAATAATTGAAGCTTTGTACAAGTGCATTTCTGATACTTTGATCTCATGTACTTGAGGTGGTTGCCTCCATAAGGGACCTTTTTGTTCCTTTTTGGATAGATTAACGTTGCAACTAGAATATGATTGAAAATGTGAGGAGTTCTGATGAAAAATGAGACAAAATACCAATTGGAAAAATTGTTAAAGTCACATGAAACCCAGTTTTTTTTAAAGAGAAACATTTAGGAGCTCGAACAACTAGCTCCTGGAGTCGGTAAAATGGTAAGAATTGGGGTTTTTCTGCTATTTACGAGTTGTTTCCTGAATAATGCTGTTTATTTTGATCCAATCTTAAAATGTTGAGAGCTACTGTGATTGAAAGGCATGGAATGCCATGAGCATTACCAAATTTTAGAAGCCTATTATAGCAGCAAATTGCATAAAGAGTGAGTTTGACTTCCTCTCAAGGCTATGTTACAGAGTGAAGAATAGAGGTCTTTGTTTCTGCCCTCAGTTCATGTTTGTCAAATTGTGGATTCGTTGCCGAACACCAAGGCAGGTAGGATAAATGCTTTGGCCTTCTGCGATGTTTTCAATGTTCTAGCAAACAACGTTCTGGTACGTAGTAGGTCCTAGCTTAGCACTGCTGAGACAGCTTAATCCTGCTACCGGTGCACAGAGCAATGGCCCCCTAGTCCCCTGAAAGAGAATTATAATAACCTTGAACTCGAATAGAATATGAACAGAAGACTATCTACATTATAAAACTAATGTAGATTTTTGGCCAAGGTTGTGTTACGACATTTAGGCTAATCAACGTAACTAGAACTGTGATAGTGACAGAATGATGCTTATCAGGTCTGCTTCCTCTATACAAGTACCGGGGGCTTTAGTTTATCTAGTTAGACTTGAACAAGAACCTACGTAAATGCGGCCATCATAAATGTGGAACTTTAACCAAGGACAAATAGCTTTAGTATAAACGGACGGACAGAACTATGTGGTTTAATATGTATCTTGCAAGGAAAATAACTTAGAATAAGCCGATGGTCAGAACCACGTAGTTTATCCAGTGTTTTGGTCATATTGATATTATAGTAGGCTTAAATAGTAGCTTGTTCCCCTGTTGCAAAGCATAGAAATTCCTTTGGCAGAGCTGCCAGTCACTTACCTGGGGGTACCATTGATAACTACTAAACTCCACCAAAAGGACTGCCAAGTACTAGTAGAAAAGCTTACAAGGAAGATCAACTGTTGGACTACTCAACATCTATCCTATGCTGGGAGGCTGCAGTTGGCTAGGTCTGTGCTATTAAGTATGCAGGTATATTGGTGTTCCATCTTCGTATTGCCACAAAAAATTATCAAGCAAATTGAAGCTAAGATTAGGGCTTTTATTTGGCATGGAAGGGATGCAAAATGCACTGGTGCAAAAGTTTCTTGGAAAGATTTGTGTGCCTAAACAGGAGGGGGGGCTTGAATTGAAAAGAGTGGGAGAATGGAATAGAGCTTTCCTGGCCAAACATATATGGGACTTGGCAAGCAAAAAAGACTCTCTTTCGGTGAAATGGTGCCACACCTATATGATTCAAAATAAACATTGTTGGACATTTAAAGCACATGTGGTTTTATCTTGGACATGGTGCAAAATTATCAAATTTAGGGGTCTCTTACAGAAGCATGTGAGGCATGAAATTGGCAATGGGCAGAGAACTTGGCTCTAGTATGATAATTGGATGCCTAAGGGCAACCTAATGGCTCAATATGGTAACAGAATCAGATATGATTCTGGAATGGGAGTAGATGCTAAGGTGGCTAATATCATTGCGGATTATCAATGGTGTCTACCACAACCTAGATCCCCAACTCTCAGTGCATGGCAAACTGCTATGAACAATATTCCTCAACCACAGGGAGACAGAGAAGATAAAATTTTGTGGTCTGTGAATAAAAATGGGAAATTTACTGTGAGTTCAGCCTAGCAGATATTGAGAACAAAGAAGGCAAATGTACCATGGTGTAAGCTTGTGTGGTTCAGTGGGAATATACCCAAATGTGCCTTTATTCTATGGATGCTTTGTAAAGAAGGACTCAGAACCAGAGATAAACTGAAGAACTGAAATCACATAGAAGATGATACATGCTCTTTGTGTAACAAGTATAAGGAAGATACAAATCATTTATTTTGGAGTTGTGACTATTCACAGGAAATTTGGAAGAGGGTTTGTGAGAAGCTTATGGTCTCCAGGCAATGGTCAACTTGGAAGCTCTTCCTGAGTTATGCTACTACAAATTTCAGGGGCAAAAGCTTTAAAGCTAAGCTCAGAAAATTGGGGATGGCAGTCACTGTCTACATGATATGGAGAGAAAGAAATAATAGAGTATTCAAGCAGCAACAACAAACAATGGAACACACTCTGCAGTTGATCAAGATATGGATACAATGGAGTGTAAGGAGTTGGAAGAGAGTCCCAGGCCACATCATAAATAGAATGCTTTGTTATAATTGGGAACTAGACTCTGGCATATTACTTTGATTGTTTTGTTTCTTATGTAAATGTAAACTGGGATTGGCTACTTAAGCCAAGGATGAAAACAACACAATATTGTACATATACTTTTTGATGTTAATACAATGACTTTTCACCCAAAAAAAATAGTAGCTTGTTTGATAGGTATACTCCTGATTGCTCTTCAATTGAGGTCGATTGCGGGAGGTACAGGCATTAACTTCTAGATAGCATAAGAAAGCTCTAGGTTTAGTAGGATGTATTTGATCACTATTATCCGAAGTGCCTCAGGCACCTCATCATGTTCTGAAATTCATGTTTACTGTTGTAACATTACTATACATAAGATAATACTAGTTGTTTTGGGGGTGACTTGTTACCTTTACATGAACTTCCAAACTGAAAGCGAATGAACTGGGGTCCCTTTCCATCCTACAATAAGACACTTCCCGTTATCTTCAAGGGTGCAGGAACTCCCACGTGAAAACTGCTTCAGAATCAAGTCAGCTTGAAACAGTGATGACTTGCTGAGTTCAAATTCCACCATTCCAAACCTGGCAAAGAATGCTCTCCACTTGTTGAGTTTCACGCTCCTGGAAATTCTTTCCTCTCCCTCGGTTGCAACCATGTTCTGGATCCCATTGCGGATATGACCTCCTTCGAATTCCATTCTATAACGATTGCCTCGGTCCATGCAATCTTCCAAGCTATCAAAAAATGCACTGTAGAAAACAAGTGCCTCTATGAAGCGATTCACAAATGAAGGTGAATTGTGGTTTGCTTCTACTTCCATGACCACCATAACTGATGGCTTCAGCCCTCGGATTACTGTCATTAGAGATTCCAGGCAATCAGGCCTTGAGATCATTGTCCTTAATATTGTTGGAGAGTAAACAACCACAGCTTCATGGGCTTCTATATTGAATAGATCTTCCTTGAGATCTTTCATGTCTGGCACGAATATTATGTTGAACGAAAAAGGCAGTTTCAAGGCTCAGCAAAGCCTCGTAACCTCTTGCCTGTTTCCTCAATCTTCTCCTTATCCTTTGTTTCAATGGCAGTGATCTTAAGAAGCTCAATCGGGTAGTCCTTTCGGTCTGCAAGAGCTTGCAGCAATGGTGTCCATAAAATCCCACTCCTAATTTGAAGATCAATTAAATGGACCTTTGTTGCTATTAAAACATTGTAATTTATTGCCTGCATTCCTGCAAATTGCATCACTTGACTGAAGGGAAGTTCTTTGTGGCATGCCAAATATGCAAGATTAGCACCAGGCGAGAGACCATTGGTGTATTCCTCCTTATAATCGGTGGTTGAATCGCGTCCTGTTTCTCTGTCTATCCTCTTTCGTAAAGCCTGAGCAAAATAAAAAACCATCCTCTCTACTGGATTACCTGAATTGGATGCCATCATTTCACAATAGGTTAACCAGCTGCTTGCATAATCTAATTGCTTGCTTTCCACCTTCTCGGCTGCAGCCAGAAGGTGTTGTGCAAGTTCAATATCTCTTGTTTCTTCTACTGATAGACTAACGAGAGCACCGTACGGGTGGATAGCACTTGCAAAGGCGTTAGCCTTTCGGGTGGAGAACTGGATGTATCTTTCCCCAGCCACCCTCAAGATTTGTTCTGTCGATAATGTTTGTGCATTTGCTTTACTCTCATTGCTCATACTTCCTTGATTATGGAGTAGCTCTTGAGATGCTATAGAAGATGGATATATGGCTTTTCTTTAGCTGGTTCTCCCAGTTTCAAATTTGGGTTTTTAAGTAGCCGAGAAATTGGAGCTCCATATACTGACTAAACTGAAAGTGGCATGCCTTTCTGCTGATCGATTTGCCTCCCGCCATCGGATATGTTTTGTTGTTGATTATGGAACATGCTAATGCCATAACCAGAACAAAAAGAAGCAATCCCTCCATGGTCTTCTCTCACTTGTTTAGTTTTGGTGACTGCATCCTCTCGCTCATATCCTTCAAGAGGACTATAACTAGTTTGCAAGTTGTTGAAGCTGAACAAGTTGTTGAAGCTGAACGAAGGAGAAAAATGATCAGCCACCTTAAGCAACAGAGTGTTCTCCACTCAAACTATCCGTTAATCTTAATTTATAGGATAACCCGAGTAAGAATATTACTTTGTGGCCGGCATACCATGGTTTTGTTCTTATGCTGGCCAATCAAAAGAAGTGGAATGTCGGAATATTCTGTTGCCATGATTGATTTAGTGTAAATCGTGGGGAATGAAAGGTTTGTCCAGTGATACCGTCCTTCTGACATCCTAGTGCGTAAGACTTAAACAAAGAGATGGGAGCTGATCGATTAACTCGATACTAACCTCCGGAACATATGATACAATCTCTAGTGCATTTGCAAAATTCTTGTCCGACTCTCTTGCCTGTTTCCTAACTGGAGATATACGGAGTAATAGTTAACAGGATTACAGTTCTTGAGAAAAACATACTGCAAGTGAAAGTAGAAGGCAAGAAAGCCCTTTCTTTTATTGAATTGGAGCATGACTGAGAGCTTTGCCAATGGTTTAAAATATTGTGCAAGTGCAATATTACAAGCAGGATATGTCGCTAGCCTTTTTTCTGACGAGGTGTCAAAAGCACCACTACTTGACTAACTGCAACCACAATCGACTACTGTTTCAGTCCAAACCCTGCATACTCGAAAGTCAAAACAGCTTAATGGCCTTCGATGTTTTCTCGCACTTTTCCCTTTAGACAACGGACTGTAAGTATTTTCCATGAGCAAGGTGAGTTGAGCAGCGAGCCAATAGGGTTTTGGGGAGATACATTACGGTGGAGGGGCTTTTGATGACTGAAAATGGATGTGATTGCAGTTCTGTAGCCAAAAAAACTTCTGAGAGCTAGCAAGTATGGTGTTGCGGGATGGTTGACTTGTAGAGATAAGCTCGTCGATGCCAAATGAATGTCTGCTGAAACTCGTTGATGCCAAATGTTTGTCAAGGGGATAACAGGTGAAACTTGGTTCTAACTTCTAAGCACGATGCTGATTTTGATCAGATGTAATTAGGACGATTGCCTCCACGTCAACATCGTATGCTGACATTTAAACGGCCGTTTACATTGGTGGATTGTGGTGGTACGCCTCCCTAACGCAACTCTACCATGTTTCCAAGCTTCTATTATTGTCTTCATATATGCATATTATAACTGCCATTGACCTTATTTGATAGGAATATACGTTGTTTTCATGTCTCCTTCCTGGAAAGTTATATATGTTTATAAACAATATCGCATGCTGCAGAATAGGTGTTACAACAAAGAGAACAGGGGGAGAGAGACTTGATTCTCTGTAAGTTGAATAAAAAATCGAAAGACTAATCAGCAGAAAAGGTCCAATTCAAACTTTCTCTTCATTCCCACGGTAATCATCAGCATTTCCTTCTATCCTCCTAGTTTTGCAGAGCAATATCACACCGAACCATATTAGACCCTTCACCACCCTAACCATTCCGACTGTCACAGTTAGGTAATACAACCACCATCCAACAAAGTCGGCCACATCAACACCCGTCAACAGCTCCTTTTTAGTCTCGGCCACAACCACCAGGGACTCAACCTCATCCCTCAACCCCCACCACCACAACGAACCAAAGCTCGTAGCCATAGCCACCCTTTCAACCCACCTTTCTTCCGTGGCAAAGCCATACACCGAGTCGTCCACCACTGGCTTCACAATAGTCCTCGACCAGTAAAGCATCGTCTCGTGCAATCCCAAGAAGAAAATGACCCTACTTAACAGGTTTCTCTCGTAACCAAAGCCGAAACCATCCACTCCGGCATCAATACTCCCTTCAATCCCCAACCCAACACATACCTGTAACGTGCAAAGGAAAATCCATGCAGTGTACAACCGGGGACGTAAAACTGGCTCGGGTGACTCGCTTGAAAGCTTAACTTGGCCAGTCAAGCCTTGCAAAAGAGCTGCAACACAAACAAGGGAAACAAGCACATGGAGAAGTGTTGGGTTGGTGTATAGAAAGAAAGAAAATATCAGAGAAGGGGGGAGTGATGTTGGATTCGCTTTGAAGGCAAAGAGATAACGGGCAGTGGTAAGCCTAGCTAGAAGGAGAAACGAGAGGGGGAGGAGGAGGCTGAGGAGGGTGATTGTGAGAAGATGAAAGGGCTCTTTCAAGGCTGTGGGAAAACTCCACTGCTTCTTCTCACCTTGCTGCCATATCTTCC
The DNA here is from genome assembly GCA_033070095.1 of Escallonia herrerae. NCBI lineage: Eukaryota > Viridiplantae > Streptophyta > Magnoliopsida > Escalloniales > Escalloniaceae > Escallonia > Escallonia herrerae. Next base: position 136,541 of record JAVXUP010000196.1, read on the forward strand.
AACCCATTTAATCCAAACGGCAAAGACACAACCAAAACAAAAGGTGATTGCTTAAAGCATAGCAGGTGGGCTTAGCTTCTGTTTGCCGTATATATGTAAATATATATAAACTGATAAAGTGGTTGCCACGACCTAGTTATGGCAGTTGACAAATGACAAGGTCTTGTTCCATGCCTTTGAGGAGTACGTATTCAAGTACTTGGACCAAGGCAAACTACATCCGAAAGAAGTTGTTGCATTTTCTAAACAACGAGCTGTGCTAGTTTATGACAATATAAACATACAATCTTGGTTACTTTAAACAAAAGTTGGGTTGTTTATAAGCTGTGGGACGGCTTCTTTTGCTTCTACATGTACGAAACAGATGGAAGCTGGTTGTCTCCTCTTAATCTTTTACCAACCAACTATTGGAATGAGATCAACCTATATTATAAACAAGAAACGAGATAAGTATACGACTGTTGGAACAGACGAATCTCATACCAAAATGGAGTATTCTTCTCCATATTCTTATTGAGTTAAAGTTTTGAGTATGTACTCCTGCCCGATATTTCTTGAAACTAGCTAGAGTTGTTGCTACTACTAAAATATTGATCTTGAAACTACTTAGAGACTGTCAGCGTGGTGGAAGTGGCCGGCCTTGGCAACGGCTGTTGGCGGTGCGACGGCTAGGGGTGCAACTTGGGCTTGGCAACGCATGAGCAACTCGTGCCAACCCGTAAAAATATAAGCGTAGGCTAAATTTTATATGAACCGTGGTAGACGCGGGTACAAAATTTTGAGCTCGTACAAAATATAAGTTGGACATGGGTAAAGATTTTGAAAAGCCAGCACAGCTCGTGGGATACCCAGCCCGTCCAACTTGTTTATAATATGAATTATGTTAGCCCTAGGGTTGGATAACCTAGGCTTACATCTTGTTTTGATGATAACTACACATTGATTATGTTCTAATGTGTGCTTTGAGTGTATTCTTAGTAGGTTTATACATGCACACTCATGAAGACACATTTGAGAAGTTGGATAGATGGATTAAAGCCAAGAAGCTTAAAGTTATAGTGGACATGCTAAAGAAGCTTCATCAAGTCCAATGTCGAAGAGTAACAAGGAATGCATCGGCTAAGTTACTATCAATTATAATTGATCTTTACTATTATGTAACTAGTCTTGATTTGATACTTGGATTGATGATTATGACCTAAAAAGACCTTAGGACACCTTGTGCATTGCATGTGAGTTCATAACCTTTCACACAAGTGTGGTTCTTGAAAATGAGTGAACTTTGGAGCTCACTCAAATTTTCTCAAAAACTATTTTGGTGCTAATCTTTTCATATCTTGATAAAACTTTTCATTAGGTTTCCAACGCAAAAAACGGCACCTCAATCCTATTTTTCTAGAGAAAGTTATGCTCAAAATAGGCAAGGGGGTTCCGTGAGGCAGCCGATAGGCAGTAGGGTAATCCAGTCGACTGTATTTGAATCCAGTCGACTGCATTGGTCAAAATTCAGCTCCAACGGCTATTTTCGAGGACGACTATTTTAGAGGGAATACAGTCGACTGCAATGGCAGTTTTGCTCACTTTTTGTCTATAAAGGCTATATTTCATTTTTTTCCTATATAAATGGTTTGGGGCTTCATCATACACTATGGAAACCACATTCTAAGCCTCCATTCATTAGAGAAACATCAAGGCTCATAGATTAAACTTTTCTCTCTTCATCTTCATGATTTTACATCATTAAAGAGAGCATCTTTGTGAGCAATTCTTTGATTGAGAGTGAGCATTCTTCAAGTCATCAATTCTCTCATCTCTCTATTATACTAGAGCTTCATTTGTACTCATTTCCTTTCAAGAAGGTTTCTTTGTACACACTTGATGATCTTTGTAAAAGGATTGTGATCAAGGCTTGGGTTTGTCAAGTCTTGGGTGAGCTTTGTGGATTCAAGGCTTGTGCTTGGTGTGGGAATATCACCAAGTGTTGTAAGGGTTTTGATCTTGACCCGGAAGAAGATTGTTGCTAGTGGATTCTAGTGCTCTTGCAAGGGACTTCCTGAAGAGGTGGATGTAGGCTTGAGGATAGTTCAAGCCGAACCATTTAAATCTCATTGTCAAGTATCTTTAACTCAATCTCTTTACTTATTGCTCTTTAATTGTTTGAGATTGTTTAGTTAGCATCTTCATTGAATTATTACTTGGTTTGATTGGAATTTATGATTGTGCTTAGTTTAAATTCTCCATTAATTTTCAAAAACCCTATTCACCCCTCTCTAGGATTGTTTTATTGGTTTCAAATTACATATGTAAATTTTACGTGCACAAGTCCTCTAGTCACATGGATATAGAGACTATTTCATATACATTTCTTTATTAGTCTAGTTACTAGACTTAGATAATAATTGATATTCTTAAAAATGAAGTTAAAAAAATCAACTAATAGATTGATTGGTATTTGATATACTTAAAAATTAAAAAAACAAAAACTGACTTGTAACCATGGATAACCCCTCGATAGCCCGTGTCCAGCCCGTGCGCGCGAAAACTTTCACGAGTTGGGTATGGACAGGTATTAGTCAGCCCGTCAATGGGCTGGACACCGGCACGAGTTTCTGAGAATGGGTTAGGCACAGTCTGGCCTTTGGCCCGTTCAGCCCGCTCAAGTTACAGTCCTAGTGACGGCAGTGGTTGTGGATTGCAGCATTCAAATTATGTGTTTTTACCCAAATGAGTTTCAAAAGCCCAAATCAAGATAACCCACTATAATATGAGTTCAACCCATCCTAATCTATTTTATTTTATTATTAAGTGGATTAGGCCGGATAAAAGTTCACATTTATTGAGTTGAATTGGTTAAAACCAATAAAAAAATCAACCTAAATTATAGCCTTACATATCAGGGTAATACGTGGTTACGATGTAAGCAAATTTGTTGGTCAATAATCACTATGAAAGTGGGCATAGGCTGAAACTCGCCAAACTTGGTTATTCAAAGGCTCCGAAAGGCACCAAGCATCATGAAAGCGAGTAAGCAACAACTTGTCAATGATCAATGATTAACCAAAAAAAGAAAAGCAACTGGTCAATGAGTCCCTCAATAGAATACAAAAAAATGTTTCATTTCATATGAGAAAAAGGATATATCACCAACAAATGTACATTCCATGAATATACTAAGGAGATAGATATCACACGGGCCTGATTATTAATTTTCTTATAAATACCATGGAGAATATCTCTCTCCACTTTTTATTCTGAAACTCGAACAGTTCACCTTGCATCGAAAGTGAAGAAATCTTCTCAAAATCGTGAGCTTGATTTAGAGAAGAAAAGGTTTATTAAGTTTGATACAGATTCTGTAACTAACGGCAAAAAATAATATTCATATTATAGTATAGTGGCACGATCCAAAATTATTCAAGACATCGTACGTCAACAGAAGGATAGCAACATTGTGAATGCCAATCATCTAGGAAGCTCAAGCAACGAGTACTCCAGTTGATCCTGAATTGGAATCTCCAGGACCTTATTGGCCATTAAGTTTAAGCCTTTATCCATGAACTTTATTTTGCCCTAGGGAAACTAAGAAGGACAGACAAGATTCAGCAAGTCCTTAAAGACTGCAATTAAAGCTTCAATACGGATAAGAAGGCCCGTACTTACGTGGAGCCCGAGTAAAGGTGCAATAGAATTACAAGAAAAACTTTTGCCTATTACTTGGACATAAAGAATCTTTCTCTTATTTTTCATATTACGATAAATCGATAATTAATTATCGTTAAATATTTTAATAATATTTATTTGGTGACGTTAAAAAAGTGCTGTTAAAAATTATCACTGAAAATTAATAAAAATATTTAATAAATATTAATTATCATTATATACAAAATTAGAAGAAAATCTTTACGACCCAGTTAAAATTTATGCTAATTACAATAAGCTCAAAAGTAATGTGGTTCCCCCTGGCCCACTACCGAGCTTATATATTTCTACACGTACTTAAACATAAAGGTTGGTTCGGGGTCCAAATTCAGCTGGCTTTGAAGTGACCGGACCATTTCAAAACCCCACAACGACAGTTGGGCCACAGATAATTTATTACTTTCGTGCGCCCACGGCAACAAAGGTACACAGCCCACCCACGCACAGTCGCCCACGTTCTCTATCCATAATTGTGAATAGGGCTGTAAATGAACCAAGTCGCTCACGAACGGTTCGTGGTTCGTTCTCCTTAAAACTCGTTCGCGTTCGTTCATATAATATACGAACCGAACATGAATAAATATAATATATTTAAAGAATTATATTTACATAAACCTCATAAATCAGTGTAAATTTGGAGGGCCTAAAGCAAGTCCACTTATAAATATAGAGCTCATGAGATTACTTATGCATAAATCCAACCTCTAATAGCCCAACCCAATATGTGAAGCCCATTATCTAAGAAACCCTAAATATATAAACTAAACCTAAACTTAAATACTCATACATCATAACATCACAGCCGCACTCCGGCACCTCCCTCGTCTCTCTCTCCCACATACACCACACAAGCATACACACCCCACCGATCGGCGATCGCACATGGCCTCTTTCTCTCCCCCTCTCTTCACAAACACACATCATGGCTACGACGCCGATCATTCTTAGTTGCGATCTAGCTCGAGGAAGAGGGCAACTACCTGTGCAAGAGCAACCGAAGAAAGTTGAGCTGTCGTAATCAAGCCCTCTTCTTATACATGCAACCAGCAGTGCCCAAAGATCACGATTAGTGATGTAATTTTGCTTCCCGTCGACATCGTCATCTCGCAGTTGCCGGCGGTACATGCGTCGTCCCGTTTTTTCTGTCTTAATCTCCGATCTCTTTTGTAGTGTTTTTGATTCCCCGTCCCCCTCCTTGTAATATTATTTTTGATTCATTATAAGTTGATGAGATTGAAGGATTTGAGGATTATTTGCAAATTTTAGGGATTTGGTTGGAATTGAATATGTACACGAGCCGAGTTTCCGAACTTGAGTTTGACTCGTATTATTAAACGAGTCGAGCTCGAATTTTACAGTCACGAACTCACGCCGAGTTCGAACATCGCTGTTTTGGCTTTAGACGAACTCGAGCCGAGCTCGAACATACCAAAAGTTAACGAACCGAATTCAAATACAGCCATGTTCGGCTCGAACTCGGTTTGTATACAGCCCTAATTGTGAAGTGTCTCTTCTTCTTAGTAAAAAAAATTTTGGAAATTTGGATGTTAAATCTGTTTTAAACAGGATTTTAGTATAATTATTAAAAAAAAAAGCTTGAAGACTCGTATTCACTTCAGTTTTGATATGGCTGTAATAGTTTTCTTTTAGGTATCCTACAAACGGTTAAGCTGTTAGAGAATGGATCTAACAATATTATCATGCTTAGCGCTCCCCCTCACGTGCAAGCTCCTGATTGCACGTGGAGTGACAGACCAATATAGAAATAGACAGGTTGCACCTGGAAAAATGAACCAAGACAGAAATAAACTGAAGGAGACCAAATATGCAAGTGGAAAGAATTGAACCCAAGACCTTACCAAACCAGAGCTATGATATCATGATAAGAGGTAAGATAACGATATTAATGTGTATAATAGTATGTACAAGAGAGCCTTTATATAGACATAATAGAAAACCTGAGGAATATTCTAAAATATGAAAAAATGGCATTATAACCTCTTGACTATACAAAGCATTATACAATAACATTAACAAAGACAATGATATAAAAATTCTTGTTTAATAAGAAAGTATTTTTTCTATCCCAAAAAGAATTACTTATATTTTCTTTTTAAGCTGTCCCAAAAATTGATCATTTTTCAAGTCAAGAAAAATTTGTAGGTGTTTTTTCATATTTATCATTTTTACACTTTTGGTATCAGTTTCTCTCTCCCTATTTAATTCTCCATAAACACATTTTCTCTCTCCTTTACCCACTTTCTTCTTCCCCGTCTCTTTTTCTCTCTTGGTAAAATAAAAATAATTACAAAATATGACTTATATCCTAAATAAACGTACAAGTTAAACCTAATCAAATAATTTGGAATGAATGGAGTATAAATTTAAAAGAGTTTACTACGGTACACTAAGAGCACATATCACTTTGATACAACTTTTCTTTTCATTTTTGGTGATTCTATAGGCAAATCTTAACTTTAGAGTAGGCACAATTATGCTCCTTTAACTATTAATAGTTCAGTTAATAAAATATACTATAAAGTTCTAAACAATGTATTGAATATCGAATAATTTGACAAAAAAAAATTAACAACTAATAAAAAATAGGATGCATGTTGATTTTGGGTATCTTGACGCATATGAGAGAGAGAGAGAGAGAGTATGAAGGTAGTCAATGGTGGCAAGAAGCAACGAGAGCAAAAAGAGGGTTTTCGTGTCATTGGTTGCTATAAAAGAAGTTCAAGAGCAGCTTAGTTGAATAGGAAAAACGGGATTACCTCATCGCTTGTATATGTAATTCTGTACAAAATGTATGTCTTATACGATTCTCAAGCAAGGTGACAATCTACCAATCAAGTTTTTTTCTAAACGTTGAACACAATTATGTTGTCTAGTTATAGAACCAACATTTAGGGTATCAAAACAGAAACAGTAGCATTACTCATTTGCATACCACAATTTGGTGAAAATCCATGTGGTCCTAAGTTGACGACATTCCTAAACCAACGAGCTAAAGCTGAACGAAGGGTGAACTTCTGGTCCAGTTTTGGCAAGTACTAGTGAGAGTTACATATGCGTGCACTCATCAACAGACATGACATGTCACCCCCACCAGATCCAGTAAATGGGGTTAGTACTATTTAGTCCTACGTGCTTGGAAAGTAGTTCATATATGACTGGATTCAGATGTTGGAGTTAGTTAAACAAGAAGCATCCATGGTATCAGCTTCCACGCGGCAATTCTACACACAAGTTGGCGCCCCCACTCCGACAAGCCAATCAAGCGCCTCGTCGGTTTAGCAATATATATATGTTGAGTTCTCGGCTTCCATTTGACATGAATCTTTGTTGCCGTATGGGGTTAATCATTGACGAAGATTTGTATGTCAGTACACTATGTATAAAACTACTCTTACGGCTTTAGGAAGATTACATTTCTGTCTCAAAATTTATCCAATATCACTCCTACTTACTTTAAGAGCGCTAGAGCCTACAACTTGTTGTGTTGTCATGGTATAGCTTGAGAATTTAAGCGTTTTTCTCTCTGCAATTGCAACTTGAAAATGACACCAACTCACGTGATTATTGAGATAATAACTCTAAATAAATAAGAAGCAGATTTTAGGAACCTCAAAATACGAGCTACTAACAGTAAAGCCGATGGTACGGTCGACTGCTTGGCAACAGGGTACGGGGATTTAGTCACACAATGGTCCTACTGTATTTAGCCCAATTCGTACAAGTGTAAGGGTATATTTGCCATTTGAAGAAGCAAAATCCTTTTTCCTCTAATTATGTGAATAGCAATAAGTGGAGGCTGCTGAGATGCATTGCATAGTTGGGTCATGGGTGTACAACTTTATAATTAATGGATGAAATGAAAAAGAAATGGAGAGAAAGCAACTTGTGGGTTTTGTCATCGCCTGCTTATCCTCTCCCTCTCTCTCTCTCTCTCTCTCTCTCTCTCTAATCAATCTGATTTTGATCCGTCATTTTCTTTATTGCCTCCTCTGCAACTTCCATCTCCTTGATAACCAACTTCCCAGTTTCTGTATACCCTCTTTGCTGAATCAACATTCCAAGAAGAAAAGGTAATAGATCCTTTCACATGGATGGCTCCCAGTCCCCAAGATCGGACTCAAATGTTTCAGAAGCAAAACCAGAAACTCAGGCTTCGAAGAAAAGGTTAGTCAGTGAGAACTTTTCCAAATACATTAATTTTGTGGGAAGTTGGGATTTTTGGAGTGAGACTCGTTATTATTGTTTCTAGGAAGTTGACTCAGAAGACTGTAGTGACAGTGAAGATTGAAGAAAATGAAGGGAAACAGAAAGGTGAAGGGCCGCCTTCTGATTGTTGGTCTTGGAGAAAATATGGCCAAAAACCCATCAAAGGATCTCCATATCCAAGGTTGGTTCAATTTTTTGCATGTCCATAAATCCTAATATTCTACGAATTCTTGGTCGGTTCAACTTGCCCAACTTCTCCTAGGAATAAGGGGCTTCCTTGATTTGTTTGCTCGAGAAAAGCAACTTTACTCTTTTGGCATGAAACATGGATTTGTCTTTTTTCTGCTTCTGCTAGTGAAAAAGCACCATTTATGGTCTTTCGAACGAAGAAAGAGAAACGATGTTTCTCACTGTTGGTTTTCTTCCACTTAATTCGTACAGGGGCTACTACAGATGCAGCACGTCAAAGGGTTGTCTGGCCAAGAAACAAGTAGAAAGATGCAAAACAGATGCTTCAGTGCTCATCATCACTTACACCTCTAGTCATAATCATCCAGACCCGGACCTTCCCACCACCACCTTGACCAAAAAAGAGCCTAGTAAAGAGCCCCAAACCCAACTCACCAAAGATCAACAACCCATTGCCGCAGAACAAGAACAAGTACCGGAAGAAGTACAAGATCAGCAGCAAGAGGCAGAAGATGCAATGGAGAATAGTTTTCACTACTCCCAATCTCCATTCAATAGCTCTCAAGACATAATCATCAATCAAGAAGAGAACCCTTTCACGGAGAACCTAGAGAACATCCTGTTTGATGAAGAGCCCCTCTCATATCCTCACCTTATGACCTTCTCAGCGCCCAAATCAGAAGAATATGACTTCTATGATGAGCTTGGAGAACTACCGACATCTTCATCTTTCACAAGCTTTATGAGGGGCAATTTCTTTGAGGACAGAATTCTTGTTCACTTATCTTGATGTAAGTGCGGGCTAGCAGCCTGAAGTTGAGAAATAATGTACCTAAGTTGTTCATATGGTATCTACCCACTACTAGAAATTGGTAGGCATCTCTCATGGTATTGCAGACCCATTTAGACACCTTCATTGATAATGTGGCACATAATCAGAAAGCAATCAAAACCTTCCCTTTCCTTCCGCCCCACACCCCCCCCCCCCCCCCAACAGACACTTCATTTGCTTTCCCCATTTTTCTTAGTTATTGTTAAAGAGAGTGGAAACCCTAAGAAGGTGATATATTTTCTTTTGAAGGTAGGGTCTTGAACATGTATTATGGGATTCAAACGATAGCAAAAGGGTGAGAGTTCTCGATTGTCTATAATGTCCAAAAAGATAGCACGAGAGTCACGAGGACACTGCCCAAAGGTGCTTTGTGAATAATGACACGACCTTTTTTCGCGAGTGGTTTAGGGTTGGTGGAAGAGAGAGATTGTGTTTGGCGTTGCGAGGGATTCGGTGCTGGTGCTTAGTGCCGGAATTCTGCCTTGTTAAAAGGCTAATTGGTCCCTTTTGCTTTGGTCTGTCCACCTGCCCTGTTTATATTATATTTGAGCAGTTACAGATTCCCTGTACCAAATGCCAAGTTTTACAAAGGGCATTGATTTTTGTGGATGAGGATATTACATGTGATTCCAATACCATAAAATTCTCAGCACGTGTAATTGACGTCAATCAAGCCCATGCCTCGGATTTCACGTTTCCTCCCAACGATATTTGGCATGACAAGGATAAACAAATAGCCAATGGAGAATTAAAAAAAAGGGTTCTGACTTATCTTCTCGTACCTCTTGCTAAATGGTAAATGCGGATAACGCATATGTCGAAAAGAGCTCCTCACGTTGCCACAGCCAACTTGCTGCCAGTTGCCACGGCAAAAAGTCCAGGAAAGTGGAAAAGAATTCACCTCGCATTAGAGCGACAGTATGTTAACTAATTGTATAATGATAAACCGTATGAGATCTTATTATTATACATGTAACATGGCATGATTAAGCAGCATAATTCAGGCTGTAAGTGAAAAAATTGTGCATTATCCAGACTGAAGACAACATAACATGAAACATTTGATCTTTTTACTAGCATAATACTATAAGGCTGTATTAGACAACATGATTAACAAGCAAGCATATTGTCGTACCTCATCCTCTTACCCACTTAAAAAGTTTGAAGCGAGGACGGCGCATCCCCAAATAGCTAAACCTCTTTTCTTCTAAGGGACATGAAAAGGATTTGGATCCCCTCCAAAATTACACATTTTCTGTTAGAAACCATCTACCCTTTTACATGTACTATTTCAAGGAATCATTTTAGAAAAAGATTTAAGCTTCTACTATATCGACTAAAGGCTCCACAAAAGAATAATCAGCAGCACTAAAGCAAAGGTAAAGGATATAAATTTTCTCAAGAGAAATCACTATCAATACATTAAATTATTTGGAATGTAATACACAGAACAAAACTCGTTTGTGGTGCACAGATGTAACATCATTCAGCATCAAAGGGAATTAACTCCCATAGCACGATGATCCCCATTATACTCGGTGTAGCCATGACACTCAGTGCATTAAGGAAGGTCACACACCGATAATGGTCGTCACGACTGCTCTACAGGAGCTGTCAGCGGCTGGAGAGCTTTGAGAGGATTCATAATGACACCATCTATAAGCCCATATTCCTCAGCTTCTTTAGCACTCATGAAGAAATCACGATCAGTATCTTGGTTGATCTTCTCCAAGCTTTGACCAGTGTGGTAGGAAAGATAACCATTCAGGTTTGCCTTGTGGTGCAGCATTTCATTAGCCTAAGAAACCACATTACCACTAGTAATCAGGGACACAAGGTACAAAACGAAACACCAAACAGAAGGCATAAGTACCAAGCGTACCCATCATAGTGGACTTATTCGACATCTAATTACAACATTATGACCATTTGGACAAACAGCCAAGAACAGCACCACTTCTCTCATTGAGTCAATAGTACACCTTTCTTAATGAACCCACTTACATGTCAGAATAACAAGGGGCCAATTTATAGGTACCATACATACTATTTTCCCATAGCAGCAAAAACGCATTATGGATTTATTATGGACCTTGTCCACAAGTACATAAAGACCAGAAAACACTTGGACATCAGTATAGTTCTATAACATAAAATCTGGTCCACAATATACAAATCCACGATCCAATACACTGTTCATATTCCACCCGGAGTGGATAAGGGTATTTAAAAATAGAGGTTATAACTTCCCAATGGAGGATATTAACAAATTTGCCACATTAAAACTGGTGCAGAGATATCTAGTAAGGAAGGAAAAAGGCCTAGTATGAGATACTAGAAAAGAGTACCTGAATATCTATGTCCGTCTGTCCACCTTGTGCTCCACCAAGAGGCTGATGGATCATGATCCTCGAGTTTGGCAGGCTATACCTTTTCCCTTCAGTGATCACCGTGGAGAAAGATAACAGAATTTAGTACTTTCACACAAATTTGGACCCATGATAGCAAAGTATGAGCTCACCTTTGGTGCCAGCACTAAGTAGGAACGCTCCCATGCTGTCAAGGAGGGAAAACTACATCCATCAATACAAGGGAACCTTTTCGCGATACTAACGCAAGCACCCAAAGATATGCAGACCAAATTCCGAGTGGCCATACTGCCACTCACTTTTTTGCTAATGACACTTCGTGTGCAGTAAACTTTTATACAAGGGATTACAAGGTACAAGCAAACAAAGTTGTTCAGGAAGTTCAATAAGCAAATAAGAGTACCAATATGGACCATATAACTCATCCAAACTATAGGCCAATGCATGTGAAAAGCTGCTTTAGAAGTATACAGTAGGAAAAATTAGCCATGTGACGACAAAACTGTGATGCCCTAATATGAGTGAAATGTTTGACATTTTATCCATGATGTTTTTGCTAAACCTTCTAGAAATCAGATACATGCGTCGCTAATACTACAACTGTCGCAAAACAAACTCATCACTTCATTAAGCTTCAAGAACGTTACCTACAAACACCATTCCACAGAATGAGTACCAAATTTCCATTTAAAACTACAATTCAAGGGGCAAGAGCTTAAAGAATGGGAGCGGTGGCGCACGCACGCTGACAATCAAACAAGTGTTTTAAGTCGTTCAAAAATTTGCTGATTGCTGGCTCAAATCCACGTACTTTTTTTTTGTCAGGACCATATAGTGCCAAAATGATTCAGAATCGACCACATAGCTATGTGCAAGACTTGCTGCGATGCATGCAAAGTGTACTGATCACAGTGGAAGGGGCCAATGGGGCGATATGTAGACTGAACAGCCATATCATGCATATGAAAGAGGGATCTAACCATCCTATCCTTTAGTTGAATACAATAATTTGCACTACTTTGCAGCTTCATACCACATGTACTGAGACTATCACATCATAGACAACAACATTCATCATACATAAACATGATATCAAGATAGAAATCCACTCTACTGGTAAGGATGACTACAACCCCACTGCCAACATGGCAACTTTCAAGCATCACCACAGCTAACATGTCACATTTGTTTTGGAAAGGACATAATGAATGAAACTAGCACAAATGCCAAATAGTAGAGAATACATGTCAAAACATGCTTCAAAAAAAAAACTATATAGCATCCTCAATAAAACCCAATCAGAAAATGGAACATCCACAGTGGTTATTGGAAAAACAAAGAGAGAATGGTGCCCAAGAAAACAAAAAAGTACCTAGCTGCTAGTCCGACGCATACAGTGGAAACATCAGGTCGTATATGCCTCATTGTGTCAAAGATGGCCATACCTATAAAGTTAAGGTAAGCAAAAATAAGAGTGCACGACAGCACAACCAATCATTCAAATTGTGCCGAAACGCGGGAAAAGATTATAGTTCTAGAAGTCGTATTACCAGCTGTAACTGATCCCCCTGGGGAGTTCACATACATGACAATATCCTGTTCATAATAACAAGAGACTTATGATGGGTCAGCCACAAGCACAAGATACATAAAACACCATGCCCCACCCCCAGCCCTGGAAAAGAAACACAAAACCCGGGAGGAAGCTAAAAGCTACAGCATGTTAAGTGGTCAGGATTATTGTATTTCTGCACTGGCAATAGATAGTAGGACTACCCAACCTCGAAACATTTAAATTAGGATGGTATGATTAAATAACTACCTACTGCTTCCCATATCCCTTTTGTGATGTCTTGATCAATACATAAACTAAGATAATAAGTTTGTGTAAGAAAGCTATTGGTTTTCATATATACCTCTTCTTCTCATGCCTTCGTTTGAACAATCAACTTCAACGCACTAGTAAAACTCCAAGTTCTCTAGCCTCAAATACCAAGCTATAAGAGTTACGATACAAACTGACTGATCACATGATGACGGAAATGGCATGAAGAAGTAAAAGACGATCAGCTAGAATAGGGCCATTGACCATCACCAAAACTGACACTGCACGATGGTGCTATCTGGTGATGAAAAATGCAACTTCACTTTTCCACTCTCATTCATGAGATAGATGTCATTCTTGTTATGGGACAACTACCAAGAAAAGAAAACTAATTACGGGATTCTAAGCTGTAAAGTAACAAAAAAATAGTGCTACTGTGGAAATTAAACAAACTGGCAAACCAAAGCTTGACCGGATGACATACAGATTCAACTAACCTTGTTAGGATCAACAGCATCAAGATACAGAAGCTGAGCAACAATAATATTCGCCATATCATCATCAACAGCTCCACCACAGCGTATTATCCTCTACAGTTCGAATTAAACACCATCACCAATGCTCGACACAGACAACTAAACAAACAAGTGCACTAATTAACGCGCAACAAAACTCTTACATGCTGAAAAAGCTGACTGATAACGCTCTGGAACCGCTCTTGCATCATCGGCGGCGGCCCTTGCCCTTGTGCGTATGCCGGAAAGTACGGAGACGACGGAACTTGAATATCATCCCTAAATGCTCAAACCACAGCCTCAGAACAACAATTTCAAAAACACTTAAATAGAAAAATTGGGAGATAACCTATACCTAATTGACCAAATGATCTTCTCTCGGGCCGAGTAGACAGCCTTGACGGAAGTAGAACACCGGAGATTCTTATGACCGCCGGTTGATAGTCCAACTTTCCTGCAAACAAATCCTGTAATTTGAATCTTAACTGTGCAACCAGACAAAATGAAATTTCAAAAAGAAGTACCTGGAAGTGAGGGGAATAGAGAGGGTTTTGAGTTCGGAGGAAGTGGAGGAGGAGGAGGAGGAGCTAGGGTTTGTTGGAGAAGAGAAGACGAGGGAGTTGAATCTGAGAGACGAGACGCACTCGTGCGCCATTTTGGAGGAGGATGGCGGAATTAAGCGGCGTTTGCTCGGTGCGCGGCTTATCTGCTTAATGGCCGGGTCCGGGACGGAATGTGTGTGAGGTCGTTTCTAGAACCGTGCGTCTAAAATATTTGTGCAGGCCCAAGGGCCACGATGATATGCCTAAAGGGCTTTGGTTACCCGGCTCTGCCTAAAACCAAAACGGCCATCACAATTCAAACTCGTTAATTTATTTAAATTTTAAATACATTCTAAAAAGTTACTTTTGTCGGTTCAATGATTCGAGTCAGTAATTTTTACAGTCCATCAATTTGCTAATTGTACAAGCTTTGCCGGTAAGGGCGGGCCGTAAAATTACATTTGATTGCCATTCTTTTTAACTTTGTTATTTGTTTACGGATATTTCTTATTTGATCGTTATCTTGAGGAACATCAAATTCAGACACTACTTCAATTAAAAATTATCTTGCCCTTGTGACTACAACTTCTTGCCAAAAAAAGATTATCATAACCACATAAAGAAGGTTAAAATAGAAGTGTTCAAGAATTGGACTTGGGCTTTTGCTTCGTTTCTCCCCTCTCTCTACCTGAATTTTACATTTCTTAACCAGTTGTGTCAATTGTTAGGCTTCTCCTTGAGAGCCATTACTACCACTTAAATGTAACTTTGACTTAAGCCTGTCTCCGTAGCCCTCTTCTCACTGTCTTACTTGCTTCTCCTTAAACGAAGTCAATCACTTCTCAGCCATGAAAGTTCGACAAGCTTTGAATGATTTACTGGAGATGAAAGTTAGGGACCAAAGGAGACCTTAGAGTGTGTTTGGATGAAATACCTTGTATTTCGTAGAAGTAAGTATTTTATATGTGAATTTACATTTGAAAATTTAAACTCAATTTGATGGCATATAGATACAAGCCAACGAAGAGTCCTTTTTATATGAAAAAAGTTAGCTAAAATAATGGAGACACTTATTGTGGAGAGATTTGACAAATAACTAATCTGACTCAGTCATTTTTATAGGAGATTTTAGCATACCAAATTTCCTTTCCAAATTTCTCCTAAAATTTAGTAAATCGATCTTATCAATATCCAAATGAGGGATTTTACATAATCTATAAAAGTGAAATCTCCAGTTCAATTATCTCGTCCAAACACACTCAAAAATTTTGACCCCTTGTAGGAAAAAAAATCACTCAAACAATACTTTCCTTTCCGTATTTGAGTCATATGTTTCGGAAACAAACAACATTTCTGTGCTGCGAATTCCAAAGATTGAAACCTAAGGCTCTAGAAAACTCAAGGCCCGTAACCTTGTGCAACACTATCTACAATCTCATTTCGAGAACCTTAAGGCTCTGTTTGGTAATTTTTTTCGTTTTCTGTTTTTTCTTCAGTTTTGTAAACTGGAGAAAAACGTGGTTGACACACAGTTTTGATTTTTTTTTCTTCAGTTTTTAAAATAGGGTTGTTTTAAAAAACTCTCATTTACAAGTTTTGAGTTTTCAGTGTTAGTTTTTATTTTGAGATCACCACCACCACTCTCCTCCCACCGTCTGCAGCCACCGGCGTCGCTGGCCGGCCACCACTGCAGGATACCGCCACGCCCACCACCGCCACCGCAAACCACCACCAAAGGAAAAAATCCTTATAGCGCAAGAGCTCGCTAACTTCATTCAGCTCAGAAAGAGGGGAAGAGATGCGTAGTGAATGGATACAAGCAAGGCCGACGATCGTATACAGTGAGATTTCTTTCAACGGTCCTTTTTGGCTTTCCAAATCATTTTATTGGGCTCATCATGGAATATGTGACTTCTGTATCCATCTGTATTGATAGAAGGGTCAGCTTAAGCGTGAAGGTGACCCCTGTCGGCCAACATGATGAGAGAACGAAACCTAGCAGGAATCTGCTGTGTAAGCTATGATAGCCAATGCCCAACCATCAACACCGATTCTTGGCAAATGATTCCCTCTTTTTTTCTTTTTTTTTTTCCCTAAGAACAGCCCTTTGAACTGTGAGTTACTCAAAACCCTCCTTGATACATACTGTGCAAATTTTGGCCAGAAAATCAACCAGAACAAATCCACCATTGTCATGAGCCCAAACACCACATCCAATCTCGGGACTTACATCTTACTTTTTCTAGAAACCCCAAGGGGGCAGCGGATTGGACAGTACCTGGGAACAAGCCTGGATATGGTCTCCTCACAGATCAGGGATCTCCAAAGAGCTAACTACAAAAGTCCAGAACAAATGAGCGGTATGGAATGCTTTCTACTCGACAAATCTGGCCAAAGCACTCTTATTAGATTGATAATATCGTCTCCAATGGTCTATCACTTGCATGTATTCAAATTATCGATTAATGTTTTGCAAAAAAATTAATACAATCTAGAGCATTTTTTTCTGGGCATGTACTAAAGAGGGTGAAAGAATACATCAGGTGAACTAAGTTGCCACAAGTAAGGAGGGCGGACTCAGCTTAAGTTAACTTCCCTTCTCAATTCAGCCGTCTCAGCCAAAACTAGCTGGAAGATCATACAAGACAAAAGATTCACTGATAAGCAATATTTTCCGGAACAAATACTGTCAACACATCTCGAAAATTAAGGAAAATATATTGTGGTCTTGGCAAAGCATCCCATGCGGGCGGGATCGCCCAAACTCCAGTTTGCGATGGCATATTGGAAATGGTCTCACAACTTCTGTATGGGTTGCCATCACGGGTAATTCAAGACTATAGGCCAACCAACGCAAGGACAGCTTTGGTATCGAACTGAACGCTAGACCTCATGGAATTTGGCTTTATCAGACAACATTTTTTCCGGAAAACATCAGCACCTTAATCAGTAGCAACCATACATCAACAAGTAATTACCCGGATAAACTGATTTGGGATCCGACTCCATTGGCTCGCTACTTAGATCGGGATGCCAGTTCTCATTATGATCAACAGACTCAATTGATAAGAGGCAACAAACTCAAATTTCAATACGGGTAGCAACATCCCAACAAAGAGAGAGAGAATCAACTCTGGAAGCTTAGGGCCCGTACGCTTACGAGATTTTTTTCTGTATTCTATATTCTGTTTTTGGTTTCCAGAATTTAATATTCAGTTCTAAAATCGTATTGTGTACTTTTACTTTTTTCCGTATCTACTTTTTCAATTTTTTCTGTACGTTTATCATTTTCATTTTCGTTTTTACCAACTTTTTTCTGAATTTTTTCATTAATGGACCCCACTATTTCCATTTCTAGGAAGACCCAGTGAAATGGGTAGTCTAGTTTGGTGAGTGTTTGTTAAACCAGGGTGGTAGATATGAGGGAGAAAAGGTGGTATTCTAATTAAAATAATACAGTTCGAGAAAAAGGTGAAAACACCCTTTGGGTGTTTTCAGCTTTTTTGACACTATTTAAAAATTTTATCCAAAACGGAACCGAAAAAACGTAAACATACATGAAAAAAGACATCTTTTTCATCATCATTACAAAAATGAAAACTGAAAAACGTACAGCCCCTTAATTTGCCTCATAAATTAGTCATTTTTTTGGCAACTACTACTCAATTGCGTACAAAATCAAGCTGGCTGGTTTGAAGATAGTAAAAACCCCACTCATGGCTTCTGCCGAGATGCAGTGGAGGATAGTCAACACTTGGGCTGTCTGGTTTGGACTTGACATTGGAGCAAACTAGAGCATCCTCGACCTCCGATTTTCAAATGGCTGATTGCTAAGATTAAAATCGCTGATTGCTAAGATTAACAAAGGAGACGCTTCCAACAAAAAAGCTATCGGACTTCCGCAAAAATAGAGAGAGTTGCCCAACGTTGCAGCCACTTGCCCTCATTTTGACAATATCACGAGGGTTTTCTTCATGATATAATACAAGCGCCAAGAAGCAGCAGGTTTACTCCTAAAGAGCAAAACATATAATGAACAAAGAATCATCCTACAACCAATTTTGGGGCTCTACAACACTATAATTAAAAGAAAAAAGCATATACAAGGAGTCTCCAGCTATTTTTGACCAATTGCCGGGACTCGCCCTGTTCCTATACACCTCTCTACCATAAACCAATGTCATTTCCCCAGGCATTCAAATATATGATAATATCCTGCAGGAAACCAAAATGAATGGGCAAGGAAGAAGCAACATTAGCAGGAAGTTTCAGCACGCATCTTTTCATGGATTGCCTTGTAGCACTGGAGGCTGCAAAGAGGAAGCTTTGACTTCGAATCCCGGTATTTGTAAGGGTTGCTACAGGATGGGCCAGCACAATTTTCACGTGGGGGAGGATAACTGAAAGTAGACAGACAGAGAAGGACGTCAAACAATCAGCAAACTAGGATCAGAGAACACCTATTAACTGTTTATCACACCCCAAACCACAAATTAACAAGAAGCCTGGCCAAAATGATATAAACAGTGTTCATCTTGAATAGGTGCTTTGGTGTGAAAGAAAAAAAGAACGAAACTCCTACCTGCAAGGTTTAGGGTCAAATATACGAGGCAACCCCATGTCGTCTGAAAATGTAACAACAGTCCCACTGGGGCTCATGACGCATCTGATGGTGTTTGATGCAAGCGTCTGCCAGTTTGCAGCCTTCTCCTGCATCATACAACGAATATAAAAAGATCGATTAAACTTCTAAAAAGCTGTTAAGAAGTTGCGTTTTCCGCACACAGGGCCATACCTGTGCCAGTTCTTCCTGGCGCTTCTTCAATTTATCTTCTCGCTTCTTCCTACTGGAATCTTGACCAAGGATTTTCCTAATTGCCTCGGCCTACAAAATCCATCATAATTATCGCTTCCCACATCAGAAAGCCATACAAATAAGCAGCAAGGATGACAAACAAAAGCGCAAAACAAAAAGAAAACCTCAGACTCCTTGGCTGCCTTCTCATTTTGCATTCTGCGTCTCTCAGCTGCTTCAGCTTTCTTCAGTTGGAGTTCCACTTCCGTGAGTTTCTCCTTTTGCTCTGTGATAGGCCAAATGTAGTTTAGTGGTGGACACATCAAAAAGTTTATGCGAATGATTAGCAATAAGAAGAAAAGAATAAAGCAATAAACACTAACTTCGAGGTGCAGGTGGTGGTAAACCGTTTGGAAACTCAATTAAACCAGATGCTGAAGAGGTCTCCTTGCCCAAAAGGGCTCGTTGGCGCGTTGTAAGAGTGGTTTCCCTCTTACTCTCTGTTGGTGAATCAGGAGAATCCTTCTTTGGTTTCTTCTTCTTCTTTCCTCCAGCCTCAGAATCAGAGACCAATTGTTCCTCCGCCTCATAATCGATGTCATCAGACACTCTCTCCGATTTAGACTTCTTGCCGTCCTTAGCAGACTTTGAAGGACCAAAATCTTCCAATTTCTCATACCTACCACCTTTGGAGACCCTATCAAGACATTCTTCTTCTTCAACATCTTTGTATCCTGCAGAACCCTTAGAACTTTTTAGCTTCTCCAGCTTCTCGAGATATCGAATCTCATCATCTTCATCTTCGTCAAATTCCCCATCCAAAACACGCCTCTTTGGCACCCTCCTGCTTTTACGAACTCGCTCTGACTTCTCTACTTGCCTTTTAGAGGCACTCTTTTCAGGCATCTTCCCCATCTGATAGTCCTCCTTCCCAAGATTAAAACCGCCCCTCGAAAAATCCTTCCAAGGAACCCCTTGCAACCCAATCTTCCTATCAGTTGGAGAAGAATGATCTTCGTCCGAATTGTCCTAAAATTTAGATTTGAATGGACAAAATGATAAATGGTAAGATTTCACAGATAACAAGCGTTACAAAACAGCAAAAGTGTAAGAAAATCAACTAAGTATTAATGCAAAGATTTGTTTGCCATAAAAGTCCTTGAGGAATAAGTTTGTCTTCCCAATAAATGACATACTTCAGTCAACACGTATGCCACTGTGTGATCCCGAAAGTCAAGTAGCTTAGCCAGATTACATTACATAACATAGTAAGATAGTTTGTCTTCAGATTTTGAATAATATCTTTCTTAATTTTCTGTGAAACAACCATGACACCTTAGAGAAATAGAAGATGCTAACTCTTACCATTTCAGTATTCATTAGAAAGAGAAGGCAAAGAAATGAAATTAGGATTCTGCTTGCTGTAAGTTATTATCAATTCACGTAGACGAGAAGAGAACAAATGATCATGGATACACTCCCTATACATTTGGCCCTGGCAACCCCCCACCACCAAAACCAGAAAAAGAAAAGAAAAAAGTTAACAATGAGGACCAAGAATAAACCTGTAGAATCAGCTTTGGTCGAGACCGAGCAGCATCTGAAGATCGAGTCGTCTTTGTAGAAGATCCACTACCTAACGCACCTTGAGAACCAGACTTGGTTTGAATTGTACGTGTAACACCACCAAGCTTAAGCGTAACACTTTTTAACTTGGTCTCATTTCCTACTTCATTCCAAGGCATTCCAGTGGAACCATCATTGAATTTTTTGTTGTTGAACCCACTCCGTCCCCGCTCAGTTCCATTTCTCGAAACTCCATTGCTATACAGCACATTGGATCCTCCATCCACCCTTTTAATCTTTTTATGGGAGTTTTCACCCTCAGCTGTGGTAGTTGAAGAACCCTTTGTAACACACTGATTAAGGTTGAACAATTTTCTCTTAGAATTAGTATCAAAACCAGGGTATTCATCACTGGACACCTTGCTCATATCATCTGAAGGTGTGGATGTTAACGATGACCGCTCCCGACTTTCAGGAAATGGCTGTGACTCAGATCTAGGTCTGCGAGAAGTTTGGGTCCTTTTCTTCTTCATAATAGCGCTCCCAATATGTTCAAACCGAGGATCAGCCAAATGATCCATCAGAAAAAGGTACTAAAGCCCAGTTTCTCCTCTGGCAGAACCAATTCGAGGTTAAGGGGGGACTTATGGTATGAAAGCCACGTGGTGCAGCAACTGAAGAAAAGCTGCACCAAATAGAGAGGAACGTAAGTATCAAATTACAAAAATCATTGTTAACAAATAGAGTTCCCTCCATATAAGAACAATACGAGGAAGAAAAACATTCAGAAATTTAGGATCCAATAAAAAGTTACTATTTGGCAATGCATCAACATAGTCCACATTGTATTATATTGAAAGAAAAGAAACACAAATAAACCTACTCAACGAAATAATGAAATTGCATCAACAAAAAGTGTGCCCTTAACATTTTGGTAGAAACGGTTATTGGATGCTGCCAATTGACCAACTGCATAGAGAGTGTAGACCAACAGAGTAGAAGAACGCATTTATCGACGTGCATAACAGCAGGCCAGCATCGCCTCCACAGATCCATGTGAGAACAAACCAATTACATATCAAGAAAATCAAAATTTTCAAACAAAACTGTCGACTAAGACCGAAATATAATCAACTAAAGTAGTTACAAGCAAGTAATCCGCCAAAGCTCGTGAATCTGACCGGAAAAGGAGTGGAAATCGACCAGCCCTCATGTCAAAGCCACCAAGAATAAAAATAACAAGCAGAAACCATACCAAATCAACCATCAGCAATTCCACAAACTCAACAATCGCCAAAACTTTAAGGGTGTTACAAGATGAACTCACATAAGCCACATGAACCAGACATCAAACCATAACATAAATCACGCAATTACACAAACACATTCATCGAATCACAACAAACAAACGGAGACCCAGATGCCAAGAAGGCCAAACCCACAACCCCACATGCAGAAAACGATTCATGGGCAAATTGAAAAACCCAGTTAGCAAAAAGAGAAAAATACCTCGCGGATTAAAGTCAATTGAAAAACTAGGGTTCTTGTCCCCAATACGAAGTCTCGGGTCTTGAGAGAAAAAGAAAAGAGAACGAAGGGTAGAGAGAGAGAAGGACGAAGACGAGATAATGGCAGAGGAGAAATAATTGTAGAGAGGCACAAAAAAGGGGTCGGTGTAGAGATAGAGAGAGTTAGGGTTATGAGTTTGTGTAGTGGTAAAGGCGAGGAGACTACTACTAGTAGTACTACTCGTAATCTTCTCCATTTTTTTTGTTTAACTCGGCCCTGTGATTTTTGGGATTAGCCGCTTTGTGGACTCGGTGTGACCCGACCGAGTGGACTCACCCGCCTTCTCTCCTGGTCTCTCTCTCCCTCTCCCCTCTCTCCGTTTCTCTCTCTAAAACGAGGATTTTTCTCTCACTTGGCGAAGTCTCCTCCTCGTTCATTTTATTTCCCTCCTGCTGCAAGTATCGGCGCAGGGTACGTACGCTGCGCCTCGCCCGTTCCTGATAGCAGCCTCCGGGCCCCGCTCTCGGGCATCCACGTGTCAAGTGGGACCTCCGCTTTTTTTGCTTTTATTCCTCTCTCAGTTCTCAGATATATGATATCAACGTCAGTTCGATTAGAAGTCTAATAGAATTTTCGTGTGTAAATGGTTTGTTTATGGATGACGAGTCACCTTCGGATATACGTGACGGAGTCTTTGTATTTTTATTTTTATTTTTTTTGTTAATAAGAGAATTGCTTTCAAAGAAAGGAAATGGGTAAAGCCAATACAAACCGAGCAACCAAAGAGATTCAAATAAAAATAAAAAGATGGCTATAAACGCCAAAGCCTACAAGACAACCTGCATCAAACTATGAGTAATCATCGCAGCAAAAAGCCTATATCCTCACGTTGTCATCAATTCAGTCTTGATATACGTGTATGCGGGCCTGACAGGCAAAAGATACTAACATCCGTGCTTTCTTCAAAATGTGAGGATCCGCCATGTCGATACTAAAGTGATGATAATCTGTTACGCTATAGTAAAAATCATAGATGAATGGTGCCACCGTATCTAAAATATCATCAAAACCTGCCAACTGATTGAGCAGAAAACAAGATTCTGTTAGAACCTTTAAATGAAGAAAAATTTGTTTGAGAGCCCATAAAGATGCAGTATGTAAATCAGTGGCTAATGCAGTATAAATATCCGAAGCCAAAGACGAAAAAGCCGCAGAACCACATCTCATGCTATTATTATAACAGGATAAACCAACACCCACCCTAAGGCGTTTACTATCGAAACACGAGTGGATGAGCATGGTAAAAGGAACAATAGTTAGGCAAGAACAAGGCATAGGGCAGCTGTGAACAGTGATCGGCTCAAAAAGAATTTTTGGGTTTTGTTTATTAAGTGGTGAGCAGTTTGTTTTTTATTGACTAAAGAGAGATGCATGCGAATGACTTTCTCTTTACCGATTAACGTTACAGAAAAAATATAGTCGTGTCGAGTAAGAATGTATAAATTTATTCATCATTTTATCTTCTTTTTAGATAAAGGTCCGAGAACTGTACGATAAAAAGAAGGGAGGTTTCAAGGCACTCTTTAGAAGGGGCGTAGTAGGGATGCACGCATCGGCTACCAGGGCGAAATCAGAACTATTCAGATTCGAAAGAACATGGGAACTGGCTGAAGTAATGAACCTCCTAATATCAAAAAAATGAAATAAGGAGTAACAGTGCATAGTTTCAGTGCATTTTACGGAAGTCTATAACAGGTCAGCAACAATAACCTTAATCTAAACCACTATTGACTCTCAGTGGATATATAAAACAAACCAATAAAAGAAAAACCACACTAAATATAGTAAAGGATTTGGATGCCCATTGAAACACTGCTGAAAATGAAAATTGACACTAGTTATCCCTTTACCTTTATCCATTGCGTCACTATCCAAGAGGGAAACGTGTCTGAACCATTATTTCATCTACTTACTTATTTAGTCAGGAAAACTGGGAAAAGAAATGAGGTTTGGTAGATAATTGATGTATGTTTAGCATTTTTTTATTTTGTGTTTTGTGTTTCATGATTTTCATATCAAGTTAGAAAACATGCTCGTGTACTTTTATCATATTCACAAAAAAAAAAAAAAATTAACTACTTTTTCAGCCGAATTTGTATACTTATACCATTTTTATTTTCAGTTTGTACTTATATCCTTATTATTTACTGTATATGCGAAGCTACCCTACATGACCCACACAACCCCCACTCTCTACCCTTTCCCAACGAGCTTCCCCACCTACTGCCGCCCTAAGATGGGCGACTGTCATGGCTGCCAACAGTACAATAGTCTTGCCGAAACGCAGGTGGTGGATCTAAACGACGATAACGAAGGGAAGAATATCATATCTGAGGCGGTCGGTGCAATATCTATCCCCACAGCCACAAAAGAGTACACATCGACATCTATCTCTTCACCTACCAAATCTCCGATCTTGATTGTTTGAAATGGTGTTACGGTGGTTAGCTATTGGCGATCGTGGGTTGTAATTGGAGATAAACAGTGTCACGATTGTGGTTTTGTGGTGGAATGGCGACTGTGGCTGTAGTTATGTGGTTACAGAGGTCTAATATGGCATAGTGGTGGTTTATGGTGGCTGTGTGGCGAAATGGCCAGAGGAAATGAGGTTTGAGTGTTGAGTGGTGGGCATGGGGGCTACGATGTGATTCTTTGTGTTGGTACAATGACAGGGTCTGCTTGTTTGAGGTGGTGCCATGGTGGTGCTAGTAGAGAGAGAGAGAGAGAGCGAGCGAGAGCAAGATTCTGTGATTGTGTCAGATTAGTGACTTTTTTTTTGCTTTTTTCTGACATTGAATTCACTTTGGTCCGAAAAAAATAGAAATCAAGGTGTTTTCAGTTTTTTGACACCATTTGGATAATTGTATCCGAAATGAATACAGAAAACGGTAAAAGTACACGAAGAAAAGCATCTTTAAACAAAAACAGTAAACATACAGTCCCTAAAGTTTTTTTCTCCTTCAGTTTTTTAGTTAATTGTCAATACATGTGCTTTTTTAAAAAAACTTTAATTTAGAATTTTGGTCTTTCATTTTTTGTTTTTTTGAAATATGGCCTCCAAACTTCATAAGAAGTAAATTAAAAGCAATATTTTAATAAAACTCATGCCTCGTTTCATCATTTTTACCACAACCACTAGTAAAGACAGTGGTGGCTTTGTAAGTTTAGTGGTGGTGATGGTGGTCTGGAGATATTCTGTTGGAGAAGAAATGGAAGGATTGAAGTTAGAAAAATAATAAATGACAAACTCAAAAACAAAAAATCCTAATGAAACACATTTCTATTTTTCTGAGAAATAAAAATTGAAATACGACTTAGTTTTTATTTTAAAAAAAAAACTGAAAACGAAAATCGACAAGATTTCAAAGATATCCTTAATTTTTTCTTCATACCAAATTAGTTTTTATAAATTGTACAAAGAAAACACAAAAGTGTATTAAAAATTTTCTGCGCAAGACAATTTACTCACTACACCGTTTATTTGTCCTTAAAACATTGTTATTATCTCTAGCAAATAGTACAATCTGACAAAATGTCAGTAAAATTTATTATCTATTCAACCTCTATTATTATGTATTAAGGTTTTATTGATAAAAACAACTTTTAAAACAACTGGTTCTGTAAATTAACACCACTTTACACAAATAAGGAACAAGCATAATGAGAAAAGAATATATTATAATAGATATCAAAAAGTACCCAGTTATCTTATCAAGGAAAAGTATCATAAAATCTTGCATTCCTTTTAATATTGTGGAACAACATTTCTGAATTTCAAATCAACAAATTTGAAAACAGTATGCGCTCCTTACAAGGATGAAAGTTTTATTCTCTTCACCTTGTGTGTTTTCATAGGACAAATTCACGAACAAATTTTAAGGTCCAAACGGGCAATACCTTCTTGTATAGGCATTTCAAAATTTTGTTCAATACCTTCGTGGAGGCAATTCTATTCAACTGTGTGCATCATTCTTACCTTCTTGTATAGGCATATCAAAATTTGTTCAATATCTTAAATTTGTAGTCAGAAATGAAAATTTTATCCAAGAACAATGATGATTGAACAAAATTATTATTCTTTGAATTTTGTATAAATCGAAATGAAGCGACTTGTCGCGACGTACCTATGTAATATCTTCGTACATGCTTGGGCTACATCAAACATAAAAACTAGCTTTAGGATTCAACTACAAATTACACCCTGCATGTATGATTAATCTCTCTCTCTCTCTCTCTCTCTCTCTCTCTCTCGCTGAATCAAATACTTTAGCATAAACTGTCTCAAGCTGATGCAAACAAATTCATATTAAGTCCCTCTTGAAGCAGTAGGAGTTAACAAAAACAGCATATCACAAAATTATAAACTTGATCACAAGCTATGCCACGCTGACCTTTATTGGATATGTAATTCATCTGTATTTCAATCGACTCATACGAAATGTTGAGCGTGAAACGACATATTCATTCAATCGGTCTGTACCAACAGCAAACAAGAATGATACGCACTGGCCGAGAGACGCACGGTATTGATAATACTGCGTACAAAACTGATCACAAGCAGGCTCATACGTTTATTTGATAATGATTACAATTACTGCATGTTGGCATATGAATCAAAGTGATCGAAATCATCATCAGTAAACGAAAATTAAAAAATCTCTCCATGAAATGTTACGTTAAGCCTGCATGCCTGACGAACATTTTAGGTCCTGTATTTGTCAAGAGCGGCAAGGGCATTGCCAGCGACTCCCCTAATCCAATCATCAAACTTCTTGAACTCGGGATCCTCTCCAACCATCTCCTCAAAGCACTGATCACAGGTGTCCACATTTGTGGAAACCGCGCTGAGATCAATGTTGGCCTTGTAATAGTCCCCGGACGAAACGTCGTCGATGGTATTCTTCATGTCGTCCACAGCAGCGCCGTAGACCTCCTCGCACGTCTTGAGGCATTCAAGCGTGTACTCATCGGTGCTGGGGTTGTTAATGCGCTTCCTGATCGCCTCTAGGAATTCCTGAGTCTTGGTCAAAGTCCCGGCCATGTTGGATTCCACGTACTGGGACACCTGATCCGGAGGAGCATCGACGGGTGCGGTTGAGGGTGCGGTGGAAGGGGTGGAGCCTGGGGCGCCATCGGGGGTGGAGGAAATGTATGAAACTGGGGTGGAGGTAGGGGTGAGGGTGGGGGCGGGAGAGGCGGAGGGTGAGACTGAGGGGGCGGAAGGGGTGTCTACGTCGTAGTACGAGGCGGCGGAGAGGGATAGGAGGAGGGAGGAGATGGAGATGATGATGAGTGCCTGGTTGCTGAGAGCCATTGTCTCTGGTTTCCTCTTTGAGGGAGAGAGGAAAGCAGGGGAAGAGGGAGACAACGGAAGAGGGGAAGCAGAAATGGGGGAAGCGTGGGGTGGGGGGTTTTTATATGGCAAGGGAGGAAATGGTTGGTAATGCATGAAAATAGATTGGCTTTTCAAAATGTTATAATAATGCACAAAAATATTGAGTGTTTGTCTAACTCGGATCATCAATTTATGTGGTGTTAAACTATCACTAAACTTGTACCAACTAAGATCGACAAGGTTGTACCGTAACTACGGTTATCTCTCTACATTAAAAGTGTAACGTGTTGTTTCTACACATTTTTGTTACTAAAATACCCTCAGAGATACTCCATATTACCGGCTGCCCCATGTTTTCATACAGATGCAACCCCATGCCAACCGCTGATGCCACCTCCAATCGGCTCCATAATTGAAAAAAAACATACCGCTGCTTACACCAACCTCCCTCCCTCCTCATGAACACTCCTGTGTTGCCTCAAGAAGGACATCAGATGGAGCACCGCCCCATAGATCAGAATAGTTGGCATGCCGTCAATAACAAAACGGTGCACTGCCCCTTGCTTTGGTAACTTCTCAATTCTCCCCCCCCCCCCCCCCCACAACACACGCACGGAGTCTCTTCGTCTCACTCTTTGTTATTCCCTCTCTTTCATACCCGAAGAAACTTGCAATTTCTGCACTGACTATTAAAAAACATGAAATTGGTGCAATAAAGTCTTATTAGTGTGAATGAACTACTGATGGAGGGGATCGAGCCGTTAAGTCTTTTAACATTTCTCATCTTACTCTAATTTTCTCTCCGTTTTTTGGGTCTCAAACACGACAGTTTGGAACGAAAAAGGTGTATATTTGCAACTATAGAAAGGATATGCATATTGACGGCAATTTGAATGGCAAAAAACATATCCGCACTTACAAAGAGGAAACACTTGCTCTGATTCATTGATACTTTGGTTTCAATGGAATCATGAGTCTCTGAACCACGATGAGGTGATGTGGTTACACTTGAGTAACAATGCCTTTTAGGTTTTTGTAATTGTGCTAGAGAAATTACTTCTTTTTCATTTTTGCCATTACTTTTGAAAATTTGACCTGCTGTTTAGTCTGACTTAACTATATTACATCTGTTTTGCATTTGATTACGATATGGGTGGGGCTATAGAGTAACCAAAGGTGTCAAACACATGATCTTGTGCATCTCCTTCGATTACTTGCAATGTCGTCTTTGAGCCAGAAAGCATATGGTTTGCATTAGAATTTCAAGTTCGAATTTGGAAGGAATAATGTTAATGTCAATGATAGTTATTGTCTAGGAGTTAGAAATCTGTTTTTTTTCCTTTTATTTGGATCTGTCCCAAAGGAAACATGTGAAAACAGTTAGCTTTGAAACTTGTAGTTCTCCAGTTGGAACTGAAATCGTTCTGTGGTGAATGAAATTCTTCTTAAACTAGCCATAAAAAGCAAACACATAATGCATGGAATTCCAGCCATAGTTTGACCTTCTGTTTCATTTTCGGTACTTCCCTTGCACTCTACTGTGCTTTAGTTCTTTCTCTTTGCAGAGTAATTTCTATTATGCTAATAACTCATTCAACTTGTTTTCGAACGTCCTTGCATCCTTGGTGCTAGGTCTACAAGACCTTTTATATTTCACACCCTAGATGTATCTCTTTGTTTGATGTCATTGTGGGCTGCAGTACAATGTCTAGAAGATGTGCTAGGTGAGTATACCAGTTTGCAAACATGGTGCAATCAATTAGTAATAGGGTACAGACCACAAAGTTTGGTTTTAAAAGTATCAATAGATGCTTAATCTCTTATCAAATATCACTCGGAATGCAGTGTGTCACGTGAAAATTACTTTTTTTCTTTACATCTTATATCTTTCTTTAGTAGTCAGACTTCAACGGAAGGAATGAATAAAATATTTGAAAAACATCTTTTAAATGAGTTACCGTTGGTCTTTCTACGGTAATTGGTCCAAATATCTCTCCTATGTAGTAGTATTAGGGCCCCACAACTAGATAAGCAGAGAAAAGACACTTAAAAGATCCCTACTTTCTCATATTTGTACTTCAAATTCCTTCCTACATGACTTCGTCTGCCATCAGTTTTGGAATCAATGGAATCTCATTTCTATCTTTAACAGAAACACTCTAATCCAAAATGGATGAGAAGGATCTTATGCTTCTTCTTTTCGGGGAGTAGAACTTATGTTGCTAATTCTTTCAGAAATACTTATCCAGTATTCTCTTTAGAGTTTTTTGGTCATTTTTTTTCCATACGCTATATATAATGCCTGTGTAATTTATCTTATCATTTTCTCCATCTTAATCATGCTAACTTGATACGGCCAAAAAATAGTAAAATTGATGTGCAAGCGACGAGTGTTCTATGGAGCATGCTTTAGATGCTCTTTTTTTGGATCAAGCCCGAAAATGTCGTGGCAAAGCCAATGGACCAATTTGTTGTCCTACAGAATTTGGGCACAAAAAAAGTTGATAAACCCTGTATTTTGTAAGGCTCGACTCTCCAATTCTTTGCCAATAATAAATATATAAAAATATGATTGCGCTGGCGCATAATCTTGAAGTGTTGAAGTTGAACGTAATGATGGGTAGTTTGTATATAAGAGCAGAGATTTTGAAAAAGTTTGTTCAATCAACCCATTAGAGCAAATATTCACATTGTTAAGTTTGTCAAGAAAAATGCAGCTCACTCGAATGCACAGATTCAGGTTTCAAATGAAGGGTGAAGAAATCAGTTTATCGTATGGTTATTATCATTTTTTTAGCTATTTAAAATAATATGTTTTGAGGAACTATCAGTTGTTCGCCACTATTTTTCTTCTGGACAAAGTTTTTTCTCGTGCATTTCTTTTTTAGTTGCTTTTTTTCAAATAGATAGACTTGAGAAGACACGAGTGGAGTTGTTTTTGCTTAACCAACTTCATTATACCTTCTTGTGTAATGGTTTATCAAGCAATATTGACTACTACATGTAAAAATGACTTCACGTGCTATGCACGTGAATTGTTATTAGTGTAATCAAAAGGAATGAAAAATGAGAAAGAAAATATAAAACCACCACACCCCCAAACCCTCCCTCCACCACCCCAGCCGCCTTAACTCCCACCTCCGCAATGTGGGTGCCGCCTTTTCCCTCATCCTAGCCCTAGCCCTCGCCCTCTACTTCCGAAAGCTCACTCGCTCGCATTCCTTTTCTTCCATGCCCCCACTACCACACCGCAAACCACACCAACAGTGACCACCAAGCTGCAGAACCAACAAATTGGGTGGTTGACCTTAACCATTGGGTAAAACATGATTTCATGTCCCACTATTTTACAAAAAAATTGCCTAGTTGGCATAACTTTAGTGGTACTCTAACACTCTCTAAGTAAGTTGATGGCATGATATTAGACAATAATTAAATATTTTCTCAATGTACTAGCAATACAGCAGCCGAGTTGAGATTATTAAATGAGGCAGTCGAGCTTAATAGGGGCAATTTCATTTTTGTCCCTCTTACTTGGCCTACTTTTCTAAATAAGTCGTTGAACTTCTATTTTCTTGAAAATGGTCGTTGTAATGTGTCTGTCTCATTACCATTTTAATCCCTCCGCTTGTGTTTCCTATTAAACTAAGGAAGAATTGCACAAATTACCCTTGTGGTTTGAACGTATTGCAAAAAGCACATGTAATTGCAAATGGAGTCAATTTGTTTGCAACCATTAGATAAATCATCCGAGTTGATGAGCTGTGATATTCACTCTCTTAAATGGTGTGTTTGATGGATTTTTAATATATTAAAAAGACTAAAGTACCCTCACTTTCTTTTTTTACTCCCACTCAAGCGCCAACTTCTTCTTCAATCTAACCACACCTTAACCCTAGCCGCCACCATCACCAACCAAATCCCTAGTCGCCACCCTCATCACTCCCCATTCGCACCACCGCCGCCATTTCTGCCGCCACCCTCTCAGCCGAAACCCTAGCAACCACCCTCACCACGCCCCATCCACCACCACCGCCGCCCATTTCTGCTGCCACTCACCTCGTACACATATGATGCCGCCAGTCTCCAGCACCCACCATGAACGCATCATTAACCGCGACCACATGTCTGCTTCCCCCACCGTGAACCCCATCGCAAACTCAACTTGCGTGGCAGCCCCGTCATCACCCCTAACCTCTTGCAGGGTTGCTAGCCCCGCCATCTTCCCCTGCCACTTGTGTCACGTCAGCCCCACCATCAACTCAAACCACTTGAGCAGCTGCCACCAGTCGGATCCACAAAACACGAGCTTAGATCTACAATTCTGATCCACAAACCACGAGCCTAGATCCATCAACCCCAAGAGTTGCCGCCTTCGGCCTTATCCACCCACCACAAACCTCTGCCGCTGCCACCAGCCTCGCTACCAACCCCCTCTTGAGCCACGGCTACCATCTTGATCCACCACCTCCGCCTTAGCCTTGTCAAAGACCAACACCATTCAAAAAAAAACCTAGATCTAAATTAGGGGTTATATAGAGGGGCAATTTAGACATTTCCATCATTCTGCTATGGGAATCGTCTGATGCAACACTCTAGTGACTTTAGATATCTCCCTGGGATTTTTTGTAATTAGAAGGGCCTTTTTACAATACATCCAAATCACAAGGGTAATTTGTGCATTTATCCCTTTTGATTGATAGATTCGCCATTTCAAGTTTTTAACACAAAAATTGGCACATGACAAACACGTGACACTCCCAAATTAGTTTCTGGTCTAGCCCACAAACCTCCGACGACATGCTCGTCCTTTGGGACATGTCCACCACTTCCTATTCCACTGACAAGCATTGTTGCACCCACCCCACCTCTAACCCCACCACGCCATCGTCGCCTCCACACGTATTATGCCCCTCCCCCTCCCCCTCCCAACCATCACTATCAACAACACCACCCATCACAAGCGCCACTCACAGACCAACACCAACTTAACCCGGCATGGTTACCCGAACAAGTAACCACTGCTGCAACCACCAATTGCCACCACCGGCAAACTCACTCTTCATCTCTTTCTGCTCTCCATAATTTTCCACGACTCTCCACCTTATCTCTCTCTAGAATTTTCTCAATCCCTCTCTAGATTCACTCTACAAATATCTCTTCACCACTATTATAATTCTTCATGTCTAGCTTTTCCTCAATCTAGAAATCTGCATCACAGCGACCAAGATCTATAAATTGCAACTTTGGGTTCACTTGGTGACAATTCACACGAGTGAACTTGTGAGGAGTACGGGCATTGCTGAGTGCATGGGCAAGGTCTTTATCTGCTGGATATAAGGACTTGTCTTCAGTTGTGAGCGTTTGGTGAGGTGTCCTTGTATATAACTGTGTACTAAAGCTCAATTTGGTAATCAAGATTTTTTTCAATTTTTTTCTCTAATTTTTTAAACTGGAGGAAATAAAAGCGTTTGACACGCAATTTTTATTTATTTTTTTCAATTTTAAAAATCAGTTTTTAAAACAAGATTATTTTTAAAAACTCCAAAAAGGAATTTTTGGTTTTTATTTTGAGACCACCCAATGTTATAAAAAGCGCGCCTAGGCGCAAGGCGCGCTAAGGCTCAACCCCCGCGCTTCACCTAGGCTAGGCTCAGCGCGTTGAAGAAGGAGCGCGTTGAAGAAGGCGCGCGCCTGGACTCATCAGGCGCAAAGGCTCAAGGCGCTGCGCGGCACGCGAGGTGCACGTTTAGGCGCGCATAACCCATAGCCGTTGGATGTGCATCTCTTCTTTACCGTTGGATGTGCATCTCTTCTTTAAACATCCAATTCTGCATCGCCGCCGAGATTTACGCAGCAGTGCAGCACCGAAGCAGCTTTCTCTCACGGTCTCACCTGCCGCATCGCCGCCGAGATTCTTGTTGCTCCGGCCACTGCTCCGCCCAGATTCTTTGCCTTGCTGGATGCTGCTCGAGCTCGACTGCTCCGCCGAAGCAGCCTCTCTCTCACAGTCTCGCCTGCCGCATCGCCTTTGACGTTGCTCCCGCTGCTCGTCGCTCCGGCCGCTGCTCCCGCTGCTCGTTGCTCCGGCCGCTGCTCCCGCTGCTCGTTGCTCCGGCCGCATCTCATTTCCCTTTGCTACTCGGCTGCTCCATCGAATTTGCTGGTTCGTTTACCGGTTACTGTTACTCTATTCCCTCCCATTTTAGGCCAAGTTCTTTTACATCGGAGCAATTAGGATTATAGCGTAAATTAATGCGTCAAAAATTGATTGCAAGCACGATTTTATTGTGTTAAGTTTCAATTTACTTGCTTCTTTGATAGCTAAGCAAGACTTGGGAAATGGCCTAATTATTAGTGATGATGAAGACGGTGGTGTTATGTTCACTTAAATTTTAATGATTTGCTATAATTCAGTGGATTTAAGACTTTTCTAATGTTGGAAACTTGTTATATTATGGTGTTATGATATTTGAAACTTTTTCTATTGTTTGGAAGCTTATTAATTATCATGTTTTGAATTTTTCTTACTTAATTTTATTGTTATAATGCACTATTATTTATTTATTTTTATTTATTTTAATATTGCGCCTTGCTTCGAAAAGGCGTGCGCCTGCGCCTAGGCTCCAGGGACCTTTTGCGCCTTAGGTGCGCCTGCGCCTTTAATAACACTGAGACCACCCCCCCCCCCCCCCAAAAAAAAAAAAACCGCCGACGATTGGCAGCCACCTCCAGGGACCACTGCCGGCGACTGCCGACCACAGCCATGCCCACCGCAAACCACCAAAGAAAAAACTCAAAATAAAAACTGAATAATCAAACACCCATTTATTTTTGTAAAAAAAAAAAATTTAACTCTTTTGATTTATTTTTTTTTTGAAAACAAAAAATTAAAACTGAAAGTGTTATCAAACGCTACTTAAGTTAGCGTGTGAGTAACTAGCAATTGAAAAAGTGGTGTTGTGTACGCCTGTATTCGTGTGTGGGAGTGGTTGCCCAGAGTTGAAGAAGAAAGGCAAGGAAGTAAGACACTTTTTAATTGATTATTATATTCTCAAGCTTATAACAGAAATGCTAATGCTAATGCTAATGGAGGAATTAAAATGATGAACGATCATAACACAAGGGCTACGTTCAAGAAACTAGCAGTACAGGGACTGATTTAAAGAATCAGACAAAATACAAAGAAGAAAAATGGAATTGTCGCAAGTTAATGTACCACAAACTGTTAATTAAAATGACTAATTACACCTATGTCCCACAGGTTTGGGGGTAATTACAGGCAAGGACAATAGTTTGGACAAATTACACTTATGTCCGTTGACCAAACGGAACCCTAAAAATCCTAACGGTTTTGATGAAAAGACTGTATTACCCCTCAGTTAGAACCTTATTTTTTTCTAATGCCATTACTTCATTAAAAAAAAAGACTTTACTTTACTCTCCACCCCCCACCCATTTGCATCCCCCTTCGCCGTCACCCACCCCGGCGACGCACCCCTTCCCCTTCACCAACCTCACCCCAAGCCAACATCTCCGGCCAAGATTCCGGCCGCCGTCGCCGACCTGCCTTATCCAGAGACCCTTGTGTTCCTCCACATCACCAACCCCACCGGAACAACCAACTAACAATCAAAGAATCGAGCACCGCCGGCGAGGGAGCCTGCCAAAGACATCTCGGCGTTCATCGAACACCATGGCTGTTTTATCGAACACATCCACACCATCTGAGCAAAGGTTGGTGGTCCTTGTCATAGGCAACCGACAAGACATCTCGACATTCTCTCTCTTTCCCGATCTGAAACAGCCACTACCGTCACTTCCCCCAACGCCGAAGGGACTCCCCTCACCCAATCGTGGCCCTTCTTCTCTCACCCCGCGCCCCCTGAAATCCTACTCAGTCGGTGGGATTAATCCGCCACCGCCTGCGGTGTACCTGCAAAACCCCAATCTCCAAAGCCGAAATCCAACGCCGACGGCTACCTACACTGCGACATGCTAAGGACCACGGTACCCCTTTCATCGCGAGTCGGCACCACTGGTTGCCTTCTTGCGATGTGGCCACCACTTCGCTAATTTCAGATTGGTGAAGAAGTTTGGAAAGAGAAATCCTAATTTGAAAATTAGGGTTTTGAAACCCTAATTTTAAGGTTTCGAAACCCTAATTTTCAAATTAGGGTTTGAAATCTTCCTAATTTCAGGGTTTGAAAAGCCTAAATTTCAAATTAGGGTTTCAAAACCCTAATTTTAAAAATTAGGGTTTGATATCCTAATTTGAAATTAATAAAATTATTCATGATATACTGTACAAGGACAGTATTGTCATTTTTAAAATACGTAATTATGAAAATTATACTTTTTAGACGGAACCCTAACGAATGAATACATTAACGTGTTTGGTCACGTATGTAACATTTGTAAACTTAGTGTCCTTGACTGTAATTACCCCATAACCTCAGGGACATAGGTGTAATTAGCCCTAATTAAAATACTAACAGGAAATGTCTTCCCTTAAAATCAAGGAAGTCAACTAACCACCTAGAGATGTTACATCTGTGCCCTAGCTATATGTAAACATCGATAGAATGCCACGATTTCTAACTATCAACTATGGGTAAGAACAATGTAACTCTACCATTATCCCCCCCAAAAAAAAAAACCTATGGGTAAGAAATCAGATGCGGTAGATCTTCCAATTGCCGATAACTCCATCTATGTAGGGACAACCTTCTATCACGGTTGACAAGCACATTGAACATGGATTTGACTGAACTGGTTCAAGGAGGAATTTGCCTGGAACCAGTTCAGTCAACTAGGGTATGACATACATGGTCGCGAGAAACCCTCACCGCATCCACAAGATTAAACCATTACTGACATAACTTCCTCAACTAGAGGTCAATAGCAATTCGCATAGCCGCACCAGCTCCGACAAAATTTCACCTGCACTAGCATCGGTATGCGCAGGGGGTGGGGGCGGCGAGAAGGAAAGAAAGAAGAGAAGAAATGATCGGAAACCTTCGAAGCCAGACAAATTAAACAATGTAACCAGGCATATATGTACAAATTCATATCGAACATGCAGAGAACGACCACCTCAAAGGGGAAAACTGAACAATAGTTCTCTACAAGGAATTAAAGAAGGCAGCGGCAATTCCCAGCCGTCACCAATCACAGTTCCAAAATCATTTCCACCATAGGAGGAATCCACCTTTAAATTGCAAAAGATCCTCATACTGTTGGATTGAAGATCAAAAGTTTTGAAACACATGAAAGCCTCTTGTCAGCTTACCTTAAAGTCCCTCATCGCCCTTCATGAAGATCTTCTGAAAATACAGCCGTCCGAGAGATGTTCTCATTATCAAATGCACTTAGACCAGAATATGGACCAGAAGAGAATATAGAAGACGTCCCATCTGACTCGAAGGTAGTAGATGACTGCCTAAGATTGGGACGGTTATTAGAGTTTAACACAGAATCCTGATACTCCATGATGCGCTGCACCATTTTTAGTGACTGTACAACTTCCCCCATTGTGGGTCGTTGGCTTGCTTCTGGAGCAACACAAGCCGCTGCAATTGTACAAACCCTAATAAAATCTTCATTTGGGTACTTCCCTCCAAGCCTTGGATCTGCAAGTTCTTCCAAGCGCTCCTTATCTCTGAGTATTGGCCTCGCCTGAAAAGAATACACGTTCACGTTCAATTCTAGTTAGAATTTTGGCAGTTCAACAACAACAAAAATGCATTATGTTGAGAACTAGGAGAATACAAAATACAAGGATTAACTATGACATAAAACAGGAAAGTAAGACAATTAGATACAGAAATTTCACAAACCCAAGTAACAAGATTCTCCTGGCCTGATGGTTGTGACATATCAACAGGCTTCCTTCCGGTCAACAGCTCAAGGAGGACTACTCCATAGCTGTAGACATCACTTTTCACCAATAGGTGCCCAGTCATAGCATATTCAGGGGCTACATACCTGTCAGTTGAATTCCATCTTAGATCCAGCTTGTAAGACTAATCTAAAGTAGTTAACTCCGACTTATCTTTATCCTGGGGAAACAAACTCAAGAGTATGACTAACCCGAATGTGCCCATGACACGAGTAGACAGGTAGTTTGCTCTGCCCTCAGGTGCCTGTTTTGCGAGGCCAAAATCGGCAACTTTAGCATGAAAGTTGTTCTCAAGCAAGATATTTGATGCCTTAAAATCTCTGTGAATGACACAAGGTTGCGAGTCCTCGTGCAGGTAGGCAAGTCCTCTAGCAGCATCGAGAGCAATCTTCATTCTGGTGTCCCAATCCAGGGGACAGTTTACTCCCAAGGGGCCTGCAGTGGGATACGGCCATTGTCAGAATTGCATAGCAGACAATAGCAGAGTTGTATTTCTTTCTTAATAAAAAAAAAACTCACTCTTGCTGTCACTTCTTCACTGTTTCTCAAATTTCAGTTAGTAAACTCACTACGGACATATACCATAATCAATGACGGCAATCATAACTGCAAAAATTTACCATGAAGCCAGGCCTCTAAACTTCCATTAGGGACGAGCTCGTAACAAAGTAGATTTTGTGAAGAGTCGCGATTGCTGTAGTAACCCACAAGTTTAACAAGGTTACGGTGATGCAACCTACTAAGCATCTCAACCTCAACTAGAAATTCTTTATCCCCTTGTTGCCCTCCACTTGTAAGCCTTTTTATTGCTACTGCCTTACCATCACTTAACACACCCTTGTAAACTCTACCAAAGCCACCCTCTCCAAGTATGCTAGCAGGTTCAAAGTTATTTGTTGCTTCTTTCAGTTCTTCATATGCAAGAAACCTTGTACTGGTTGGGTGAGGAATAGATCCTGCTGCTGGAACAGCATCTACTGTCTTTGATTGAGCTGTTGGGGAAGAGGACAAGGAAGAGAAGAAGAACAAAGAAGATAAACAATCAAAAGAAATATACTAAACACGTCATGGCAATGCAACATTTTGTTACGTAATCATGCTAATTACAGACCTTTCTTGTCTACTAAACAGCTGCCTGCTCTTGCATCCTATTCTCTTTAGTGAGATTCTGACTAACTTAGCTTTTATAACCTAGCTCAAAGTGTAATTATTGAAGATAATTGTTTATTTAAGATGCTTTGCTGTCAATTATGCAAATGCTCGAGGTTTACAAGACTTTGGTACAGGTTTCAGTTTCTGCTGTAACATTAGGCCCAGTTTGGCAGTTGCTTTCGAGATGCTCAGTGCTTTTAGAAGACTCCAAAAGCAACAATAATTGGTTTAACGTTTTGGAGTCGAGAAGCAGAAATCTGCATTTCGGCATAAACAGGTGTTGGGCTCATTTGGCATAACCACTTTATTCACTATCAATTTTAAAAAGGGGGGATGACAAATGACCCCCCCTCATGTATTTCGGGTTCACGGGTTGATCCCCTCAGGTATTAATTTTGACAATTGACCCCCTTCATCTATTGATAATTGCAACCCGGATAAATTTGGAAGTCAAATTCCAAATATACCCCTAACTTTCACTAAAATGCCAAGTTTTTCTGTAAAATGAAAAAAACCCTATAGAATCAGCAACAACCCCCCCCCCCAAAAAAAAAAACCCCTCCGCCGCCAAGTGAAGCACTGCCCCCCCCTTCCCTCCCCCCACCCTTACCATCGCCAAGCGAACCACTACCCCCTCCTCCCTCTGCTCACCATCTCCGCCGCCATCATTGAGCAAGAAAAAGATATATAATGAGAGATAGGAGGGGCAATTGTGTCTTTTTACAGGCCAATTTTGACCAAAATCGGCGAATTGTCCTCAATTGCACTACATGGATAGTTAAGGGGGCCAATTGTCAAAATTAATACACTAGGGGATCGATTTGCAAACCCGAAATACATGAGGCGGATCATTTGTCATTTCCCCTTATAAAAAAGTGATTATAGGATAAGCAATTCCAAACTGGCCATAAAAGTTATGAAAGATAATCAGGGGATAGTCTTTTCGAATTTACTTTTAGACAGCTAAATAAGAGAGGATAACATAAGATTTGTAGCAATGTAATGAGGACCTATTAAGCATACCACTTCCTTTCAGAGATGCTTTTGTCTCCCCTTGACGAGACGCACATGAACAAATTATAAGCACAGTAACAATAGCAAGGATCAGGATACCAGCACCAATTCCAACGATAAGAATCAGACTTGGATATTTCCCTTTGTTTGAGGTCACAAAATCAGAATGAGTTGAAGGCATGTGTGGAGATGCCCCTTTAGGTGACTTGGCAATAAGAGGAGCTGTACATCAAATATAAGATCATTCACAAGGTGCTATACAGATTGGAGCAAAAACTACAAGAAATTTATACTTGGGGCACATTTGCAAGCTGACATCAGTCCTACTAGTGTCCAAGCCTAAATTTCGATCACAGTACATGGTATGACAGTCTAAAATCGTAATATCTCCGCAAAAAAGCTGGACTCAAAAACCTTCACAATATTGTAGTGATGTGCTCAGAAAGCTTAAAACTTCAAAATCGACAGTTAAATAACACGCCTAGCCTTTGCATAACAAGATCATATACTCCCAACAATGATGTTTAAGCAGAACAAAAGAAATATTTTTTTTAATAGCTTACATTCTAGGATTTGTAGCCAACATACTAGTTTTTCCACATAAGATATATATTATCTTAAATCGAACTTAACGCCACCAAGACCTCTTCAAAAAACAGCTTTGAAACATTCCCCGTGCTAATTAAAATTTCAAATTATAGGCAGACATAAAGCATGTATAGGGTCTCCTTTAAACCTGATGAAGGATGAAATCTTCCACAGCTCTTCCAAAAACCCAAAATCCAAGGGGTATAACAAAACAAAGCTCAAGTACTACTAGTCCCGTAAAAAATAGCATCTATCTGAGATAAGTGTCAGAGATCGGTTCTTCATAGATACACTTCTACGTGTGTCCTTCAACGTGTTGGTGGAAAATGATGTGACAAGAGTCTTCCCTGTCGAGTGTATTAGTTTCCAGTATACATGTCTAAAAGTCTTTGCTAAAACTTCCAAGCACAAAAATTTCGCTCTAAATGTCCACGCTCAATTTATCACTCCTTCGCCATACTCTATGCTTAAAGTTCTACGCTAAAAGTTCCAGCATATAATTCCACGCTTCATTTATTTACTTTCCAACAATTCTCCATTCTAATAGTTCTTTTTCTTATTTGATTAGTAGTTGAAAGAAATTCTCAGGCAGATCCGTTGCCAAATTTTACATGAATCATTCAGAGCCTCAGTTTGTTAAATAAATTCCAATTAAGAAGGGGTATAGCTCAGCCTCCAAACAAACTCAGATTTGGCAACCATGGCAAACTAAGAAGACTCGTGCTATGCGCCTCTGCTTAGGTAGAGTTAGTATTTTCCCACAAAGTTATCGCGTGTCTAAACATAACTATGTTCAACAGCAGGTATAAGGTAATCCAACCCCTTTCACATCTATATGGCCAATTGGCATTATACAATGAGTCCAAATGATTCATTTTCTGATTCCACACTAGTTTTGTCTGATGTCAATATACATAATTGTTTCCATCTTCTAGCCAATTAGAACACAAAGTGTCATCGACCGAAAAAAATTTATTTCGACTAAAAGTACTATTCAGTTGACTAAAAGTTACTGTTCGTTGAATAAATTTTTATTTATTAATATTTTTTAATTCGACCAAAAATTAGTTTCCAGTCGACTTAAAACTTTTAAGTCGACCGAAAACTTCAGTAGCTCATTTTCACACACAAAATCATTTTATTCAAATAAAAACCCATTTTCATTTGAAGCCAAACTATTTTTTATTCGACCGAAAACTTCAGAAACTCCAAAACACCATTTCCCTTCATTTTGATTCGAATGAAACCACTTTTCATTCGACCGAAAATTTTAGAAACAAACCCAAACCATTTTCTCAATATTATCAAAAAGACCACAAACTTATTTATTAAAAAATACTAAATTCGCACAAGGAAAAGAAAATTTTCAGGATATTACAACTTGCCTGCTGGATGACTTGGGAAGGCTCTCTGAAGGATCCATGATGCAAGATATTAAATGAATTTTTAAGTAGATGAAGGCTAAATTCTCAAAAAAGATAATATACCACTTCAGCAAGAAACGGTATAAAAGCTCTAGGGAGAATAAGCTTAAATAAAACTTAGACCCTGAAACTGAAGGCCAATGGGCCTATTTGCCAGAACTGATAAGATTGACTATGTCAAGTTGTAATATGAAGATAAGTCAGCATACTTGGTAAAAATCGTAAATTGTCAAAAGTCAACTAACTAGCAGGTTTCCAAAATCCAGCCGGTTCATCCCATAATTTTATAATGATTTTTTTAAAATTTTGCGGCATTATTTAATTTCCGTAGTTATCTCTGATTTTACAGATGGGATGTACTAGATTCGGCACTTATCTTCCTCAACTATATAAATCAAGGATTTAGCCCCTTGCCTCAAGGATAATTCACAAAAAAAAAAATCCCTCAATTATCTAGACAAAAATAAAAATCTAGATACTTGACTGGACTGACACAATTGGACTGGATTGGGCCTCATTACTAACCAAACTGCTGAACTAGACTAGACTGATAGACTGGGTTAGACCATTAGACTTGACTAATTGACTTGACAATTAGACTTACGATCTTGACAACTTGTAATACCCTGAAAACACCGAAAATTAATCTGTTTGATCACGGAACTGTACTGTTTGCTCACACATTCACATAATTGTTCAGGCCAAGGGAATTGTTTAAACTAGTTCTTCTCTGTTCTCAAGTAATGTGTAGATCACCACAACCTACAACATAAACATACTTGAAGAACATGCATAACTACAGAGAGATTCTACGATTACAACAGGGAAGTTGAAAATTACCCTGAGAAGGAACGAGGGGCTTGTACCAGGTTAAGTTGAGAAGCTTGTAATCACCAACTAATCCAGGGTCAAAATGAACCCTATGCATGGAGAGTGACGAATTTATTCCAGCTGCTTCATCAGCCAAGAAACTGATACCCGTATGAGGAGTAACATCCATAGAAATATTAAGTCTCAAATAATTGAGGACATAAAAATTGATCAATTCAATTTGTGAAACCTGCAGACCAAGTTGTGAAGCAAATTCTTCTAGAAAAAGACTCCAATTAGGGTTGGATGAAACATTCAAAAGGAGAATATCAAGCTTTATTGGATACACACAGTGGCAGCCCTGACTCCCTCGTTTTAGCACCATATCTGGTCCACAACAGTCTGGCAGAGTGAAAAGCAGAAGCTAGTATAAGCTAGTGTGTCCCAACATCTTACAAGTTACGGGCAGAAAAAGACAGTATTAATGATAGATAACTTATTAAGGAAAACAGCAATTGTATAGTTGAACTCTCTCCTGACATAACCTTCAAACATGGCATAAACTGAGTGATACAGAGAACTATAAAGACATTTCCCGATGGCAAGAAAATTTCAATAGTATGATACAGATACAGGAAATTCTCCGTAAAGGCTATGATTCTTACTGGAGCTGTGAGGAGATAGAGGCGGCTGAGCTAAACCGGCAGGTAATTTACCAGCAGCGGATTGCGTTGGGGCAGTATCCTCCAAGCGAGGACGTGCAAGGCCAGCACTGGGAGGCACTAATCCACTCTTACTCTTTGACGGTTTAGACAAACTTGAACTTGAAGGAGGGTGCGTAGATGTAACTAGAGGACCGTACTTAGGAGTCTCAGCTGGTGCGAGCGAGAGAACTGGTGCATGGTGAGGTGAGAGATGCTTCCAATTGGGTTTATGAAACAACGGCAGATTGGCGGGCAGGGGTAGATCAGGGATAGCAGGTGCTGACAAAGGTGTTGCAGTTGACGCGGGTAAATCCGCGTCAGTGATGCTAAAGATAAAACATAAAAGAAACAACTGTTTCAGCGCTAACTCCTGGACCTTTTCTGAGACCCCTGCAAGTAACGAAAGATTTAGTCAAATACAAAATCAAGAGGAGAAAAATATCATTCCAGCAACAGTGAGAAAACAAATTAACCAAATAGAGAGCACACGGAAATGTAAAAAAGACATCCACAAAGC
This sequence comes from Escallonia herrerae, assembly GCA_033070095.1. Lineage (NCBI taxonomy): Eukaryota > Viridiplantae > Streptophyta > Magnoliopsida > Escalloniales > Escalloniaceae > Escallonia > Escallonia herrerae. The sequence continues at coordinate 180,114 of JAVXUP010000196.1, forward strand.
AATTCCAGCTTGCATTAACCACTAGGTTTTTCATCCAGTACTGATTACAAGACTGAATCACCTTTCCGTAGCATCTTTTCCACACCAATAACAGCATGGAGATTAGATTTAGCTTAGATGAAATTGACAGAAGACCTAAATGCTCTGCCTTGTATGCTGAAAAAATATAGGAAAATAAGGTGCGTACGCATGAAATCCTCTACATGCTATGCTTGGCAGCTTAGTAACTGTAAGCAAAAGGTGGAGGTGGTGGTATAAAACACGGACATTATCCGAACTCTTGAACAGTTCTCTGTATTGGAAATTTATTTTTCCTGAACCAGTTGTAAGGCTTTTCAAGATAAAATTGCTGTAAACCGCTGACTTTGTTTTCAAAGCAACAGCTTGTCCTCCAGATTAACCTACTCGGCAACCTTTATAGAGTCGTCTGCCTTTTGTCAGTAGCCAAATTGCTGGCGTAAAGTTCTAACTTCAGAATAGGTATCCCTCCCTTCCCTCCAGATTTTTCCAATGGGCAACCCTTCAGAGTCCCCACACCCCCTTCTTTTGTATGTTATTGTGTTGTCCACCAAATTACTTGCATATAACATTTGGTTGCCAATGCATTTTCCTTCAAATTCCTGAAGCATGAACAAGTCCGAAGGCCCTCGCCTTGCACTGGTGGTGTTGAAGAGAGAGAGGTGTAAACCTTAACAGAAGGCATAAGCTGACGAAGCGTCCTATATACTTCTATACAAAAATACTTATTAGATATTTTTGAGAGGGGGCACAACCTTATGACGGTTCCAAATTCCTAGTATACACGAAGTGGAAAGGGAGCATGTACTAATCCTATGATAAAGCTCAATAAGTTTTGATGATAAAAATGTTACTAGATAGTTCCACAAACTCGTATTTCATGTTGCATAGAAATGGCACAAACCCTAAATCCACTGTTTGACTTTTGAGAGAGATTAGGACAAGAAATAACATCTATCGCAAATGTTGACCACATGACAACATTCAGCAGCTTAATAATCTAGTATGTAAGTAACTATGTTGAGATACAGATCCCACAGCGGAAAAATATTAAACAATACTTCGATATATAAGCCTTGTAGGCTTCTCCACCCATTGACAATTGGTTTTGAGTTGGATGCTCTGACAACCTAACTATAAAAGTTATACAGTGTGTCGAACATATGCTATATTTGCTTTAACCTAAATGCTCCTAAGTAAAATCTCTACTAACGACTTTAAGACATACAGCACAAGTTCAAAGTTGAAACTAGGTCAGCAAACATCAAAATCTTCAAAGCAAATGCTCCGCATTCGTGGATTCAAGCAACCTAAAGTTACCAATAGTGAAAAAAGAAAAAATCAAACAAATTTCCAAACAAAAGAAGCATAAACAGCAACGCACCAGCTCGGCTCGGAACACATAAATTACTAGCGAACTCCGACATCACTGAGGCCGATAAACATGAACCGCTCAGATCTACGACAACCAATCTAATCGCTCCGATGAACCACACCAGATTCAGAGCACCGAGCAACGGTGTGAGCTGAAAGCATCTCCACCGTTCATTGTATCGGGATCCAACGGTCGCAATACCGTGAGAATTCGTACCGAAAACCGAGGCATCTCCGCCATTCTAAAGCTCTGTATAACAAGAATTCAATCCGAGAGAGAGAGAGAGAGAGAGAGAGTGTGTGTGTGTGTGTGTGTGTGTGTGTGTGTGAAGATCGCGACTCTTAGGTGGCGACGTCGTTCTCTTCACTCTGTTATCAGTAGAATGTGAAAGCTTTTGCTTTTCTTTAGATAGATATATATATATATATATATATATTGCTTGCTGGTTTTCTTTTTTCTGTGGCGATTTTGGGACTTTATTGCGTGTGCACCATGGACGGAAAGGCTGGCGACATAACGGTAAGAGAATGATCTGAGTCAGTCACGTCAACGTTGAAGCGTATGTAAGAAAGTAGCCGGTGGCTGGATAATATGCGGTGCCAACGTATATGTGTCTTTGCGTTGATTAATTTCAGCCGTTTGATCAACAGGAAATTTTATTTTGTTTTTGTTTTTGTTTTAGTTTTGCTCTTTCGTTGTACTCCGTCCATCTTAACGGGTCTTTTGCCTTCATTTCTAGTTTCCTGATCAAGTTAAGATTAATAATTGTCGTATTAAAATTAGTATCTACATGTACATGTAATAAGTAAGTTTAATACGAATTCGGATAAGTCAAAAGGAGAAAATAAAAGACCAAATGAGTAACTTTATTAGTTAACCGCCTTTGACACTATTAAAGTGCAAGGGAAGTGTAATTGATGTCAAGATTATAAACATTAAACTTCAAAAGTTCACTTACCAAAATTATAATTGATGTTTATTTTATAGATTTCAGAACTTAAGTCCGTGGGATAAACTTCAAAAACTTTAATCATAGGCAAAAATGAAACAAAATTTTATTTCCTTTATGTCCTCTTTTTTCGAATGAAATTATATCCACAACATGTTATTACTTTTATTCCAGAAAATGTTTGCCAAACATTTCATGGGGGTTCGTGTACCTCCCAAAAAAATATGAGGGGTTGAAATCTTGCGTGGTATAGTACTTTGAGTTCCATTTTTTAAAGATTACATACTAACCTTTTCTCTCTTTACTTTTAAGAGGAAAATATACCAAGCAAGATTTAAACCTCTCATCTTTATGCACTTATACTTCCTTCATCCCTTGCACGCGAGGAATGCTTTAATGTAACGGTGATATAACGTTATCACCTTTGACATGGTATTATTGTTCAATTAAATTTTAGCAATTTGCCATTTGGGCCGCTGATAGGATCCTCGTATTTTTTGCCGCTGATAGGATCCTCGTAAACTCCACCTCCAATTGCAACTTTTGCCATTGCTGATAAGCAACGGCCAGAGGGTGGCGATGCACCAAGCCAATGAAGATGAAATTTGACAAGAGCGAGGTCTAATATAGGGGGAAACGTCGTCGACAAGATCTGTCGAAGATCTGTTAAAACCTCTTCCTCACAATGGTTCCCATTGGCTCGTCATGGCCTTCGATCTCGTTGAAGACAAAGGCCGCCAATCCCGTCGAGTCGACGATGTTGTGGTCAACTTTCCGTCCATCAAAGACAAGCCTACTCATCGAGGCTGTCAATCGTCGTCTGTCCACGTTACTGTGGTACATGTGCAAAATGTGGTTATGTGGCTAGTTGCTTCAATTTGATTAAATGCGCGTGATGATGTGGTATCACCGTTATATTAAAAAAAAAAATCTCCCTGACCTAATACTAAAGTACTTGAATTCGGATAAAATGTGACCCGTACCTATCAACAGTTTAAATTAAAAATTACTGGTATGCATTTAAACATATGTGCGCGTGCGTATCTTATCACTTTTTGGCGGAAGTGATTGTAATATTTGTTTTCAAATATGAATATCTTTGCAGTTGTTCCGAAGGTCTATTGCCCACCGTAATACAATTTGACCTAGACATCTCATAAGTAAAAGTTTACACCTTTCTTAGTTTGCGACGCTTTAAGTACACAATACAACTAGTTTTGATACCGTATGCTGCTCACAAAAACCTTGAATAAGTAGCTTGGCATATTTTATTTTATTGTGATGGATGAATTCATGGGTTGTATAATGGATGGAAATTTGAAGAATAACCTAGTAAAATAGCAATGCGCATAGTCAAGTTTTTTTTAATCAGAATAATTGTATCAATAATAAGAGTTCGTGCTGACAACGACATAGTATAACTATTATTACAATCCCAAGTCAAACAACATATACTGTAAACCTATTTGATAATAATATGCTCTACCCTACTTTGGTTGTACCTAAGGGCCCACCAGAGATCCCGTTTCGCGCGATACACATCACATATTCAACGGTCAATTTTTTAACACTCACAAGCCGGTCAAAGTGACACATACTTAAGTCACACGAATTGCTCGTGAAATAACCTTGGCGTGCCTTCCCCCTTAGGGGGTCGACCACCTTCCCCTTTAAGTGGTCGACCCCATCCCTTAACTTCTCTTCAACGGACCATGCATCGTCAGCGACGCCCCTCGCCCGCGCGCTGTCTCAGCAACCTCCTGTCGCCTGTTGTCCACGTGTAGTCTCCGCGACGCCCATCGCCCCCCGCACCGTTATCATACATACTCTGTAACGCCCATGCGCCGCCCACTGATACAGCCGTGCCCCTAGCTCTCTGTCACACTACCATGCCCTGGCACCACACACTCCGCTGCACCCATGCGCCGCGCCGCTGATACAGTCGTGCCCCCTGGCTCAATGTCACATTACGTGCCCCCGACACCATACACACTCCGCCGCACCCATGCGCGGCGCCGGTGATACAGTCGTGTCTCCAGGCTCTCTGTCACAATGTTGTGCCCCCTGCGCCACACTCATTGTCTCGTGCTGTTGGCACCCTGCTCGTGCTCCATAATCATGTTACATGCCCTCAGGCACCACTATCATTTACCGTACCATGCGCCCCCGCCATGGTCGTGGAACATGCTTCGATCCACTCTCCAGAGTGTGCAGCATCCCACGGGGACGAGACGCTATCTCTGCCAGGGAGCTTTTCAACTCCCCTTCCGCCAGGTAGATGGCTCCTCCGAGATGCTACCTTTGACGCGCTCCGAGTGCTCCGGCACAAAGACTCACCCGCGGGGATAGACGATTCCTCCGGGACACTATCTCCGTCAGGGAGCTTTTCAACTCCAATTCCGCCAGGTAGACGGCTCCTCCGGGATGTTACCTCGATGCTCTCCTAGTGCTCTGGCACAAGGACTCACTCGCGGGGATAAGATCTCTCTCTAAGACACTATCTTCACCAGGGAGCTTTTCAACTCCCCTTCCGCCAGGTAGACGGCTCCTCCGGGATGCTACCTCGGCCCGTCGGGTAGACGGCTCATCCAGAATGCTACCTTGAGGCGCTATGAGTGCTCCAGTACAAGGAATCACCCTCGGGGATAGGCGACTCCTCTGGGACATTATCTTTGATATGGTGATTTTTAACTCCCATTCTGCTAGGTAGACGACTCCTCCGGAATGCTACTTCAGCCCGTCAGGTAGACGGCTCCTCCGGGATACTACCTCGACGCGCTCCGAGTGCTCCGGCACAAGGACTCACCCGCGGGGAAAGGCTCGCTCTCTAAGACACTATCTTCACCGAGAAGCTTTTTAACTCCCCTTCTGCAGGTATACAACTCCTCTGGGATGCTACCTCGACGCTGTCCGAGTGCTCCGGCACAAGGACTCACCTACGGGATAGACTTACCCTCTAAGACACTATCTCTCCCAGGGAGCTTTTCAAATCCTCTTCTGCTAAGTAGACGGCTCTTTCGGGATGCTACCTAGGCCCGTCAGGTAGACGGCTCCTTCGGGATACTACCTTGACGCACTCTGAGTGCTCTGGCATAAGGAATCACCCTTGAAATAGCGTGACTCCTCCGGGACACTATCTTTGCCAGGGTGCCTGCATGACTGACCTACATGCTTCGGCACTGGGTGTTCGCGTCAGTATCCCTATGGACTATGACCCCCGGGTCACTCCAAGAAGGGAGCAGGTCTTCGGAGGGCATCGCGCCTAGTCGACTTGTCAGCTGGGTGTCAGGTCTTCCCCACCGCTGCCAGGCCTATGGGACTCTGTAATGGCTTGGATCTTGACTCTGGATCCAAGCATCGGACTATGATTGTCATCGTATATTCACATCGCGTCATCGCTCTCGCAGCACTGGCACCCTCAGGCTCTATCTAGAAAGCCCTTTATCTTTGCCCTTGTTCCACCCTTGCTGTGTCCCACATCAGCACACTTGGCATCTAACTCGGACTGTATTCCTTTTGGCACCTCCACGTCGACTGCAAATTCACTTTCCTTAGGATCATAATACTATAAAAAACTTTACCACTGTAACCTCAATTCACAATCTTTTATCATAGGCTCTCTCGTACTGGATATTATCATTTATTGTACAAACTAACTGCAGTGGTAAAGTAAATAACCATCATATATTTTTAACAAACTGTAGCTTTGAAGTTCCATACTAACAGAATATATATCAAGCAATGATGGGCTTGTGGATAGATGTTTACTGCTACCATAGCCAGCACTCAATTGTAAACACAAGATATATGCACTAGCAGCATAGATAGTTATATGCACAAAATTACGAGGGTGAGCCCATATGCATGTCGTGAGAAGTGCGATAGCTTACGCTCAGTGGTCATTGGCTGCAGGCTGTTTCAATGAGAAGGAACTAACCCGGTGGTTGTTTTGACTTGAATCAATTTAATTCAATAATCATCAGCTACCTCCCACGTCAAACTAACATGCTAGCCAAATACAAGTAACCAAGTGATCAATATAGCTGCAATGATTAAAGGAATGTTGGAAGGGCGACCCATTTCTAACCCGAGTTCCATCAAATGTAACCCTAATGGGTAAAGATCAAACATGGTTAGACGAATCAGACAAAATTCTCACTGACTCATAAGTTTGAAATAAGACGCAATTGACAAACCTATTTGGGTTAAAGGTAATTTCATTCTATATTTTTAAATGAACCACAAAAGTACAAGGACTGTAGTACAAAATGAATTTTTTTGGATTGATGGAGAAAATATAAGATGCCAGATTACCAACCACTTAATAAAACTAGTATTCCAATTCTTTTGTGGAATAACTATAGAATGGGTCGACCATATTTTATGAATGCAAGGACATTCTAAGAAAAGACCAGTAAGGGTTTTTCAAAGTTGGAGGAAAAAGTGTAACTGACAAGATAAGCCTTAAAAAGAGTTTTCATTCTTAATTTAAATTCATATGTGATTTCAAAATCTATAAATATGCAAGGAAAGTGGCAAATGATATTAACACTGTATCAATATAAAACATAAAGTATGAAACTTGTGACCACGGTGACAGGAGATAGCTTATAAGTAAGTGTTGACTTAACAATATTCTATCAGCTTTGACTTTATAATATAAATAATTGGATTTTGAAAAAAAAAACACTCAAAGAACAGGGTTTGGGGAATTGGTCTTAAGGAGAGGAAAACGATGGTAGCAGTGGAGTGATGCGTAGTTTGGGCAAAATGGACATGTGAAGACAAAGAACGTACGCAAATATTAATGCAGGTGGCCTAATGGGCATGTTAAAGCGACAAACTATAGTAAGTGATCATATTTGTTGGTGGCAACACACGGTGGGTGTGGTGTGCGAATAGTTATAGCATATGTATTGGTGTGGTGGCGTGGAAGTGATAGGGCGATTAAGTGATGGTAAAGACGGCAGTGACGGTGGTTTGATGTGTAACTAGTGGTTGAGACAATGGAAAATAGTAACGATGGTGGCATCAACTATGGTGGTGGTGGTGTCCTATGGCATCGGAGACAATCGACGGCAACAACAGTGGTGATGGAGTCCTATGGCATCGGAGACAATCGACGGCAACAACAGTGGTGATGGAGGTGGCAGGGCGTTCTGCTAATGGTCGGAATGGTAGTAGTACTAGTAGTATCAGGAAATCATTAATGGTAATGCTACTGATAGAAGTGGCAATGATGGTAGCCAAGACTAGGGATGGCAATGGGGCGGGGTGGTCGGATGCACCCCGCCACCGGGTTATTTATGTGAAATACCATAACCGACCCTATGAGAATGTAGAAAACCCGCACCCGCCCCGCCCCGCCCTTGCTGAATCGAAAAACATGTACCCCTGAAACACGAGCCTTCGGCAGAGAAGAAGGCAGCGGCGCCGGCGTAGGCTTCGGCAGAGCCTTCGATGGAGCCGTCGCAAGCTCGACGGCAGTGGCGCCGGCTTAGCCATCGGCAAAGAAGAAGGCAGCGGCGTCGACGTAGCCTTCGATGGAGTCGTCGCAAGCTGCGACGACATCATCACAGGCGACGGCGACAGCGATGGCTTGGTGTCTGATGGCTCGTTGTTGCGAGTCGCCGACGGTGCCTTAGATTAGTAAATGGTCAGTCGCCGACTGTGCGAAGGAGAGGCCGGGAGAGAAGAAGGAGGCGCGACGGCGGCGCGACACCTTTGTCGTCGGCAGAGAGTGAGAGTGTGAGTTGTCGGCAGAGAGAGATTGATTGGGAATTAGGGTTGGGAATGGGGATGATAAGGAGTAAGGACATATTATATAGGTGTGAGATGGACGGCTAGGATTAAAGATGAGTAGGATTAAATACCGGGGCGGAAGCGGGTCGCGGGGCGATTTGGACTAAATACCATACCCGCCCCTAACCCGCTGCGGATTTTTTAAAAAAAAACCATACCCGCCCCGTGATCTGGTCAAAGTCAAAAAGACCCGCTCCTATAGGAACGGGGCGGGGATCCGTCGGTTGCGGGTCTTATTGCCATTCCTAACCAACTATAAGGTGGTGGTGTTGCGACATGGTGTATGGTGGTGGTGTGACATCTATGACGATGGCAGTGGGGGTGGTTTAATGACCGTAAGGATAGTAATGGCCGTGTTCAAACCATCATTATTGGCATGTTGGTAATAATAGTCATGGCGGCATCAACAGAAGCAATAATGGTGGTGTTGATGACAGTCATGTTGATCGTGGCATGACTGAGACAGTGTTAAACAATAATAATAGTAGAGACAGTGAAAATGGCGGTGATGGTAGTGATACCAGTTGTGTGGCAGCGATAGCGACAATAATGACCTCTTGATGACAATGATAGTCGTGGTGGTAACACAATGCACTTGACAACAGTGGTGATCGTGGTGGTGTCGTGTCATGCAGCGATGACAGTAGTGTTTGCAGCTTTGACAAGTGAAATGGTCGGCTAATGGTGGTTATAGCAGTCAAGTTGCGGCGACAACAATGGTAATGATAGTAGTGACAGTAAACATGGTGTGACGATAACTGCACTGAAGACGTTACTGATAATATAATTTATTGGTTGCTGAGATTCATCAAAGGTAAGATAGGATATATAATTGATTTTAGTTCAAATAGATTTAAAACCCATAATTTTTATCGTAATTCAGGATATGGCAACAAATTTTATGAAATTCGCTCTCCTTTCATTTTTTTAATGCCTTAAACAATTAAAAAAAATTATTTGAAATAAAATTTTAAAAAAAATTTAATCATTCCAAATACATGGTAAAGTTGCAAGTTGTTGAACTTATAAATAGTGTTACGAAGTGAATCTTTTCTGTGTAATTACGTCATCGAATTCGAGCCCGGAGTCGGCGTCCTGCAATAATCCTTCTTATCATTCATCACCCTCAACTTTGATTCGAGACCTCGCAGAAACCAGAACCACGAAACTTTCTTTTTTCTTTATTTTCTTTTTGTCTGTTGTATTGAAACTTAACCAGTTATTCATTGCACAAGAACCCTAGAACTATTTGAATCAGGGTTCATATTCCCCAAATTAACTCGCGAATGTCGAAGAGAAAGTTCGGCTTCGAAGGCTTTGGCATAAACCGTCAAGCAACCTACAACTTCGAGAGATCACATCCCCCGCAGCGTCTCTATGTCCCGCCCTCCTCCCGCTCCGGCGGCGGCGGCCACGACAATTACGAAGACACCGACCTCGACAACATCGAATATGATGACCATGACCACTCCAATACCGCCGCCGCCGGTAATGGCGACGGGGACGGCGAGATTGACCCGCTAGACGCGTTTATGGAGGGGATTCACGAGGAGATGAAAACGGCGCCGTCTAAAGCGCAGGAGAAGGTGGAGAAGTACAGGGAGGACGAGGAGGAGGACCCGATGGAGAGTTATTTGAGGGCGAAGAAGGACGTGGGCCTGACGTTGGCGTCAGACGCGCTCCGCGCGGGGTACGACTCAGACGAGGAGGTTTATGCGGCGGCCAAGGCGGTGGATGCCGGAATGGTGGAGTATGATTCGGAGGATAATCCGATTCTGCTTGAGAAGAAGAAGATTGAGCCGATTCCAGCTTTGGATCACAGTTTGATCGACTACGAGCCATTTAATAAGGATTTCTACGAGGAAAAGCCTACTATATCAGGTATGGCTACTTTTCATGGCATTATGTTGTCTATCACTGGTATCAGGTCATTTTTAGTGGTTAGGAGCTAAGAACAAGATAGAAGTAGTTTGCACGTGTTGTGGACCTTGTGGTTTGACTTGTATTCAGTCATTGTCAGAACAATCAGCCAATGTCATTTCTTATTGCAATCGTATTATTTGGAAGCTTGAGAAGTAAAATTTTAATAGTGCAAAGGATGCCTACTTTGTTTCAAATGGGAGAAAATATGAATAGATTAGCATAACGGCGTTGCCGTCGTTTAAGGGTTTGGAAGATGTTTATACAGGCATGTAAGGTGCTGTATAGTATTCCCTCAGAGCACATATTTTCCCCGTGTCTTCCACATAATCTTGGAGGAGGAAAACATGTAAATTCGAGGGAATCAAACCCTAAAGACATGCTCGTATACAGTGAGGTCACGAATCGTTGAAGGAAATTTGTTATGTACTGCTCATAGAGCGATTTGGATCTTTTTCTTTTTTAAAACGTGAAGGCTGTTTATCTTGGTGCAACTCTCTTTCCCATGATTTAATTTACCTTGCGAGCAATGCCTCATGCAAGGGATGCACCTATCATTTTATCATGACAGATCATAGCTTTGCATACGTGAAGCTCTTATCACGAGTTTTTCATGATTGCTATGATAGAATGAAGTTTGTTTGAAGCAACGAGATGGTGTATTCCACTTCTTGGCTTTTGCACATACATCATGTCCTTATTTTGAAGACAATTTTTTAGCTGTAATAGATATTGAAGTCAGGACGAGACATTTATCTAAAATTTGCTCTTTCTGGGCTAAGCTGCGTTGGCTGGTGGTCATTTGTTGAGTTTATCTTTACTAATTGAGAGTAACAAAACTTAATTATCAACAGAAACTATAGCCACTTGTAGTCAAATCGATTATATTCTTGTCAGGGGATTTGACCTAGCTTCGGGTATAGACTGTAAAGTCATTTCGGCCAGTGTCTAGCTATACTTATTAGTTTGGTGTGTGGATGTATCTCCCCAGAGATAAAAGAGGATATTTTGGGGTTGATTGCTAATGAGGATAAGCAGTTCTAAGAATTGGTTGCTAAAAGAAGGAACGAGAGCCTAGACAATGATGCATCTAGTATAATGTGGCATGAGATGTCAACTCGTATTCGGAGAGTGGCTAGAGAGATGCTTGGAGATTTTACAAATTGGACCTTGTGTAATGGAATGTAATGGGGAAATAGAAGTTGAGAAGTCCAGAAACATTTAAGTTGAGAAAAAGGACTGCTAGAACGGTGAAAGTTTTGCTACCCCTAATATTGGCCTGAAAAGAAAAAAGTAAAGAAGGCAATAGGAGAACGTAGAGGTAAGGCTCGCTACAATATCCACCAAAGTCACGTTAATAAAGGGGGTGGGGTTTGAGGTTTGCAAGCTTCTCATTAAAAAAGAGAGAATCAGGTTAAAGGGATGGAGAAGTAACTTTGACAGAAGTTATATTATCAATAAGGAGAAGATAATTCATCTTACCTGTAAAAAGCTTTGGACTAAGTGAAAATAGATGAGGTTAAGGGCCAGGGTACTATCGTCGAATTTGGAAATTCTTGGGTATTGTGGGCCTGGCTGGTTGATTCGATTGTCACACAGTATTTTAAAAGGAAATGCTTTTGGCGGAAAAGCACTTCATCCGATATTCAAAGAGGCATCGACTAGAGGGATGTAGTTTATGAGGCATACTGTGAAGCCCTGGAACAGGATAGTTGAACATTGAACAGGAAATGAGCCTAAAGTATTTCATTTTCAGTTGGTTTTATAGCTAGGAGATGGAATATGGAAGCACTGTCTTTTTGATGAGGCATGTAGCGAGGAATCGAAGAAAAAAAGAGAGTGATTTTTGTACGTTTTTTTATCGATTTGGATAAATCATGTAATAAAATATGTGGGAAGAATGGAATGCTGTGAATTAACTAAGGATGGGCTAGAGCCTAGAGGTACCAAGAAGGATTGATGAAAATTTTATAGGACGCTGGTGAAGCCAGTGTGCGATTTGGTACAAAAGGTTAGTAGCGAAAAGCAACATGCTTAGGCGTGTAATTTTGGGTTAATGAAGAATGCAATTAGAGATGATGTTATTTGCAAATCGCAAGTAGGTGGGCCCAAAACCAATTCAGGAGAAATGAGAAAGCTTGTAGTGAGATGTTTTGAACATATCCAACAATTTCCTTTACCCTTTTTGTGAGTGACTGCTGGGTAAAGCATACTGGAGATAAGGGGGTGGAACCCATATGCATTCATTTGAGCTTGTTGTTGAGGACGGAATAAGTTCTATTTGAAGAAAAACTGGGCTGGTTTGCTAGCATGTAGGGAAGTGGATGTAAAGTAGCTGGAAAATCTTGTTTACCCTGGTAAGGCTTACAGGTATAGAGTAGATTACATGGTATAGGAGAATGTTAGTTCAGGTAAAGAGTAGTCCAGGTATAGAGTAGTTTAAAGACCTACCAATACGTGTTGATCGTGATGAGGCTTACAGGTATAAATTGTTTCACGCACACTGTTAAATGTGTGTGAAGAGCATGTAATTGTCTTCAGTCATTTAGGTTTTTTTCCGTAAGGACCTTCACCTCCTAAGGGCCATGAGTATAGACGCTATAAGTTATCAGTTTCCTAAATAAAAGGCATTCTTTACTAGCTTTCTCCAGCTCATCATAACAAGAATTTAATGCGCGCTATTGCAGTTTAGAAAACAAGAGTTTACAACATGGTCGGCATTTTGTTCCATGAATAACAACATAATGGACTTTTTTAAGTTAACAAGATTTACTTGAAAGTTGATGATGGGAGCTGTCTTATTAACTTGTAATCTTACCCCCATTATTATTCCCTTACCATCCAACTTTGAGAGGAGTAATTCCTTATTCTTGCATGGGCGGGGCAAAACGTCATCAGTGGGGCAAATTGTTGATCGCCACCTGGGCTCAGGTGCAGACAGTTTCTGCAGACAGCCCCACCTTTTGCTTGGCAGTGGTCTCCTTGGGCTACCCCTTGTTAGAATATCCCCATGCTCTGTGAGAGATTATACTTCTGTGGTTATTGTGTGCTGTTCTGCACTTGGAATGTTATGACAGTATTTAATTATCGTCAGTTGGAACTAACAATAGAGAAAAAAGATCATCTAGTCTGCATATCTAGTATACATCCAGTATAAATGGGTTTCCCTTCCTTTGGTCGTCTTACTACAAGTCGTCATGCATGTCAGGTTACTTAAATGGAAAAACACACAACCGCACTCACACACAAAGGAAGAGCGGAGGATAGGAAAGGTTATCATCAATCATAAATTCCGTAGCTTATCGTTGTTTTTTTAGCAATTATACGTCTTGTGATTATTTTTGCTTAGTCCACTTTCTTGTCTAAATCCTATATCTAAACGTGTCTAAGGGTGAACTGTTTTCTGTAATCCCCCAGGTATGAGTGAGCAGGATGTTGCTGAGTACAGGAAGAGCTTGGGCATTCGTGTTACAGGGTTTGATGTTCCAAGACTAATTAAGACATTTGAAGATGCAGGATTTTCTGTGGAGCTCATGAAAGCCATTGCGAAACAAGCCTATGAAAAACCTACGGCGATACAGTGCCAAGCTTTGCCAATTGTTCTTTCTGGGAGGGATATCATTGGAATAGCTAAAACTGGCTCGGGAAAAACAGCTGCTTTTGTGCTTCCTATGATTGTTCATATTATGGATCAGCCCGAACTTGAGAAAGAAGAGGGTCCTATTGGCGTTATATGCGCGCCTACCAGAGAACTTGCACATCAAATATATCTGGAGGCGAAGAAATTCGCAAAGTGCCATACTATACGTGTGTCTGCAGTTTATGGTGGGATGTCCAAGCTTGATCAGTTTAAAGAACTGAAGGCAGGCTGTGAGATAGTTGTTGCTACTCCTGGCAGATTGATTGACATGCTAAAAATGAAGGCACTGACAATGTCAAGGGCAACTTACTTAGTACTTGATGAGGCTGATCGCATGTTTGACCTTGGATTTGAGCCGCAGATAAGGTCCATCGTTGGTCAAATCAGGCCAGATCGCCAGACCTTACTCTTTTCAGCAACAATGCCTCGCAAAGTTGAAAAGCTTGCTAGGGAAGTTCTCACTGATCCTGTGAGAGTTACTGTTGGTGAGGTCGGAATGGCCAATGAGGATATTACTCAAGTTGTTGAAGTTATTCCTTCGGATGTCGAGAAGTTGCCTTGGCTTCTTGAAAAACTACCCGGACTTATTGATAACGGCGATGTTTTAGTTTTTGCTTCGAAAAAAGCCACAGTGGATGTGATTGAATCACAACTGGCAGGGAGGGGGTTTAAAGTTGCAGCTCTTCACGGTGACAAAGATCAAGCTTCTCGTATGGAAACTTTGCAGAAATTCAAGTCTGGCACATACCATGTTCTTGTTGCAACTGATGTTGCTGCTCGAGGTCTTGACATTAAGTCAATCAAGTCAGTGGTCAACTTTGATATTGCTAGAGACATGGACATGCATGTCCATCGAATTGGGAGAACAGGTCGTGCTGGTGATAAAGACGGCACTGCATACACTCTCATCACACAGAAGGAGGCCCGGTTTGCAGGTGAATTAATTAACAGTTTGATTGCCGCTGGTCAAAATGTTCCTGTGGAACTGATGGATCTTGCTATGAAGGTAATTTTAACCTTTTTGTATGTTGATACTTTTTTAGTTGTCGTTGGTGTATCTGTTGCACACTGCTCTACCATGTCTTGTTTGCTAAAACCTGTAGGTCAGACAAAAACCATAGAGATACTTTTCGCCTAAATTCATGGGATGCTGTCCTGGAAGTTGGACCTTGCCATCCACTACTAATTCTTTTGCACGCTGATCGTAATACCCATTACTCTTGGAAATTGCTCCAAGTAGTATAGTTTACTACTCGTCAAACTAAAGAATAGGCAATAGTAACTTGCCTTCTAAACTTTGATATCAAACTTAGTACTTGTCGGTGGGGTCGATGTGCCTAGGTGATTCTTTATTCAATCAACCCTTATGTTCTAAAAAAGTTCTTGATAATCATGTTATATGACGGTGCCTCACTCAATTTTCTTCTCGGGTAACTGAATATTTCAAGCTACTCCTCCTTTTATAGCCTTCATCAATAAGTATTGCTCGGAAGTCTTTCAAAACCTCTCTTATCTAGTTGGTCCCATGGCCAGCAGATCATATGTCACTAGAAATGTCGACTACGTTTTTCACCGGAAATTGACACTAGTCATTTCTTATCCGAAATTCGGTTTGCAAAACTTTCGTTTACCATTAGAGCGGCTGACTGTTCTTAGCTGGGTACTCTTCAACTGTTCCCTTTGCCATCTTGATGCGTGGTATAGGATGCTTGTTATAGGCAGTGTCCTTAATTTCCTTTTTTGGCAATTTCTGATGTCTTTTTTTGGTAATTTGAGATGTATGCAAGCATATATTTTGCCATGATTGAGTGACCTTTAACTTCTAAATCATTAGGATGGGAGGTTCAGATCCAAACGTGACGCAAGAAAAGGAGGTATGACTTTTCTCTTGCAGACTGTTGGTTGGGATTTATCATAGGTTATCTTTGATTTGTAGTTCAAGGGCAAAAAACATTGAGGTGGTAGTATTTTATTAGGAAATGAGCATTTTGTGATTATGTTTGATTGGTTTGGAAAACCTATCAAACATTTTTATGAGTCGATTAATGCTTGTGCAGGTGGGAAAAGGGCAAAAGGAAGAGGAGGTGGCAATAGAGGTGTGCGTGGTGTGGATTTTGGTTTGGGCATTGGATATACTCCAGACTCCAATAACACTTCATCAAATGCTGTTCCAAGTCGTCCAGCAGCCGTCAGTTCACAGAGGACGGGAATGATGGCACAATTCAAAAACAAATTTGTTGCTGCTTCATCTCATACTCAAAATCAAGCGATGACTAATAGTTCAAACATGCATGCCAACAAGAGAATGGTGTTACCTGGTTTTGTATCTGGTGGATCAATTGGTGGAGAGATGAATGCTACTCAGACAAGAAGTACATCAAGTGCCCCTCCTATAACTGGCGGAGACGCCACCTCTCAGAACAGAGAAAACACTAATCAGAGGAGCTCAGAAAGGTGATTTTTGCAAAGCAAATTGGCTTGCTTAATCGTTCGAGTGGTTATTTAGGTTTTAGCTACATGCAATTTTGATGCTGGGTATTTCTTTGTGCAGTTCTAGAGACAGAGCTAGAGAAAGGCGGAGGCCATCTGGTTGGGACCGTTGACTACAATGCACGGTCTGCTTGTACGTGAATAATTTCTGTTTCTAAATCGAACTTTTGTTTCTTGTTTAAGTGATGAAGTTTAAGTGTCAAAGGTTCGGTATAATTTGCTTGAACAGATTTATCGTTATGAAAAGAACTTTTCTCTTCTTTGTTATGGGGTATAAGTAGATCATATTCGTTATTCATTGCACAAGAAGTTCGATAGGTATTGATAGGTTTTTTGGTTGACTAGACGTTAGGTGACAAGTTTCAATATGTAGAGCTCAGTGTCCACGTGTTTCTGAACACCGATTTAGAAAAAAAGGGACACTGAATCAACCAAACTTTTGCTTGAATGTATCTGGTGGATCAATTGGTGGATTTAGTAATGATCTCTTTTTTAAAATGTCTACATGAACACGGATTTAGATTGCTTCATTGTGATTTAAGGGTCACGTGTTCTAAATGTGAAAACAGCCTCTTCTACATGACCGCGGATCTAGATTGCCTCATTGTGATGTAAGGGTCAGATGTTGTAAATGCGAAAACAGCATCTCTGCCATAGCAGGGGGTAAGGCTTCATACATTTAACGCTCCCGAGACTTGTAGAGAAGCTTTTAAAGGTCCCATGCAGCACTATGGAGGACATCCTAAAAACACGATGAATTGAGGCTCGAATTCCGTTAGCCTTAATGAGGTATTATCTTAATTATTTAAAAAGAAAAGGTGGGGGAAAGGAAAAGAAATACAGTTTTTGACTTCCGAAATGGAAGGGTTTTGGTTGAGTATGATTGAAGTGAGTGTTTGACGTAGAAGCCGTTGCAAGTGAGGTACGACAAGATAAAAAAGTCGACAAAATTCTGGATGGATATTATGCTGAAGTGAATGTAGAACTTCTAATTATAGGTACTGTTTAAAGAGGGTCGAGACAAAAAAAAGGCAGTTATCTGCAGAAAGATGGCTAGTAGTGTATGGAGAACTTGGCGTAAGTTAGATCTAAGCGACTGAAATAACAAGAGATGTGGAGTTGATGGCTGCTGGGCAACATTTATCTATCGGTTGCTACTTGTTACAAGTTTTAAATCTCAACATTGATAGGTTTATTGGTCATCTTAAGTCATTGACATTGGAATCTTGTTTAAGTCGACTTATATGTTGGTAATTTGGCTAAATGAGTAGGAATTTTCTAAAGATATTTGCTGAACGACCAAGTGTTTGGAGTCTTTTAATCTCTACTGAACTATTCTGAAATTCACTTACTAGAAAATCATTGAAAATTTTAAGTTATAAGTGCTTAATTCCGTTATCAAACACATGCTTAGTCTTCCTTGTTGCATTAGAAAATCAGTTATTGATTCTTGTGTTGGTTATTACTCCTTGTCTCAGAAGAGAATTTTACGCAAGTTCCTTTAGACAGGGGATACTAAGCACGATTTAGAGTTTTGGTAACTCTAGCCGGTAGGATCAGTTTGACGGCTATGGGTAGGTTCTAACAGTTTATAATCTCATAGTATACCTGTCTGTTTAGGCCGGCACATACCATTTTCTGACTAAACTGGTACAAAATGCATAGAACTCAATTCCGGCTTAGCTGCCGGGAAACACCGGTTGTATTGACCGGTAAAGTGTGTACTGAGAAAATATGGTATCATCGCCAAAATATTCTGCTTCATATTGGGATAATGGTTGTGGGTAGTTTCATAGCTGAGCATCCAAAGTCTGGATCGTTCAATGTCTCAAAGCATGCACAGTTGAATACATGAGAAATATTAAAAAAACACTTTGTGAAGCAGCTGCTAGGTTATCTATAACGAGAAACCAATTGATTTCCTTGACCTCACCATAATGTGGAAGATACATGCCTTGGGAGAGCTCTCCTCTTTTGGTTGGACCAGGAATCGCTGAAGCCACATGATTTCAGTTAAGATGAAGTACAGATCTAAGGTAAATCCAATTTGTGGGTTCTTTACTTCTTGTAGTTCCTGAATTGCCCAGCCTAGGATCTCTAGAAATGCATAGACTACTAGTTATAAACTCAGAACTCGTGCTACTTAAATTACTTCAGCTCATTAGTTTTACCATGTTGCCACCATTTTTGTCACTGAAAAGTGGCACTCAAGGGAGTAAAAACACACATACAGGTGATAAATTCCTTTACGGCACCGAAACTTTACCAGTACGAAACATTACATTCTATTCGGAAAACTGGACGTCCTCCGGTTCGGTATTCACAACTATGGTTCACCCCCATAAAGGGTATAGCCTTAGATAATTGGATCATCAATGACTTGGTGATTATATGAGCAGTGGAGGCTCGGATATTTACTCCTCCATGCCTTCTATGCCTTGTAAGAGGCCTTGTATTGAATTATGGACAAATATTTTCATATCAAGCCCTCCATGCAATAATTACACTGTAGGTGTTCTGGCACTGCATGTCTATGTTTATGGTGGGCAATTATGGAACCTTGTATCAGTTGCTCGTTTTCTTAGCGTTAAGCCTTTAGTAGTAACAGCCAAATTTTCTTGCCCCGTGTTTGCACAGGTAGGTCATGATAGCAGAGAGAGACGCATTGTGCTTGAAACAGCTTGATTCTTTTACTCTTGGCAGGGTTGTTCCGTCACGTTTACTTGCTGCTGGGTGTTGAGTGAGCCTCCGAATTTGGGCAGGTTGGGCAATCACAGTGAGTTGGCGCTTTTGGTGGTTTCTCTTTTTGGTTGGGAGGTGTGATGGGGCTGTTCAACTCTTTGTATGGTTGTATTTCTGAGCAATCTTTTTACTATTATTGTGTAGATTAGCCAGATGCCAAGCTTGTGATTAGATTAAGTAAAATGTAAAAGAACAAAAGACTAGCACGAATCGTTAGTCAAGCCCGTAATAAGGTCTCTTGTTTTACAAGAAAGAAATGGATTTCTGTTTGTGTTGTTTCAGTGGAATGTCCGATGAAATATGCAGTGCAAACTTGCTGATCTGAGCAAGTTTAGACAAATGGCTGAAGCCAACGTTCCATTAAACATGCAGAATCACCTGATGTAAAGCAAATATGCCAAATTCATAAACTTATTGATCTGCAGCAGGAACAGAGGAATGGAAAGAATTTTAATATGATTGTTTCAGCCCTCCCTTGACATCGAAGTCCAAAGGCCGGACCATTCTTACACTAAATTTGCAAGGGAGAACAAGAGCATGATACTATGCGAGGGAAACACTGAGGCTTCGTTTGACAAAATTTTTTTTTTGGTTTTCAGTTTTTAAAGAGCAGCTTAAATTTTTTTTTTTTATAAAAACAAGTGGGTGTTTGATAACTCCTTTTTTTTTTGAGGTTTTTTTTTTGGTGTTTGGTAACCCTTTTTATTTTGACTTTTTTTTTTGTGGTTTGCGGTGGTGGTGGTGGGGCGTAGCGGTGGTCGACGGTGGTGGTGGTGGGGTGTAGCGGTGGTCGGCGGTGGTCGACGGTGGTGGTGGTGGTGGCCGACGGCTGGAGGTGGCTGCCGGCAGTCACCGGCGGTGGTGGCCGGCGGCCGGAGGTAGCTGCCGGCCGTCTCCGGCGGCGGTCGCCGGCGGCCGGAGGTGGCTGCCGGCAGTCTCCGGCGGTGGTCGCCGGCGGCCGGCGGCCGACAGTCTCCGGCGGTGGTCGCCTGAGGTGGCTGCCGGCGGTGGGAGGGTGGTGGTGGTGGTCGAAAAAAAAAAACCAAAAGTGAAAAAAAAAATCAGTTTTTGGAGTTTTTTTTTTACTCTGCAGTTTAAAAACTGGTTTTTTAAATTGAAAAAAAAATGGTTACCAAACGCTCTTTTTTTTCAGTTTTTAAAACTGAAAAAAAAAGAGGGAAAAAAATTTTGTCAAACGGAGCCTGAGAGACTGATTTATATTATGGTCTTCTCGTGTCAATTTCATGTACTAATATTGCTAAAGAGAACCCTATATTAGGATGTACATAATCAATATAAGCTATAAAACA
Organism: Escallonia herrerae; assembly: GCA_033070095.1. NCBI lineage: Eukaryota > Viridiplantae > Streptophyta > Magnoliopsida > Escalloniales > Escalloniaceae > Escallonia > Escallonia herrerae. The sequence goes on from JAVXUP010000196.1 coordinate 200,360, forward strand.
CCATAATAGCAATGTTTTCCTAAGGTCAATAATGCTATAAAAGCTTGTAGTATATAAGCAATCCGATGAGTCAAAACTCCACCTATCTTTTTCCTTTTGTTGATTTCTAATCTTAAAACTGGATTTTAGGAGCTTTAAAAATTTGCTACTATATTATAGAAGTGTATGGTATTCAAATGAATAATCGGCACCACCCGATGTTGGTTCAATGTTCAATGTGCTCGTTCTCCTTGATCAATGACTTGGACACTAGGTAGGACTGCACATACTTCTAAAATAAGTGATTTTAAGAATGAGTTGATGAGCGCAATGCACCAAAAAGGGTGAATCGAATGTGTCCCACAACGTCACTTTTAACTTGTCACGCTCTGGCTAATACAGAGGAGAAATCCCAATGCTCTGCGAGAGAGGAGAACGGTGCTGCCAATCGCCTGTTGGATGAGGATAGCGCTTAACAAGAAGTTGGGAATGCCGCAAAGGCAAGAACACCACCTCCATGGAGACCAAGGTCAGATTCAATTTCAGTTGCCCTTCTCAGTTACCAACACAGTATCCTTGCATGCTTGAAAAAGAAGACTTATAGTAGCAGGTGTGGAGAAAATGCTTCTTTTAGACATATTTAAACAAATGCCTTAAGCCTTGGGACATTTTAATGCTTCCAAGTCACTGGTAGCTGCTCTGCGGCGACTGGCATTTGGACAAATCTCCAAGCAAGGCTCTTGGAGGGAGCTATCATCGTCAGGCAGAGGAGGGAGGACTCCGAATTTGAACTGCCCATCAAGAATCACGGGAACCAGTAAAATCTCTCAAAAGTAATGAAAATCCGAAGGGGAAAAATGGGGATTGCACTAAAGAGATTGAAAATTTTGTCATCACAGAAATTAGTACATGTTCAACTCAACAGGGAGAGAACTACAAGCGCCAGATTCATCAACAGCAGAAAAGCTCAAAGTCTTACCTGACAGCTATAGTTACTGAAGTTTGGCTCCATCAATAAAGGTACACCCATGGAATCTTTGAAGAATGTCTACAAAAATACGACTGTGTTACAGGGATACATTTGGGCCTCAGAATATAATGGAGGAAAAAAGTTCCCATCTCATATACCGAATTTAAATGCCTAGACCCCGACTTTTAGAGATTGCAAACGAAAATTCCTAAAGAAAGCAATGGATTTTGGATACAGAAAATATCAGTTGATCCTACTAGAAGCAACTCATTCAAACACTGGTTTGTTAGTCCCGTCTTTAAAGGGGTGTTTGAGGATGGTCAAAGCTCTAGAAAAAAATTACTTAGCAGGATTGACTGAAAGACCATTTCCTGACCAATACACATGGTCTAAGCATCCCGCGAGTCAACTCAACTAAAGCTTAGTCTGGCTATATGAATCCCTTCCTACCCCCAAGTCATTGTATCCCATTGCATTGACAACAGATCTTGTTCCTTTCAATGGCAAAAGTGAGTAGTATGGAACTACTTGGACTTATGAAGCCTACTCAAAGTACTCAGACTTGTATTATTCTTACGCTGCTGCAGAAAGTAAATCTAAACAATGAAGTCTTCTATGTGATACTGCCACAATTCTCGATTTGACCTTTGGTTGGCTAAAGATATTTGTCCAACTCTTAGAAATGAAAAGTAAAAACGTCACTCCTTTACCCATATGGGTTGAACACTTGGACCATAATACTGCTTGTATATTTACATTCTATCGCGGGGGTGGGGGGAATTATGAAAAGACAATGGCGGAACATGCAATAATAGATGCAAGTTAAATAAAAAAAATTGTAAAATTCTGCCAATACTAACCTGCGTGGGAAACTTGCATGTATTCATACAAATTCCGACACATTTGCTCTCCTCTAAATACTTGCATCTCTCAACAAATACCTATTATGCCCAACCTTCAAAAGTTGGATCATGACTAGCGAATCACATCCATGAAAATAAGCCAGAAGATAAAGAGTCATCATGAGTCAGATTGCAGCATTGAAAACTTAAAATCATTACCCCACTCGCACACGAGGATCCATCAGGGAGATCCACAGAGTTAACTGTGCATGGACCCATTAGCCACTGACAAGATAGTGCAGTCACCCTTGCTTCAAAAAGGGAAAATAGAAAAATTAAGATCCTGATAGATAACTCACGAACAAAGAAAAGACAGCTAGTATGTTTGTGGGAAAAATAACATTATGTTAGTTCTCAGAATCACCTCAAGATTGATAAACTCACCGACCATCATCGCAGCTACTTTCCCTTCCCCAATAGGAGCAATCAGCATCTGGTAAAGCTCCAACAGCAAAGGAGGAAACAGCGATTTTAGTATCCGTACCTATAATATGAAGTTGAAAATGTTATTTAATACAAGAAGTCGTCTTCATCTTTTTATTTCCTCTGTAATGATCTAGAGTAAGTGGAACTTTGCTTATGCTTTAGTTCTACAATGAACTAGTGTAGGATGGGATACCGCAGCTTCTCTAGTTTCAGAGTTGCTTCTCCCAATCATAAGACGGTTTGCCACTTCTATGAGTCCATCATATCCAGGCTTCTTGGAATCCCAGCCAATTTCCTGTTACGTTGTTTAAATTTTATCAGTCATAACAGTATAACTGGTAGTCCATCCCCAAGCAATCACATCCTTCAAAGGACTCTGGTTATGCCTACTCTTTCATGTAAAAGTGGGTCCTGTTTCACTCACCTACTTCAGTCTGGCGAGACAATGCAAGAAGCGCGGAATTCCAATCTTGCACTCCTAAGTTCAAGAACTACCATTCACCTTCTTATACAAAGAGGTAGGTAACCATTTTTCCGTGGAAACGCGGACCAAAAATACCATAAAAACAGGATTCCCTTTGTATAAGATGACTGGATAACAAAAATGGCAATCAGGGAGGTAATAAATCATGTAAGGCATGACTTAAAAGAGGGTAATTTGGATTAATAGGTGGTCATTTCAATAGACCATTAAAGATAGTTTTGCCTTTTATACACAAAATTACCATGTTCTCTATATAACGCATCACCAAGCAAGACCCGTGCTACGGATTGTTTTCGTGCCATAAATAAACTCGGGACACTCCAAAAATCCATTAGCTTTATCGCTTTGAAGATGCCTTAAACAACTAATCTACGGCTTAGCATTAGCAAGTAGCAACACAGAAGTAATTTTCAGTGGCAAAAGCAAGAACTGACCTGGGCCATTTTATTGCGAAACAGGTTAAGAAAAAGATGGTCGAGGAACCCAGGATTGTACTGGGGCTTTGCATTTGTATCCGACAGCTTTATCAGGAAATGTGAAGTCAAAATCAAGCGTGAGACTAACTGTAATCATTCCAACTTCGAACAGCTTGAAGCAGAGAATAATCGAACCTGCTCGGATCTAGTAGAGAGACCGGAAGCCCGAAAATTACGGGTTTGGCGGTGGAGCTTGGGCTCCGAGAGAGCACCGGAAGGTAGAGAGAGGATGGCAACCCGGCCAAGAAGAGCCATAAGCTTCCCTCTGCTCCAAGCTTGTCTTGCTGCGGAAAAGTAGTGGAATCTAGCAGTTAGATAGTCGGATGCGGATCCGGATCCTTTGCCCGTGTGCAATTCCAACAAAAGCGCCGATTTGAATCTGGATTTGTCGCTAGGATAAAGAGCTTTTTTAAAATTGATTTTGGAATGGTCTGATGTGATTTATTCTTATGTGGCTAGATATTTGACAAATATTTAAAACTGATTAAATTATGAGCTAAAAAATTGATTAAATTATAATTCATGAAAAATAACTTTTTGGTGTTTTTATCATATTTAAATTGCTTTTAGTACTGCTGATAATCTGTTTATACTATTATATACAGCTGATTTGAGCTCAATCGGAAGGATAAAACAAGTTATCTCCAAGTTTGACTTGTTATCTGGTCTAAGACCTGACCTCCAAAAGAGTTCTATTTTGGGTAAATTACACTAAACACCCCTGAGGTTTTACGTAATTACACTCCACTACCGCTATCTTTGAAAATTACACTCAGCTCAAAAAGTAACTTTTTCTCTTACGGTGTTAATGGTGCAATGCGAAAAGTCATGAATGCCCCTCAGACTGTTTACTTGGAATTTTGTAGGAAAACTTTACTCTCTCTCTCTCTTCCCCACCCTCCTACTGCCAGCCTGACCACCACCCCGTCGATCGCCCCAGCCACATGTCTATATAATCACGAGAGACTGTTTCTTTATGCCTAATCTTCGCTTGATCTCAGCGACCACCCCGAGGTCATCGTAAAGATCGACAGTGGCGATCAGAGCAAAAGTAAGAAAAGCGACAAAGCAGCAGCAACAGCAATATTTGGCGCAAATCGAGCTATGAGTTCTGGAAAGACGACAAGAACGGTGGAGGTGGCGGGTTTAATTTCCCAGTGGCGGCTGCGGAGGATCCACCGTCGAGGCTGATTAGTCAGTTTTTGTCCAGGCAGAGGGATTCTGGCGGCGAGATGTCGTTGGATGTTGATCTGGAGATGGACGAGATCGATCGTGACCAAAACCCTAGAAGTTTACCTCCTATCGCTGAGACTCCAAGGATCTTGGATGATAATAACCGAGTTGCGAATTCGAAAGAGGTGAAGGTGTGTTTTGAGCCTGATATTGTTGAAAAGAGACGCCAAGACTCGTCATCTGATGATGAGATGGATGAAGTTCGGCCTCAGCAGTATGATACCAGGAGGCGTTCGTCTAACGTCTCGTTTGTTGCTGAAAACAACAACGATGTGAATGATAACGGCGGTGGAGGTGGCGAGGTTTTGAAGTAGGGATTGAAAGGTAGAGAAAGAAAGTCAAAACCCTAATTTTTAAATTAGGGTTGGAAATTAGGGTTTGTGGAGTTGACTGAAATTTTGGAAAACCACACAAGTGAGTAAAGGACAAGGGGGTATTTTGGGTATGAAAATTGCATAAAGTAATGTGACAGGGAATTTTTTCACGGAGTTGGCCCTGCCGTTAAATGTGTGTAGTTGTGTGTAATGCGGGTACAAACCTCGGGGAGTCAGAGTGTAATTTTTAAAGATAGCGGTAGTGGAGTGTAATTACGTAAAACTTCAGGAGTGTTTAGTGTAATTTACCCTTCTATTTTTATGGCTGGTTGTGTACAGGAAAGTATTGCTGCTCAAATCCTTCGGATCATGACATTCCAAGGAAGCAGGTCCCAGTCATCTATACCAAGTTACAGATTAAGGACCGTCAAGTTTTAATAAAAGGGCTCACTGAGAGGATTTACTGCTGGTCTACAAGACATCTCTCTTACGCTCGTACAATCCAATTGGCAACTTTCGTTCTCATGGGCATGGGAACTTATTGGTGCTCCGTTTTTATCCCACCTAAAAAGCATCATTCACAAGATTGAAGCTAAAATTCGAGCTTTCGTTTGGCATGGTGGTAAGGATATCAAATATACTAAAACTAAAATTTGCTTGGAAGAAACGATGCCTTTCCAAAACTGAGGGAGGTTTAGGCCTGAAAAACTCTTAAAAAGTGGAATAGGGTAGCTATTTGTAAAAACACATGGGACATTACCAGTAAAAAAGACTATCTACAGGTAAAACAGTTTCATACCTACATCATAAAACAACACCATTTTTGGACTTTTAAGGTCCCTATCAATTTGTCATGGACTTGGTAGGCTCACATCACCTACAAAATTGGAGATGGAACGAGCACATGGTGGTTGTGGCTAGATAATTGGACGCTAGGAGGTTCCTTATTGGATAATTTTGGACATAGAATCATAATGATTCAAGGATGCATGTAGATAGTAAGGTGGCAGTTACCATTGAGAATGGCTCTTGGCATATGCCTAATGTCAGTTCACAAGCAATAAGAAGTTGGACTGAGGAAATTACTACAATTGCTTCCTCTCAGATGGAGTGTGATGACAAAGTATGGTAAAATTTACATAAAACATTAAGTTTACAATTAACTGTATCGGAGAGACATTTAGAAGAATTTTTTTTAAAAAAAGATAATTGTCTCATCCCTTCTTTATAGAACGTCAAATATATATATCTTTTAACGTCGCAGTTTAAATAGTCAAAACTTAAAAGAGGCCAAAGTGAATTAACTAGCAGATCATTTTCACTGTTTTGAGCCAAATCTTAGGAAAATGTACCACGCGAATTTCCCCCCCCCTAAAAAGAGTGTGTCCTAACTCCAAGCTCACTAAAACCCTAGCTAAACCCAAGTCGGGAATAGGCAGAGAGAGTAAGATAAAATGATGATTCGTTGCCGTCATACCTCGGCCGGACAGTCGGCGCTGATTAGAAGTGTGTGTACGGCGGCGGAGGCGAAGTTGGCGCCGTCGAAACACAGTGAACACGAAGGGCGGCTGTATAAAAGGCTGTCGGCATTAGGTGCCAACGGTGGTTCGGTGGCAAAGACGTTGAACGAGTATGTCAGGGAGGGCAAAGTTGCCAGGAAATCTGAGCTTCAAAAGTGCATCAAGGAACTCCGCAAGTACAAGAAATACCAGCATGCCCTTGAGGTAAAAATTGACTTCCCTTTTCTCCATTCGATGCATCGTAATTAAGATTGAAATGCACTTTTTGTCAAGTCAGACTAGGACAAATATAACGCGAACAATCAATATTTACATGTTTAAAAACTGTTGTAGGATACAGTAAGTCCTCCCTCCGTTCAATTGGATTTTCACATTTGACGTTCAGCGAAAGTATACAATATTTCTGGTATACGTAACCATTGAACCAAAAAGTCAAATAACGAGGTTGTATAGCAAGTTAGGGTAAAGACGACAAAAAAATCAGTGTTTACATGTACTCCTTCAATCCTAGGAATTCGCAAAACAGTCAAGGGGAGAAATTTAACGGAACGGAGGCAGTAGTTGATAGGGACAAGAATGATGGGCTGGAGGGAGTAGTAACTTGAGAAGTGAAAGAACCCCTGATTGCAAGTTTGAATTTTGGTTTAATGTTATTCGAACTGACAGGATGCATAAGATCTAACTACCTCCAAAATGATCTTCCCCTGGGAAAAGAATCTGATTGGATAGAGTTGTTGGACGCCTGAAGCATAATGAGATGAATAGGGTCGATGTGCATGCTAGCATACCTGACCTCAAAGTTTGCATACCGTAATTGCATCTAGCCGCTTTGAAGCACAGACACCTCTTATGGGTCAAGTATCGTGTCCGACAGTTACCGACACTCCGGCACCTCATCGACACCTTCGGACACATGTTGGACACCTCACAGTGGGTGTGTCTTGTGGGTTGGGTGGGGGGGGGGGGGTGTTAGGGTCTGATGTTTTTAATTATTGGACACTGTTCAGGAAGTGTCGGACACTTCATGTAGAAGTTCCGACAATTATGGTTTTGATTTGAAGGGTTGGGGTAGAGTATGGGAATCGGTCGAGCTCCAAAAATATCAACAAATTGTATATGCTTTCCTTTGCTGGCTGCTGCAATGTTGCCTATCCGAGAGGGAGACAAAGACAAAGGAGATGGAGGATTTCACCTGCTTCTTCTTTCTTTCTCTTTTTTGTTTTCATCCCTTTTTCATTGTAATGGACTTTTACATTTGTTTCTTATTTCCTTTTCTACCTTTCCTACCGTTTCCTTTCTCTCCCTGTCCTTTCTTTTGCAACCAAGAACGAAGACTACAAGTTTTCTAACTTCGTACCAAACAACTTCTTCTTATTTTAGCTACTCTCCTTTTTTCACTGTTACGGAAATTGATGCTGAAATCTGTGTCTTACTTGATCTTGGAAATGGATTCAACTTCAGCTGGGTAAGAGGACTAAACCTTTGTGTAACGAAGTGTAGCAAGGCTGTGTACAAATCTGTGTGGAAATGTATCAAAGTATAGCAAGGCGCACAAGGTGGAGGAAACTTGACTCAGTAGTGCAATGTTACAGTTGAAATGTGCTTAAAAACACTCACAGTCACACAAATATGTATATATGTGTATGGAGTCATGTACCAACGAAATTTAGCAGTATCCTGTGGTGTCTAAAATTTGGTTTTTGGGAAATTAGATGTCCAGTGTCATGGTATGTGTTGGCGCGGTGTCCATATCAATGCCACCTAGCATCTAGGGAAACATGGTTTCGTTTATAGACATCTTGCTTGCTAAGGAAATGTTGAAAGCTGAATAGAACGTGTTCGGAATTGGTGTTGAAGTGTTTGACACCAAAAGAATAAAGTTTATTACCTCTTGCCTTGTCCTTAATATGGTTAGCTTGGATTTTAGAATTGATGTTTGAATGGCATTTAGATCATCAAATTGTACGTCAAGGTAATTTGTTTAGTCGTTTTGTAATTCCAGCAAAATCTACCAAAGATCAGAGCTAAGCTTATGTAAATTTCCTCATGAACAACATGTATGCTTCTTCATCCAGATGTGTTTTTGCTTGGGAAAATTACACTCGGTACCCCTGAGATTTGGGTTTGATATGCTCGCTAGCCCCTTATTCGAAAATAACGCTGGCACCCCTTTGTGTTTGATGGTGTTAAATTTTTGGTTATAGTAACTCAATTGCCCGCATAGGATTAATGAATTTTCAAAAGTTAACCCACCTCCCCTCCCCGTCCTCCCACCACTGCCAACCTTACGCCCGTCACCCCCCCCTCTCCCCCCGCTCCCGCCCCCGCCCGGCTGCTGTCACCTACCACCAATCTCCACACACACACACACCCCCTGCGCGCGCGCGCACACACATTGTCGTCAAGCATGCGCACACCCCAACACCACCCTCCCTCCCCCCCCCTCTCCCCCACACTCTCTCTTGTTGCTCACACAAACTGTCGTCTCACACACCCATGACACATACACGCACTGCCTGTGTGTGTGTTGGTATGGGGTGTGAGCGCCAGTAGTGGAATGTTTAGGCAAAAGGTGGCGATTGTGGGTGTGGGTAATGTAACCCAGGTTTGGGTTTGATTTTGGGGGTTCATCGAGATTTATTTTTGTGTTCTTATCAAATTTAGCAACATTTGACATCAAGATAATGTGTGTGTGTGTTGTGGGGGGTTTTGTGGGGGGTGGGGTGGGGGATGGTGTTGGGTTTGTGAAACACGGATCCTAACGTCACGGGAGCTCAGTGTAATTTTTGAACAAGAGGGGTAGCTAGTGTATTAAACCCAAAACTCCGGGGTACCGAGTATAATTTTCTCTTTTCGTTTCTGTGACTCAAGTATACTGAAATTGATATCGATAATCATGCTAATCATCTCATCTTGTTATCTTTAGATCTGAGATTTGCAATTTGGTTTCCTCAAGTAGATATTTTGTTTCGGATTCATTATCCCGGGAATTTCTGAAGTCGTCATTTGGTGCAGATAATGGATTGGATGCAAATACGGGATACAAACTTGTCGCATCATGACATTGCAATATACTTGGATCTTGTATCAAAAGCCAAGGGGTTAGCTGCGGCTGAGAACTACTTCAACAGTCTTGAGCCATCAGCCAAGAACCAATTTACTTACGGAGCTCTCCTAAACTCCTATTGCAAGGAGAAAGAGACAGATAAGGCACTGGCTCTCTTTAAGAAAATGGATGAAAAGAACCTTGCTTCTAGTTCTTTGGCTTTTAACAATCTGATGGCTCTGTATATGAGATTAGACCAGCCGGATAAGGTGCCTCCTTTGATACAAGATATGAAGAACAGGAGCATCCCGCTGAGTACATTTTCCTATAACATCTGGATGAACAGCCTTTCCTGTTTAAATGATATTGAGGGAGCAGAAAGAGTTTTGGAGGAGATGGAGAGGGAGGACGCAAAGGAGTGTGATTGGAGCACATATAGTAACTTGGCTGCAATCTACGTCAAGGCTGGACTTAATGAAAAGGCTGATTTAGCTCTAAAAAGGCTAGAGAAAGAAATGCAACCCGGTAATCGTCAGGCTTTCCAGTTTCTGATGAGCTTTTATGCTGGAATTTCTAGTCTAGGCGAGGTCCATCGAATTTGGAACCGCCTGAAGTCGTCCTTTAAAACAATTAATAATTCGGATTATCTTGTTATGCTTCAAGCTCTTGCTAAGCTTAATGATATTGATGGGTTAAAGAACGGCTTTCAAGAATGGGAACCGAGTTGCTCCAGCTATGATATTAGGTTGGCGAATTGTGCTATAGGTGCTTACCTAAGACATGACATGATCGATGAAGCTGAACTGGCCTTCCAAAATGCCGTTAAAAGATCATCGGGAAACTTCTGTCCGGCTTTGGAAATGTTCATGGGTTACTATTTGAAGAACCAGCAACTTGATTCAGCTCTGAAATGCTTGGAAGCTGCTGTATCTGGAGTCAAGAGCGATGAATGGCATCCTAGACCTGAAACTGTTGATAACTTTTTAAAGTATTTCGAAGAAGAGAGAGATGTCGATGGTGTCGAGAAGTTCTGCAAGATGTTAGAGAAAGTGGATGCCCTTGATTCCAAGGCCTACTGTTCATTGCTTCAGATATACGTAGCTGCGAATAAAACATCATGTGAGATGCGCCAGCGGATCGAGGAAAGTGGGATTAAGCTGAGCTCTGAGCTTGAGAACTTGCTTGAAAGGGTATGCCCGGATTCGCTCGAGGTCTAGAGCGGAGGAGAGACTTGACTTAGCGTGCCTTCCCTTATTTGTTGGGTGAAGTGCTTAATTGCTCAGGAATAGCTGATGACATAGTTGGATGGCTGCAATTCAGCAGAAATGTGCTGCATGATTTCTTGTAACGATGGGTTGATAGCATGGTCTTCGGTCTTTTCGACTTCTCGTTACTCGTTAGTAACAAACATTGCATTATGAATTAGTTTGTTCAGCATCTGAATCGTACTTGCGCAAGTTGTTTCTGCTGTTGTTCTCTCTTTCCTAGTAAACTTTCCGGGGGAATAAAGTTCCTGAAACAGAGCCTTCGCCGAATAACCCAAAGGAGAGTACGGTAACCGTGGTGTTAAATACCTTTTCCTTTATAATCCAAGCAATCCTCGCAGAATCATGTTGAACCTGCCAAGCTCACAATTTGATGTTGAACTTTAGAGAAGCTCGTATATCAGAATAATTTTGTCCAGTCTTTTCCATGAAACTGTGTGACCTATGAAGCTCACAACTGTCATCTTCACACGTCAAATGCACGCATACGCCAGATTTACGCTGGGTGTTGGCCCAATGAGCTTGGACTTTAGTCTCTCCTTGTTTGTTTGACTGGATCGAAGTGTTTCAGATCACCTTCCCGCCTTTTCCAGCAGCAATGGCGGGGGTGGATTTACGTTGGGGTGTTTGCGAGATGAGCTTGGACTTCAGTCTCTCCTTCCTTGTTTGATTGGATCAAAGTGTTTCAGATTACCTTCCCGCCTTTTCTAGCAGCAATGGCGAGGATTATCTAACGCTCCTCTGGGGTTGAAAAAAGTGGCATCAGTTTCACCCGAACGGACTGTCACGCCCCGACCCGGAGGCGGACCTACACATACTATTTCAAAATATTCCTACTTACCAGAAATATAATATCCAAAGAATTTTACCAAGAACATAACCTCAAAATGATAATCAGAGCTCTAAATGTATCCCAAATCAAAAGCATTTGTATTTATCCTCAAAGTCTAATAAATGCAGCGGAAATCTAATAATAATAGTCACTTCCCAAACATTGGGGTTACCAAAAGCTACTTAATCACACTATTACAAGTTCTCATTTTCAAGTAACTAAAAAGAGTCTACAATTAAAGAACAACTCTGACTCATGCTTATAGATAACTCATCTACTGATGTCTCGGCTTAATTACCTGAAATGGGAGGAGAAAGGGGGGTAAGCACAAAGCCCAGCAAAGATCACACGCACACACCCACAGAGTACAACGCAGGAATCCAATAATTTATAGCTGAGTCCAACAAAACATATGACAACAAAGTGCAAGGACGATTGAGAATCTTAGCACGACCAATAATCCCACTTCGGGACATTCCAATCCGTCAAATATCAATTCAAAGTCAAAGTTAAAAGAACACATTCGAATAATTGAACTAATAATCGAATACGATACAATCACGTAATACGTGACTGTAAAGCACGTTAACCTAAGTACGTGAAGGTTCTAAGTTCAAAGTTTGCATACCGGTAGCAATTGCCATATCATGTCATGGCATCACGTTAACCTAAGCACGTGAAGGTTCTAAAATATTAGTTCAATTTAAGAGGTCAAACGCACTTCAAAGTATTTCCAGTGTATAAAGAAACTGAACATTAAAACTTTGAATTTCAAAAAGAATAGTCCAATGATTTCCGAAAATACTCGATATTATACTCAAATCGAAGAGAACGAAATGACGAGTTCAATGAAAGTTGAATCGCCTGAATCTGAGTTCGAATGATCATAAGATTTTGAAATAATGAAATATGGGCCCAAAAGGTTTACTAAAATATGTTGCACCACAACAAGATGACACGTGGCACCACACATGGAGTATTGCACGCCCAGAATGGGCTGAAAATGTTTGCTTTCCACCAGCCACATTCTAACACGTGGATTGGCTTGGTTGAAACTTGGAAGAATTTGACAGAATGAGTACGGTTGTTGTCGAGCAGTATATATGGAAAACAAATAATCGTTCTACTGTTACGAACAACAAAAATCAGAAGACACACAATTCAATGGTGCGCCGGCAGTGAAACAAACATGTAATTAATGGAAGAATTGCGGCCTTAACACGTTAACTGAACAATTAGAAAAATTTTCAAATCCAACAGCAACCGACTGTTGCTATCGGCGTAGAAATAATCAATACATGAGCACAGTTGACTAAGAGTAATCAAAAGGTATCAATTTCACGGAAGCAGATATAATACATGTAATCCTTACCTCAAATTTATATAATAGTCTTCACCAAATTTGCAATCGCTTCCGAAAATCTCAAAACCTAGATATTATAATTAACCCACTTACGTTAAAATCTTAACAATCACAATTCTAATATCATCTAATTCATCCTTATAAAAGTGGGTTCAAGAATCTTACCAATTGTGCACAGAAGATTGCAATCCTCCAAAACCCTAGTTTCCTTCTTCTTCTATTTATCTGTAACCAAAACTGAATATATCGTAAACAGACTTGGCTAGCCCTTAAAAGTCTCTAAGTTTGATAATTAATTAAAAGACCCCTAAATATTCATTACTTATTCTAAAATACCCCAAAAATAATTAAATTTGCAAAGATACTCTAAATATAATAATAATAATTTAATTACTAGTTAATTGGGGTGTTTGCGAGATGAGCTTGGACTTCAGTCTCTCCTTCCTTGTTTGATTGGATCAAAGTGTTTCAGATTACCTTCCCGCCTTTTCTAGCAGCAATGGCGAGGATTATCTAACGCTCCTCTGGGGTTGAAAAAAGTGGCATCAGTTTCACCCGAACGGACAGTCTGATTCGAGGTTTTGTTATTTTTCTTTCTGTTTTTTTTTATCTCTTTTTTTTAAAAACAGGTTGGAACCTATACTAACCAACATCCAAGTACATACCATTTCTCAAGTCATAACCATATATACTTGACTCTGTGTATATGTCTGTCTTCTATATTTTAATTTCTTAATTTGCTTTTGATACATATACTGGTCTTGTTAGGACCAGTGTTGAGTGTTCTATAATTAGTTGAACCTGACTGTCGCCATCAATGTTTTCGTCACCTTTTGAGTCGATCATTAGCTACGTCACCTAACAACTTTTTATCGCTAGAGGGTACTAAATCACCTTTTTCCTACAGCAACCCTTGTTGTTAAACCAGGGTATCCGGACCTTGGTTGAACGCCAGAAATAGTGTTTAAAAATTATGCAAGGGTAATGGATAATGTAGAGAACACTTCATGTAGAACAAATGTACTTGTATTAAATAAATGGGATGGGATTCCCTGTTAAATAACTATTGTCCCGAGCCTAGAATTTACCATCCTACGAATTTGGATCCTCTCCTTGTAAGGGTAAACGGAGGATATATTGGGGAGGCTCAAAATCTTCACTCCCCAGCAAACCCCAACAAAATTTATAAGAAAAAGAGCTGCTTAAACTACACAAGAATAAAAGGCAGGTTACATGTATTCCATATCTGCTTTGTGGTGTTCCAGGGCAATGCTGGCAAGAGCAAGTCTATACGCTGTAGATTTTAGATTCCTAACCAGAACATATATCTCCTCTCTCCTCTTCTTAGCAGGAACTGCCTTCCATTGCTCTTCTCTAAGACAGGCTAGCGAAACTGCCTCGCATAGAGCCCCTGCAACTGGCCGCTTGCTGCATGTCCAGATATACCGAAAGAAAAGGAGGAGGATGAGAACAAGATTGCCAAGGAAACAGATCCTTAAGAGTCATAACAAAGATCAAGGCATGTACCAAAATCACGATAACTAACCTTCCTCTAACAAATCCACTTGTTACAAAACCAATGGGACACCTATGAGACTCTCGGGCTTTAGGATCCTCAGGTTCTCGAACTTCCCATTTACCAGATAGTTGCTGTGCAAAATATGATCTTAGCGAAGACTGAGTTATTTGAAGTTCCACGTTCTTGTCTGTTCTGCATCATTTACAAGCAGGACTATCGTTAGAATAACACATGGCAGTCTCTCTTCTTTTATCTGGACAGGATTACAGATTCTTTCATAGGATCAAACACCTAATAACTGTTAAAACAATTATACCGAACATTGTTCAATACATACTCGCCAGAAGAGAAATGAAGCTAAACAGAAAAAAAGTATCAGAGTTCTGTCTGAAGAAAAGAAAACACATCACCAAGCATTTGAAATGAAGACATGCAAACTGTTTGATGAAGACAGGATTCAGTTTGTGCTTTTTCTGAACAGTTTTATCTCCTTCCATAAATGTCGAGGGTTATAATCCATGAACCCTTCCCCTTTTCTCTAAAGCAGTAAAAGCAGAGCAAGAATCTTTCCTTTTGGCCACATTGGCCTGGGCTACAAGATATGGACATCACTCTTTGTATAATGATGGATACATCTTCCTCCCTCAAAAACCGAACTTACACATTATAGTTTAGACAATCATGAGAAGTGCACACTTTATCAATCAAAGGAACGAGCACATTCGTGAGAATTTGGACAATCGCGAGAAGTGCAGACTGTGTCAATCAAAGGAACGAGCACATTCACGGTAAGTAAATATGAAAATACCTACCCAGATGTCCACAATGTTATATCAGTGGGATGAGGTGCACAAACAACTGCTCCCTCTTCAAAAACACCATCCTTAAAAGCATGGAGAAGAACTCTCAGGAAACAAAGTCTTTTGTCATTATTAACTGTGGAGATGACCCTACTAGAGCCCTGGCTGAGCATTACTTCATCCTTCATCAACTTCGAAATGCATTTCTTTTTATCAGGAACAGCTGGAAATAGAAGCAAATGATCACCGCTGATACTATGCAAGAAATGCACGAGCATGCATGGTGTCCTCGCCACAATGCCCCGCAATGGAACCCCATGACCAGAAACTGCTGGTATATCATGAACTCCAGAACTTGAACTCGTCAGTGGATGATCATGGACCATATTTTCAGCACATAATTCTCCAGGATGACTTTGACTATCTCCTAGTAGAATAGATTTCTTGTTCAGAGTAAAGCAGATGCTGTCCCATGGAGGCGGAATAGGAACTCTTAAAGGTCTCATACATGAAGGACGACGACTTGCATCTTGATCAGAAGCAGCTGCTTTGGTCGCCATGAAAGAAGAGTATGCATTGCAATCAGGAAAGTCTGAAGGAAAATATGGTAAACCACCCTGCAAAACAGCAGTAACTTATAGATTCTATGTTCTGAAAAAACCTTCCTCAGAAAGTAAGGTTTGCATACCTCACAAGCAATCCAATGCTTCTCTCTCAAACCTATTGCACGAGCACCATTAGAGATGAGGGGTATCCAAAAGGCTTTGACCCAACTTAATGGGAGTATAATAGAGCATCTGGAAAGGATTCCACGTAACACTGTTATTAGACACTTGGATAATTTCTAGTTTTTAGATGATGCTTGTATTAATCAAAGTGCAAAGTTCAAAGTGAAGCATGATCAATTGTGTCTAATATTTGTATATGACACTAGCAAAGCAATACGAAAGCAGGTCATCTAGAAACAGCTATTGATGGTCCATAATTGCTAGCCTCTGGGCTTCTTTCACAACTTGCATATCCTGGGAATGACACAGACGACGAATTTGTGTTCAGCATTTGTAAGTGATGTTAGTGAGGCAAAAGGAAAGCAGGTCATATAAAAAGCAGCTAACGTGGTTCATATTCTTAGCTTTTAGGCTTCTTTTACAATGTAGGAAACTTCTAGACAAGCTTTATAAAAGAAAATATTGTCAACGCGTACAAGCAGTTATTTACAGTATACTGGGGGTCCAAAGCAGATATACATCAAGAACATCGGGTATAGAGAGACAACGTCAAGCTAATTACGAAACTTTGCAACTTCTGCTCACACACAAACTCAATGAGCCCCAAGAGCATGAAAGATTTTTCAATGTAGTAAATTTAATGAAAATCCAATTGAAAGAGCATCTGAAGTCTTTTTAACACCGAATAGAATATAATTACCTTAGTAATGACACCTTCAGATTACTGCTTCTTAAAAGCAAAATAGGGCACAATCTAGAAAACTGCCCATCAGTTGAAGCATTCACTTCCCCTGAACTATGACCACCAAGGCGAAAGAAACCCAAACGCTGATGATGTTTTTCCATGCAAAGAACACTTTCTTCCACGGGAGGACACAGACATGTAGGGGCACCCCACAAATCCATAGAGTCAGATAACTTACTGCATTCTTCAGCTTCCAAACATACTGAATTGTGTCCTTTAACTGCTTCTGGAACATTTGCAACACCTTTCTCAATTAAGACACGAGGATCACTGACAGTAAGAGAGAGAACTGCAGCAGACGAAACTTCATCTTCATTCTCAAAAAAGTTAGTCAACTTAAGTCGGGTTTCACTGTAATCTTCAGCAACTGAACATTTCTTTAATACTGAAGAATGCTGTGAACTACTACAAAGCCAATGAACGCAGTACACCGTTAATTCTTTAACTTAATATAATATGAACAAGAGAATAACATTGAATTACCTACACGGAAACAGGATGTAATATCCTTTGAAGAAGCTGAGATGCCTTTGAACCCATTACTTCCAAGGTTGCAAGCTGATCCTCCATTGATATACAATTTATTAAGCCGCCAGCCTCGTCCATCTGGAAATAAGCAAAAATACACATTATCGCTGTGCATAGAGGTGGCCCCAGTACACAAAGTACCCACCATCTCAGGATCTGAGAAAGGTTGATATACGCAGCATTATCCCCAATATTGTGGAGAGACTGATTCTTTATTTCAAACATGTGAAATCTAGATAAGGGTGGAGCAACCTTAATGTCGTCCAAGGTGCACTCTCATGTTTATCAATGTACATCAGCCATGGTAATATTACATAACGCTACTATATTTCACATGCAAGCAGAAATCATATGCATAACATGTGCGGTACAACACAGAGATGAAATATTGACCTTTTGTCAAAAATTAAATTTCAAGTCTGGTCTGTCAATGTGACCAATATAAACCAGTCTAATCTCTGAAAGTATTACAGGTTTCGAGTGTGGCAGAGAAAGGACTAAATTTGCATAGCTTACCTGCCTTTGACAAACAGATCTAAGAACCTCGTATCCTTCTCTAAAGGCTGAAGCATGTATCCATATCCACACCCGGCGGGTGGAAGAACAGCTGTCTATGTTCCTTGGGCCATCACGTCCATCAGTGTTGTGGCCCGCTGCATCAAGACGTGCACCCCTCTCTTGCAAAGGTCGCCACATATAGGTCACTGGAGCAATGGCACGAGAAGGTGATGCTTCAAAATGATGAAGCTGCCAAACAAGAATATCAAATAAGAAAGGAGGGTCAGATCTTCAAGCTGAGGCCAGCTTGGTGTTGCTTTAGGTTCAAAAGAACGCTTTCTCGAATGCAGAAAACTGCATATGAGCTAAAAGTTCAACTGTCAATGCATTTTTTTTTTTAACACAGGAAACTGCTCAGACTAAACAGCAGTTTGCAACCAAATGCATCGAGTAACTGCGCTTGAACTTTGAACTCAAAAACAAACCAAACTAGCCTGTTATATGCTATCCTTCTCAAAATGTAATTTGGATCACCCACCATTGCGCTTGCACAGATAACACCAAAAAGTACATTATGGCAGATATCTTCAGAATGCACTGAAGCAGAAGGCACCAGTACCGCTTTTAGAATTGACAATAACGAACCCTGTAGCACATAACATAACAGGTATTACAAAGAGCTTGAAAAAACAAGAAAAACATAAAGTCTTTTACCCTGGAGCCTGAATCAACTATTCACATAGGTTGAGCAATAACTAAAGAGGACTTGAAATCAGAATGACTGCACGCATAAAAGTAAGGATATGCCTGCCTCTGAACCCTCCAATTGGACAGCACTAGAGTAGCTTGCATCATGCACGACCGCTTCTTGTTTTACCCACTTCAAGAGAGCTCTTGAACCCTTTCCTCTGTGTTAATATTAATAATGCCAAAAAAATATATATATCACGCTTTGGTTAGTTACTCAAAAATGTAAATGTAAATGAAAATGAAACGTCAGGAGTAGTGCAGTCTCTTGATGCCATTGCAAACACTTACCCCTTATATCTACATTAAAGCTCCGTACTTTTTGTTAGTTGTTAATTAAGAGCCAAAAACATTACCTGCCCTGCAAACCAAGAGGAAGGTGGAAGCCCCAAAGCTTAGTCATTGTGAACCGCTTCG
Organism: Escallonia herrerae; assembly: GCA_033070095.1. Classification (NCBI taxonomy): domain Eukaryota; kingdom Viridiplantae; phylum Streptophyta; class Magnoliopsida; order Escalloniales; family Escalloniaceae; genus Escallonia; species Escallonia herrerae. The sequence goes on from JAVXUP010000196.1 coordinate 219,152, forward strand.
CATGCCACATGTGTGTTCTCAGCCTCTTCGTCCCATCTCCTGAAGTAGAAAAACCACTCGCAGGATTCTTTTTGAATTCATTCTTCCGACAAACATAACGTGGAATCTTCTTCCCGTCATTCTTCAAAGTGTCCTTCTTGCTTGAATCAACAACTCCGACTTTCTGTTTCTTTCTAGATTTGTTCTTTGTAACTCGGTTGTCATGACTAGCAGTTCTTCTTCTCTTGTTTCTGCGTGACCGAAAATCATTGTCCAAACGGTTTCCGACAACCGAGTGAAGGGTCTCGAGTTCAGAAGCCCGTGACTCTGCAAACTTTTGTACGTTGAGGGTACGAGGAGGTGGGGCTGCTGACACTCGTGGTTGCTTGCTTCCTTCCACGGTCATTGTACCCAAACAACGACGTACTCGGTATTTTAGCTTTCCTTAAATAGGTTTTGCCACTGCCAATATAGGTTGCACCCATCTAAGCATCAAGAAGTGGAGAAACAAAATTCGAAGTATGCTCTTGTACTCGACTCGATTATGCTCTATTTACTAAGAAGCATGGACACGAACACCGCGTCCGACACTGACACCGACGGGACACCGCAATTTCCAAAGCGCCCTCTCCTTCACCGTCCAAACAGAAACAGACACAGGGAACTCTTGCAAAGTCATAAAATTACTTCACTACGTGATTTTTACAAAGTCACACAACTATTATCTCTTTCCATCGACCAAGGGCTCAATTTACATCAATAGTGTCATCTTCGAATGTACCGAAACGAGAGAGATAAGAGAGAAAGGAGGAGACCTCAGTAAATAAGGAAAAAAGAAATAGATGAGAGAGAAAGACGAAAGTACATGTTGCTGGAATCCGGCGACGACGGCGAGATCCTCCGGTGACCAGTTTGGGTGGGTCGTCTGCTTCGTTCTCTTCTCTTGACGCCGCAAGAAGAGGACTCGGAAGACAGCGGTAATTAGGGCTTCCTTTAAATAAATTTATTACACACAAACCTCATAAATAAGTTTGAAAATTTATACTTCGACCCCAGACGTTTGGATACTTCTTCGCTAACTCTTCACACATGCTTTTTGTACGAGATAATTCTAGAGACTTAAAAGTAGAACTCTAGAAAGATATGGAAACATGTAAATATTTAAATACTATTGTATATAGTTGTAGATATAATATATAAACCGTAAGACCAAATGTATTACGATCGTCCATTGAGGAGATGGATAAGTATAAATAACTAATGCCCTACTTGACCAAACAATTCTCCAAGCAAACTCTCTGCACGTGCTTCTTGTACGTAAGAAAACTTAGAAGAGAATTTTAGAAAGGTAGGGATGGAGACTTGTAAATGTCTAGATACTATTCTATATGATTTTAGAGATGAAATGTAAATTGTGGGAGATTAAGGTCTCGTACGTTTACGTTTTTTTGTATTGTAATTTTGTAATGATGGTAAAAAGATGCTCTTTTTTTGTACTTTTATCATTTTGGATATTGATTTTGGATGCATAATCCAAATAGTGCCGACAAAAGGGAAAACACCTCCCCTTTTTTCGGTTTTTGCCGACACAATTGAATTCATTGTCAGAAGCCTGTTGTTCACCCTTTTCCCTCATCCGTCTCTCTTTTCACCGTCTCTCTCTCTATCAATAAGCATTGTACCATGTGTAACCCAGCGCCGAACAAGGCTCTTTGAGAAATGCATCAGCGAGTGCTATCGGTCGACACCGCCGCTCAGCTCCGGCAAGGCATCGGCTTGCTTCTCTCGAAATGGAGTGCGCTTCAAATGACCGTCGATAACAAGTGGGGTGGCCGTGATTCTCAACCGCTTCGACCCCGCCCTCTCCTTCGAACACCCCTACCCCCCTAACTAAGGCCATCTTTGTCCCTTACAAGGAGTGCCAGAAGCCTGACCTCCTCGCCACCTCCAGCGGCTTCCTCCGCGTCTGGCGCATCTCCTCCGATGACGACAGCCACGACAACACCGATGGCCTCGCGGGTTCAACTCACTCTCCCTCCCCTCTCTCTCTATCTCTAAGTCACACACACAGACACACGCAATAATGTTATGTATGACTGTGTTTGAGTGCATGATTAGGGTTTTGCCATTGAAAAAATTGGGAGGAGGAGTACGATAAATGGGAGCCTTCCAAGTTGGTTTGTCAATGGGGAAGAAGAAGAAGAAGCAAGAGGGAGAAGACACACGGATGTGTGATGATCGAAAAGGAAATTGAGAGTGTGAATAGGGAAAAACATCTTCTCTGATTTGGGAATCATCCTCTATGATTTGGGATTCCTGCCGAAAAAAGAACCCTATTGATTTGGGAATCATCCTCTATGGTTTCAATTGGCATCCTTGATGTGGGAGGAAAGATCCATTGATCGGAGCAGCAAGGGTAATACCGGAAATAATAATGGTAACAGTAATGAGAACAGAAATAAAAACGGTAAACATACAAAAACAACTGAAAAAGGTAGACACAAAAAAGTGATGAAAATGATAAAAGTACACAACCATAATTTGTGATTGAATATGAAAATATTGAAAACGAAAACACAATACAAATACACAAACAAAAAGTGTAAGCGTACGGGGCCTAAATGTATCACCGTAGTTCGTTAAGGGAGTGGACAAGTATAAATAGATAATGCCTCACTTAGTCAGGGCATAGAATGATCCAAACATTTCAGCATTCTTGTAATATCCTGAACTTCAGGAGCCAGTTAAAAATATCATCTGGGCTCCAAAAAATAAACAGGCCCTAATTTTGAGTAATACTCGGGTATTAGAAGCTTGTGGAAGATTAAAAGAGTTTTGGGGCAAAAATATAATTTTTAAAAATTTGGGGGCATTTTCGTAATTTTGAAAAATCTTGGGGGTTAATTTGGAATTTTGACAAAAATTGTAGGAGTGCCACCTCCTAGGATGAATCACCTGATGGTTTTTATTTATTCATTATGTGAGTTTGATTTTATCCTAAATAAAAATAAAAAAAGCCCAAAAGGGGAAACCTTTTTCCTTTCGGGAAAGGAAGAAGAACAGGAACCAAAACAGAGAAGGAAGAAACAAGAAACAGGGAGCTCGCGGCAGGCAAAAATCAGAGAGGAAGAGGAAAAATTGAAGAAGTTTGAAGGGTAATTGTTCTACCCTATTTGGTTTATGTGATTTGGTGTGTGTTATGTGGGATCAGAGTACGTTTCTGTGTGTGCGTATATGGCTGTTCAGTGTATGAGGATGCAAAGCCATGAACATGGCTGTGCCGTGGGTGTATATAAGTGCGTACGTGTAGCTAGGTGATAGTGGGTGTAGGTGATGAAGGTGGGTACTGTGTACGAGGTTGTGTATGTATTCAGCTGTGTGTTTTGTGACCGTGTGTTAGTGCGTGTGTTCAGTGTGTGTAGGTGCGTGTTCTTGGATGTGGGTGTTCAGGTATATGGATTTGTGGGTGATTATGTGAGTAGTGGTGTGTCTAAGATGCAAAACTCAACTAGTGCAAGAGATTGTAAGTGTTTAGTGTGGGTTTGGAGGTGCTTTAGAAGCATGGTGATTAGGATGAATGAAGTGGGTCTCAGCTGAAGGTGGAAGAAGAGTGTGTGCAGCTGAGGTGCTTTAGTGTGTGTTTTAATCCAAATAGTAACCGTTTTTGTCGCTACAAGAGAGTATTAATTAGGCAGCTTTTGACAAATTTATAAAAATAGTTAGAATCATAATTGGGCAAAACTCAAAACAGTAACCCCTAATAATTTTACGAGATCTACGCTCTGAAAAATTTTGGGAATTTTTGGAGTTTGCAAAGGGTGCTAAATTGGGGTATCGATTAAAGAAATTTATCGAATTAATTAGCATAATAAATTAAGTTATTTTAATCTGAAATTTTTATGGAACCTCTATTTTATATATGTGATTCATTATCTAAAATTTCGGGCCATTCTGAGGCCGATAGGTATTTTTCACAAAACTGGCCTTTTAGCGCTCGGTCCAGACACCGATTCAGGATTTTCGGACGAAAATTTTTTAAAATACTTTTTAGGCCAGAAATGACATCAGGATACTTAAAATAGCGGTTTAAGATATTTTTGAGATTTTTTCGGTGCCGGAAACCCCAGGGGTGTTTTTGGTAATTTACCACCCCGAAGGGGTATTTTGGTAATTTTGCCTATAAGAGGTATTTTGAAGTAAATTTACATACAGTAAGGTTATTTTAGTGACTTTGCTTATGGAAAAGTCATTTTGAGAATTTAAGTGTAACGGGGGTATTTTGGTAATTTGCCACCCCGAAGGGGTATTTTGGTAATTTGACCTAAGAAATGTATTTTTGGATAAATTCACATATGGTAAGGTTGTTGTGGTGATTCTACTTACGAGAAGGCCGTTTTGAGTGATTTAAGTCCGATAGGGGCATTTTGGTAATTTTACCTCCAGGGGCGTTTCGTAATTTTACATACCCGGAGAGGGGGGGTTCATTTTGGGAGTATGTGTGAGTTCGTATTAAGTTATAATCTTGTTCTGAAGGCTGTATTCTAATGATTCGATTATTTCGTTTAGGTTAAAGCTAAAGACTTCCGGTTAGGATAATTTAGTTGCGGATCCAGGTAAGGGATTTTATCTGAACCTTGGGTAAGGACTTTGTCCGAACCCTTATTCTATTGCTCTTACTCGTAAGTACTCATTTGATTTATTTATGGCTAATGCCGAACTCTGAATTCTGTATGGCTATCAGCATGTTATTGCCCAGAAAACCCTAATATTGAACCTAACTGAATTATTTGGAATTCTTGTGATGTTCGCATGTATTGCATGCTGAGCAAAGTTGATCATTGTCTGTATCCATTCTTCTGAATTGTTATGTCCAAATCTGATATCTATTCGCAATCGTCTTTGTTGTTTATCTGTGATTTTCTTCTGAAAATTCTGGTTTCTTCTGAAAATTCCGAATGCTGACTTATGTCAGTATGATTATTGTTATGAGAACCCGAATTGATTTCGGGGATATGAGCTTATGTTAACGCTCATTGATATTGTTAATTTCTGTGTTGACCTGGATACCTGTTTAGTGGGGAGGCGGTATAAGGTGGTTGAATCCTGCATGAAACGCAGGCTAGTACCCAAGTGGACTAGTAATCATTTTAGTACATCATGCATGAGTACACTATATGAGCTTGCCATAATGGCATTGCAATCGCCCATGATCAACATTTGATTTTTGATTTTCTTTAGCTAGAATGATTTGTACTTGGGTTGAAAGCCCTTGACAAACATTCATTGTACTTAGCTAGAAGGATTTGTACTTGGGTTGAAATCCCTTGACAAGCCTTTATCGTATTATTTGATTTGATTTCTGCTCGGATTGAAATCCCTTGAGCAAGAGAAATTTTTGTGGTACTTGGAAATGCGGACTTGAAAAAGATCTTTTATTGATCGTTTTGGATCTGTTCTGATTGTTAATATTTATTTTGGTATCTATTTCTGATGAACTTTGTTCAGTTTGGGTAATTATTGAATTTTGATCGTTCAAAGTGTCTTGAAAATCATCGTCGGTTGGATTTTTCGGAGTCGTGTTATAATCTCTTTTGTAGTCCTTGTACGACCTTACTGAGCTCTCAAAAGCTCACTCTCCGTTTGATTCCCTTCTGTAGGTGACGATAAGCTGTAGCAGGTTCGGGAATGGGTTAGAGTCTGCGTGAGGTTCCGGTGAGCCCACCACTACTGTGTAGGGAGACCCCTGCGTGGGTCAGTACTGTAAATTCGTTATTAGGGAAATTTGAATTGCGAAGAACCTAGGCTGTAATAGTTTAAGTTAAGCAGTTTGTGATCTAGTATTTTGAAGAAATTGAGTTGATGTTGAATTAGATGATTTGAAATATGCATTAGTGAACATGTCTGACAGGTGTGATGTGATCCGGTAGGTTAACGACCCGGGAGTTCGGGGCGGCGGAGCTCCTGATTTCCTGGGGCGTTACAATTCTCCAAACAAACTCTCTACAAATGCTTCTTGTACACATGAGATAATTTTAGAGATTTAGAGGAGAACTCTAGAAATGTAGGGAGACTTGTAAATATATAGATACTATTGTATAAGTTCTAAAAACATAATGTAGACCGTAAGATCAAATGTATTATTGCCGTCCGTTGAGGTGGTGAAGTAATATAAATAGCTAAGGTCTCACTTAGTCAAGGCATCGAGTGATCCAAACATTATAGCATTCTCCAAGCAATATAATGAATATCATTCTCTCAAAGGGACAGGCTGACTTAGCGTTCTAGCTGAGAATTGATTTAGCTAAGTGTTGCACGATCGACTTAAAGAAGTCTTTAATGTCGTGACAGGTGATATTATGAAGGATATATATATATATATATATATATATATATATATATATATATATATATATATATATATATATATATATCAGACACGTGTTGAGGTGCCGGTAGGTATCAAACACCACGCCTCACCCCGTATGAGGTGTCAATGCTTCTTAGGCTTTAAATAATTGACAGTAAAGCTAACAGAGACTTAACATGAACAAAAACAAGAGTCCAACATTACTCATAACCTTACTGACCAATAATGAGTTCTTTAACCGTGTGCTCTCCCCGTTTCAACATTTTTGTCATCTTTGGCTCTCTACAAAATTTTAGGCCAAAACTTTATCATCTAAACACTGAATCAAGTTCAAGTAGTAACTACTAATCTAATTAGGTCATTTGATAATTCAAACTAGACCAAAAGTAATGGATAAAATCAATGTTCAAACTCTACTCCGAATATTCGCTAAAAAACAAATGAATGAAAATTTGTATAAAGGAGTATGCACGATTTTAACTAAAACATGCAACTGGAAGGAGCACGAGAAACGTTATTCACCAAACGAATGGTAATTTCGAGGATAACTTACATAAAAAATAAATAAATAAGTTTTGGCCAGTTTCGTCTATAGCTGCTCCACAATATAGACGAGTGTCAATGGCGGATACCGCATTGTCTTAATTGATTGTGTTTTGATGGCAGCGACAATGGTTGTTGTGGTGGTCGATGGCAAACTGGGTTTTTATGCCTCTGGATAGGGCAAAAAGGGAGCTCTAACTTTTTAATTGCACGTTTAGTTATTTTTATATGAACTTTTTATCAAAGAGGTTAAAATTCTTAAACGCATCGTGTATTAACGACAAATACTGTGCACGAGTGTAAATCATTGTCCAAAATCATTTCAACCTGCAGCGAGCCTAGCCAAGTTGATTTGTACTTTTTATATAAAAAAAAAGTGTGTACGAGTGTAAATCATTATCCAAAAAATCCCTCAAACTTTTTTACTATCATCATTATGGCCCCTGAAAAAGACTTTTCATATGTTAATGCTAGATTAATGGTTTCTCTCGTTAGATCCATTTGTTAATGCTAGATCAAAGCATCTATCCATATTTCAATTATTTATCTCTATATTTTATTGTTTATCTAATCTATCTACTTCAATTTATATCTACATCAATACTATTTATAAAAACGAGATGATTTAGAACATTTACCGAACTTAAGCATCCTTAAGTATTTACAAGACATCCACTGAGTCTCATTTATTGTTGACTACTATGGAAACATAACAATAGCATCACTATACTACATTATTTGATAAAATAAGGTCAATTAATAGTTTTATTTATTTGTTCAATGTATGATTACTTTTTGTAACCCTTCGTATATCCCTCTTAACACAATAACATTAACTTTTGATTTTATCGTCAAAAGAAAAATGTTATTTTTAGGTCCTTTACTTCATCTCTCCACTAATTCTTTGCCTTATTGTGGTTCCTCGTCTGATTTTCCTACGAGTTTTACTTTCTGATACAATTCAAATATAACTCCCAATAATTGGGAAATACCCGGCAATCCCAGTCAAACTGGGAGATCAATGATTATCTTATTAGGGATTGTGACGTGATCATCGAGGATTCTAACGCGATTCTAACACATCTGGCCCACTGCCCAGTCTTACTAGGAGTCTTCTACTACAACTATATAAAGGGGTCTACCCCTCTAGGTATGAAACTACACAATTCATGCTTTTTCAAAGTTATTATTCCGTAGATGCGCTCTGATTTAAGCATCGGAGAGTTCTCCGTCGGGAACCCCACCCGGCGGTCACTCATTTTCTGTTTTGCAGGTCATCGGTCCAGGCTCGGGTTCTGCAATGTACGCGGAACATGTTTTTAACAGCAACAGATTGGTGCCATCCGTAGGACCGCCAGCCTAGCCGATTAACTGCAAGACAATCGCGTTGTAATTTTTCAGAGGATGAAGCTTACCGCCAAACAGCACCGACGAGTCCTGCCTGACGGAGTTCCTCATGGACAAATCGTATGACGGGCACGACCTGCTCCGCCATAATCAATGCCGGTGCAGCACCTCCCCAACAAGCTCTCCGACACCGTATCTCGATGTCCTGTCGTCAACGGCGCCACCGCTGCAGAGTGGCTGGAGAACAAACATCTCAACAAAAAAAATGGTTCAGAACGGAACAAGCAATTTGCAGCCAAGCCACCATCAGCCCCGCCATCGTCACCGCAAAGCAGAGAAGGAAAACTACGGGGTTGTCCAGAGCTTGCTGCAAATTGCCGCACCGCGCCAAAAAATACAGTCATCGCCGATAGAGTCGCGGGCACCATAAACCGCCAACCACCGCCACAAAGCTGCCGGAGCAGCGACACAAGAAAAAAATCAAGCGCTATCAGCGCCCTCCACCGTGACCTTCTCCGCATCCCGTCGTCCACTACAAGCCAACTACGACGGTGCCACTTCACCGACCAGCGCCGAGGTTGACTTACAGTGGCACCAACTTGGACTGTCACCGCCGGGAAACTGCCGGACCATCCACAACAACCCAACAAAAAACAAAGGGGGGGGGGAAGAAGCAGCAGATCGCCGTCGTGGTGTCAAACTCTTCCGGCAATGAACCGGCTCGGCACCATCGCGGCCTCTCCCGACACCACGCCGTCCACCATGATCAGCAGCTCGGTTGCTGCCATCCAAAGAATCTGCTCTTCCAAAATCGATTGCAATGACGCCCCTTCACCAACGTCCTCACCACCACAGGTCTCCGGCACCGTGCCATCCAAGACCGTGACGATGCGGTAGGCATCGCCGAGCTACGCCCCGCCGCGGCCTCGACGCCTCCATCATCGGTACGTGGAGACAATGACGGCGCCCCTCACCGTCTAGTTCAGATTTGCGTCGTTCAGCTCCCGATCTGCGACACCGTGCCCTAAGGGAAAGCACTAACGTCGTCCACCACGATTTCGCGTGCCGGCAGACATCTTCTCTGGCGTCACGTCGTTCGAAGCGGTTGCCAGATCTGCCATCACTACCTCGCCATGGCGCCGCTACTCCCTGTGGTGGTCCGATCTGCCTTTATTGCTACCTTTTGGTCAAAGATAAAAATGGGCAGATAAGTCCAATGCCTCTTTTTTAAATTGAGTATTTCTCCTATAAATATGCATATTCACGTTTTAGACCCATAGTCTTATTCATTCGACATATGCCATATTTTAGAAAAGCATTAGACTTTTTGCTTGTGAAAAATGCATATGTATTCTTAAGAAGCCATGTATATTTGAAAGCATTAAGCTTTTTACCCGAGATAATGGCCTATTCAAGACCTACTTGGCCTCATTTATTTAACATATGTCGTACATTCTTTAAAAATGGCATATACTTCTTCGTATATTCATCGCTAAAAGATTAAGCGACTATGATTCTAGGTGCTAGCAAGCCTCTTAAGGGCTGCTTCTCCTACGCGCTCATATATTACCTAGATCTATGCAATTTATGGTCTAGCATTATGCAATTGCGTCGATTAGCGCATGCACGTCACAAGTCGGGGCTTCCGATTGCTATGACATTTTAAGCTCAAACACCCTGTCGGCTAACCGAACAAAGCCCTAATAGAACAACGGTATCTGAACACCCCTCTTATTTCTGTGTTAAAAACGTAGTTGTATTTTCATATGCTTTAGTGCTTCAAAGGCTATTTTTTCAGTCACGTACTTTTTCTTGTTGCGACGGCTTAAACTGCGCCAACAAGCATCAACAGTGACGTATAAATCGCTTCGTAAAGCGAGGAATAAATTCACAGCACCCTGCGACTAAAAGTCACGCCTAGAGTTTCTGCTGCAGCTTCTTGCCGACTCGGCATTTCTTATTATCTCGTGATGTTCAGTCACGTAGTGACCTCGATCAGTGAATCAGAGAATATCGTCAGCCTCTGCTAATAAGCATCACTAATATGCCGGTACAACTGCAAGCTCAAGCTCATGCGACCAGCAAATTGAATCTAGTTGCTTCTCAGTATATTGATGAACTACGACAGCTACTCTACTGATCATCAGTGGCATCTTGCTCGGACGAACTAGCGTCCTCAAGCTTTATATGCTCGTCCAATCTATCAGATGGATTATGGTCTTCTATATTACTCCCACAGGTCTTCTTGTGACCGGACTCTACATATGGGCTTAAAAGCCGTCTTTATGGCCTTCTCAAAGGCCGGGGGCTTTATATTTCATGAGATCATTCTTATACAGGCTTAATGCATTGTGTCTTATCGGACAGGGAGGTTTGCCACAGCGACCATATTATGGGCTCCATGACCCGTGCCTTCTAACTTGGCATCGGGGCAACAAGGACGAGAAACCCCGAGGGCACAAAGGACGAGAGTTCTAAGTTCCGTCAAACCTCCAAGGGAGCGTACAATGAGAACTCTAAAGTTCCGTCAAACCCCCAAAGGCGTGTACAACGAGGACTCTAAAAGTTCTGTTAAACCCCCGAGGGCGCGTACGACAAGAACTCCAAGTTCCGTTAAACCTTCGAGGGCGTGTAAGATGAGAACTCTTAAATTCCGTCGAACCCTCGAGGGTAATTGCATGAGCTCCGGCTCCATCCGCCCCCGAGGGCCCGTAAGACGAGGACTCTTAAGTTCTGTCAAACCCCCGAGGGTATTTGCATGAGCTCCGCGCTCCATCGGTCCCTAGAGGGACGAACACCCCCGAGGGTGATAGGATAGAGCTCAAGTTTTATCCGAACAGTTTAGCCACAGTTCTAACCCGTGAAACGGCAAAGGACTGTTGGACTTCATCCCCCCACCATTCTTTGTCAATTCAAAATCCAGCCAAGCGTGAGTGCGAGGCTTCTTTGCCAGCTCTTAGCTGATGATAAGAGTTCGCGACAAAGTAAAATGCAAGCATGTCATGGTCGGCTCGAGCTCAAGAACACACACTTGCACAAAATGAACACCTTCCAAAGGAGAGGTGACCCCTCGAGGGGACATTCAAACACTTAGCACATGCAACAACTTGCATGCACAGCTTTGTGTCCTCTCCCGAGAGAGGCTACCACGGGGCACAGCCCCTAAAGGATCTCAAGATCCCATGATTTGTCTTTCTAAAGATGATTCTGAATAGCCTACTCAGACGACATTCTAAGACTTAGCTCTTGAGAGCTAGGGTTCTAGCGCCCTACTTGGGTAGGTTCTAAGGCTTAAGCTCCCGCTTAGGTCAGAGCACATGGAAGAGAGAAATATTATTACCCCTACAAGTGGATGGGAATCACTTACAAATCTGATGCATGTCTCGAGACACCAGGTATAAACTTCCTCAGCCAAACATTTTAGCTAAGGAAGTGGGGGGCTTATGATATAACTCAAATATAACTCCCAATAATTGGAGAATACCTGGCAATCCCAGTCAAATTGGGAGATCAATGATTATCTTATTAGGGATTGTGACGTGATCCTCGAGGATCCTAACGTGATCCTAACACATCTGGCTCACGGCCCAGTCCTACTAGGAGTCTTCTCCTACAGCTATATAAAGGGGTCTACCCATCCAGGTATGAAACTACACAGTTCATGCTTTTTCAGAGTTATTATTCCGTAGCTGCGCTCTGACTTAAGCATCAGAGAGTTCTCTGCAGGGAACCCCACCCGGTGGTCACTCGTTTTCTGTCTTGCAGGTCATCGGTCCAGGCTCGGGTTCCGCAATGTACGCGGATCATGTTTTTAGCAGCAACACTTTCTTTTAAAGCAGATAGAGATTCGATTCTACAGTATCTATTAAGATATCATATAGAATACACACAAGGCATACATTGCATACAGTCGGCAGTCGTTGTGCGGATGAAACATGATACAATATAACTTGATTATATCCTTATAATGTTCATCTATGTCATACTTTTAGCCTTCTGAAAAGGCATGATTATAAATATAAAAATGTGTACTTTTATTAGTGTTCATTAGTTTAAGTAAAAACTAAATAATAAGAAGAGGAGAATCTATTGCACAAGGTGTCATTACCACGAAGTACAAAAATTTTGCTCACTTGACGATATATGATACCTGAAGCTTACTTATGAGACAGTTCTTGAAAAAAGTGTCAATGGTGGTATGGATAATAAACTAACAGTGCAAATAATTGATAAATGCACGTTTTATTGTCTAGTTGCTGAATTCAGATCAGTTTCAATTTATATAAAACTAGTGTTGATTTTTAAATACACACTTAGCTTTTGCTTGAGTAACTGTGTGTCTTTGTTTGTTGTTCGGACTTGTTAGGTGTTAAATGATGGGGCTTTTGAATTCTTTGTTGTATAGCATAAATGCTTTCAAAAGTATGTTTGATAAATGTAGCTAAAGATTAGCGTTAACATTTAAAGCCCTAGACAAAACACAATATGCGGAAGCTAAAGTTATTATCATTTATGGTATTAGCGATAAATTACAAAACTAAGTTTATCGAATCATTGCTTACTATTCGATTCTTGCTCATTGCACTGATCTACAATAATAAAAACAACAAAATTCGAAGAAGTTGATGATGAAAGAAGCAAACGTCAATGTGAGTGGCGAGGGAAGAGTGCAAATACACCAACTATTCTATTACAAATACACATCTTTGCATTTTATTTGTTACAAATGGATGCTTGAGGCCAGCAAAGTGTTGCAACCGTTAGAAAAAGTTTATCTTTTTCAACATGCATGTGCTATACGCGCTTGTGTGTCAAGTAACAGTAATAAACTTTTTGCAATACCTCATTTTACGTTTGATTTGTTGTTGACCAAGGCGAAGAAGGACGAAGGAGACAGAAGATCCAAAGGTAAAAGTTGCATTATGAATCGAATTTTTTATCGTGCACATATATGATATTGAATTAGCAGACCAACTGATTGATGAAAATGCTTGTTCAATAGGTTAATGTCTTCCTCATCCATGAGTTGAGAAATTGACCAGAAAGTCGATCTATACTTGGAAATAGTGTTTGTGTTTAAAGGACTATGATTAAGGCGGTTGAATATGAGAAAAAAGCAAGCGGACGCAAGATTTTCTATCTTTAAGCATGAACAATGCAAATTTAGGGCATGCTGTCATAAGGCAAGCAACATCAAAGTTAATCATGCAAAGATGGACAACGCGTGGGTTCAGCTAGTCCTCGTGTGATTGTTAAGTGTGGTGATTTGTGGGCAGGACCTCAGACTTTAAGCGTTTGTGAAGTTCATGAGACTGTTTGTCATTGTCAACATAGTAACATTCAACGGTGCAAGTTTGCTTTTAGTTGTAATCTTTTTTTATGTAATGAAAGTAATGGAAGACTTGGGTTTTCAATGGTCTATAACAATTGGCAACTACAAAGCTGAATATACCATCATTCATAAAATAATGAACCACTATATTTGAGTAAACCATAAACTTTTTATACTGCACAATTCAAGGCAGCCAACTGCACCAAAAGATCAAATAAAATACACGAAAGTAGTTGTTCATCGCACTACATCAACTACGGTGTTCAAATCACCAACCACGCCATCGAAAACTATTAACCACAACCTTTAGGACTGATTCCTAGCTTGTGTCTTCCCCTTATCCTTAACAGTTTATGTCTTTAGAGTATGTGCCTTTCCCTTATCTTTTGCAGCCTGTGTCTTTTCAACTTGTGTCTGCCCACTTGGTCCTCTACCCAACGTAGCTTACTCAATGCAACTTCAAGTATATCCCCCCTTCCCCCCCTTTTCCCGCATTGTTAGTCATAACAACCCAAAAAGCATTATGAGAGATTAGTTGGTTGCCTAACTTTCAGGCACCTCCTACGTACGACGATAAAGAAAGAAAGAAAATAAACATAGAGTCCTCGTAACAAGTTTTTTGGTACTTTGGACCGTTGCTATTGACTTGTGCTGTGCAGTTTCAAACCCAACACCGTTAGATGTATACTCAACCCTTACACCACCATCCTCAGCCCCAACCCTAAACCTTCAAAATTTTCAGGCATAAGACTAACATCCTCAAATTTTTTAACCCCTAACACCACCACCATTACCTCCAACACCATCATTCTCTATCAATGGTTCTCATCTAAATCACCTTCACTTACCATACTAAGTCTAAACCCTATGGCCAATAGTGGAGGATATATGATATTATCACTGCTAATGGGCCCATGTTCCAGATAATATATCATCCCATTTCCCCTTTATAATTATATAACGCATTAGTTAAACCATGAATGAATGTCTTAAGTATCATATATTACCACAATGCTAGTACAGGACAACTCGAAATCATACGTGTCTTTAAGTTCTCAGTAGGATAAGAAGTTGGGATCATATTGAACATTATCTACTTTATCCCATATCCAACATCAATCAACATAACCCTAATTTTCAGCACCTTAGATCTATCAGAATCATAATCGACAACTTATTGCTATCTCAAACACTACTATATATCCATGGCAAAACTCGTAAATGAATAGCCTTTTAGTAGGTCGACTTCAAATTCCGTCCAATAAAAGTGAGAGAGTTAGATGTTGAATGGAAACGGTAGATATGTTCATTGTATGAAGTAGGCAGTTTATATATGGAAGCATATACGACATTTCATTAGTTATGTTAACTGATCCATTGGATTCAACACTTTATTGATGTCAGGGGGCCATTTGGAAAAATGGAACCAGAATTGTGTATTTGCAACAGAGGTAAACCAGGATGGCTGTATTTGCACTTTTCCCTGATAGTTTTACTAGATTGGTAGAATTTATTGAGCATTCGATCAAGTCAAGTTTGAATTGTTTCTCTCTCAAGTCCATTATAAATGCCGAAGTCTACATGTCGGCTAAACCACTTTAAAACAGCTAGCAGAAGCTTGTGATAATCACTTTAAAAAAGCTAAAGTTACCCGTGAAGTTAGCCTAGTGGTGAAACTTGCATGAGTCAAGCCGCAAAAACGGCTATCTTATATTTGACTCTTAATAAACGCATTAAACAACTAACCATCAATTGTCAGCAAATGCTCTCAGACATATAAGAAAAGGCTAAATGCCACCTAGGTGACCCCTTGTCAAACGTTTACGAGATGCATATACAGTGACCGTGAAGTATTACGAGAGATTAGTTGGGCCTCTAGTTTACGGGCACCTCATGTGCAAGACAGCAAAAAGAGAGAGAAAATAAAAATAAAATTATGATAAAGAGTTTTTTTAATACTCTAGTCTGTTGCTATTGTCTTGTGCTGTACTAATAAGTTTAAGGTTGAGTTTTTAAGGACTCTCGAACAAGATTTAAAGGAATACAAGGTAAAGATGAGTAAGTTAATTCCGACTCAACGACTCTAATGATTTTCCGTATATTAACTATTTCACTTTAAGCAGCACTCGTTGAATGTGTATAACGTTTGATTTTACGGCAAATCAAATCTATGCGTCACGACAGGCATCTTGCCTATGGTGCGTGCCAAAACTACGCCGCTTTGTATAGAAACCCATTCCTGAATCATCGTTTCTTCCCTTTCCTTGCTGCCTTCTCTTCTTTTTCACCTCTTTCTGGACAGAAACATGCCTCCCTACCCCTTCTTTCCGCTCACCATCACCGCCACAAGCTAAGACAACTCCCAGCCATTATAATAACTGGAGTAGTAGAATTCCTACATCTATCATTTGACAGGTGAGATGTCAAATTGGTGACTCAATACAACGCATCCAAAAAGTTATTCATCTTCCTTTATTTTAACATAAATGAACCCAAGAGAGGTCTTTCTTGTTAGATCTATCCAGATAATCAAACTTTGATTCACCAGATTAAGGTAGTGGGACACTGCATCAAGTGACATGTTATGGGGATTTTGAAAGGAGTTGGGGGGAAGAGAAGACTGATTCAATGGAAATTAAGATTATCTAATAGCAATAGATGAAGTGTTATGGCCTTGATGCATGGATTGAAGCTGAAGAAGAAGGGCGGAGGTAGAAATGGAGGCTAGAAGACGACGGGAACGAAAGAACTAGTTAGATGGGAGATGAGTTTAATTTTTTTTTTTATGTCAAAACGGCATCGTTTCGATGTGTACCGCAGGCCTGTGGTGATGCACAGATCCGATTTGCCCTTGATTTTATTGTTTTATCTTTATTTCTTTGTCCTAAAGATTTTTAATAAATACTATATCATCTTATCATCATATGAACGTATATAGTTTCTCACAAGATTTGCCGATGAAACGCTTGGTACGATTGCACCTGTGAACCAATACACGTACATAGGAGTCATCAACAATCAACGTGTACTCAAGAAATTAGTATTCACCGAAATTATGGTGCCGGCTGCCGATCGATAACCGGCAAGCTTTGGTGTAGATACGGCGGTGTCTGGGAGGAGGTTTAGCCGTCACGACTAGAACCATAAACCCCCCTCACGCATTCTGCTACTAGCAAGAAAACACGGCAGTGTCTGCTAGTATTATTTTTCTTTTTTCCTCTGACGTCACTTTTCACACCTTTCACCAAGATGAGTAGGGCGGAGCACTAGATCTGTTCGTCTTCTCTGCAAAACCCTATCGGATCAGACGAGCAATGGCGCTTCAAGATTATCTGCTCCTGAGCCTCCTCACCGTAATCTACGCAGCCACACGCGCCACCGCCACTGCCGATTCGATCCAAGGCTGCGGCGGGTTTGTCGAGGTAGACTTCTTGGATGCCCTAACTAACTGATTCCTGATTCTTATTCTCACGCTAAATCATATCTGTGTTGGTTTCTTCTTTAATGTGTTTCCTTAGGCGAGTTCAGCTTTGATCAAGTCAAGAAAGCCGACTGATGCCAAATTGGACTATTCTCATATCACGGTATGATTTCGACTCTCGTCTACCAATTCATTGTTGCGTCTTTTTTCATTGTATTTCTTGTATTCTTCGTGCTTCTCTTAATCCTCAGTCCGTGTTACTAATATTGCTAGAGCGTTAGATCTATTATTCTCTTTGATTCACCAATCTAATCGCTGCAAAAGAACTATTGTTATTTGTGTCATGGAAGTTAGTTTGGCAGTGTCGCAAAAGAACTATAGTCTGTTTGGCAGTGTCACAAAAGAACTATAGTCTGTTTGGCACTGTCGCATTGTACTCTCTTTTGGTGACTAGGTAATAGGACACGCGACGGTTATTCTCTAGTTATCTCTAAAAACTATGCATTCTGAGGCCCATTACTGGATTTGTGCTGTTGGTGCTCTAAACGAAATGGGGAATCAGTTCTGAGTGGAATATTATAGGCATATTACTAGGTTTTAAGGGAGGTTTTATTGCATATTTTATTGTCAAAGTTGCAGCGTGGTCTAACTTATCGGAAAGATGAAAAAAGGAACTGAGCAGAAGTACGTGTAACATTGTTCTGCTGCTGCATGGCAAGGAGAGTTAGTGTCATAGTGTTGGTCACCAAAGTCTTTTGACTGAATCGGTACACACAATGTACTTACAGGGCAACTGTGCTCATACTTGAGCTGAGAAATATGTTATTTATTGAATGTTAGGTCGAGCTTCGTACATTGGATGGACTGGTGAAGGATAAAACGCAGTGTGCTCCAAACGGTTACTACTTCATTCCAGTTTATGACAAGGTAAAGCATGATACGAACTGTTGGTTCGATTCTCTTTCTGCTTATCTCAAGCTTTTAGAGCAACTAGTATTCTTCAGTTCTCCTATCTAACTTCTTTTTGTTGCAGGGTTCTTTTATGATAAAAATCAAGGGGCCTGAAGGATGGTCATGGGATCCAGAACAAGTTAAGTACCTGGGCTGTTTGGGGTTGGGTGTATTTCGTAAAAGCTCTTGCTATAAAGTCTGACACAAAGAATTCTGTTGTAGGTTCCTGTTGTTGTAGATCACACTGGTTGCAATGCCAATGAAGATATAAATTTTCAGTTTACTGGGTTTGTCCAAATTGATTACTGTTCTTAAATGTTTTTGTTCGTATTAGATGTTTGTTATTTCACTTCTAGCTACGTGCATAAGTGCATTCTATGCTTTGAATCTATTTTCCAGATTTTGTTGTTTATTAGCTCCTTTTGTTGCTTTGCAGGTTCAGCATCTCTGGAAAAGTTGTGGGAGCCGTTGGTGGAGAGAGTTGCTCACATAAAACTGGTGGTCCATCAAATGTCAATGTTGAGCTCTTGTCTCGCACGGGTGATCTTGTCTCTTCTGTTTTGACATCACCTACGGGAAGTTACTCTTTCACAAACATTATTCCAGGTATGAAGTGTGATTGCCATTCGTTCGTAGATATTGCTATTGTGCAGGACAGAGTTACTTCAGTGGTTGGAGAGTTCATCTGATAACCGCTATATATTTGTCGTGCATATTCCTTTGCGATGATTAGATTTCTTAAGTGAGAAAGAAAAAGAGTTGGAATAAGAAACATCTGACATTGTTATGTCAATTACTCTGGGTTTTCTATCCTTTTCCATCTGTCATACTCCCTTTTGCACCATTTGGGTTGAGAGAATAGTAGGAGGAGATGAGAGGAGATGTTTTCAAGAAATCTTCTTGTTCCACTGCTTTGTTCATACATCGAGGAGGGGAAAGAAGAGAAGGAAGGTATTAGGAGAGAAAATAAAACTCTTCAAGCCAACAGAGATTTGCTCAAACATTGTGGTGATTTCTATAGAACTTTAGTGTAGGGCACAAGCACATGTAAAACAATATGGTTGGGTCCAACCAATTCATTTGTTAGCTTCCTTTTATATAGGCAAGTGGATTAATATTTGAAGCCTTTTTTAATTTTACCTCTCATCTTAATCATCTTCTTCTCCTTTTCTTTTCTAGTCGACAACTAAACGAATCATTGTGCTATTTGTGTCCTAGATTCATGTTCTAATGATAATTATTCTTGGATGCAGGAAGTTACCAATTACGTGCTTCTCACCGTGATTTCAATGTTGAAGTTAGAGGTTCCACAGAGGTCACATGTCCTATTTATTCTCTTGCCCCCCCTTCCCTCTCTTCCAGTTCAGTATTTGCTTATATGTCTTCACTTGACATAGTAATGTTAATACTTCTTGCAGGTGGAATTGGGGTTTAATAATGGGGTAGTTGATAACATCTTCTTTGTCCCTGGATATAATATTCGCGGATCGGTAGTTGCTCAGGTGAATAGTCCCGAAGTTGTCTCTTTTGCCGTATAGGTGCAGTATCTTTATCTTTCTCTGTACCTTTAATGCTTCGGTAAGGTCGCTTCATTGTGACCTGCAGGGCCATGGGTTCCAGACACGCAAAGCCTCTCACGAAAGTGGGGGGAACTACAATGACCCTCCCTATATCCCCGCAATCGAGGAAGCCTTGTGCACTGGGCCGCCCTTTTTCTACGTGAAATGCTTTGTAATCCAGATATGTAGTTATCCACTTTGTTTGTGGGGGCTTCTATCATATTATTGAGATACTGGAACCCCAGAACTACTGTAGCATCCCTTTACCGAACCAGCTATGGTGTATTGTTAACCTTTCGCGTAAAAGGTTGTTTTACAATTCGAATTGACACCTAGGCTGAGTCACATATGATTGATGGAAACTTTCTCTTGTAATCATTACGCGAAAGAACTCTTTGTAAGCAGCATGAGCAGTTGTCTGTTGTCTAGTCTTATCTTTCTATTATGCTAATAAAACAATGATACGACATATTGCATTCAGGATGCTGCACATATAATTGATGGGTAGATTCTTGCAATCAGGTTATTTAGCTTTGTATCATTTCCTATTTCCCTTTACCCTCTTGAAAAGAACCTGATAATAAATTGAGTTTGATGGAAGTCAACTGCTCATTCCATCTTGGATACTTTTAGCTAGCCAATTAAGGAAGACGGCAGCCAAATTATAGTTTCTTAGGTAATAAAACTACAAATGTCTAGTTGCTACATGATCAGTCAAGCTAAGTTGGGGCTTCAAACTGGCTGTCCACAAATCTAGCGATGCAGCAAGCGACAAAAGATTGTGATGGATCGGTGGCGTGCTTTTGGCAATTATATAATAACCCAATACTTCAATAGAACCTCTATGGTCTTATAACCTTTTTTTTTTTGCTGTTGGTAGTCTTTCGCATAGTAGAGCTTATGCAAGATTTGTGCCGCTTTATCTGCAGGGAAATCCTATACTGGGAGTTCACATTTACTTGTACTCAGATGATATATCTGAGGTGGACTGCCCCCAGGAATCTAATAATGCTCCGGGACAGAGAAAAGCTCTCTGTCATGCTGTATCTGATGCTGATGGGATGTTTGTTTTTAGATCGATTCCCTGCGGTAAAAGCTCCATTAGTTCTGTTCTGTTGTCTGCCCATTCATAGCGTTTGTGTAGCACATACAGTAGCTACACGAGTCTTTTATTTCGAAATGTGAATACTCCTTGTTGCTTCATGGCTGTGAGTTCTAACTGTTAAATTGGAACTTTTGCAATTGGAGCTATTCCTGTGAACATCTATATATATATATATATATATATATATATATATATATATCAGTTTAACTAAGCATGGATGTCATGACTCTTACCTTAGGACTTAGGTTAAAAAAGGAGAAGTTTAGATTTGTTTGCAATAATCGTGCACTGTCTATTTTAAAATTTCATACCTACGCAGAACACCTGATCAGTAAACCCTTTTTGGATTTTTAGCTGCTTATCGAGAAACTATAATCAAATGACTTCCCTTGCCTGATTATGTTCTCATTCACTTTTAATGGATTGGATGTCAAGCACTGAGAATGAACTGGCATAAAACCTTTTGTATTTGCAATAATTTGTTCTAGTTGTTGCATCTTATATTACTGTCCTTGTTTTTGTTTTTGCACGTACAGGAAATTACGAGCTCATACCTTATTACAAGGGCGAGAATACAGTTTTTGATGTTTCACCTCCCTCCTTGTCGGTGTCTGTTCAGCATGATCATTCAATAGTCCCCCAGAAGTTTCAGGTACTATATTAATTGTTTCTGTTATGGGATATGCATCTCTTCTCGTGGTACTATTTGACAATTTATCTGCCTTCTAGTTACTGTCAGCCCTTTGTTCCACGAGCTCATTTATGGAGTGTAGTGTTTAGGTCCAGATATCTCTATACCTAAGGAGGTGCTACAGTTCTGATCGTACTTCTTAATAGCACCCTTGAAGAGGAACTGCTGCAGTTGGTGGATTTGTTTTGTGTTGCCTTATAAATGCCACAATGCTCTGAAGTGTATCTTGTATGGCCACTGTGTCTAAAACAGTTGCGGGGGAGGTGCCATCTCATTTTAATATGGTTTGTTGAACCAGGAAACATGCCAACTCCGAAACTAAACAGTGAAAAAATAAAAAAACTTTGCAATGAAATAAGAACAGAACTCCACTGAATGATTTTCTGGCAAGAGAAGCCTTTGCGTAGAAGGGAGATATGATTGACTTTACTGTAGAGGGTAATGACCATGTTAGTCAGAGGGAGACAACAAAGTTTTACGAACAAATTTAATAGTTCGCGTAGTGATTGCCTTGGCAGTTTGGATTGATGTTAATGTGTTTCTGTTTATCTTTTGCAACTGATGATCATGAGTTTATATCAGTTTGACTAGGCAAGTTCATCGTCCTTTTGCAATTGCTTTTTGTACCGTTCTACCGGGCCATGTTTGTTTATATGTTGATTTGTGTGTGTTTTCCCGTTTGAAATGAAGATACCTTCTGCTTATTAGTATCATTTGTGCAGGTTACTGGATTTTCTGTCGGTGGGCGTGTAGTTGATGGTAGTGGCAGTGGTGTGTAAAAATTATAGTGGATGGTCATGAAAGGTCTGTGACAGATAAGAAAGGATATTACAAGCTTGACCAGGTAAACTAATCCTGGGCTCATGGCAATCGAGTTCTTCATTTCTTTCATAATTTGCCTAATTTCTGTAGAACAGATATCTCATCTTTGTTTTCTGTAGATTGTGTTGTTTCATTCCATTTTGTTGCATTGACTTGGAGCTTACTCTTGCAATTCAACCCTGTTTGGTGCCCTTTTGGTTTGGGTGAGTGGAGTCGGATTGGGAGGTCATAGGCAATCATGTCAAGTGGCATTTGTGATTCACATTTCCTCTTGTTGTTTTTCACTTTAAACCCACTTTCACTTCTAAATCTTTTTCTAGCTGCACGTAACAATCTTTTTATACTCATATATGTTTCCCCAGTGGAAAACTCGTCGCTTACTCAATCAAATATTTTTCCCCAGAGGAAAACTCGTGCCTGGATTTTTTCCAATATTTAGTCAATTCATGTGGTTCTGATTCTATGTTGTCTTAGATGATCAATCGTTCATGCTAATAAATAGTATGCAGATTTGGTAAATTAGGTGCGACAAGGCATATGTGGTTTGTGGTCTTGTATTGCCGTGGATGACCAATCATACATATCGACATTATTTTTAATCAGCGATGAATGGCAACTGTCTTCACAATATGTCTTTATCCCACCTTATATTGTGCTCCATTTGTTTTTTTCTTAGAATAGTTGTCCTTCAAGATCTTAATCTACATCTGTGCTGTTAGTGGTTTATTATGTTATCATATACTATACAAGTTACAGAACCTCATGCTCTTTTACGATATTTGTTTTGACTTGGAAAATGCGTTGACTGTTTCTAGGTTACTTCTAATCACTATACAATAGAAGCGACGAAGGAGCATTACAAGTTTGACAAACTGAAGGAATTTTTGGTAAAGTGAATACCATAATCTTATGTTGCCGAATTCAGGAATTTTTACGATTAACGTCTTCTTAAAGACAGATCAATAGAAAATGTTGTGTAATGTAATTTCTTTGGATTCGTCCTCCTACTGGCCGTCATATACGAGTTTGTTGTCCCAGTTTGTCCTCATCCCTTTCTTTCTTTCACTCTTCCTTGTAATTGATTTGTAGGTTCTGCCAAACATGGCTTCAGTTGTTGATATTAAAGCAGTCTCCTATGATGTCTGCGGTGTTGTTCAGGTGGCTAATTCTGGCTACAAGGCAAAGGTAAACTTGAATCTGTCTTGTTATGCAATCGCATCTAAAATTTTAGGAGGTAGTTGTTTGGTTGGTAAAGTTGGTCATTAGTGCCGGTGTCGTAAAATTGGAGGTACGCTGAATATGAATTTGGATGTTGTACGTGCCCTGGTGATATTGCTATGTTGGTGCGCGGCATTAGTGCCAATGTGTGGTCTATGAACCCTTGGTGCCGTTGCGGAGGTGACAACATGCATAGGACATTGGTTCTTGGCTTTGATCTTATCTGTCACACGTGTTTCATGACGCACTCCATGGCTCAGGAGTCAGGACACCTAAAGGTGAACCTGAGTAAAAGCCCTCTGAATTTAACCACTCGCTGCCAAAATTCTTACCAGCCAACCATGGCATGAGCCAACAAAAGAATGACTATCACATATGGCGAGCTAGCTTACCCTGCTTATATGATGTTCGTGATATCAAGAACAAAGTATATGCATCTTTTTATGCAAGAGCACTTGCTGCTTGTTACAAGCAGATATTTCTGTATTCCATAGGTTAACAACTCGAGAATTGGGGCAAGACACTTTGGTGCTGCATTACTTCCTCTTCAGTTAATGACACTTGGCATTGGCATGTTTAGAAGAAGAAGAAAATTCTCTACAATGGCACCCCGCATATAGCGCGCATGAATCCACCAGTGTATACTCCAATGCATAATTACGGCGACTTGCTGACGTAGTATATACATATTTATATGGTATATAGCACGAACACTCCTAGCGACACATATGACTAGAGACAAGCTTAAAGCTGCACAGAGTCGGCAGAAGAGTTACATATGTGAGGTGCTGTGAACTCGAATCCTGTGTTGCTGATCATGTGGCTTTACAAGTATCTCCATCGAACGGAGTTGGTGTCTCCACTGATCAAATTTTCAGCCTCTCAAAACTAGTCAAATCACATACTAAGAAGAGCTCGTATTGAGATCCTAGTAGCAGTATCATAGGTACCCCTATCCTCCTGTTCGTAAGATCACTTTTCGCAGTCAATTCACTCTGATGAATGTGCAAATGATAGTTGCTGATGTGCATTTGAAATTTGAGCACCAATTCCATCCCTTCTTTGCTTTCAAAGGTTATTGTTGACTAAAATCTCTGATCATGTTGCTAAAAATTCTAACAAGATAAAATTGAGTTAATATACTATGTGTCTTGGTCATTCTTATTTTGAGTTTTTCGCTTCAGCTTCTGTCTACAAAATGGTGACTGCTCTGCTAGTTAGCACGGCTTCACGGTGGCAGTGAGGGTATCTTCTAGTTATGCGTGGTGGCTTGTGGAAGTGATAATTTATAATTAGCCACATAAGCCCCGTTCACTTGTTAAGTTGTAGAGCTCGCGCAAAACACACACACACACACACACACAGTCTTAAGTGATTATTTTTTTCTTTTTGATTCTGTATATGGGCCACATGCTTATGCTCAATTGGGCCACGACCATCAGTGTGTTCATGAATATATGTCCTTTCCACGCTTATTTATATCTGTTTATAACTAAGAAAATTTTCTATGGAACTAGGTAGCTTTAACTCACGGGCCAGAGAATGTTAAGCCTCAAGTGAAGCAGACTGATGGTAGTGGTAATTTCTGTTTTGAGGTAAACAAGCCGAACTTTTGCTACTTTTTCGGTATTCGCTCCTACTTCTGCTGTTAAGTATGGTTCCATTCGAAATACATCACTGAGTGTGAAGTGAAGCGTGATTTGACACTTATGCTTCTATCTTTAAATTTTTGATGGAATATCAATTGGACTTGATCATTATTGGAAAAGCTTTAGTTTGAATATTACAAATGCCTACCTTATTATACATCTTGCCAAGTTGAAGCTTTTTATTTTTAATGGACAAGCTGCTTCATCAAGAACTCAAGCTAGTGCAAGAACTTCTGTCTTCTAGATCTATTTTTATTTACTTTTGTTGTTCCTTTTAACTTCTATATCAGCGAGTCCATTAAAAAAGATATGAAATTTGGATCGATATGAAATTCTTTCCGGGGGCCTTTTGCTTCAATTACTAGCAGTTGAAGTATACTGTATATTTGCTTGGCAGATCTAATGGTGCAAAAAATATTTAATATATGCTAAAGTACTCTTCTGTGCTATTATGGCTTGTCACTAGCTGTTTATTAATGTGAAAGTTACACTTCCTTTTTCTCAATTAGTTGCATCTCTGTCTGGTACAGGTTCAACCAGGTGAGTATCGCTTGTCGGCTTTCGCAGCCACACCTGAGAGTACTCCCGAGCTTCTGTTTTTGCCACCTTATGCTGATGTCGTGGTCGACAGTCCACTGCTAAATGTCAAATTCTATCAGGTACTACATCCCAAGACGTGAACGTTTCCTTTACCATTCCAGTTTAATAAACTCTGTTATTCCATTCTTGGAGTTTCTCTCATTTAGTTGATTTCCTTTAGCCTCGTAACAGAACTATGACATTGAGCTTCAAATAAAAATCTAGAAAAAAATTGTAATGGCGTTCATCGAATTTCCAAAATTGGTAGCTCTTAATTGAACCTTCTGACTTAGGATTTGTTATTGTTGTGATTGCGTAAGCAAACAGTTACGTGTCTTAATTATTTCAAATACAAATTTTTTGCAATTGAAGTTTAGAATGGACTTCCTACGTTCCAGGCATGTAGGTTTCACGTATCACATTTGATGTAACCCTTTTAAATTCCAGGCACAGGTTAATGTTCGTGGCTCAGTCGCATGCAAGGAGGAATGTGGCTCGTCTGTTTCGGTTACACTCAGAAGATTGGATAGTAGAACTAACGAGGAGAAAAAAGCAGTTAGTTTGACTGATCAGAGTAGCGACTTTATCTTTCCTAATGTCCTCCCTGGGAAATACGGACTTGAGGTACTTCTTTTTATGTTTTTTCCCTGTATAATACCATACAGAAAATATCACGTGGGATGAACTTCTGTTCCACCTTCTTTTGTACGTCTGTGTATGCGTTTTCTAGTTCACTCTATTTTTTTTTTGTTTTTTCCTCGCGAAGGCGGGGGGGGGGTGGTGGGGGTGTTTGAACTGAAAGCATGGGATGCATATTTCATTTTGCAGGCATATGTTGTTCTTTCTAGACATGGAAAATAGTCGCACGCTCTGCCGATTTGTTCATTGTATGATATATACAACACTTCAAATACAGATGCTTAGGAAAGAGCCCAGTGCCAACTTTATTTACTTGACGATGTGCAGTTGCATAGCTACATTAACTTTGGTCTTATTTTGTTAATCATTGAGTAGCTTGCACTTCAGAATTATTCACTTAATAACTCTCCTAATTTCTTTAACTTATATTGGCAAGCTCAAATTCGTAAACAATGCACAATCATGCACATGTAGACTCTTTTGAGTAAGTTATGTATCAAGCAAAGGCTTGCAAGTCTGGAGTGATTTTTGTGGAAAGGCATCAGGTTAAGACTCTGTCAAACACCATGTGGGGGATTGGTTTTTCAGGTATGTTAACGAGATAATTCATTCTGGAGGAAAGTCGTTTGGGGTTTGATCAGGGTGGGTGGATCTCAAGCCTGCTCAGTTTCCACAGGGTAGTTATGTGCAAGTACGTTCGTAATGGTTGAAGGTTTTGTCGCCCCAAGTACTACCTCTGTTTGTCTGAATGGGAAGACAAATGAGCTATGTAGCACAGGTGCGGCAGTTTGCCTGAAGCACCGGCACCGGGTGTGCGTCGGGTGCGGCATGAGTGCGTGTCCAATATTCACAACTTATTATTTAAATTTATTAAGTTCCAGGTGCTGCTCGGGTGCGGTTCCGATACGTCTTGGGTGCGTATCAGATATTGATGGAGTGAAAACATAAAATTTTAAAGAATTTTCAGGGATAAAAACATAAAAATGACTTTTTTTTTGTGGTGGTGTTTGGGGGGGGGGGGGGGGGGGTCAAATCATAAATAAGGAAAAATTTACTTAAAATCCCTAACTTGACAGATCTTTGAAGACGATAGACTCAGTGAGAGAGAAAGAGAAGCGGCGGTGCGGTCGCGAAGTAGCCACCGATAGGAGGCAGCGCCGTTGATGGCCATCAAACTTCTCCTATCTTTTCTGGATAACCCAAGAGGGAAAAAAAAGAGCAGAAGTAGTAGTAGAAGAAGAAGAACTCCGGCGACGGTGAACGGGCTGCAACACGCAACAGATTTGCCGTTCGTGTGTCTGCTTCTCTGATTCTCTGTCTTCCTTCACCAGACTTTGTTTTCTTTTTTTTGGGCTAATTTTCAGATTTGCATTTGGGGACTTTTCTGTTCACTTTCTTTCTGTCTTCATGGAGCAACTCCATGTATTGTGGGCCTTTGCCACTTGTGGCCTTTGGTAGTCCACGTGTGCTTTTATACTCTGGAAGTTAGATGACAAAATGACTAATATATTTATACAAGAGTTCATTAAACATATATATTTAAAAGCAAATATTAATTATAAAAAGTATAAAAAAATTAGCTGTATCCTAGCCGCTCTTGTATCCTATTTTTAAAAAATGCCGTATCGGCGTATTTGCACCCATATCGTATCCGCACCCATACCCTTGTCTGTGCTTCATAGCAAATGAGTTTCTGTTCCTTAGTGCATGAAGAAGTTGTTTCTGTCTGGCTTCCTTTAGGGGCAGCCCTAGTGCACAAGGTCCAGCCATTGCAGGGTGAATTCAGCTTAATCTCCTCGGTTGTGGAGAGAGTTTTTGTGTTTCGAACAGGTAACCTCAAGGTCATAACGAAGCAACCTTACCATTGCGCCAAGGGTCACCATCATGGCTCTGTTATATATGAAATATTACTTAGAAGAGAGTTTCATGATTGGATGCTGGACTCTGTGCCTTTCTTTGTGTTTTTAATCTGAGGCCTCGAATACATACATACTAGATGTTCTCAGGTTGCTCATTTATTCATCTTCTTTGCTATAACGAAAGTGCTTCCCTTGCATGGCTCACTGTCTCTTGGAGCTATCTTTACAATAAGCAAGTTTAAGGAGATGACGCTGAATACTATGACCTTGTGTTACATATCTGTTCATACCCTATTCTGGTCGCACCCCAAGACCCGCCAAGGGACCCACTTTGCACGACACATCACCCAGTCAGCGGTCAACTTTTCAACGCTCGAGGGTCGGTCAAAGCAACGCATGCTCAAGTCACGTGAACCATTCGTGAAGCGACTTCGGCGTGCCTTCCACCCCAAGGGGTCGGCCACCCTCTAGGGTCGGCCTCCCCCAAGGGTCGGCCTCCCTTGGGGGTCGGCCACCCCAAGGGGTCGGCCACCTGCCTTGAGCACCGACGCCGTCACCTTTGACCCCACCCCATTGTCGCGACGACCGTCGCTCGCGGCCGCACTCCGCCATAGTCGCGACAACCGTCGCTCTCGGCCGTGCCCCTTCGTCGCGATGACCGTCGCCCGTAGTCTCGATGACCGTCACTTGTGGCCGCTCTGTCGCCATGACAACCGTCGCTCACGGTCGCGCGCCATCCACGCAACGACCTTCGTCGCTCGGAGATCACTCTGCGACCCTCGTCGCCCGCACTCAACCGCGCCCCATGCGCTGCAATCATGTTATATGCCTACGGGATAGGCTACTCCTCCAGGACACTATCTCCGCCAGGGTGCCTGCGTGACTAGCCTACGTGCTCTGGCACTGGGGGCTCGCGTCGGCACCCCTAAGGACTATGACCCCCGGGTCACTCGGAGACGGGAGCAGGTCTTCGGAAGGGCATCTTGCCTAGTCCACCTGGCAGCTGGGCGTCGGGTCTTCCCCACCGCTGCCAGACCTGTGGGATTCAGTAAGGGCTTGGACTGGAGGCTGGGGCAACGGGCTACTCTGACCATGCTACCGCGGCATGATCAGTCTCCTCAGACAGGCAGAGAGATGTCGCAAGGGCAGGGCAGCACGAACTTAGGGACCGGCAGTCCAACGAAGGGTCAGTGCGTTGGCCCCCTGGCGACGTGTCGTTCCCAGGGGGCGACACATGTCAACTTATGACACATGCACATTTTTGCCTATAAATAGTGGACTTTGGAGCTTTTTCAAGGATCTTCTTCTCATTTGGACTTTTCACTTTCTCTCTCTAAAAGGAACATTCTCTCTGGAATTCTAGTGAGAGAAATATACTTGAACTCCCGTCTACGGACCCTGGACGCCATACCCTCATCACGGACTGTAGACTGTCGGTCCTGTTCATCGTCACCCTGCCTGCGCAGCACTGCCAGCCCTCACGACCTGTCTGGGGAGCCTTGTCCTCGGCCCTTGCGCCGTCCTTGCTGTCTCCCACGTTGCCTACCTGGAAGCCAACTCAGACCGCATCCTTTGTGGCACCTCCACGTATCATCGAACCATTTTCGGCACCATCAATATCCAAGAAAGATGAGAAAGCATTTGTCTTCTTCTTGCTCCACTGTGGGCATGCGCCGTTTGTCACTTACATAGAGCCCTTGCGGATTTTTTGTGTTGTTTGAGTGGCTGGGGTGAAGAAGAGATTAAGGAGATGGGGACGGGGATTGGGATGTGACAATTTTTTCTGAGTATATTCTGCGACTTGTGTTCGTGTCAATGTCGTTGTTCTTTTCATTACCTGTTGTAGCTTCACTGTATTCTTAAGAGTTTGTGGTTTCCTAGGACGTGTTTCTTTATCATAGCCAGGAATACAGCATATGCCACACCAGATATGCTTCTACTTCACTCAACAACTATCATCCCCTACTCTGTAAGAGCATTCTGGTTACATATTCCTGAGTTTTTCCAATTCCTGCTTTCTTTTTTAGGTCAAGCACCATTCCCCAGGATCCGTTTCAGGAGAGGATAACTGGTGCTGGGATCAGAATCTTATTATTGTGGATATTGGCATTGCGGATATAGAAGGAATTTTCTTTGTTCAGAAAGGCTATTGGGTTAATGTAATTTCCAGCCATAATGTAGAAGCTTACCTGACTCAGCCAGATGGTTCCCATGTGAATTTGAAGATTAAGGTTCTTCCTTCACTTATTCCTTAATTCTTTCGACTCGTGGAGGTTCTTTCTCTATTTCTTAGTCACAAGGGAATACTGTATTAACTTTCATGCAAACTTATCTTGATTTGTTTCTGTACATTTTTTTCTATTGCAGAAAGGTTCTCAGCGCATCTGTGTGCAATCTCCAGGAGTGCATGAACTTCACTTCGTCAAATCGTGTATCTTCTTTGGGAGCACTTCTGTGAAGATTGATACTTCTAACCTGTCGGTATGATGCTTACTTTTGTTCCTCTTTCTTTTGTTTACGGCATTCGGTGATACTATGTTTTATAATCTTTTCCTTTTCCCCCGTCGTTGTTTTTGCAGCCTGTCTCTTTAAAAGGAGCAAAATATCTCCTCAAAGGACAAATCTATGTCGAATCAAGCTCACTCAATGGTGTCGACAAGTTACCGGAGAATATATTAGTGGACATCTTAAACAATGAGGGCACTGTTTCCAAACTCATCTCAAATGGAAATGATCAATCACGTGCCGCTGTTTACGGATATTCAACATGGGCTAATCCTGGAGAAGAACTGACATTTGTTCCTCGGGACTCACGGTCTGTGTACTGTACTGTAGTCTTCTTCCCTAGCTATTTTTTCTGGTTTCATTGAACTTTAGTTATCCTGTATTACTGGAGTTGAGCGAAGAGCTCTCTTACTTAAAGAGAACCACCATAATTATGTTGTTGTGTTCTACCTACAGATTCGTCCCTGTTGCGGTTGACGTATGTTGTAATAACTGAGTATATATATCAACTTTTATCGTAGCTTTGGTTGATACGTTGTTACTTTGATCTTTAGGCAGCGTAAATAAGCTCCATGGCTCTTTTTTTTGTTGACATTTCTATTCATTTTATAGTGATTGTAATGTCCCAAATATATGTATAAGTCATGCCTATTCCCATTTCCCATCGTCTACAGTCTTCCTCTTCTAGTGGATGTGTCATGAAAAGAGTTGCAAAATTTTCTGCTTTCTGATGTAGCATAAAATCAAATTTCCTGTGGACGAGCTGTGTGAAAACTGATATGAGTTGTTGATTTTTCTGTGAGGTACTCTTTTTATACAAGGTTCTCTTGTGCTTGAAAACAGATCTAGATACTTGAATATGTTTTGTACGTATTCTAGGTATATGGTTATTTTATTGTTTTCTTTATCTTTGTTACTTAGATGATGCTCATTTGCGTTGCTACTATGCATTGTACGCCCTTAAACTGGTTGTGATGTAATGCAGGAACAATGGGGAAAAGAAACTCCTATTTTATCCCAGACAACATCATGTAAGCAGCACTGGCAGTTTCAGTTTGAGAATTCTCTCTTTTTTTTTTGTCAACCTTTAAATTTCTGACCTTTTTTCCTTCTTCAATCAGGTCATGGTGTCAGGTGATGGTTGCCAAGATTCAGTTCCTCCATTTGTTGGTCGACTGGGGTTGTACATTGAAGGATCTGTTTCTCCCCCTCTCTCTGATGTTCATATCAGAGTCATTGCTATGGGAGATAGCCCGAATGCTGCAATTAAGAAAGGTGATTTAGCAGTTGAGACTACCACAACGACAGATGGATCTTTTGTTGGGGGACCTCTATATGATGACATAACTTACAGTATTGAAGCTTCAAAGGTTTGAACATGCTATAATCCATAAAATTGATGACGCATATGATCGTAAAACTTGTGAATCGTGTTATTCTCAGAGAAAATCTCAGCGAATTTCGTCTACATTTTTCACAATTCATTTATGATTTTGTTTATGCGGTTTGTTTCACAGCTTCAGCAATTATTATTAGTGCTAGGAGATTAGTAATCTCCTAACAGAAACTTAGCTGGCTTAAACATCCGAAGCCATCAATATGCCAAGTTAGAGCTTAGGGAATGAGCTGGATCCGCAGTTTCCAAAGCTATATCAGGAACACAACTTACATTGCATTTACATTGATGTGTTTAACATAGATATGCTTTTTGTTTTTATTTTTTCTGCATTAACTAGGAAGGACTTTGGAGCTTTTAGTTGCTAAACTTTTTATTTGTAATTCCAGGAGTCAAAGTTGATTTCTTTCCGGACTATAGGCCATAAGTAGGCTTCAGTATCTACCATTTTACTACTAGTTCAATTTGGGTGAGAGCATATGAACTCAGCCCAAGGTCACTAGCTTCTGCTTAAGACAGTATAACTTAGTGCAAAACTGATTACTTTATGAGCCATGTCTGGAATGGGTATCCCGTTGGATAAATTTATCCTCCATTTTGCCCCCATATGAAGAAAGAATAAAGAACTGTTACAGTTTTTGGCGTTCTCTTCTTGGCTACTGAACAAATTGAGAATATAAGCCAAATGGAGGATACCATCAACTTAAAGGGAGAAACAAATTCCTCCGGAAAGAACCTCAGATGATTTTTGACATGCTAGCGCTTTATTTTCAGGTCAAGGTGTAATTTGTGATGCCTGTAAAAGAGGCCGTTGCCCTCTACGTTTTACGTCCACCGTCTGTGTGCAAGGAAAAATTAGACATTAGGAAAGGTTGGGAACCTGTGGTGATTATAGCAATTAGTTATCAACCCTTACATATTTTAGCACTCAGTAATATAAGAATCAGAAAAGGACAAAGAAAAGCAGCCAATCATTGAATTGCCCATGTAATCTAGTACTTCATAGTAATTCTTCTCTTTCCCTGCTTTACATATTAAATGAAAGGGTTCCCCAGAAAACAGGAGCATGTCTATGTGGTTATGCATGTAATGTTGCACGTAATGCCTAACATTTATATGTGCATGATAGAGCATATGGAGCTTTTCTTCATGGGTACATAACATATTGCCTAATGCTCTACCTTTTGCAGCCTGGCTATTATGTTAAGGCAGTGGGACCTCATTCATTTTCTTGTCAGAAGCTCGGTCAAATTTCTGTACATATATATTCTAAAGAAGATGCCAAAGTACTTTTCCCTGCTGTTCTTTTGTCATTGAGTGGGGATGATGGCTATAGAAACAACTCCGTAGCTGGTGCTGGTGGGAATTTCCTCTTTGATAACTTATTTCCTGGGAGCTTCTATCTTCGTCCTTTGCTAAAGGTATTGTTCCTATGACACTTCACCTCTTCAATTGCCAAATTCTCTTTGATTTCATTACATTCCCCCTCTCACCACCTCTTTTGCCCTAGTAAGTTGTAGCTTCTCTTAAAATGCCAAAATGTACTACATATAATCAACTAATGTTGGATCAGTACCTCTAGAGTTATTTGATTGTTCTGCTTTGTCTTGATTGAGATACAAATTTATGGTGCAAAGCAAGTTACTTTGGCAATGGACAATAGGAATTTTAGTGCCGGACTTGAAATTATAATTGAGGAATCATTGTTCTTGTTCCTGTAGGAGTATGCTTTCTCACCTCCAGCACAAGCAATTGAACTTGGTTCAGGGGAGTCCAGGGAAGTTATCTTTCAGGCCACTCGTGTTGCTTACAGGTTTGTCCGTATTCTCAAACATGTATTCAGTAGTTTTTCTCCCTCTATTTTGGTAGCAAGGATGCAGTGGTCTTCTATATTAGTGGCAAGGATATAGTGGTCTTCTATTTCTGTAGCAAGGGTGCAGTGGTCTTGTTCAGTTTCCTTCAACAGACCAATACTTTCAAGTGAAGTTACTTCTTAAATCACAAAAAAGGACAATAGTTTCATTTATATTATGCTGCCATGCGAGTCTGGAGTTACTATTTTATACGTGTGTGATTATATTTTTTTATCTCAAATCAGAGCTGATACTTCTCCATTACTTGCTAAGATGGTTTAATCTCATTACAGTGCCATGGGTACAGTGAGTCTTTTGTCTGGGCAGCCAAAAGAAGGTGTTTCAGTAGAAGCGCGGTCAGATTTAAAAGGGCTTTATGAGGAGACAGTTACAGATTCTTCTGGAAGTTATCGTCTGAGAGGACTCCTACCAGATACAGCCTATACCATTAAGGTAGCGAGAAAGGGTGATCTTGATAGCTCTCGTATTGAAAGGGCATCTCCAGAATCTGTTGCTGTTGAGGTGAGTTCATTTTCCTAATTTTCTTGTCACTGAAATTTGTTGAAGTATCGGTATGTTTATGGAAGCCCGTTTACTTTATGGTGTGCGACACTTTTTGACTAATCATCTCATCTATCAGCTATTGTCACAAAATACCCAGAATGTTGAGGTGAGTTGTAGTTCTTTTGTCCGTGAAATTTGTAGATAATTTTGCTTTGTTTTTGGGAGCTTGTGTATCTGAATAATTTGCAACACTTCTTGACCAATCTTATTATATTAACTGTAGTCACAAATAATCCAGAATTGGTGAACAATCCTCCGGCAAAGGAGTTTCGGATCTTGATGGTTACCCGAAAAGTTAATCCTTAAATATGTAGCACCTATCCCCAGCCCCTGCCCCTGCCCCAATTCCCCCAAAAGAAATTTATAGAGGACGAAAAATTTTTGTGAAAAAGATGCTTAATTTACCTTCATCTGTAGTTCCCTACTTGAAAAAAATCACTGGCTTTTTCGTACGATTTCTTGACTATTTGTAAAACTAGAGGTTACATATATTGTAAGTGAAAGAATGACATGATTGAGTGAAAAAAGTGAGGCTGTTTTAAGTTTTGAACTTCGTTGCACAAAGCGGGGGCGGGGGCGGGGAAGGGGAAGCGTAAGCACCAAGAAAAATCTGAGGTTGGGAGCGGCTTGAATAAGTAAATGCGTAAAGAGGATTATCATTTGTTTAGCATAGTTTACATAGATAGCAACAACAAACAAGGAGACTTTAAGGACTTGAAGGAAGAGAGAAACAAGGAATTGAGTTGAAAAGAGCTTGATTTTCATGTATTCTATCACTTGTTCCATGCATCTCTATCCAGCTAGCGGGATCGAGTTCCCATCTTAGCTTGGGACGAGATCCCATGGAGCTCCTAACTTGGGATCACAAAAGCGAGTTTCCGAGAGAGAAATGTCACCATATTAGGAGTTTCCTGCAACTAAGGTTTTGAATAACATGTTGCATATCAGGAAACAGCAGACAGGATGCACTTCACCTCTCTGTCATTCCTCCATCCTGAATGCGCATACGTTTCAGTATGCAAGTATGCTTCTCATGCTGCTAATCGCCGAGCACAATATTAATGTGCAAATAGGTATAAAAGCCGCAGCACTGATGGTCAGCGGGAAAAAAATGTTGGTGTTTATCAATATATGAATGCTGTACCATCATGTTTCAGTTAATAGAGCGAGACGTCCCCCTAATTACCTCTAAATGTCTCTATTTTTATACGTCACTCAACAACCACAAACTACCGTTAGTCGATTGTAATTTTCATATTTTGAGCAGGGTTGTTATTTTGTGATTTTCTCCACCTCGTAGTTGGTTTGTGGTGTTGTATTACCGCATTTTGAGTGTGTACAAATTCTGATTGTGGGGGTTTGCACAGATTGGATATGAAGATATCAGGGCATTGGATTTCCTGGTATTTGAACAGCCAGAAATGACCATTTTGAGTGGCTATGTTGAGGGAGCTAGGATCAAAGAACTAAATGCACATCTTCGTCTGGAAATCAAATCTGCCAGCGACCCATCTAAGACTGAAGCTGTCTTGCCCTTGCCTCTATCTAACTTCTTCCAGGTGAAGGACTTGCCCAAGGGAAAGCACCTTCTGCAGCTTCGATCTGCTCTCCCATCAAATACCCTCAAATTTAAATCTGATGTTATTGAGGTCGACCTCGAGAAAAATACCCAAATTCATCTGGGTCCAGTGAGATACTCGGTGGAAGAGGAATACCACAAACAGGTTTGTTTTAAGTCTGTTGGAAATGTAAGGTTATTTGATATAGAGGATAGTTTGTCGTAGACGCAGTAACATTGTCATTCACAATCATGGACTTGCTCTTTTTTTTCTTTTTCCTTGATGAGGAGCAATACCAATCTCTTTTAGGAAATGCAATTTGCTGACTAAGCAAAAATATATCGTCTTCCATGTCCTGCAGGAATTGACTACAGCACCTTTATATCCCATTATTGTTGGAGTTTCAGCCATTGCCCTTTTTGTCAGTATGCCAAGGTAACTCGAACGGTTTTCCCTGTCCTTTTTCCCCTCCCTTTTTAAACATTATGGTGCAACTTTTGTTTATTCACGCAACTCTGAAACCTGTAGACTAAAGGATTTATATCAAGCTACAGTAGGAGTATCAGTGTTAGGATCTGCTGCAACTGCAAAGAAAGAAGCGAGAAAGCCAGTTGTAAGAAAGAAGACTTACTGAAGATTTTTCCGTCACATAGAAGACTTGGAGATTGATTTAGGGTTGCAACTAATTGCTCAGTTTTTTGGTGGGTAGAAGTGTAGAACACAAGCTTTACATAGGTATGTAATTGCATTCCATTTTGTTTGATCACATTACTTTAATGGATGTATTACGCCAAAGGCTCTTTTTGGTAGTCTAGAAGCGGAAACAGGCAGCTTGTTTATGGAGGTATACAAGCTGTATAATCTTCTTTGATATGCATTCCCAGAACTGTTCACTCTACAATTTTCATTTTTTAAATGGAAAATTACAGTAAAGTCCAAGAGGTTAGGGTGAAATTACAGTCAATGATACTAAGTTTCAACATGTAACATACCGTGACAAAAAATGTTAAAAAGGTAAAACTTGTGTCCATGTGTTAGGGTTCTGTCCAAAAAGTTTAGGGCCCGTACGCTTACGAGATTTTTTTTTCTGTATTCTATATTCTGTTTTTGGTTTTCAGAATTTAGTATTCAGTTCTAAAATCGTATTGTGTACTTTTACTTTTTTCGTATCTACTTTTTCAATTTTTTCTGTACGTTTATCATTTTCATTTTCGTTTTTATCAATTTTTTTCTGAATCAATTCATTAATGGACTCCACTATTTCCATTTCTAGGAAGACCCAGTGAAATGGGTGGTCTAGTTTGGTGAGTGTTTGTTGAAACATGGTGGTTGATATGAGGGAGAAGAGGTGGTGTTCTGATTAGGAGAATACAGTTCGAGAAAAAAGGTGAAAACACCCTTTGGGTGTTTTCACCTTTTTTGACACTATTTGAAAATTTTATCCAAAACGGAACTGAAAAAACGTAAACATACACGAAAAAAGACATCTTTTTCATCATCATTACAAAAATGAAAACTGAAAAACGTAAACGTACAGCCCCTTGTTTTTTTTTCTTTGATGTCATCATTATGTATTTTTAAAATGACAATACTCCCCTTGAACTGTTTATACTGAATAATTTTTAAAATTTTAAAATTAGGATTTCAAGCCCGAGTTTGAAAATTAGGGGGGATTGATGTACCCCTCAACTTCCGATTTTTTTCCATTTCATCTCTCTCACTCTCTGCTTCTTGTCCTACGTCACCCAAGTCTCTCACCCACTCCCACTCACCCAGGCCGGCGGACCGCACACATCCACTCACCGGCAACAGGCTATGGCCGACAGCGACAGCGAGTGAAGGCTAACTCAGATCTGGAACGAGTGGAGGCGCCGACTACTGATTCGTGGATACCTTTCGTTTTTGGCATCAAATCTAAGTTTGGTTTTTGTTTTTCTTGTTTCCTGAAGCAATCAAGATTGAATTTTTTTGGTGGGTTTTGATGGCTCACCTGAGTAGAAGGTTAGTTATGGGCTCTGAAGCACGGACACCCCTCCTAGGGTGGGGTTTGGTGTCCTAAACGGACGGACACCCCGACACCCTACGGACACCGCCCGACACGTGTCGGACACCGCCGATGGGTGTCCGAATTTTTTTTTTTCCGACACCGTGTCGGACACTCCATCGAGGAGTGTCGGACACGGTAGTGTGCAGTGTCCGACCGTTTGGGGCTACTTTCAAATTTTCGGAACTAATTTCGGGGGTCAATCGGTATTATATGTAATATGTGGGGATTTTTAACAAAAATCAACTGTGCCCTAAATCCCTAATCTGAAAAAAAGACACCATATGCGAATCTCACCTTACGGCCGTCACTCCGTTAGCTTGGAATCACCTCACGGAAGCTCACTGCATCGTCGACGATTCCAGTCGCCGTCACCATCGCGAAGACTGAAGTAGCTGTGCTGCGACTCGTCGTCGCTGTCGCCGACTCTGTCGCTGTCGTCGTCGCCGACTAACAGGTACCTTCTCTTCGTCGTCCTTCTCTTCGTCGTCTGCGGCTGCTTCTCTCCCTTCCGTCGTTGACTGGAGCGAAGACTCGAGAGTCAGAACCCATTTGGGTTTTGGACTTTTGGTTTGGTTTGTTTTTCAGAGGTTTTGTTAACTTATATAATATAAGTTAACAAAACTCTTTAAACAAACCAAACCAAACCAAAATATTGTTTAAACAAAACTCTTTACAAAAGATAATGACAAAATATAAGTTATATTTTGTCAATATCTTTTTTTTTTACTTAGTTATTTTGTCAAGAAGAGTTCTCTTTTTTTTTTTTTTTACTTAGTTATTTTGTCAACTTAATTTCAGAATGTAATATTTTAGTGTATATTTATTGTTGGTTTGGTTTGTTTAAAGAGTTTTGTTAACTTATATTTTGTCAATATCTTTTTTTTTTACTTAGTTATTTTGTCAACTTAATTTCAGAATGTAATGTTTTAGTGTATATTTATTGTTAGTTGATTACTTAATTTCAGAAATGGATGAATCTAGTAGTGCTGTAAGTGGATCGACAGCAACGATGAACGACCCTTTAAAACCGTTGTGGAAATTCGTAGTAAGGACGGGAAAGTCTGTACAAGGGGGAGGAAACTTACCTTGGGAGTGCACTTTTCGCAAAGTCCAGAAGAAAGGGTCGTATACAAGGGTGAGGGCACATTTGTTAGCTATAAGCGGTGCTGGGATCAAACCTTGCTCGAAAGTGACAAAGAAGGACATATTTGAGTTCAAAAGATTGGAGGAAGAAGCCGCAGAGAGAGTAAAAAATGCTTCTAATTTTCAGGTACCTTTACCCCCTAGTAGTGGATCCGGTTCTAATGTTGGTGCATGTTCAATATACATGGAAGAGAATATAAAAAAAAGAAAGGGGACAAATAAACTTGAAGAGGCTTTTAACAATGAGGAACGTGAGCAATTAGATCATGAAATTGCTAGGATGTTCTATACGGGGGGGTGTGCCATTCAACTTAGCGAGGAACCCACACTATCAAAACTCATATACTTTTGCCGCTAATCATAAGTTTGGAGGTTATGTTCCACCGGGTTATAATCAGTTGAGGACCACTCTTTTGCAAAAGGAAAAAAAGAAATGTTGAGGTTGTTAGCACCGATTCGAGCCATGTGGGCTGAGAAGGGTATAAGTATTGTTAGTGATGGGTGGAGTGACTCGCAAAGGAGGCCACTCATTAATATCATGGCTGTCTCTGATGGTGCTCCTATGTTTTTGAGAGCAATAGATTGTTCGGGTGATTATAAGGACAAACATTTTATTGCCGGGTTGTTGAAGGACGTGATTGTGGAGGTTGGGCATGAGAAGGTGGTCCAAGTTGTCACGGACAATGCTCCTGTTTGTAAGGCTGCTGGACAACTTCTTGAGCAACAATTTCCAAGCATTGTTTGGACACCATGTGTCGTTCATACTCTTAACTTAGCATTGAGGAACATATGTGCAGCCAAGAATGCGGACAATAATGATATTACTTATATGGAATGTGTTTGGATTACTGATGTCATTGGGGATGTTTGGCTAGTTAAGAATTTCATCATGAATCACGCAATGAGATTGACAATGTTTAATGAGTTTGTGAATTTGAAGTTGCTTTCTGTGGCCGAAACTCGATTTGCTTCTGCTATTGTGATGCTTAGGAGGATTAAACTCATTAAGGGTGGCCTTCAAGCCATGGTAATTAGTGATCGTTGGAATCTTTATCGGGATGATGATGTAGCAAAGGCTAGGTTTGTTAAGGAGAAGGTGTTGGATGATGAATGGTGGGATTCCATTGATTACATACTTGCTTTCACTACTCCGATGTATGACATGCTCAGGATTTGTGATACCGATAGGCCTTGTCTTCACCTAGTCTATGACATGTGGGATTCGATGATTGAAAAAGTTAAGAAGGCCATATACGAGCATGAAGTGAAAAGACCCGACGAGGAGTCCACCTTCTTTGATGTGGTGCAAAACATTCTTGTAGATCGTTGGAACAAGAATAATACTCCACTTCACTGCTTGTCACATTCTCTAAACCCAAGGTAATCATTCTACGTTAACATTTGAGTTGATTTTTTTGGCTTATAGTCTTCTACTAATGTAGCCCCTTATAGTTATATATCTAAATGTGTTCAATGTTCATTACTTTCTTTCATAAGGTACTATACCCGCGAGTGGCTTGATGAGGATCCTTCTCGAGTTCCTCCACACAAGGACAATGAGATCAACAAAGAGAGAATGAAATGTCTTCGGAGGTACTTTCCAAACTTGGAGGACCGCAACAAAGTCAATCTAGAGTATGCTGAATTTATTGGGCCTAATGGAGATTTTAGAGAGTATGATTCCATCTCTAATCGCTATGGTATGGATCCCAAGACTTGGTGGCTTCTTTACGGTGCAAGTGCACCTATCCTCCAAGGCATAGCCTTGAAACTTCTTGCACAACCTTCTTCATCATCTTGTGCCGAAAGAAATTGGAGCACGTATTCTTTTATTCACTCGGTGAGAAGGAATAAGATGACACCCCAACGTGCGGAAGACTTGGTTTTTGTTCATAGCAATCTCCGTCTCTTGTCAAGGAGGACTCCAAAGTATAGCCAAGGGGAGACCAAAATGTTGGATGTGGGGGGAGACAATCATGATGGGTTTGAAGATGTTGGGATGCTTCGGTTTGCAAATCTATCGCTTGATGAACCAGAGATGGAAGCTGAAATATGCAGGGAGGGGAATAATGATGGAGATGGAGGTGAAGAGAACGATGAAGAAGATGACACAATCGATGTAGATTGAGCACTTGATCGACTTATTACTTATTTCAGTTATTTCTTTTGTTTCCTATTCGTATGACTTTGTAAGACTTAATTTCTTATGTTATGTACCATGCTCTCTGTTGGATTTAACGTTTAAGTATGACTTGTATTTGAATGTATTTGACGTATGACATGCACTATGGAATGTATTTGATACTTATTATATATATATATATATATATATATATAAAATAAAAATATTAAAAAAAATAGCAGTGTTCTGCGGTGTCCAAAATCCGATTTTTTGAAAATTG
Source organism: Escallonia herrerae (assembly GCA_033070095.1). Lineage (NCBI taxonomy): Eukaryota > Viridiplantae > Streptophyta > Magnoliopsida > Escalloniales > Escalloniaceae > Escallonia > Escallonia herrerae. The sequence goes on from JAVXUP010000196.1 coordinate 260,682, forward strand.
CGGTGTCCGGTGTCCGGTGTCCCCGTCGGTGTCCGTGTCCGACACCGTGTCCGTGTCCGTGCTACCTAGGTTATGGGGGTTGTGAGGCTTGTCTTGTGTTGGTCAGTGTGGTGGGGTTCTTGATTGGTTACATTGTGGGACTACCTTTTTTATGACACTCCAAGGCAAATTTAACTGCAAGGGAATGTCCTTCATGTGCTTGTGATTGCTCTTCTGAAATCAGCCTCTTGCTCCCTTTAGGTGAGTTTGTTTCTAATCGTTTCATGCCTTCCAGTTTCAAGCACACACATTAAGTAGTTCATGAAGTGTTGGTGCTCTGTGAGATGATGACCTGTTTACTGTAATATTTCACTTATCTCCTTCCTCTCCCCTCCTCGTTTTCCTTTTGCTAAATTGCTTAAACGTTTGGTGTCTATACAAACATAGTAATGTAGACAAGACACTATCACCCTATCAAAAATATGTTGTACTTCTCGACTGATTAGGTTAACTTGGGAGGAAACTCAATGTCAATTTTTACTCAGACTAGTCTGAATTATGAGTAAATTTATGGCTAAAGTTAATTTGTCAGGGGAAGTGAACTGTTTTTATGTATGGCATGTGCCTGTTAATTTGCTAGCCAACAGTTAAATTTTTAGTAGAATTTGCATAATGTTTTGTAACAGGTCACTGCCAGAAAATTTGTGTTCAAGAAGCATGGATATGGGAGATTTTCTCGTTGTAGCTTTTAAGGAGCCTTTTGTTAAAGTTGTCGAAATGCATACATGACATGCTTGAGGAGGATAGATCAGAGTGGGTATAATTTGGTAATCTACAAAGATCTAAAGGAGGCCATGTTAGAAGGACAAATATTATCTAAACAGTGCAATTTTCAAAGACTTCATTTGGAGCTTGCTGCCACATCAGTCACCCTATAACAACAGCTCTAAGACCTGTAGCTGTGGTTATGTCCGTCACTATTTCGACCCTCAAAAGTCTACAAAATGGCATTTAGAGCCACAACAACAGCCCTAGTTATAAGTTATTGAACAAAAAGGAAGGCTAAAAAGAGATGTGAAGGGTGGTGAAGCATGTGATAGGCTGCACACTGCATCGAGAATTTTTCTGTGTTAAATAGACATGGCAGATAATATTAATGTGACCTTCCCAGGGTAGTAGGATTTTTGCTTTGTTCACCTGCATAGAACGAGCCTGTAGCAGGGAATATTTTCTATTTTAGTTCAACAAATGGTGCTTAAGGACTTTGTGTTTTCCTCCACCTTTTCTTGAATTGGGGGTTAGGTTCTTGCATAACCATATGCATAGATAATAAACTATTCGGTTGAAACTTTCGTGAATCGAGGTTGTTTCTAGTTGAAAACAATAAAAAGTAGCATGCAACGCCTTTTGAGTCTTGACTTTATGAAACTTTCACCTAGGCTTCTATAGTTGAAGGTTTCTAATTGATCTCATCATCTGGCTTTTTGCTTTTAGCTGCATTGAGCTGGGGTCTATATGTGATTCATCTAATGGAGAAAAAAAGAAGAGGTGAATGTGTTAGAAATTTGCTCATGAGAATAGTCCTTGATGGAAAGAAGTACAGAAGTTAAAATAAGGTCGAGAGTTGGACCAATAGCACAATGTTGCAGAAAGATTTAAAAAGGAAGTCAATGGTGATTGGCGTTTGGCACCCCCTGGAGAGAAATCTTGGTTCCGCCGCTGCCCTCGCCCTGCTGCAGACCCATGCCTCGACCAACCCCGTTGGCACCTAGGGCTAGTGAAGCTGTCGTTGTGGCCGAGTGAGTCGCGGCTGTGCTGCTGTCGTGAAGTTGATGTCCTCCGAGGCTCGGCGATAAATCGAGGAAGTAGAGCAGGTTCACCTTCCAGTTAGGGGAAGTCGTTGGCGATCTGCTTCTTCTAGTAACGCGCCATGTATGCCTTCGGGGTGAAAGGGTTCACTTCGGTTGATGGGTTGTGAGAATGTTGGTGGGTTTCGTGGGTAGGGAGAGGGAGGGGGTTGCAGCGGAGTGGAAGAAGAAGGGGCTGCGGTTGGGCGAGAAAGGGGGTTGCGGCGGGGTTCGGCGCTGCGGCAGGGTTGGGCAAGGAATGGGGCTGCTGATGGGGTAGGTTGACGGAGGTGGCTCACAAAGCCTGATTTTCTCTTTTAGATGAAGTAATGACATTTATAAAAAAAAAAATATGCAGCTAACTTAAGGGCAATATAGTCATTTCCTATAACCGTTAGGTTTGTTTGGTCAACAGATATAATTGTAATTTGTTTAAACTAATAGACACGCCTGTAATTTCATCATAATTTCTGAGGCATTGTTGTAATTATTCTTTTTAAAATGATCTAGGAGGTGATTATGGTGACTTTTGATATGAGGATTTGCACTGTTGTCTATGCCCCGGTGCCAGCCTACTATTTGAACCCAATGATCTAAAAATTCATTTTAGTCGCCACCCGTGAGCAAAAAGTTATAACGGATCCTGCTGCACCCTTTAGGTTATACGACGGATATAAATAATTCAAGATTGTGACACTACAAAAAGAGCTTATCGATCAAAATATAATCCTAACATCCACGTGAAGAAATTAATTTTGAGTCACTAATATTTTAACTATCAATAACATGACAACTAAAAGGCGAGGATTGGTATCTACTATTCACTGAAGCACAAGGAATCAAACAAAACAATCCATTGGCTGCTCCGCACTCCTTTGCCTTGTAAGGTACAACCCCCATCACTTATCATCATGCAGAAGTGGCTCACCCAATCACTCGGTGCCTATCACAGTAACTTCTTATCGGACGATTCAAATAATGACCTCATGTTCAGATAAAAAAAGAAAATTTGTTACGATAATTCGGAATACTGCGACAATTGTTCAAGATGGCTCTAGAATTTTGATGCATTTACGGTCATTTTTTTTCTTATTAATGTATTTATGTTTATTGACGAACACTTGGAATCTTAATTAAAGTGAAATGATGCATGCGATGGCGACGTAGGTAGGAAATTTTGCCGGTTACTTATTTCTTGCGCCATTTTAGGCAAGGAAGGCTCCGGGTTATAAAGGTAAAATGAATGAATCCGAAAGACCTTTAACTAAAGATACGAGTGTAGTACTAGTCTACTCTCCACTCACTGTGTATGGTACACGGCTGGGTGGAGATTTCAATGTCCGAAAGAGCCACCATCAGCTACAACTCGCTCTATAGAGACAGAGAGTAGAGAGTAGAGAGAGAAAGTCTTATCTTCTTCTCACCCAACCCCTTCCTTCTCTCTCTCTCTCTCTCTCTCTCTCTCTCTCTCTAAAACCCAAACTCTTTTTGGGTTTCCATCGCATGGCCTCGTCCACACCGCCGCCGCACTGCACTCTCACCACCACAAAACCCTACAACAGCCACCACTTCCACCAGCAGAGCCTCCAGAACCACCACCACCATCAGCACCGCCACAACCGCCCCAACTGGGCCTCACAAAAGGTCTCCCTGAACCGGCCCTCACAGGCCCCGACAGCTCGAAATGCCGCCAAGCCGCACCACCTGCCCTCGGGGCCCACCGCCGCTCCCGCCCCTCTTTCTCGGAACCCTAATTTCCCTACTCTCGCCACTCTCCCTCCTTCAAAATCGGAGCTCGCAGCCGATTTCTCTGGCCGGAGGTCCACCCGGTTCGTGTCCAAAATGCACTTCGGCCGGCCCAAGACCGCTGCCGCCAGCCGCCACAGCTTGACGGCCGAGGAGGCTTTGCAACAGGCGATCCGGTGCAGCGGTGACGACCGGTGTATCGACACTGTTTTGGTCAAATTCGAGTCCAGGCTAAGTGGGTCCGATGATTACATATTTTTACTCCGGGAGCTGGGTAACCGAGGTGAATGGTCGATGGCAATTCGCTGTTTTGAGTATGCAGTTGACCGTGAAAGGAGGCGAAATGAACAGGGTAAGTTAGCCAGCTCAATGATTAGCATTCTTGGTAGGTTAGGTAAAGTTGATTTAGCCAAGAAAGTTTTTGAAACGGCCGTTAATGGCGGGTATGGGAACACTGTTTATGCGTATTCGGCTTTAATTAGTGCGTATGCCAAGAGTGGGTTCTGTTATGAGGCTGTTAGGTTGTTTGAGAGTATGAAAGTCTCTGGCTTGAAGCCGAATTTGGTTACCTACAACGCGTTAATTGATGCTTGTGGGAAAGGGGGGGCCGATTTTGGTAGGGCCTCCGAAATTTTCGATGATATGTTGCGGAGTGGAGTGCAGCCGGATCGAATTACATATAACTCGCTTCTTGCGGTGTGTAGTGGGGCAGGGTTGTGGGAGACGGCGAGGAACTTGTTTAGCGAGATGCTGTATAAAGGGATTGATCAAGATATATATACATATAACACACTTCTTGATGTGGCTTGCCATGGTGGCCAAATTGATATGGCATTTGAGATTATGTCAAATATGCCTGCTAAGAATGTATTACCAAATGAGGTGACTTACAGCACAATGATTCGTGGGTGCGCCAAGGCAGGGAGATTGGACAGAGCTCTAAGTTTGTTCAATGAGATGAAATATGCAGGGATTAAATTGGATCGGGTTTCTTATAACACTTTGCTTGCTATTTATGCGAGTCTTGGAAGGTTTGAGGAAGCTTTGAATGTTGCCAAGGAGATGGAGAGTATGGGTATCAGGAAGGATGTTGTTACCTACAATGCCCTTCTTGATGGCTTTGGGAAGCAAGGCATGTACGATAAAGTTAACGAACAGTTCCGGGAGATGAAACGGGAAAAACTTTCACCTAATTTATTGACTTATTCGACATTGATTAGCGTGTACTCAAAAGGTGGTTTGTATCAAGAGGCTATGGAGGTGTATAGGGAGTTTAAGCAGGAAGGCTTAAAGGCTGATGTTGTATTTTACAGTAAACTTATTGATGCCTTATGTAAAAAAGGGCTGGTGGAATCTTCTGCAGTGTTGCTTGATGAGATGACAAAAAAAGGGATTCGACCTAATGTAGTCACCTACAACTCTATAATTAATGCCTTCGGGCAGTCAGCAGCTGTTGACAATGAGCCGCAAATTGAATCGTCACACTTGATAGTTCTTGAGGATGCTACTGAAATGAAGCTTGAAGATCATGAGGAGGATAAGATAATAAAGATTTTTGAGCAGTTAGCTGCTAATAAATCACATTGTGCAAAGGAAGAGAGCAGGGGGGAGAGGAGATTATATGTGTTCTAAAAGTTTTCCAGAAGATGCACAAGCTTGAAATAAAACCAAATGTCGTGACATTTTCGGCCATTCTTAATGCTTGCAGGTATACTTATCTCTCTGATCCTCCCCTTCTTTTTCTTGTATTCCGGACGTTATCCTCTGATAACTGTGAAAGTATAAGTCATCTGGCATGTAATACTTTGACTTGGTTTCATGATATCTGTTCCTTCCTTTTTGCCTAGCTGGGGTGGATTAAACCCTGAACATGAATATACCTATAAGAGAGAAGAAGATGAAATTATGAATTGACTACATATGAAAGCAATCCCAATAACAGAATTCCAGATACTCAAACCAAGATGGTAAGAGTCTAGGGGATGCAAATGGCTTTACCTCCATATTACCACTAGGAGTCTACTTCTTATGAGAGTGGCAAGTTTGTAGAGCTTTTGCTGACCCACTAACTATCAAGAAGCAGGAATTGTGACTTAAGAATCCAGCTTTGTCAGCTTGCGTTCTAATCAGAAATCCTTTGTAGGGTTTTCTTTTTTGTTGGCGGGTGGGGGGAACTCACACTGAAACCAGCACTGTAACTGGTCGAAAGCATGCCTTTTCTTGTGCAGCTTGCTTCTATTATACTGTATTTAAAAAAAATGCTTTCAAAGGGAGATTTAAATTCAAAATTGCTTTAATATCAAAGCAGCAGTGCCATATGAATGATCATCACATGTCTTGAGATAAAATTGTAAACTAGCTACACTCCTTCCTCTCTGCTGGTATTACCTTGCAAAATCCTAGATTTGGTGTCGCTTTAATTTGAGGTAGAAGCACTAATGGCGTGTAGCTCCACAGGTTCTTTGCCATGCCCTTTATATTTCAGTTTGTGCATAGGATGTTCTCGTGGAGTACTTCTATTGACACCAGTAAGCGGAAGTTCTAAGCCTATCCCTTCCTTATGGCCACCATGCCAACACCTTCGTGCCATTACGTTTATGGCGGCGCTAGATTTTGGGGTGATTTGGAATATTTTAAGGGTATTTTGGTTGCTGCACAAGTAACTTCTGTTTTTTTGCCTTGTCTTTTGACATTACATACTCCGTATTTAACTTGTCAAAGCAACGAGGTATAACTTTTGGGAAGCTTCCTTGTTGTACTGTAGGCCATAGTTTGTAGCCTTTTGATCCCTAGAAATGTATTTGAAAAAGGTGCTTTGTTGTGGATGCAAATTTTGAAACAATGTTCTAATCGCGGTTAAAAATGCCTGGTGAATATACGACCTGCCTTTTCCTCCCCATATGACTAAAGATAATCAAGCTTATCATTCTGCACATGTTCGTTCATTGCTGGGGTTGTTGGTAAATCGGAAGGAAAGAAGACCCACCAGTCTGGGAAATCAGTCTCCATATTAGGTATCAGATGTCATGTTTCTTTTCCATCTAATGTTTTAATACTTAAAATTGGTGAGAGAAATTATCATCCACCTTTCCTTGTGACATATAGTCCAAGTATTTTTGCGTTGCTTAAATTGTGGTAGACTTGGTAGTCTTAGTTGTTCAATTTTGCCCTTTCTTGCAGCCGTTGTAGTTCATTTGAAGAGGCTTCATTACTCTTGGAAGAATTACGTTTATTTGACAATCAAGTCTATGGCGTGGCACACGGTCTTTTAATGGGCCATAGAGAAAACGTGTGGGTGCAAGCTTTATCCCTTTTTGATGAGGTGAAGCAGATGGACTCTTCAACAGCATCCGCTTTTTATAATGCTTTGACTGACATGCTGTGGCATTTTGGTCAGGTAAGTTTTCACAATACCTATTAATGCAGATTGCATGGTTGCTACTCTGGAATATGGAAAATTTGTGGTTGTGGAAGAAAAGACAAACTTGATTTCATAAGTCATCCTTTTCGTCTATGGTGGGAGTGACACATTCTGGACATGGTAAAACTTTAGCCAAGCGTTGAGCAGACAGCGTCTGACTTATTGCTAATTGGCCAAAGTTGCGCCCACTGTGTCCTAGTCCACTGCTAAGTTGGAAAACATAAAATACTGCAGTTTTGTACACCCCCACCCCCGTGAGCAGTTGCCAGACCTTAGAAGAATTCAGTGGGAGACCTGAGAAGATCAATGTGTATTCCTCTGTTGTTTATAGCATTGGAGCCCTATAGCTTTTGCAACCCATATCTCAGAACTTGGCTATTCCATGTTGAACAAGTTATGTTCTGTGATCCTCCGCTTCATTGCTGCAAAAGAAAGAGGACATATCTTACAACGTTCTCACTTGCTTTATTGGTCTCTCTGTTATGGCACGAAAATCAGTTTGGCCATAGATAGATCATGTTGTTACACTTGACGTATAAATCAATTTAGGCCTGTCATGCATAAGCTCCTATTAGTCTGGCTGACTTTATGTTCATCTTCTCCTGAGACGAGTAGCCCAACTTGACATATAAATCAAGTTAGGTTCATGCATAAGCTCCTCTTAGTCTGGCAAACATGATATCTTTATCTGTAACAATTTCTGTTTTTCCAGAAACGAGGAGCCCAACTGGTTGTGCTTGAAGGGAAACGCAGACATGTATGGGAAAACACGTGGTCTGATTCTTGTTTAGATTTGCATCTAATGTCTTCAGGAGCTGCAAGAGCGATGGTTCATGCCTGGTTGCTCAATATACGGTCTATTGTGTTTGAAGGCCATGAGTTGCCAAAACTACTCAGGTACCTTCAGGCACACAAAGGTTTCCTCTTACAAAAAGAAAGGAATTTATATGAGAACTTTAAGCACCTTTTTATTTCTCAAGTCAAGTTCATTTCAGGTGTTGATTGAAGAGAGAACAATCACTCTTGTTTGTGCAGCATCTTAACAGGATGGGGTAAGCACAGCAAAGTAGTAGGTGATGGTGCACTTAAGCGAGCAATTGAGGCACTTCTGATTACCATTGGTTCACCATTTCGGATTTCCAAGTGCAATATTGGGAGGTTCACGTCGACTGGGTCTGTGGTGGCTGCCTGGTTGAGGGAATCAGGCACGCTAAAGGTGCTTGTTCTCCAGGATGATCGAACACAAACCGAAAGCCCGAGGTTCGATCATATCCCTAAGTTGCAACCACTTCTGTTGTAGTCATATGTGCAATATTTTTTCTCTATCCATTTTGGGTTTCCTTCTAACATGTTTATTCCGTGTAAATACACAATGACAGCTCTCTTTTGTTTTTTGGGGATCTCCTATGTACATATGTAGCTCTTACTGGGCAGGACTTTTTTTTGCCTGATCAGGTTTACTGCAGTTGTAAGCTGCATTTAAACTTCTGCTTATGCTTCCTAATTCTTGTAATTTTGTCTGGAAAATTTACACACATTAGTGCTCTCTACTAAGGAAGAGAATGTCACCTTCAGAAACATCAAAGGCTGGCTGCTCAATTCTGCTGATCTTCCTGTGTTCGTTCACTTTGGTAAGGTTAAGGAGGAACCCTGTAGTAATGGTTTAAACAGCATGCAACTGTATTCCCGTACTTGGTATTTTCTAGATTGTTGTTGCTGTGTCAAGACATCTCTCCTGGGCTAATAGGTCTGATTGACTTTTTTAAATCCCTAGACATTTCATTGGATTTTCCCGACTTTCTGCTCATTCTTATAATAGTTTCAGTACACGTAAACATTGAGTTGAACTCAGATAACAATCATGGAGGAAATTAATTTTGTTTGGCAAGTCATGTTAGGGGTGAAAACACTAAGTGAGGTCAATGTTACATGTACTTACTCTATTCTAGAATTTGCAAAAAAGAGCAAATTTATTGAAACGGAAGGAGTACATAGAATGCGTCCCAGCATTTATGTTTTGTACGATGGCTCTTTTGTAGCACCCATTGGTTCTCTTCAGCATTTTCTCTTAGTTTAGGGGGGACGTGTTAGAGCTAGTTTCTTTACAAATGAAGGACTCGTTCACGGTAGGCTTAATTCTTGTGAACACCTACATGACCGTAACAGCTACATTGCGTTTTAGAAGACCACAAGATAATTCCAAAAAGGAGGCGGTCTGAGATTTGTGCTTCTGTTGCTCATTCCCCTTTTTCTTGAATGCTGCAATCTTCAGAGGATGATGAGAAATCTAATCTTAGTGGTGCTTTTGGCTATGGACTTCGGACTTCATCGATCGGAAATGGTCAAAATTTTTTCTATTTGAGCGACTTCCCTTAAAAGGAAAGTTCTTCCAGAAGGTGGAGCTGCGGGAGTTCCACCTTTTAGGCTACTGCAATCCCTAAATCCACCAATTAAACAGACTTTTGTGGCGCTCTCTATTTTACCAGCGTTATAACGTTGAGTTCACCCAACGTGAAAGAAGGTTTATTTTGTTGAAGTTCGAGTTGCATATTTCCTGATGATGGTTGATTAAAAATTCAGATCCTCTCCATCCCTGCCATTGCACCTTCTTACTTGGGAGCTTAACAATGGTGGTTTCAGGCCACCAAAAGGCATGGAAGGTCCTTAGAGGCTAATAGTTTTGTCGCGATGTTAATTCTTTTGGTGTTCCACTAATCATTTAACCTCGTTATGGTCGGCTTGTCACAAAAACATGTACCACAAAAATAGTTACTTTATCTTCTACAAAGTGACCGTTCACTGTGACATTATTCACGAATGCGATCGATTTGTACTCCAACTATACGAGTTTAGCAAGATGAGCAGATAACGAAAGATATTGTGTTTTCCCATCAGAACGGCGACGAATTATGTGAACTTTATCCAAGTATTAGTTGAAGCAGCACCTTTCTACCTCTTTTAGCAATCAAAAAGTATTGCTGGCAGTTTTTACAAGTGCTTCTATTAAAGCTTTAGCAGTAACTTCAAAATCGCTGCCAATACGTTGTCGCTACAAAATGAACCTTGAATTGTCACCAATTAACTTTGGGACAATGAGTCTCACGAAAAGTAAACCAGTTACAACACTTCAAGTCTCCAAGCTCCACCTGTTCAGCAAGTTCTCAGCTGCCATATACCAGCACCATGCATGGATAGAACACCGTCCACCGCCCCGCGCCACCGCTTAATCGTCCATTTGCGTTGCTGATATGGGGCTTCCTTTAACTGGGATTAGCCGGTACACGTCTTTATAGACTATATATACAGTTCCTCACTTTTTTGATAAGTCCCGGTTCAAGTCAGTCCACCTTCTCATATTTGGCGTCATTGCTGCCTACCCAATGGTTGATGGTGCGAAGATATGCCTAGAATGGTGGCTTTTAGCGGTGACGGTGGCGGCTAGGGTTGTTTCTTTGCAGCTATGATATGTTACAGATCAGCAACGACTAGGATTCGGCGTGGCCTTCTCCACAAAGTTTATTAATCTTCGGTAAATTTATTTTGCCGCCTTGATGTTCAGGGCCTTCATAATCTATCTACTGTACCAAATGTTAGATACGGACTGACTGCAAATTGCTTAGACATTGTAATACCGTGTTAAGTTATACATCCTGATCAGGTATACATTGTTATTGTGCTTGGTAGTAAATATTGCTGATTGCTCTGATCTGGTATAGTCTTTCCATTTCAAGCATAGATTCTGATCAATATTATATTATTAATTTCGGGTTCTCGTGTTTTAATATCCTTGGCGATTTCTCAAAAAGACCCAATTTAAGGTTCTCATCATTTGATTTCTTGGTTCTCTATTTTTCCTAGAGTTTTGAGCTGTCATGGCTCCCCCAAACGATCCCATTTTCCCGGTCTTCACTTTCTACAAAGGGCAGTTAAAGGAAAATTGCTTTGATTTGTCTGATGGCAAGTTTTATGTTACTGGCGTACCATTGCTTACTGAAGTTCCTAGCAATGTCACTTTCAAAAGTTTTTCTTCCATATGTCAGTCTTCTGATGCTCCATCTGCGCTGTTCGAGCGTGTCCAGTCAGTATCGGGTTCTTGGGAAACTTCCGATAGGTTGAAGAATTCCTACGTTCAGTGGTAGAGATTTTCTTAGCATTTTTCGGTTTAAGATATGGTGGTCTACCCAATGGGTGGCGAATTCTGGATCGGATTTGCAAATGGAGACCCAATGGGTACTTTTTGATGTCCCTGAAGTAAGGTCTTATGTCCTTATTCTACCGATAACCAAAGGCAAGTTTAGGTCTGCGCTTCATCCAGGCACCGATGACCATGTCATGATTTGGGCTGAAAGCGGTTCTACACAAGTGAAAGCATCGTCCTTTGATGCTATTACCTATGTGCACGTGTCTGAGAATCCTTACAACTTGATGAGGGTGGTTTTTAGTGCTATTAGGGTGCACACCAATCAATTTAGGCTTTTAGAGGAAAAATCAGTCCCACCCATTGTCGACAAGTTTGGTTGGTGCACTTGGGATGCGTTCTATTTGGCAGTAGAACCCGCTGGGATCTGGCACGAGGTGCAGGAATTTGCGGATGCTGGTTTGAGGTTAAGGTTTCTCATTATAGACGATGGTTGGCAAAGTGTCAGCCTTGATAGCGAGAACCCAAACGAGGATGCGAAAAATCTTGTTGTGGGTGGGACTGTATTGGGTACAGCGAGGCTTCACAGATTTGATGAATGCGAGAAGTTCAGAAAGTACATGAGTGGTTCTTTGACGGGTCCAAATCGTCCTCCATATGATCCAAAGAAGCCAAAGATGATGATCTCAAAGGCACTTGAGCTAGAACGTGTCAGACTGGCACTGGCTATTGAGACGGGCGCTGAAGTCTCGACCCAGTCTCAATCTGAATATGACAAAATGAAGCAGGAATTGAATGAGCTGCTTTCTGGAAAACAAAAAAATGCATCCGGCGAGAGCATTAGAAGCGACTCTTGCAAAGGCGAAAGTTTTGGACTGAAGGCTTTCACAGAAGATTTAAGAACTTATTTTCAAGGCTTGGATGATATTTATGTTTGGCAAGCTTTTGGTTCTTGGGGTTGCGTGAGGCCAGGAACAACCCATCTCAATTCCAAGTTAATTTCCTGTAAAGCCTCTCCTGGACTTGACGGAACAATGTGGGATGGTACAGCTGTGAATCTTGTTAACAGTGGTCTTGGGCTTGTTCATCCTTATCAAGCTGATGACCTGTACGAGTCCATGCACTCCTACCTATCCCAAGTTGGAATAACAGAGTCAAAGTGGATGTCACTCATGTCAGCTTACGTGACATTAGTTTTTACCACTTTTTTGGTTAAATTTAAATGTTGCTATCTATATATTGTCACTTCTCAATTAATTGATCTTACTCTGCAAGCAGTAACTTGAATACGTGAGCGAGGAATATGGAGGTCGGGTTGATCTTGCAAAGGTTTACTACAGGGGGCTCTCAAAATCCCTTTCAAAGAACTTTAAGGGAACTGGACTCATCTCTAGCATGCAACAGTGCAACGATTTCTTCTTACTTGGGACGGAGCAGATATCAATGGGTAGAGTTGGTAAGATATGCTAATAACCTCCTCTCTTGCACTCTTTAAGCCATTTTCAAAGTGAGAAGTGCTAATCGCATGGTACACAATCTTGTTACCTCTATTACAGGCGATGATTTCTGGTTCCAAGATCCATATGGGGACCCATATGGTGCTTACTGGTTACAAGGGGCTCACATGGTTCACTGTGCCTACAACAGCATGTGGATGGGACAGACCGTACAACCTGACTGGGATATGTTTCAATCTTGCCATCTGTGTGCAAAGTTTCGTGCTGGATCAAGGGCCATATGTGGGGGACCTGTTTATGTGAGTGATTCTCTGGGTAGCCATGATTTTGATCTCTTGAAGAAACTGGTTTTCCATGATGGTACCATTCCAAAGTGCCAGCACTTCGCCCTCCCAACAAGGGATTGCCTCTTCAAGAATCCGCTTTCTGACAGCAAGACCGTTCTCAAAATTTGGAACTTGAACAAGGTACTGTCTAACTTCAAGTTAGTTACTCAATAGCTTAAACACACTTATCATGAAATTTGAAATTGGATAGAAGGGAAACAACATCGAAATCACAATGATTAGAACTTGGAAATTTTCCTTAACCACAATGATTAGTATTTGAAAGAGCAGAAGAGGCTACATACCCTGGTAAGTTGGTACCTTATATAGAGCTATATTGGGCAGGATATTTAGAGCTTTGTTAATTTTAAGACTCCATATTCCCATTCCTTCTCGACATGCATACTTGCAAGGAACATAGATACGAGGCAACTCCCCCCATAGAAGTGATACTACTGATATGGAAGTACCACAAGTGACACCCTCTGGGAACATAGCTGGTTTATTTTCCCGGCGTCATTATCGTGAAAAGAACGTGATTAGTAATACCACAGCTAAAAAGCTGACTTTGCCTCACGTAGTAATGAAATGAGGATTGTCGCCGCCGGCTCTTGAAATTATGCCTTAAAATGTTCTTCCAACAAGTTGAAGGAGAGGTGTGTGTGCCTTGTGAATGTGATTAGCGGCTGCCAAATATTGATTGCTTTTAGAAGGTTAAACTATGTGGCAAGTGTGGGTGAGCATTACGTGGTAAGCTCCCTGAAGGCCACGGGTTCGACACTCGGAAAGAGTCTCTTCACGGGAGTAGGGGAAAGGTGCGTAAACCAACCCTCTTTAGAGCCCCACGGGAAGCCTCATGCTCAGGGGCGGCTGGCCCTAAACTATGTTGCAAGTCTATCGTAAATCATTTTATTCAATTCAAGCTGGGATGAGACAGTTTTCTGGACCAGTTCTATGACAATTTTTAATTTGTCTGACTTTGGTCTTTGATAGTAAACCTCTTTTTCGTTCTTTTATAAACCTAACTACTCTCGAATCTCTATGTGCTCTACAGTACTGTGGAGTTGTAGGTGCTTTCAATTGTCAAGGAGCTGCATGGGATCCCAGTGAACAAAGGTTCAGAGGCCAGTCACAACACTACAAGCCAATGTCCGTTTCGGTTCATGTCGGTGACATTGAATGGGACCAGGTGGAGGAAACAGTGACAATGAGTGAAGCTGAGAAGTATGCCGTCTATCTTAATCAACTGGAGATACTAGTCATAGCAACACCCGATTCAGAAGCCATCCAGATCACTATTCAACCATCTTCATTTGAGATTTTCAGCTTTGTGCCAATAAAGAAGCTTGGACAGGTTATTAAGTTTGCCCCTATTGGATTAACCAACATGTTTAACAGCGGGGGGACCATACAAAGCTTGGTGTACAATGAAGCTGGTGTCCAGAATAGTGTTCATGTTGAAGTTAAAGGTGGAGGAATTTTCTTAGCCTTTTCAAACGTTAAACCAGAGAAATGCTTTTAAAATGGTGATGAAGTTGGCTTTGAGTGGTCGGGTGATGGCAAATTGACCTTGAGCTTAGCTTGGAATGAAGATGCTGGTGGCATCTCTGATGTTGGCTTTGTTTTTTAAAGTTGGTTCTGAGGATGTAAAGTTAGGTGGAATTAGAGCACTCACCGACTCCCCGGTGGATATGAGCACACACTTGTCACTGGCAAATCCATGTAATTTGTAAATAGTACGAATCTATGAATGTAGTAGTACATAGATTCTAGTAGTAGTGTGTGTATATGACTTTAGTAACATGCTGAGAATACTCCTCAATCTCCACCAAGTAACTGCTTGTTACTTGCGGTTCTGAGGCATTGGCGTAATGGGAATGCTGCTCTATCATTCAGGTCAGGGTTCGGTACTCGAAACAAGTCTTCAGTATAGCTAGCTAGCTAAAGTGCGGCCTGAGGCCTTGAGCAACAGAAGTGTTCCGAAAATACAAAATTTGAATATGCACCACTTCAAATGCGTCCACAGAAATAGAGAAGGAGCCTTGGCCTCAGAAAAAGGCTAAATGAATCGTAAATTAGATTATGAGGAATCAGATTAAAAGCCATGCCCTGGTTCGTAGGAATCACTATTTCTTCTTTTTTTGTTTTACCTCTTTTCCTCCTCTGTATACAAGTTAGCGCCACTAATACCTTTTTCCTTCTCTGTATGGAAATCGACTCTTTGAGCTCTCTGGTTCTATCCTTTTTCAGTTGCATCATTCCATGAAATGAAGCTGAAAAACAAAGGTGACAGTTCGATGTCGCTATAAAATGTCAAAAGCAGTTTCTCGCCCTCGTTCTCACTTTTAGCGCTCTTTAGGCTTTTGCATCTTCAGCTTCGCTGTGATGATTTATGCAATGGGGTGTATCTGCGATGGAAAGGTTTTTATAGACCGTTCAGGTTCCTGTCTCAAGCGTTCCAAGAGCTGGTATTGGTGACCGAGGTCGGAAGTGGTATATCACTGAAATAGCATATCCCAAGTTTCTTTGGCATGTGTTAAAGCGGCCGAACTGAAGATGAATGTAAGGAATAGATGTATTTCTGAACCATGTTATATTATATATGATGGTTTTCGGCGACCCAGTCATCATGGTGGTCAGAGAATTTGATAACATCCTTTGCTTTTTGTTTGTTGACATGCAAGCCGGTGTTGGGTTCGCTTCATGTCAGTGACATTTTTTTGGGACCAAAACAAGGAAGCAACCAGAATCGGTGAAACTGAGGAGTATACGGTCTATATCAACTTTTTGCCAGTCAAGAAGCATGGTAAGGCCCCCAAATATGCACCTGTTGGATTAACCAACCATGTTTAACAGTAGAGGAACTATACATGGTGCGACGACGCTGGCGCCGAGACTTGTTGTTTGAAAGTAATAATCAAAGGTGGAAGGAAACTTCTTAGCCTTGTCTAGTATCTCAATGGTGTGTTCGAGGCTGGTGGAAAATTGGTTTTGAACCTTCCTTGGCTTCAAGAGGCTGGAAGCGTTTCCGTTGTGGATTTTCTTTTCCGAATTGCTTTTGGTAACTTTTTTTTTTCAACGTTTATATCAATACGCTTAGCCCCTAAAATTACTCCACATGAAATGTGATTGAAGGGGGAGTTTTACTTGAAATCGAGTCATAGTGACACTCAAATTCCCAAGACCACCAAATAGATAAAGAGGACTACCGTAACAGAGGGTAGGATTCCCAGCCGCCACCAACATAAATAACCTATGTTGAGCCAAAGTAGATATAATAGAGAAAACAACAATGGCCATGAACGCTAATGGGTCCAAAGAGAAGAGGCTGGTGTATGGTGAGATCGAAGAGATCCTAGATGAACTCGAAACGGCATTCGAGCAGCTCAAAAAATTTCAAGTGCTTACTGATCCTCCCGAAGAACACCGCTTTATTAAATACGAGGGGTACAAGGACAAGCATGTTCTCCAAGGGAGCACTCATGGCCGGAGAATCCAACAAGAATGGGACTTGCTGGAAACCCAACTTCCAGAATCCCCGAAAACGATTCTCGTCCGAGCTTACGAAACAAGGATTGATCTTATGAGAGCAGTGCTAATCGGTCCACAAGGTACGCCTTACAGCAACGGCCTCTTCTTCTTCGACATATTCTTCCCCAAAAACTACCCGGCTTGCCCTCCCAAGCTTTATTACCACTCCTACGACCTCAATTTAAACCCTAAGTTGCATCCCGGGGGCAAGGTCTACCTCAGCCTATTGGAAACTTCGTGCTTCCGCCTTATAAGTAATCGTTATGGGCATAACAAAAGGGAGAAGTGGAATCCAAAACAATCCACCGTTCTCGACGTACTACTCTCGATTCAAAACGTGATTCTAGATACCAAGCCTTCTCAGCCTCAGAAATACATATCGCTAAAGAACTTCAGGAAAACACTATTGTTGACATGCGAGGGAATGCTTCACACGCTGAAAAAGCCGCCGGCGCATTTTGAAATGTTTGTGGCCGGGCACTTCCGGACGAGTGCTCACCAGATTCTTTGGAACTATAAAGACCATAAAGATAACAGCAAGCATGCGACTATGTTGTTCTATCAGCTAATAAGGGCATTCGAAGTCAACGGAACCCATTGTAAGCATCACAATGGTCAGCTCGAAATTGGAAAAAATGATGCGATAGAGACAAGCAAGAAAAAGGGCTTTGTCGTGGAGATTTTGAACAACCTGAAGAGCCTCATATATTGAAGCCTGGTGAATTTTATTGTGATTATCAAACACAACACCTTTTAGCTTACGACGTGCTTAAATCTTATGTTATTTGCACTTATTGTTTCATCAGGAAATAGTAGCTTTATAACTGGGCAATTCAAACAGGCTTATGTAAGATTCACAGAAATATGCTAGATAATGTAAGTTCAGTTATTTTGAAGCCTGATTCAACATAGTATTAGGTTTACGTATAGAATCTTCCCTTGTTCCAACTGCGCGGAAACAAAATGCTGTCCATACTTGCTATGACAAGCCCATTTAACGACGCAAACATGGATCGTAATAACCTTGTCTGATGTAGCAAGTCTAAGACAATGAATTAGATGAACAAGGAAAAAGAAGACGAACGAAGCATTTGAACAGCAGGGAACCACAATATGCTTGCTGTAAGGAGGGGGGGGGGGGGAAGCGAGTTACCGTTGGGCAAGCAGCAGTTTAGTTTTCTCCAATTTGTGCAGTCAACCAGGAACGTAAAGCAACAGTTGTAGTCGTAAACAGGGTAGTTGTGCACTCTTTACCAATGAAAGAAAAACCGTTTTTTGCCCAAATCATGATTCAAGAGCAAATTCAGCCCCAAGTTGTATTGTTGAGGTTGTCCCCTACACCTACTCCAGAGGTGCTAATGCCCATGTTTCTAGCCCTATTCATGAACTGGGGAACGGAACTAACATCAATATGGCCCTTTGGATGCCATCGTGTTCAATAAAAGAAACATCAGCTGCTGTAAATTTGTTCAATGTCAATGCCACATTACTCTGCATTAGAAGCTGTGTAGTTTATGTGTCTTCAGTTTTGTGTGCTAAGTTGTTATAAGGCTGCCGTACATCAAAGGGAGGATTCGAGGGACCTGCAACAGCTCCACTATAGAGCTCTAAATACAAACTAAGAGTCGAAGAATATTATTGTTATAAGTATATATTTGGACACAAAACACAATCTTCTGCTTATATGACCATGTACTAAGAACTAGGAACAAGTACAGTAAATCTTTCGCACACCCTTGAACTAATACCTGCCATCAAACATAGCTACCAACACTAAAAGCCTTTGACGCAAAATGAATCACTTAAAATGGAATTGTTTTTTCCACAATCCACATACAGTTGAAATCAACAAATAACAAATTTGAAGGTCTTACAACTAACAAAAGAAATCAACATACTGGCTGAGAAATGAGCTTCGTTGAAATTTGAGAAGCATCCAAAAGACGCCTTAATCTCCTTCATGCAACTGAATCATAGAGAAAAACAAAACTGTGGAACAGAACAGCACCGTGGGCACAAGAAGAAATTCGTAACACAACCTTTTTGCTAGTATTTTTTTTCCCCGGAATCGTATTATCCCATCCGTTTCGTTTGATTCTCTCCCTTTGTCTACGATACGATAGTTATTTGAGTCTGATAGTGATTACTCAGTTGAATTGAAAATTAAAATGAAACTAACTTCTAGATTCAAGAAATGAAATTAGAACTAAAAGCAAACGTTACCGTAACAAATTCAGCCGGTTGCGAACTTATGCCGATAAGGTGATGGAATCAGAAAGATGAAAAGACAGATTACGAGTTTGTGCGTGAATCTAACACAATCCGATCCAATCCAATCCATATCTAACGACAGGGATCTACCTCAAAAATCCGTGATGAAATAGTGGTCTGAATTCGATATAATTGATCCTTAAATTCACGCACAAACACGAAATATGCTCCTTCCCATGTTCATGACGAGGTTTTCTTCGTAGAGACAGAGAGAGAAAGAGGTCGGAGCGTTGTGGCTGTCGGCTGTCCTTTCATGGTACCAAACCCTAAAGAAGCTATTTATCTGTATTATGTTCCATCCTTTTTCTACCATAACTTTCATTGAAATTTACTCAAAAATGGTCCGCATGGAATTCACGTTAAATTTTAATTAAAAAAGTTGAGTCCGTTAAAGATTAATTAAAAAAAATAAATTCAGCTTAAATTTTAATTAGTTTTCAAAATCTAATTTAATCAGAATCAGTTTGCTATTTAGTAAAAGTAGTTATAAACTTGATTAAATTTATACTTAAATAAGTTTCACTGTGACAAAATGACCATAAATGACACTCAATAAACAATTTTTTAATATCTAAACAACGTTATCATCACTTTTATTCGTAAATAACCATAAAATAGAAGAAAAGATTACAAGATATAAAAACTTACAGAAATGGTGTGGAGGAAGAGGGCGGATGTAACCGTAGGAAAAAATAGCAATAGGAAAAGAGATAAATTTTAAAAATTATCTAATTAATTAAGGGGTATGAGAGGTCTTTTTGTAAAAAATATGGAGATAGAATGGTAAATTAGAAGGTCAAACCTGATTATGAAAAAAATTGATTATTTCATAATCCTCACTTTTGAGGATTATGGATTAAATCAGTTTTTAACTTTTGGAGATGGATTAAATCTCTTCATCTCTTTTGCCAAACACCCACAAACCTGATTTAATCAGGTTTGTCCATCCCGTAATCAATCTCAAACACCCTCTTAGTGTGATACCACGACATCATCGCTAACGTGGTATCATCGCCTAATTAAAACTAAATAAACTATTAGCTATGTTTTAATCATCATAACCAACACCATCAAGACCTTATCATTTTCCATTCAGACTGCAACTCTTCACCTTTCCTAATCAGTGATTGTTGGATGACGGTGAAGAAATTTGACACGTGCGAAGGCAAATAGGGGGGGGGGGGGGCAATTGCCCGGTCGAAACAGCCGAGATTTATATATGCTAATTGTCGTCCTTTCATTGCTCTTCATGGTCGTTGCTCCCGTGGACTGGTCGTGTATCTCGTTGTTCGAATCCGATGATGGAATTTGACTCGATATTGGTAATTAATTCTGGTGGAGGTATGTTGAATTGGTGGTGGTGGTGATTACTGTGGTAGTATTAATTGGTGGTGGTGGTGATTACTGTGGTAGTATCAATTGGTAGTGGTAATGGGTGGTGCTGGTGGTTAATTTGGTGGTGTAGGGAACTAGGAATGTGATGGCTGATGTGGATGCTGACAAAGATCAATTATGGTGACAAAGACTCCATATTGACAATTTTGTGTAATTTGACTGGGCAGTGATACCACGTTACCATCGTATTGAAGTTTTTCCCTTATATCTAACTTTGGTGGATTTACGAGTTTGCTTCCATAACCATGTAGCTTCTTGCGAATCTGATTGACCTTTTAGCTTCTTTTTTTGGATTTACTTAGAATAAATGTCGCAACTTTTGTGTTAGAATCAGAACAACAACAACAACAACAACACCGTGTCACGCATCACATATTCATTACGTGCGCACCTAGTTTATGAATGTCACAACTTAATGCACTCAGCTTTACACTGACCTTAAAATTACTTATACATTGAGGGTTCTATTGAAAAAAAGGATACGAAGATCTCATTTAAGCAGAAATAATCGTATTTGTGTGAAGATGTCCTTGGGTTGTGACAACAGAAGTTCTAGCAAACTACAATTAAGAAGTTTAAGAGTGCGAATACTTATATTTCTAAACCACCCTATCCTATAAGATGTAGCAAACTACAACCAGATGTCCGGTTTCTCGTTTTAATATATGCTACAAGTCTAACCCATTTGAACTCCTGGTATATACTTTTATCTTTAACCAACGCACAAAACCCTTCCTCCCCCCACCCCACCACCAACAAAAAAAACACACACAGAGAGAGAGAGAGAGAGAGCCAATGTTTATATAATCGTTGATTTTTTTTGTCTTGCTTCCTTTTTATTTCTAAACCACTCTATCCTATAAGATGTAGCAAACTACAACCAGATGTCCGGTTTCTCGTTTTAACATATGCTACAAGTCTAATCTTTAACCCCCACCCCAACAAGAGAGAGAGAGAGAGAGAGAGAGAGAGAGCCAATTTTTATATAATCGTTGAATTTTTGTCTTGCTTCCTTTTTTTTTTGAGATTTGCATGGATGGAGAAGAAATTGACACCTAATGATTGTAGTTCCCCCTGTAACAGAACCTATGATGCATAAAGCTTTTTGAGTTGTTATATTTTATACTACTTGTTAATTGTAACTCTTGCGGGACCTACATTCTATGCTTAACCAAGTAAGTTCGCTAATGTGAAACTTGGGAGGTCTGCTTCCTAATCAAGTAAGCTGAAGTTTTACAACTTTCGGTGCCCCCCCTCTGTTGAATCTGCTTGGGAAAGTTGAAATTAACAACTCTCTGTTACGTGGCTAATGATGATGAGACCAAAAGAATGTTGGCTAAACTTGAATTACCAAATACCAACCATGAAGATTCCTTTTTCCTTTTTCTTGGGCCACCTCAACATAACATCATGTTGGGAAAAAGCCCAATTCAATGTCCATATATTATGACATTTAATTTGGGCCAAATCTAGATTGAGCTTCGGCCCAAGAAAGACAGTTGTCATTACGAAGCACAAATTGATGGAGAAAATGGTCTGAAATCTCTGACCTACCTTTTGGAACTCAATGACGTCTATGGGCCCGTAGCTCGACTCCGTCTGGGCCGACTTATATGGGCTCAGTAGAGAACCGGGTAAAGAGTCAACCCGAGTCCCCTTACTTGGACTTAAAGACGATATAATGCACCAATTGCAGCCCAAGGCCCAGTGATGGACTTCGATGCAAGGGGAGTTAGGTACTTATCCTTTCGAATATATTTTAGCGATCGTAAGAAGAACGACTACGAACCCTGGAGTAGGAGTAACAACTAGAAATATTCAGCATCTACACATGGTTGCCATATGGAAAGTTATGAGCATCTATCTTGAGTAACAGTCGAAGATTTTTCCTTTATGCTAGTACTACTCAAATGTTAACCATTGTGAGTTGTCGTGGCACGTTCAATGGTAGATGGAAATATATTAAATGACGCAATCAGATATCAGTAACAAAACTTGTATGAAGTACAAAATGAGGGAAATTAGTTTCAGTACAAGGGTTCTAAAAATGTGTTCTAACTACACAGATAGAATTTAATGAGTCATAGGATCTCGATCAATTCTCTCAATAAGGCGCCAAAAAATTTATAATTAACACACCCACCATCAACCCTTTCCACCTACTAGTTTGTTCTTTAAAGCCTCTTCCCGTTTGAGAAGTATGTTGAAAGGCTCTTTGCTTGTATATAATCACATAAGCTGCTCCTGATCTTGGATTAGCACATGGAGAACATGAATTGTCCACAACTTCGAAGTGAAAAAGGAGACTTGTGAAAGGTGTCATGGGCCACAACAATGTGACTAAGGGCTCGTTCCTTGTGGCTCAATCTGTTTGCACATGGTGGTGGTCCATTTTGAGTGCCCTCATTTGTGCTAATTATGTGCATCTTAGGATACAAGTTAAGGTTTATCGTGGAGCCCTCGGTTAGGATTAGACTTGGTGAGAGACCTATTATTGTCAAAATTAAGAAAAAAAGAAAAAGGTAGAAGAAACTTACATTGTTACTTCAATCTCAAACTACACGTTGCGAGTGATAAACCAGGGTTGGCAAGTTGAGTGAATTTGAGGTTGGATGTAGGTTAAACGAGTTGGGTTGAATTGAGTGTATGATCCACTTGACCCATTTATTCGTGGGTTAAGTGGGTCGTTCTCTAAATGAGTTGGTTTCACTTATTAACCTAACAGCATTTCAATAAGAGTCAAAAGTATAACGTATACTTTTAGTCTCAAGCCATTCAGTGACAATTTTTTGTGTAAAAGTTAGACGGCAACCTAAGTCTTACAAAGCAACGAACTTACTAAAGAAAACAGTAAAACGAGGCCGGCTTTGATAGGTCTATTATTGGGTGAACAAACTACAACAACCATTTGCCACAAAACAATCCTTTTGAGTCATTGGATTGAGTTTATAATTCGTTTATTTGGATCGGAGAAAAGCAGGCCACTTATCCAAGTAGTTGTGGCCAAGAGATTTGGTATAAAGAAGAGAGAAAAAAAAATCCATGGCTATGCGGCAATAATGTAATGACTACGTGCCTAAGCTAGGGACTGATCCATGTGCCCTGCCGTCATGATATTCGGTTGCCTGCTGTGTTTCTCCATCGTTTTCCCCTCGAAATTAGGTTGCTTTGGTGACTTCTGTTGTGTTCCCCTTCCTTCTCAATGATCGTGTAAACAAATCGAAACCACATTCGGATGAAGCTAAAGTTTGTAGGGCTTCCACACATTTCTATCTACGCTAGCTTCATTGTACATTAATTATAGAACCAAAGTCCTTCTTGGGGTCCCCTAGTCTACAACGTGCCACATTTATAATCACTTTTCTATTTCACTTAATTAGCCGGACAGAATCAAATAACAATCAAAACATGCATGCATGTTCTTAGTGCTTATATAACCCCGCTGTTGGAGAGTTTGTGCCCCGCATTTAGAGTCAAATTTCGCTGTTACTTTTAATATCTGGTATGTGCGACCAGACACAATACGATGCGACATTTAAACAAAACGTTCTTGTGAGTTATAGTACTTGACTCGTCAATGTATTATGCTGTACATAGAAATGAGAGACTGCTTTTGATGTGCTTCAAATTTCCGCTTCATATATGCTTGATGAAGAAGGTGCATGTATGTTTGCCAAAGTATTAGGCATCGTGCTTTGAACCAGACATGTCAAAACATGACTCAGAATATGCACTCACTATTCTAATTAATTTCTGTGGAAATTTGGGTTCACGAATGTCTGAAGACATAGATCTCATCTCCTTCTCCCGACATGAATGTCCAAAGTCTTCCCCTTTGTTTCAACAAACCATGACAAAGTACTCATACTAGCCGCTTTAATTGCCAATTAATTTGTTTTATAGGCTTCCTACAGTAGGAACATGGAGCTATAACTACCATGAGATGAACCCTGGAAGACTGTATACGTATGCATGCAAAGCCATGTTGATTGAGCTGGAATGAGGGAATTAGAAGACATTGAATTTGGAAAGTTAGGGGAAACGGAATAATCCAGGGTGTTTTATCGTGGGGATAAGAGTATTTTTGAGGAAACTTGTATATAAGGGTAGTAGTGATGAAGGAGAATCATGTGGGTGCATGTGCATTGGAGTTGCAGAACATGCACAAAGCAACTAGCCATTCCTCACCACCCATAAGTACACTTGGCTAACGCACGTTCGTTGATCCCCATTTTTTTTGGAAAACTTTCCTGGTGCCCACATCCCAGCAATTTCTCACATTATCCTGAAAATGGCCGCCAACCTATACGGCAAGTAGTATATAAAAAGCCCTCAATGGCGCAACTTGATCAGCCACAGTTGAGGTCTTCACTTTCAATTCCATCTCTGGTGTAGATATCCATATTTATTGGATTTCTTGAGTCATGGGCGATTCACCACTTCCAGTTTTCTTGCCAAACAAGGGAAAGTGTAACTCAAGGAAATCAACAAGGATCAAGAGCAAAAGATGTACACGGATGTTCACAAAGAGGAAGGCCCGTTCAGAAAGCTCCAGAAGGCCCGGAGGAAGTGGGATTGAAAGAAAGGTCAGAACCCTGAAGAAGCTAGTTCCGAACAGTGGCTCCACGGGTTTAGATGGGCTCTTTAGGGAGACAGCGGATTACATCTTGTCTTTGGAAGTGAGGGTAAAGCTCATGCAGGTTATGGTTAAGGTATTATCAGGTCCGGATGAGAGACTGATTGATTTGTAAAGGTCTAATAGTTGGTTTATTCATTCTTTACCGTCCTTTTCATCTTCTATATTTCTTCATTTCCCGGCGTAATATCATAGCAGCTGGGTTTTGGATTTTTTGCTATATGGGGTTATCATGTTGTCTTAGATATAACAATAGCTTTGGACGTCATATATGGTGTGAAACTTTGACTTTGAGAGGAAGTGAATTTTATTGGTTGCTTTTTTCTTTGTTTGGAGTTCATTTTGGTAGGACTCGTTGTAATATGGGCATAGCATCCTTTTTCTTTCCTGTGTCTAATATCGTAGATAGATTTTATGTTTTTTTTGGGCTATTTTTTGTATTGTGTGTTCTATATGTATATTGATCTGCATTCTGCATAAAGGCTGGGACTCATGCGCACCTTATGTTTTGTGGTCTTTGAATTTTGATGGCAATCAAGGCCAAGCTCATTGACGAAACTTACGGCATGTCTGATCCCAGAAAAAAGAAACGAAAGTTGCTGCATGATATCTTGATTAGATGGGTAAAGATACAGCTCTGATCAACTCGATTTCCTGAGTTACCCCCCATCAGATGCAATACCAGCGCCCTAAATGCAGATAAGTGGGGGAGCTCCCTTCAAAGCCTCTCGTTTGGACCAAAGAAAAGATCCAAAAGTCACCTTATACAAGGATATATAGGGGAGATGTCATGACTATACTTACACAGGGATAGAGTATGGTTCAAAAGAATGGTGTCCTGCATGATCATGGGATACAAGCTATGAAATAACATTGTGCAGATTCAGAATTAACAAATGAAAGTCTCTTACTCCCATTACCCTTAGGTTGATATCGCAAGGCAGAGGCTCTTGCTGCCATTATCTTCAGGTTGTTCTCTTAAGGCATAGGATAGCATAGTGGTAATTCAACGTACAAACCACATATATGAATTCAAACAACTTTTACCGCTACAGTATCTGCCTCAGAGGCTTAAGTTACAAACTTTATAAAATAAATACAACGCATTACGAACACTTTGATCTATAACCGGTAGTAAATCAATATTATGCGCATAAGGCACGCTACAAAGGTTGAGAAATATAAGTGATTCCACCGTCTTCAAAGTTTTGTCAGAGACTCTCAGATTAGATCGCAATGTTTAGAATACTTAGCTAGCTTACGGGCTGCCACATTTTTTGAAAAATTAAAACGTGAGATGAAAACTGAAAAAGCTGAGCATTAGTCAAATAATATTCATCATTTCGGTGATTATTGGATATCTTATCACCGTCCCGAGTAGCTAGGTTGTGTGTTTCTAAAACTAATACCAACAATAAAGTTGATGTCAAGAGCATCTGAACTGGAAGGCCAGAGAATAAAAGAGGAAAAGGAAGCGTGCAATATTTTGTCATAACCAAAACGATACGCCATCTCTATCGCGATTGTCATATTAGATTTTTCCTTAATTTACCTCCCTTTAATTATCACGATAATGCCAATCTTAATTGAAATCTTCGCAAGAGTCGATCTTTGTTGCTAATTTGCCTTTTGCATTAAATAAAACCGGTAAGTAGCTAAAATGACCCTTTGGAATTAACCTTAATAACACAAATATTCTTCCCAACAGACGCTTGCATCGCTTGTTGGGAAGCTTGTGGCTTTTTCCTTTTTCGCTATCGCGCTGCAATGGGAGAAAAATATGAGTGTGCAATTGATGTCCTTTACATTGCTTTAGAAACCCTACAACTCATTAACATCTTTCTACGGCTAATGACCGATACCCCGAAAAACTTTTTGGTACTATATAACTGTAACTCTTCGTATAGCGTAATTAAATAAAAACTACTAAAAATATTTAACGACCATCAATTATCTGTACACAGAAACTGTAATGATCTTCCTACGACCCGAATAACGTCCAAAGTTTCTCCGTACACCTAGAGGCCAACCCCATGGTTGCGTGTGGCTTGTTGGCCTGCCCCTTTGTGGGCCTCTCTATTAAAAAGAGCAAAGTTAACCTACCACCACGCCCAGATTTGGGCATGCTAGGCATAATAATGGTGAACCGATACACATGAATTTGAAAAACGTGGGCTACTGAAAGAGGCTTAAGGCCAAAACTTGGGCTGATAAGATTTTTGTGTCGAGGCTTTAGGGGCCGAGTTGTCGGATTGCGGGAAGGCCCCTTAATTCAATGCTACTCCCTCGACTTATTAATTTCAACATGAAATGACTTTCCCTTTTTCGTTTTTTCGCCTTCAGAACTCGAAATCAATAGAAACTAAATTTTGGTTCTTTTGATTTCAAAATACTTCAGATATCTCGTCTTATGAATCTTAATATTGACTTTCTTCTGATTTATAATCTTTTTTTTTTTTAATTTCAAAAAGTTTGTGCGACTGATGTCCAAAACAAAAAAGAATCAATAGGGATGCGGTGGTTTTAGCAATCGACAGACTTGTGACGGAGGTGATTGTAAACTTCCAAGTCCAATATCCTTCGACTTTATCTTATTCAACCCAACCCAACCCACGTTCGAATTGGCCAACTCAACTCATGTTTTAGTAATTGAGGTGAGTCAGCCTAAAGTTCACCTCTTTTAGGGTTGGTTAAAAAGCATCGAATGACTCAACCCACTATGGCATGTCATAAATATCTTACTTGGAAAAAGATTAACAAATAAACCTTCCATGATAAGAAGTAACACCAACTGAGAAAAACCAAGTCAACTATTGGAATTGAAATCCAAACAGAGTTTGGAAAGTTATTGAAATTGCAATGAATTCTAATTTTTCTATTTGGAACAAATTGGAATTCAGTTCCCCAGAATTCTAATCTTTTGTTTGGAAGAAATAAAGATTGGAAAGGGAATTGTGCTTTTGACAATTATATCTTTTAAGACTTCTGAGTTTCAAAACAAACATTAGTTAAAATTAATGTGAAGGGTAAAAATGATATCCAAAACAAATTTAATGCGAAAACTGTAGCTACGTACCCAAACAAACTTGATATTAAAACAAATCTTATAAAAACAATAAATATTACAAGATTAAACTCGTGTCCTTATTTAAACATCGTAAATGGACTTAAAAGAGAAATTTTAAAAAACAACAGCTTCAAGGGTAGATTAGGAAGATTTTTGTTTTTGATAACTTCTCATAAACAAATCCCACCAAATCCAACCTCTTTTGGTGGGATTTCAGCAGTATGTTAAACCAAATCCAATGAAATCCTATGAAATCCAATTCCAAATTCATTTTTAAGGATTCCAAACAGCTTAAATTCTATTTTCAATTCCAAATCTCATGAATCCCTGGTTCCAAACAGTGAAACGAAGGGAATTAAGAGATCATATTTACTGAACCGGACCAAATACTTTAAATTTCACATTTGTTTGGCCATTTGCTTTGTTTTGACGCTTTGAAATGTGCAAGAAAGATTTTTAGAAAACCGCAAAACAGGTATTAACATGGATTGTATACCATTGTAAAAAGTATCAAAAAAATTCAATTAATTATATGCATTCAGTAACTTTTAAGTATAAAAACTCCTTTACTTTATTTGAATGCCACATTGATCACAGATAAACTCAAGTGCGGTGAATTTTGATAATAAATTTGCATAGAGTAGAGGAATAGCTTTTGAAAACAATTGCCAAAAAAATTGTACAGAAAAAACAGGAATATGAATGCAGAGAAATTTGCTAATCAAACAGCGTTAGGGTTTAGAAACGAGAAAGCACGGAACTTGGGAGAAATTTGTGATTTTTTGGCATTTATTTTGGATCATAAAAGTCCCTTATATGAGGTCAGAAGGGTATTTTGACCTTTAGTTATGATTATGAACGCCAAAAAGAAGGGTTACGTCGGAAAAGATCAGTCAATGTGAACATCTTCAATCAAAATTGAGATGGATTTAGTACACTTTTTTTAACTAACCCGAGAAGACCGTATTGTTGGTACGTACGCGTGCCAAAGTGCATTTACTCCTGTGTGAAAAGAAAGGGTGGATACTCGTAGAAAGTTGCAGCAACTTCATTCGTTATGATGATGATGATGATGATGATGATGATGATGATGAAACATTGGGGTTGGTTGAAATGGACCGGAAGTGGTGATCATTAGATCCGGCCGGAAGTTATCCACCATATTCGGTGTGTCGGCAGGACTTTGAGTACGGAGACGTCGACGGCAGACCAACATCTTTGGCGACTACCTTCACAGTGTAGATGCAGGACCAAAATATGGGATTCTCTGTTTTCTGTAGTTTTCTGGTTTGTCCCTAAGCCATGATGCCGACCCAGTATTACCAAACTTGTCAGCTCTGATCAATAATCTTGGAATGAAAAGCATCTAAATTATTAGCTTCTGCTATCCAACTTTGCGTCAACTATTTGTTTTGCGTCTTGTAATGGACGAGGAAACTATAAGCTAGCTGATGAACCACTATATATCGTTGCCCAGTACGTAAAGAGATGCTGAGTGCTAGGGTTTCCAGATTTAGCATGATAAATGGGGTAGGGAAGTGCAAGTTGTCAAGCATATCAGATGACTAAATTAAATTCTCATGCATAATTAAAGGATCAATATTGTGCAGCTAATTAATTAATGAGAGTCTAATCCTTATCAGTTGGGAGAATATGGAAGTCGATCTACCACCACTTGGCCACTCGATCTTGCTTTCGGTTTACTCTTTTTGCTTTTATGGTGGTAATTTGATCACTTACGCAAAACACGTCACGTATGAATACTTGCAAAGGCCAAATCCAAGTATAGTTCTAGTAGTGATTGAAAAAGTTAGGCATAGAATAGCAATTGTCCACATTATTATTATTATTATTATTATTATTATTATCATCAACATCTTAATGTCTGTTCAAACGAGTCCGTACATATGATATCCTAAGTTATGTCTAGTATGCCAATTATATATAAAAAAAAGGTTATGCCTCTTTCGTACATATATTTCTTTTTTAATACACGATTTGTCTTGAAATACATTGCATATACTTTGGACGGATGGAAAAAATAAGAAAGTTGAAGATTAAAGAACGATGAGTTTTATCCTAAACCATACTACTTGAACAAAATGTGGCCACTGAACATTGTTCAAGTCACATATTAAGTAGGTCCACGTCGGTGATTCCGGCGATCGCTAACTGGACTATGGGCTTTGATTCACAATTTTAAGTATTGCTTGTTTTTCGGTATACATGATAAAAGTAAAAAGACATCTTTTTATACTTATAAAGCTTCTCAAAAGATAAGAAGTAGGCTAACCCATGATTTCAATAAAACGCAGATTAACTTTGTTTTATTTTATATTTTGGATGGATGAAACACTTCACTTGACGATCGATTATCCTAAACAAAGTAGCATATACCAATAACTACAAAATCCTTGTGCTCTAAAAGGAAAAAGATGGTCGAACAAGTGTGAGGTGGTGGTAGTTGTGGTCTGTACGTTTCCCATCTGAATTAGGAGGTTGATCAACAAAGAGGCTTTGATGGCAAACAACACTAGGGTTTGTTTACTTTGATTTGTTCGGTTATGGTTGACTTCTTCCTTTTAAAATTGAGGCCACGTTTATCGTACCGTTTTTTGTTTGACTTGCCCATGTGCAGCTCAAATATTAATTTAGCTTCATCGGTTCAAGAGGCATGATGATAGCATATGTATGAGCATTAGTTTTAATTATCCATCTCACGCTCTGATCTCTCGCTCACGGGTTTGATAAATGATTCCTTGCTTAATCAAAAGTAATGAAATTCTTCGTACCCGAGCGAGCATCCATGTTGCACCCCCACCCAAGCCTAAGTTTACAATTAAGTGCGCTATTTTCATCTAATTAAGCGAGCGTAAATTAATAAATAATGTTCATGAACTTTAAAAGTGATAGTTAAGACAAAGCAAATTCATGTCTAATTACTTAAATTTTCAAGCTTCCTCCCTCCCTTCCTTCAAATGATTGAACCATGTTCCTTTGATACGTAGTAATCTTCAAGGGTGTTGAACAAATGCCCTAAAGCCACAACGTCCCTTGGGTGGTCACTCTCCGTTGAGAGGCCCATCCCCTTCCCTAGCTCGATCTCCCGTTTGTGTATCCTTTTCTCCCCAGCCCCTATGTTCGGGTTCCTTTTGCTTTGTTCACTCCGCCATCGATCTGGTACTAGAGAGTCGGGATTAAGAAACCATGTGGACGTACAACTAATGGCGAATAAATGCCGATTGAAAAGGTGAATATTTTAAACTACCAAAAACAATCTTTACAATCAATATGGATAGTAGTTGACATTACCTTAACACTTCCGATCCTGTCTGGCATGATATATTTATATTTGTGAATACATGATTTTGAGTTTTGTTTTTGTGAAAATGATCATAATAAAAACTGTCTATCTCTTGTGTTACTTATTTTGAAGATGAATTTTGTACTTGTACGCTTGATGTTGCATGTGATGCACTCTTGGGCTACTAGCTATACGTTAATTGTTAAGAAGTTTATTTAAAAAAAAATAGACTTAGTACTATGATATACACAGCTCGCTCTGACAATCATTTATTAAGTTTAGTGATTCGATCTTAATAAAAGTTAATTATTAGTCTTAAAATAAACTAAACCATCGAATCAAAGACAGGTGTTAAGTAGGATGACGCCTAACAGTAGTCAAATCTAGGGTTCCGAGTCAAGACACCCAGACTGGAAACCACAGATGGTGACTTTTCAGAACCAGACAAAATGACCGGAATAAAATACCAAGTCATGACAGGGCACTAATTATCTTATTCTCATGCCCTTTTTGAGCTCCTCAGACAACGTATCCCAGAAGCAACCTTAGTCAAACGGTCACATAATTATAATGTTACACAGCCGTTACTCTGTTTTATAGTATTAAGTAAATAATAAACTCCACAATATGACCAAAATATTTATTTAGTCCTGCAGAAGATAATACAGAAGATCTAGACAGCGTATGTTAGAAGCAACGCCCGCAGAATATTCCAAAACCGCGTAAAATGGGGCACGTGAATCCGACGTCAGGCAGAGGCAGGAGGGCCGTTGGATGGGACACGTGGTCCTACAAAAAAAGTAGACGTGTGGGGCTGAGGATGGGCCATATCCCGACGGTTGCGCATAGAATTGCGGGTGATGGCGACGCCGGGCCGGGCCCAAGTTGGCTGAGGCTCTATTAGTGAGTGACTCATTAAAGTGTAATCTTTGGTTTGGATTTTGTACAAAAACTATCGTTGATGATATGCCATGCCACACGTAAGGTGGTCTTAATGAAATTGAGTGTTTCAATTAGGGTTCACTGTTAGTCCCTTGAACTGTATGGACATTTTTTTAAACTGGTCTTCAAACTTCTTTTTTTTTTAGAATAGCATTCGTACTTGGTAATGTCTTTAACTCTGCTAGTCTTTTTGTTAAATTTACAGGGACCATTTTGTTATAAAAAAATGTTCCCGTGTTCTTCACCCCCCACCGTCCCTGTTCCTTCCCTCTTCTTCACTAAAATCTCCCTTTTCACTTTTTTTTTTTTTGGGACTTTTGATATTTAAAAAAGCTCCATTAGACCATCCCTCCGGGACCTTTGTGTTCACTCCGACAGTCCAGCGAAGAGGTGAAGTTGATCTGATAGATCTCAATGTTTGAGCAACTGAGACCTCTGTGTTCAACAAAGAGGTGAAGACTATAGGACAGGTCTAGGGAGATTCGCAGCGGAGACACAAAGAGGTAGTGGCGGCAATGCAGGGATGTGGGTAGAGATCTAACATTTAACTTTGTGGGGAGCTAGTAGAGATAGGGGCGGGTATTGGTCGTAGGTGGGGTGTCCGCTGGCAAGGGAGAGTAGTGGTGGGTCGATGGTTGTTGAGCAGCAAAATCAAAAGTGTCGGACCAAAATAGAGATGGAGCATAATTTAAGGACTATTTTAAAGTATAGTTAACCATTTAATTGAAAACAAACTAACACCCCGTATCCTCTTTCTCATGCACCCTAGTATTTTTGTTCCACTAGAACATACTTATTTTATCATCTCAAAAAGATAACTTACCATAAAAAAAAGTTGAAATGAAGCATGCGAGCTCAAAGCCAAAATTTGAAAACTCTTTACCAAAAGCAAAAACCTGAGTCACTCTCGACCCGTCTTCCTTGGTCTCAATTTATAAATTTCATTAATGTACAAGATATAATTGTATTGTAACGCACGATAAGCTTATCCCCTCGACAATATACAGTTACTAAGACGACGTAAGAATAGCTTGCTTTAGCACGGGATCCTACGCATAGAAACAGCATTTGAAACTTCGTCTTCTATGGTCTGATACTTAGGGAATGCCTTTTGTGCATGCGCTTTGCTTGGCGGAAGGAGGAGATTAGGGAATGCCTTTTGAACATGCACACGAGCGTGATTTGCAAATGTGCCGCAATCAACTCACGTGTAGCTCGATCGCATTCACACTCGACTAACTGGTTTACCGGTCAAACATAACAGTATGAAAGGGTAGACCAAGGTTGTCTGGACCAACAAGCCACCTACGGGCTTTTATTGCCACCCCCACCGGCCCCCTTTTGTGTGCCCTACGTACAACGTTTGACTGCCAAGTGCCGGTCAATCTTTGTGGCCAAGTTTCACGCACACATTCCCCAAGACGAACCCCCCCAAAAGGGAAAACCAAATAAACCCCTTCTCTGTGTCCATATGAATGATCCCAAAGTTCACTCTTTAAGTTTCTCTCTCTCTCTCACTCGCTTTTTCTTACTTTTCCCCTTCACTTCTCACTCCTTTTCTCTCCAGAATTTAGCGAGAGATACAGGAATTAGTGCTAGCTTTTGATCATTCTCAGTCGGTGGAAAAATTTGAGGAAAGAAATGATGATAAAGATGGAAGATCCGACGGAATCTTTGACATCATTTTCGGAATCTTTATTTGCAACAAGTAATCAGCAGCAACAGCTAGGGTTCATGGAGTTACTGGGTATTAGTGGTAGTCTTCAAGAGGAGTACTATTTTAGCAGTCCGTTTGACAGTATGTTACCATCATCTACTACACGTGGTTTCACTCCAAGTATGACAACTAGTTCTTCACCTGCAGCTGAGGTCTTGAACAATGGGCCTGCTACTCCCAACTCTTCCTCGGTTTCTTCAGTATCAAGTGGTGGTAATGGTGGTGGTGGTGCACCAAATGATCATGAACAGACGACTACTTATTGTGATAAATCAGTTGGTCTTGGTGATGATGAAGAAGAGCAGCATGACAAGACCAAGAAACTGTAAGTCTTTCTTGAAAGGATACATATCTTTTGGGTATTTATCTTGCTATATGATTGTTTGGGGGAAAAAGATAGGGAACCTTCATTAATGCAAAACAAAGGGTTGCTCTTGTGTGTAAATATTCGATTTGCAGGTTCAGAAGAAATGATTGTTGATTTTTGGGGGTTGTGTAGGTTAAAACCAAAGAAAACATGTGAGAAGAAGAAGAAGGAGAGAGAGCCAAAATTTGCTTTCATGACCAAGAGCGAGGTCGATCACCTAGAAGATGGCTATCGTTGGAGAAAGTACGGCCAAAAAGCTGTCAAGAATAGCCCTTTCCCTAGGTATGATGTCTCCATTTGCCTATATGATTGTTAATGTTTAGCCATTTATAGGCTATATTTCAGTCTGTTCATGCTATTATACTTCTTTCTTTGTTTCTCTTAACCCACCTCGTAGTTGTTTCTTGTTTTCAAAGGCGCAAGCGTTTATATGAAGGATTTTGCCTTTTGACTGGTGTTCAGGAGTTACTACAGATGCACGAGTGCTTCGTGTAACGTGAAGAAGAGAGTGGAGAGATCTTTCACTGACCATAGCATTGTTGTCACCACCTACGAAGGGCAACACACCCATCACAGCCCGCTTATGATGCCTCGACCAAGCCCTCTTACATCCCGTTATTCCCAGGGGGGTTCCGGCCGCATACCGGCGGGCGGATTTTCTCATCAGCTGCGAACCCTGACCTTACCGTCTGATCAGCAGCAGCAATTCAACAATTTTGCACCTTTAAATTGCGGTGGTTACAACAGCATCGTTCACACGGCAGCTAACGAACCATCTCTACGTGGAAGCCAGTTTTCCAGTCGTAGTCCAGCCTCGTCTGCTTCCATAAGAGGAGGAGATTATGGCCTTCTTCAAGACATGGTTCCATCAACCATGAACATCATAAAGGATGAATCGTAGATCGGATGGAAAACGTATATTTATCCTTCTATGTATGAAAGTTTTCCCCTCTTACTAACACTCACTTTTGAATGCACATTTGCAGCAAGAACCCACTGTAGAAGAATGAGGTTGCTGCTGCTTTAATATCTTATACTTTCCTTTCACACATTTATTGCTCGCGACAGACGGTTAGGTTCCTTTCCATTCCACAAAAAAATTTGTCCTTTTATCTTTGTTTTTATTAGTCAAAAGAATGTGCATTTACGTTCTAGCTGCGAAGGCAGAGCACCAGTTCCGTAAGGCAAGATATCAATCACACTGATATATTGAGGATAATAAATGTACATAACCCCATTCCATCTGCAATGCAACAAAAGATACTACAGCGATAACAGGCCTACTTCTATCCTCTCTGAATTGTTTCCTCCAATACAGATTCCATTTTGCTGCAATTTTTCCACCCGTTCACAAATTCTTGCAACCAAAAAGTAGAAAGTGTACACGCATGCTGCATAGCAAAATTGGCTGTTCCTGACGGAGAGAATCCGTCCATCCCCACTACAACAAATGGCTCGGTGTTCACAATACCAAGGCCTCCCCAAAAGGCTATTTCTGAGCCCGCCCCTTGGTAGGAAGTAACTACTAAACTGGGAGGTGAAATTAGATGTCAAATACCATCTAGACTCAGGCCGGAGCAACCACTGCACTTGTCGCCGTGGGTACATGAGCACAATCAAGTTCCTGAAAACGCGAAACATACTTCTATGAATCTGGCCATCTGACAGATCCAATTTAAATAGGAGACAGAGCAGCACTATATTTGATTTCACATAACAGGTCATTAATGAGGATAAGAACGAACAAGAGCTAAGCAGCCCAACTCCAAAAAATGTAGGAAACTGAATAGATGCAATTCTCTACTGTTTTTATTTGGTACGAAGAGGTTGGATAGCTGTTTAGCGGTCAAATGCTCCGTGCAAGTTAACATTTTCCCGGTACTTTCTGTATTTATGGGTAAATGCTGAAAACAGTTTTTGGGGTGGGCGTTGGGGGGGGGGGGGGGGGGGGTTCTTGGGTATTTAGGTGAGTGAGCAGTAACTAAGAATATTGGAAAGAGACAGAACTCAGCACATAGAGGGAAACGAGTCCCTTGCTTTTGACCTGGTGGACAAACCCCCACAACGATGCAAGTCCTTATTTCTGATAACATAGCCAGTCTCTGGTTAACTGTCTTAGTAGTTTATGGACCTAGGAAGTCCCTCTTGATGTGGATTCTCAAATACGTTTCCTTTTTTTATTATAGCGCATCTACAAATTCCCCCCACACACCCCACAATATTTAATTATTTTTTAAGACCTCTCTCCTCTCCTTTTGTGGTTCTCTAAATTCATCTTGCAATAAGTCCCAATAATCAAACGAACAAAGTAAGCTCATCTAATTATTGGCTATAAGAATGCATGCGTTTGTATAGATGCACCATTAATTGAATAACGCTCGCGTGATTCACCACGAAAAATATGTTTTTGGTAATTATAAAAGCCAACAAATGTCAACTGACCAATGCGGGTAAGGAAGTCTGGTGAAGTTGCTGATGCTACAGCTGTGTCTGCACTTGTTGCCTTTGATAAACTTGATGAGTTTCCTGCTGCTGTCTTTGTGACTCGTGTTCGTAAAACATATGCTCCTCAGGCTTCTCCCACTACTTGACCAAATTTTCAGACATTTAGGGCATATTCAGAAACCCATTAAAAATTAGAAATTTGTATTGGTAAGAAGTCCTAACCCTGCTCTCAAGAGTTACACAATTGTAATAATATGTGTATCCGTCGGGACAGATATGTTCACTCCAATCACAATCGAGGGTATCTGCCAACTCTGTGTCATTTTCACGTATTGCAGACTGCAGGAACGTAACAGGTGTCAATTTGCATTAAGCAGCCTAGTACAAATTAAAGAACACATTGGAAAATGCACAAGGTACAAGCTGTTAATATCCATGGCAAGAAGGTACTAGGTCACACGCACGCACCCACATCCTGACAACAACAAAAAAGAGGGAGAAAACCCACAACAAATGAGAAAAGAGACTTTCCTAACACAAAATGAGTAACATCTGTCAGCATTACATGGATACATCATGGAGATACCACTTAAGAAACGCAGCGAAAGCTGGGTATTCAGTGGAAACGACTAGTTTTCCACATGACAATGGAAACTATTAGTATTCCACCCTTTTTGAAGACTATCCTGAAGGGAATGACCTGCATGATGAAAATCCCTAAATAGCTATTCTGAAGTTAGTGGACTATGTAGGTCCATCGAGTGTTTAAAGGAAGCTTCAAAACCCTAATAAAGTAGACACAAGTCCTCAACTATTACTGGGCCACTGGCTTACCCACCACGCACAATAGTTGCTCCAGAGCGCCAACCCCTCAACACTAATTTACTACCTCCATTCCATGTGGATTTCCCCCTTGACTTTTCGCAAATTCCTAGGATAGATTTAGTACCATGTGAATAATGGATTGAACTTGGATAGCAATCACAGATGAAACAAATATCGTTTGGCAAGCAAGCTAGGGTAAAAACAATGAGTGAGGTCACTTGCAGAAACAATCCAAATCAAGAACCAGCCAGTTTAGCCAGCTGATCAGATCAGACTAAAAAACTAAGATTCTATGGTTTAGGTCATCTTTATTGAAGACCAGTCAAGGATCACAAGAAACTGATAGTTCTGCACAAAAAAAGTGAAAAAAAAAAGTGATAATGTATTTCCATGAGTATCTGGTATGAACCGCTAGATATTTCTAAAGTGGGACTTGCCAGAGGTCCAGGTAGCTTATATACGCATTTAAAGGTTAAATGCAATTTATGGTGTGCTCATGTAGTTCCTTCTAATTCACAAAAAGTTCTAATATTATCTTGGGTGCATGTGTCATGCTAACATCAAAGAGAAACACATGGGACTCTTAACTTTAGATAAGTACAAACTTGGGAAAAAAATAATGCCTGCTTTGGACTCGCGACATGGGATGAATTCGTAAGCGGGGCCCGAGCAATTGTTTCAGTATGACATGCTGATGGCCTGCAATCAGTAAAACCCCAAGACAGAAACCAAGCTAAGAAGATCTACAATGTTAATAAAACAAGATAAAAGAAGGCTTATAAAAAAAAAGATAAAAGAAGAATGCAAGGAGCAACTCAACTAAAGTTCCTAAATACTATCAACAATTATGACAAAGCATGAAAGGCATGCACAAAAAAGCCGCTAACATTTAAATGCTCATAAATAAAGATTGAAAAATAATGTAATGAAACATTACAGGCCAAATAATATAAAGTATTGTTTCCCCATTGTCAGGAGAGGGGGGTTGGGTTGGAGACAATTCATGGTTGGATATATCACAAAGCATCTGACAGAGAGCATGATGCTACTGTGCAACCAAATTATTTTTTGCAGATCTAGCAACATGGACGCAAAAGTTATGAGTTTAACCTTGCCTCTCCGTCCCTTGGTTTTCTAGGTTCAGCAAACTTAACAACCAGTGGATGATCGCATACCTAAATGATAAGCAAAAGGGATTCTAAGAGTAATGTCTAGTAAACTGATGTCAATTGAACACTGATAAGGTCTTACTCCCGTAAAGTATTTTCCATTTAGTTCACTGATTGCAGCAACTGCCATATCTCTTTGAGAGAATAGAACAAAGGCGCATCCTTCAGAAAAAAACAAACAGGTAAGAGTATCGCTCTACTCCCAGCAAAAATCACGGACAATCATAGAAGTAATAAAGCAATCTACCGGGAAATCAAAAGTAAGGAAATGTCACGTTTTTTTTCTTAAACAATACATGGCACATACCACGGCTCTGCTTTAATTCATCGCGTACAATGTACACATCTTTAACAAGACCATATGGAGAAAATATCTGACAAGATTACAAGAAAACAAATCCATTCAACACTCATAACCTGTAAAGGCTCAAAAGTAAATATACTAATTAGTGGGTGCAATTGCTTTCTTGAGATGAAGAAATGTTTAACCACATGGTCATTTGGATGACGAACAACAAAGTGGTCTAACAACAGTGGTCTAACAACAGGGGTGAGAGATATTCTGCTCAATATAGGCAACTCCGAAAAGAATACTGTAGAAAATCACAACTTGCACATATTAAGCAACAAGCCATAAGCACGATGCATACATCATCCTTGTTTACAGGCATGCACGTAAATTAGCAAAGAGGGCACATACTTCTTCAATATCTTTCATTGCAGCTTGTTTGTTCAGGCAACCAACATACAGCTTATGTACATGTCCCCCGAAAACCCCTGCCAAGAAAAATATAGAGCAAAAATGAAACAAAGAAATTTGGGGGAGAGGGGGGGGGGGGGGGGGTTTAGACACTTCCAACAACATATAAATCTTAATATAATAACAAAAAGTTCAGATTCTGAAGTTCTTAACAGTTTTAGAACGTATTTAGAAGTCCAAAACAAAGAAGGATTACTAGCATTATGAAACATAGTATTATATTTCAAACTCGACAATCATCAATTTCCTACTCTGTCTTCATATCTGCTCATAATGGTTTTCCTCGAATCAACTTTCTGTCAAGACTTCAGTAAAATCAGAAATTTTGAATGGCAAAGATTAATTTTCAAGAAAGAAGGATCTGAATGAAAACTTTTTTTGGTTTATTACGAATAACAGCTAGTAATACTTGTCCAATCGTTAAGATAAATCATTCACGAATGTGTTCAGTGACAAAATAATAGTCACAGACTTGGTAACGTAACTTTATACCGAAGTCAAAGCTGACTAGAGGAATTAAACATCTTAGTAAAAGATATCCCCATCAAACATTTAAGCAGAGGTAGTAATAACTGACATTAATTACCCCACATTAAACTCAAAAAATATTCACAAGCTTCATTTTTTGTTAATGATCTGATCTCTGTCTAACGAGATTAGGCAAACGACGACCAGTGGACACTGGAATACTAAATATCAACCCAGTATACAAGTATCTTGGAAAAGAAAAAATCCACAATGATTAGCATGAACGGGATAAGGCATTACCAACTCGTTCTTGTTGCAACTGCATGTCTAACTTTAATGCAAAACGTTCCCTGGAGGAAAAATTCTACTCTTTCATTTTTTGCTAGTCATGACGCCCAGGCAAGACTGGAATGTTAAATTAATCAACCTGAGTTACAAGTATTGCAAAATAAAATGCACTTGTTCTCTTGATCCATTCTTAGATGAAGTATTCTGTTTTCTTGCTTTATAGATGTTTTCTTAATCACTTGTTTCAGCCAATTCCTGATTCTTTCAACACATGATGACTAAAAACACGTTGTCTTATTACTTCATTTTTCGAGATAGCTAGCTAAGCTGCCACCCCCCCCCCCCAACCCCAAAGTGCAAACAAACAACTAAAAAATAATATTTTTTTTTCAATTTTGTGAAGGCTATCAGCTAATTCGGTCGTCAAATGCCAGAAAAAAATTATCCAACGGTAACGTTACCTGACGATGCTTGTGGATTGCCAACGCCTGAAGCATTGATGCCAATGCGCTCCCGTTCTTTATCCGCATATCTAACTTTGATGGGGAGCATATTCTGGAATAAACAAATACATCACACAACTCATAGATGGAAAGATGAGAACCAATCACCTTTTAATCATACACTTCCAGTCTCTGCACCAATAGAACTCACCCCATAGAACGTATATTGAAAATTCAATGCTCCAATAGCTCGATCAGCTTCCTCTAAAGTTCCATATTTTACAAAACAGCATTCTGAGAGGTACATATGCTATCCAATTAGAATGCTAGAAACAAGGTAAGTGGTATTCAGGTTGGCAGCAAACATATGTTGTCAAAGCTTATAAACATATGCTACAAGCATGGTAAGGTGTAGACTCATGAATGAAATATTTAAGCAGCATGCACTGCTGGAGGACTGATAAACATTATTGCTGATGCAGGATATCGTAACCAACTATCCCAAAAGCTTAACTGTCAAAAAAAGGTGATATAGGACGGACGTTACAAAGAGTTTATAAGGTTGTCCTACAAGCTGGTATGGTAGCTAGGGCTTAGATTTGTAGGGTTTGTGATTAAGCATATAGAGTCAAGAGTTTAGGATTTAAATGGATATTTCTGTTTGGGCTGTTTAGGGTGCTGTGAACAGTATCAGGCGTGAACAGTGTTTTTGGTGTTTATATCTTCAAACAAACTAAGGAGAGGAAAGCAAAAGATAACAAAACCTTCAAGTCGCACTAAGGCCTTCTAGGAGTCTTACCTAGAAGAGAATCAATGAAGTCTCACCATTGAAAAGAAAAGCAAAGCTGCCTCTGAAAATTCTATTCATGAACTCCCCTTGATAGTTCCTACAATGCTTGTTTATAAAGTTAAAACAAAAGAGACCTTTTCTACAAAGTAATGTATTCATATGCTATAGAACCTTCCAAATTGCTAAAACTAAACATAAAACCTAATAAGGAAAGGACTCTGACAATATAGTGACCACTAAAGACTAAACCTGATAGCAAAAAGAAATAGAACCATCTAATCTGCCCTAAGTATGCTAATATGCCCCAAATACCCTTGCTTAGAAAATATGCCCCATCAAAAGGTCATCTAATCCTTTCAAGGCCAGGAACTGTATCTCGCTCAAGCTCCCTGTGTCCAATTCCAACCTCAAAGGTCACCCTTGAGTCCTACCTCATGAGGCGTTCACACCTTAGGGCCTACTTTACACTTTGTGGCCCTCCCACCTCACAAGGCTGATCCTGACCAGTAGGGTTATTGCCCTGGCATTATTGTCCCATGCTGAGAAGGAGTACACGATCCCCAGACCTAGAGCTCTTGATGCAGGATATCGCAACCGAATCTCCTAAAAGGTACAACTACTCCAATTAAGGCCAGGATTCGTACCTTGTTCAAGCTTCCTGGGCCCTGCCTAAAGGGCTCACTTACCACCTCGCAGATCATCCCCGAGTCTTACCTCATGGAGACTCCACCTTGTGGGGCCTACTTCCCACATCGTTGCTTCCCACCTCGTGGCCCTCCCACATCGCATCCTACACTAACTGGTCTTGTATGGTGCTATAAGTAAAATTTGTAATTGTACATATACCCATTTATTAAGTAAAAAGGTGCCGTCTAAAAGATGGCAACAGCAAATGTAAAGGCTCCTACCCCACATCCATGAATTAGGCATAAACATGTGAAAGATTTTAAATGGTTGAAATCAACAGGAGACTGGAAGATGCTCTGCATAATAGGAAAACAAAGAGCCATTGTAGTATACCGAGAAACTAGGAAGCACGGACACGGGTGTGGGTGCGTATACGCAGATATGTCATTTTCAGAAATAATAGGATAGGGGTGCGGCAGGGATACGGCATATAATATAATTTATATTTATAATATATACGTGTGTATATATATATATATATGTATGTAAAAAAAATAATTTTACGAGGTAGTTAAAGTTTGTTAAGTTTAATGGGCTGCTTCATAAATATTGAAATTACATAGCTGAATATAATAAAGTGTCTATGTGTATTACTGTATTTCTTTTTAAGTATTGGGGCTAATTTTAATAATAACAAGTTAATAAGTGAGTATTTAAATTAAATAGCCAATTGAAACCAGCTGTCAACGTTATGGATCGATAACATCAAGAAGGTTCTGCTCAGAGAGAACAAATAAAGAAAACACAAATCCAAGCAGAGAAGAAACCACTGAGATAAGGAGAAACCCGCTGCTGGAATCACGGCCCAGGTGGGTCGCTGGTGACTTCTTCTTCATCTTCTCTTTCTCACCAGTCTCCTCTCTACTGTAAAACCCTAATACGCGATCTCTCTTGGGTCGTCATCGGAGGAGTTGCGAGTCGGAGTCGGAGTCGCCGGCAACTTCTTCTTTCTCACCAATCTCCTCTCTATCGAAAACCCTAGTACACGATCTCTCTTGGGTCGTCGTCGGTAGTCACGGGTGGTCGCCGGAGTCGCCGATAGTCCCAGGTGGTTGCGAAGAGGCTACTGCCGCAACTGCTCTCTCTCTCACTCTCCCCAAGACACAATCTGCCGTAAACTTAGGTTATTTAGGACAATTTTATTTATGTTTTCATCCCCCGAAACTAAGGTTATATGTTTAAACCCCCAAAAAAATCTTTTGAAAATTATGTTTTTCACCCATAAGTATCGGATCCACACCCGAAATTCAGGAAATAAAGAAAATAAAAGGAAAGCGATGGATCGGCACCTGACACGTACCCGTCCCGCACCCGACCCCAGTACTTCTGCTCTTTCGAAGCACCCGTGCTTCATACTCAAGAAAGGTACTTTAAAACGATCTTAAAATGCCAATCATGTAAATTTAAAATCAATTCAAAATTTGACAGGAGTGATAATCATATGAAGGGTCAACTACCAAGAAGTACCTAGCTTTTACACTTCGTGGTGCAAGACATGGTACCAGATGTATTTTACACTTTGTGGTACAAGACATGGTACCAGATGTATTTTACTTAGTTGAGCCACTAAGAGGACTCAAGAAATAAATGCTGGCAGATTAAAGATTTTGCAAACAATAGCCACTTACCTTGTTGTTGTCCAGTTCTTTTATCCTTGATAAACACGACTTCAACAACGTGTCCATGTTCGTCAAACACATTACGGACCTGATATGAAAGAATAACTTAGTACAAGAGTTCTTTAACGGTCTGACAATAAAATCAACACAGAATCGACGTATAGCACAATAATTACGCCAAAGCTTTATTTATTGTACTTATTTCCTAATCCTAAATTTTTAATAGGGCAAGCTTAGTGCAACATTAAGGTTGCTCATTTTGACATGGAGGTCACGGGTACGAAACTCAAAACGTCTCTATGCATTAGGTGAGGAAAGCTTGCATACATCAACCCTCCCTAGACCCTGCCAATGACGGTAGCCTCGTGCACTGTACCACCAAACGAGACTTAGTTTGAAAGATTTATATGCAAGCCATGAACACTGAGGCATTCCCGTAGTACCCATCAGTAAGTGTATGTCATAAACAGTTATGCATGCAAACAAAACTTAGTTTGATGAAACAAAAAATGTAAACATTTTCGTAGCAGTGCTGATCACCCAAGAAGAAGCGACCAAAGTGTGTCAATTTGGGCAACAAAACTTTGACACAAGATTAAAGCTTGATCATACAACTTACATCTTGTTCTGTGACTGTTCTTGGGATCCCTCC
This sequence comes from Escallonia herrerae, assembly GCA_033070095.1. Lineage (NCBI taxonomy): Eukaryota > Viridiplantae > Streptophyta > Magnoliopsida > Escalloniales > Escalloniaceae > Escallonia > Escallonia herrerae. The sequence goes on from JAVXUP010000196.1 coordinate 304,972, forward strand.
AACGTAAAGTTTCACACTGCCAACACCCTTGCAGTCTAAAAATATTGAAATTTCAGTAATCCTTAATAAGGCCTAAAATCTGAACTTTTGGACATTCAACAATCGATTATTATGGAAACAATATACACGACCAACCTAAAAATTACTATATAACAAACAAAACTTCATACTTTTAGTTCAAAAAGAATAAACATCAAGGTAACATCAAACTTTCTAGTAGCCAAAAAATTAGCAAATTTATAGTATTTGACCGTATTAACCACACAGAGCTACAATTACATGTACAGGAATCATGCAGGGAGCAGGATGGAAATAAAAACTAAAAGTTTGCACACTTCATGCTTGTGGCAATTTTCATTTCTCGTTTTCTAGTGTCCCCCACACCCCCCCAACCCAATATATATATATATGAGCTGATCCATTACTCGCGCGGGCAACTTTCGCTAAGTTGCCCGCGTGATCTGGCAGTCCATCTAGCCCGATGGACGGGCCAGATCTAACTTTTTTTAAAACATTTTTCGTTGTGCGCTACAATATGTAGCGGGCGACTGAAAAAAAAAGCACAATAAATAGATCTGGACCGTCCACATCTCGCACGTCGACGCTTAGATCGTGCAGGCAACTTATTTAAGTTGTCAGCGCGAGCAATGGATCAGCTCCCTATATATATATATATATATATATATATATATATATATATATATATATGGGTTAAGTTGCTAGCGCGATTTGGCCGTCCACGCGCGATCTGTGGACGGTCCAGATATTTTTTTTACGTTTTTTTAAGTACGTCAGCTACATTATGTAGCAGACAATTTTTTGACAAAACTGCCCCTGACTCCGCATGTAGAGGGGCAAAAAAATAAGTAATACAGTTGTCCGCTACATAATGTAGTGGACAAATTGTAATGGCTTCAAACTTCCACCCTTCGACTGGACCAGCAACGAAAGACCACTCCATCTCGCAGCTGGGCTTGTCATCATCGTCGACGGGCGAAAGCTTGATCGTCGAGAGGTACTGCTTGAAGCCCATGCTATTGTCCACGACCACATAGGTTAAACGCTGCCCGGCCGCATCAATGGCCACCAACTTCTCGTGACACCACAAGGTGGTCGCGGCATTGCCGCCGTGTGATGGTAACATGGAGGCGCAGTACCGTACAAGGCCATGTTGCTTGGAGGGAAGATTCAACGTAATGGAGGTGTCCGCTAATGTAGCGGACAAGAGTAAAAACAAACATAACCCATATCCTTTACTGCAACGAGTCGCGATTCTGTTCCCATAGTGCACACCAGCCACATACTTACAAAACCCATGTTCAAGACATCAATATAATCGCCATTTTCCCTTGAAGAATTTTCAAGCTCTTTTTCTTGTTGTTTTTGTGTTTCCTTTGCGCTGACCTGAAGGATTTTGAAAGTGCTGTCGGAGTGGAACCAGAGAGGGAGGTGAGGCTGTTTCTTGACGGTGACATGTTGGTGATTTCAGATCTGTCTCCTTCGCTTCACACTATCAAGCACGGCCAATCAGTGTACCAGATCTAGGTGACGACCGATTAGGGGGTGGGAGCGGCGACGGGGTGGGGGGAGCGACGTCACCTTCTCTTCACACTGAAGCACGGCCAATCAATGGTGATGATATACCAGATATGTCACGCAGATCTTGATGTACATGTGCACATAGAGAACCACAAGATAGAAAGAGAAGGAAAAAAAGGCAGAGAGAGGGGCGGATACAACCTTTGTGCAATAGTGGTCCGCTACATAATGTAGCGGACCACTGTACTGCACAACCTCTTTGCCTGCGGGATTAGGGGCAATTTAGTCATAAAATTGTCCCATACATAATGTAGCGGACGGACTTAAAAAAAATGTAAGAAAAAGAAATGGACCGTCCACAGATCGCGCTGACAACTTAACCCAGTTTACTAGCGCTCTCAACAGATCAGCTCCCATATATATATATATATATATATATATATATATATATATATATATATATAAAGTTTTCCTTGACAGTGCTACAAAATAATTTCGCAAGACTAAGTTCATGTTATTGTTCATATTAGCAAAAAAAAAAAAAAAGATCAAGACTGGCAGCAAAAGAATTACTAGTATTGCTATATGGTTGTTGGGAAACACATGCTCTTAATTGTATTGTACTATAAGCAATCACAAGGGAAGTTTAAAGCCTAAAATTCATTACACAAAAACAACACATTTAGCGACTGAGGGATGTTTCTTCCTGAATTTAATCTCCCAAAGAGAACAGTATTTAATCACTCCATTCTCCTCTTCCTTTTCATCATATCCCAACTATTTACTTTTCCCATCTATCTCTTATGAAGAGGAAAAAGACAGGAGTTTCACGTTGATTGTGATGTGCTGATGCTTAACTTAAACAAAGTTCAATGGTTAAAACAAAGACTTTCTTCTTCCTTCATTTGCTATTGAAAATTTGGTGAACTTTTCACAGATGATGGCTCCCTCCCTCCCTCTCCCTCCACCGCACATTCTACACATTCATGTTACTGGAAGCTCCTTCCAAGTCAGGGGATTACTTGAAAGAGAGACTCTAGAGATTGGTCTATCTAAAGGCTGTGTTGTGCTATGCATGCATGTATAATAATGTCAAGTAATTCTCACTGAAGTGCCAATTGGTTCTTTCCGTGGAAAAATTGACTGGGCATTTCCTGATTCGGAAGTTGTTTTGCTGACAACGCAGGTAAATTTAGTATGTATAGGAGTATCATGAATAATTTTCAATAGAATCCTCGTGATGGCCACAGCCTCATCCGGCAAAAATAAATGAGCAAAAAGAGGAACCCCGTGCTGTTACCCCAAGAGCATCTCAAGGGCTTCCATTGGCCTTCAACATCTGATGAAGCCATTCATCACCCAACCCTTGAGAATGGAAGAAGGTCCTTGATTGTTAAGGTGGTCGTGGAATATATATATATATATATATAGAGAGAGAGAGAGAGAGAGAGAGAGAGAGATGATTCGCTGCATGCGCTGACAACTTACCCAATGGATGGACGGGCCAGATCTATTTTTTTTAAGTAAACTTCGCCATCCGCTACATTATGTGGCGGACGGTGAAATATACTATATATATAGATGATTGAAAAAGTAAAACCCAGACGCAAGATTTTGATCATAGAAGGCTACACAAGCTGCCAGCCTGAAAACTTCGCACTAAGAGCTCCATATGAGAGATGAACGAAAAAGTAAAAACTTAGGAGAAGTACAAAAAGAAAGAGGAGAACGCATAAAAAGGGAGTTCTCGTTCTCCTTGTCCTTTACAACTCATCTAATAGTTCTCGCTGGAATACTAAGTTCGGTAATAAAAATCCTCCGATCCAACTTCGTGTATAGATTCATTGAGATTCTGTCCCTGATGGCTAAAAGCATTCTCATAATAATGCCTGGTCTGCTTAATCTCTAAATCCGATCTGAACAATTGTACCACCACAAGAATAAGGGGAGGTCAACCCCACATGTTCCCCAACACCTGATCGTAATTACTACTTATGTTTTTTCACTTTGTTGCTTTGCTCATATCATCTGACCTTCCTAACTACTCTAAAGTAATACATGACTCTAGTGCTGTCAAATTATAGCCCCTCATATCAAACATCAAGATAGCTTTTCTGAAACAATTCATGACAAGTCAGGATAGGGATCAATCCTTAATCCCAAACATGCTGCTCAACAAAGTCCAACGGTTTGATAACAGTTAAACTACAGAATAGTTCAAAATTGTCACTGCCACATCATTGGGCAGATTATGCTGTCAAATTGCAAATCTTCACATCGATATCAAGGTAGCTTCGTAGAAGCAAACTTGATATCGCATTTATAATTATCACAATTATGACGATGGCAAGCAAAAAGTATTTCAAACAACAAAATTGGATAGCTTTCAGACTTGGTGTAAAAATTAGAATTTATCCAAGGCAACGTAAAAAATATCATAGAAATTGACCGAGTGATCAACGAGTTCACACCAAATTTTGCGTACCAGGAGTTGTATCATGAGCAGAGTGAGGGAACGGTCTCTTCCGCCCCAAAAAAGGCAACGATTGACCGGGACCAGCTTCGTCACTGCCGCCGCCGATTGAGTCATTCGGTCCGCTGCCGAAATTGTTGTGGTGGTGGTGGCGGCGATACTGATGCTGGTGGCGCCCGTCTTCGTGGTGGTGGTGGTAGTGGTGGTTGCCGTTTTCAGGGAAACCTCCGCCGACGTAATTGTCGAAGTTGCGGTCGTAGTGAGGGAAGTGGTCGCCGGATGGCCAAGACGACGTTGCCAGTTGCCGGTTCCAATGCGGCTCCTGGTAATCACCGTAGTAGTCTCTGTGTCTCTCCATTTACAGATCAATACGAAATTGAAAAATCTAACCCCAAGCCGCGAGTACTTTGAACGTTGTTTCTTCGGCTACTTCCCTTTAGAATTGGGATTTCCCGTGTTCATAACGTTTCAGCCTTCGCAATTGATTGATCAAACTTATCTCATGATTTAAAATTAACACCCAGCCGACTAAAATAACATTTTTAATCTCAACTTATGGCGAAGTCAAGCAAAAGTTTACCTTTATTTACATTGAAAAAAAATTAGGTTTGCAAATAATGCTCCCAAAATTAAGTGCTGGTATTTTGATCGTATGATTTTTATTTAAATGTTAATTAACTTTACCGCTGTAGATACTTCACCCGCCAATTAAGGTCATGACTGCCTAAAACCGCGACCACCATAAATTCGTTAGCATGTAAAAGTTTATGTCTCCTAAACAACCATAGCTATCTCCTAGAGAATAAGCCAAATTGTTACACCAAAATTTTAAGTTAAAACTTCACAAACGAATCTAGGATTCTGATTGTCATGCCTTTATTCATTCTCAACCTCTCGAGCGCGCGCGCGCGGGGGGGGGGGGGGGGTACACATGTGATTTTCTTTTGTTGTGAGTGCATATAGTTCTCTGTGTGGGGTGTGTGTGGGGATCTGTGTGAGTCATTCTCTGAACGACCGTGTTTGTATTGAATTAGGGAATTCATTTTTTTTCTTTTCTAAATAGATATGATTTATTCTACAGTTTATCTCCTAGCTTTTCTGTTACATTAATATACTTTGGAATTAAGTGGTGTGATAAAAAAAAATGCCCTTTCACTTACCAAAAAACTCACCAAAATTACACCCCAAACTTTTGTCATATACTGAGGTAAGAAAATTATATCATGGTTTTGGGGTGTTAGTCTGCTAAAATTTCATAAGTTGAAGTAAGTTTAGTCAATTAACCCGTTTTTGTTGCATGTGAGAATGTCAGTTTAGGCAAACAAAATCTTAACCGTTTAAATTGGACATCTAAAACCGTAATACTTTAAATTTTCAACAATTAACCCTCAGTCAGCTAACCGTCTAAATCCTAGTTGATATGATCATTTGTTCATTGTACCCACATGACATTCTAAGAAGGATATTTAAATAACGTGACAAATATATACAAATCACTTAAAGAGAACATTGATTATGTGCCAAAACATGACTGTGCCCGTTCTTTTTAGTTTTTTTTTTCCTTCTTTTTATAAACCACCGAACCAGCCAAACCCTAAGTTCCCCCACTTACCAGAATTCTCACAATCAGGACAGACCATTAATAGTAGGACCTTGTCAGAATTCTAAGAAATACCCACAAGCATTAATAGTAGGACCATTGACGGCAGAATTATAATAAATTCATTAGTAAAGTAATTACATAAAGCAATTAGATATTTTGCTTGTAATGAATTGTATATTGGCTATGAAGTCAAGGCTAAGTTGCAATTAGTTTCCTAGGATTTGCCAATATTGGCAAATAAAAACCTTAACTTTTAAATTGAGCATTTAAAACCGTTATGCTTTAATTTTCTAGCAGTTAAATTCAAAATCAAATTATTGTGACAATTTTGTTGACGAACATGAAATCATGCTAGGGGTTAATTTTTCAAAAGGCAACTTAATTTCTCAATTATACAAAACACCATCACCATCGATGCCACCACCACCCTTCATCCATGACCTCAGACATATAACGTTTGCCACCCATTATGGATTCACCTGTCACAACTCTAGCACCACAACTCTCGTAAGCAAAATGTCATCACCATCAAGGCCACCACCGTCTATACATCCCCATATGCCACCTATCTATATTTTAAGTTGATGGCACTGCAAATATGAGAATTTCGCCATCGCATATGTCATGTATGGTTCATAATTTATAGTCATTATGGTCATCCTTGTGATTTTCTTAATCAAATTCCTATAAAATTGTTTACTCTTTGATTATAATGTTGAACAATTTGAAGTTAGTCATTTTGTTTGATTTTAAGCAAAAATAACTTTATAAGGTTTGCTACTTTTGGCAGAAAAAACCCCAACTTTTCACCATTGGGGCTCCGTCGGAATCACCAAATCCAATAAACGAACACCATGACCCAAACCGACCCCACCACAATGAAGAACTGCAGATCTTCAGTGTCAAAGTACAGATTTGCACAAAAATCGAATCGCATCACCATAATGATTTCGTGTCTTTTTTCACTCCTCCATCCATCTTCTATTTCAGCACTTCTTTGGAATTCATTTTGAAGGTGCGCTTGTTGTCATCGTGGAAACAAAGAGAGTAATAGGCATTGATATTACGTCAATGTGTCCTTGATTTGGATTACCCCATGAACCCAACGAAATAGCAGTAATGTTTCTGAAATCAATAAAACAAATTTAGAGGGGGTGAATAAGATTTTTAAAAATTAATGAAAATTTTAAACTAAGCACAATCATAAATCTCAATCAAACCAAGTAATAATTCAATGAAGATGCTAACTAAACAATCTTAAGAGCAATAAGTAAAGAGATTGAGTTAGAGATACTTGACAAGGAGATTTAAATGATTCGACTTGAACTACCCTCAAGCCTACATCCACCTTTTCAAAGAAGTCTCTTGCAAGAGCACTATAATCCACTAGCAACAATCTTCTTCCGGGTCAAGATCAAAACCCTTACAACCCTTTGTGATATTCCCACACCAAGCACAAGCATTGAATCCACAAAACTCACCTAAGACTTGACAAACCCAAGCCTTGATCACAATCCTTTTACAAAGATCATCAATTGTGTACAAAGAAACCTTCTTGAAAGGAAATGAGTACAGATGAAACTCTAGTATAATAGAGAGATGAGAGAATTGATGACTTGAAGAATGCTCACTCTCAATCAAAGAATTGCTCACAAAGATACTCTCTTTAATGATGTAAAATCATGAAGATGAAGAGAGAAAAATTTAATCTATGAGCCTTGATATTTCTCTAATGAATGGAGGTTTAGAATGTGGTTCCATGGTGTATGATGAAGCCCCAAATCATTTATATAAAGAGCAAATGAAATATAATCATTATAGATAAAAAGTGAGCAAAACTGCTATTGCAGTCGACTGTATTACCCTACTGCCTATCGGCTGCCTCACGGAACTCCCTTTCCTATTTTGGGCATAATTTTCTCTAAAAAAATTGAATTGAGGTGCCGTTTTTTTGCTTTGAAAAGTTAATGAAAAGTTTTATCAAGATATGAAAATATTAGCACCAAAATAGTTTTTGAGAAAATTTGAGTGAGCTCCAAAGTTCACTCATTTTCAAGAACCACACTTGTGTGAAATGTTATGAACTCACATGCAATGCACAAGGTATCATAAGGTCTTTTTAGGTCATAGTCATCAATCCAAGCATCAAACCAAGACTAATTATATAATAGTAAAGATCAATCATAATCGTAGTAACTTAACCTTTGCATTATTTCTTGCTCTTTGACATAGGACTTGATGAAACTTCCATAGTATGTCCACTATAACTTTAAGCTTCTCTGGCTTCAATCCATCTATCCAACTTATCAAATGTGTCTTCACGAGTGTGCATGCATATGCCTACTAAAAATACACTCAAAGCACACATTAGATTATAATCAATGTGTAGTTATCATCAAAACAAGATGTAAGTCTAGGTTATCCAACCCTAGGGCTAACAGTTTCTTTTTATATCATCACTGAAGTGGTATCGCTATCCAATTAAATTATTGTATTTTGTCATTGTGACAACCTCATTACCTATCTGAAAACAACAGCCAAATTATAGTAATCTGCAATTATAGAAAACGAGGCCCCATGAGGTAAGATGTTGGATGTCGCACAGTTTGGAGAATGCGTAAAAGCATGTTCCATGATCATAGCGAGGTGCGTATGATATGGTGAAGGGATGGATCAATGTTGGAAGTGTGGTAGTATGATAGAGTGCCTGGGGGAACGATTGTATAAGTGGTGCAACGCATGGGTGTGGAGGGTTATATATGGTGTCGGGGCACGCTTAATAAAGACTGCAGAGCGGTGAGGTCATTAATTATGGTCCTTTTGGCCCATTTCTTTATCCTTATGTAAGGGAACATGACACGACGACAACGCATGAGTGCAGCCTAGAAAAAGATGTTGGGGTCAAGGGCACGCATGCCTAAGGGGCAGCACTCTGACGCCGGTGGACGTCATGGTGCTTAGGCATTGCAACAGGCGATGTGCGAGGGCATGTAACGCCTAGACAGTGCTCGGGTGCAACTGGGTTTCACGATGCTTGGTCCTGGTGACAAGCAGCGTGCCGGGGGTAGGCCATGTGGAGATGGCATTGCAATTCTTGGTCGTTGAAAAGGGAATGTGGCACTCAAGCGTGACGACGTAAGTCATAGAGCATGCAGAAGACGACCCAACAACAACGAGCCCCCAAGGGGTAAGGAGAGGGAGCCCTTACCCAACCTCCCAAGGGAAGGTGAGGGCTAACCACTTAGGGGAAAGACGTACCGTTGAGTCCAACACAGAATAATCTCGTGACAAAGGGGAACACATTTTTTTTTTGTGAAACGAAAGAACTAATATTTAAAGAAGTCAAAATTACATCATTGTTCTGATCTTCTTCCAGGTTTAACAGAATGCCGGAAGACGATGGAACAAAGCCAAAAGTATTACAGAACGCAGCATGTGCAACAAGGTTGTGGGCTGTTTTATTAGTTGACAAAGGCGCAACACATGACTTGAGGCATAAGCTCCGAGTTGACTAAATTGGTAGTGTTGAACTGCACCCGTTGGATACTTAGTGGCATCTTACAAATGCGGAATACAACGCGGTCAAATGTGAATAGTCAGAATAGGCTAGTAACAAAATTATCTTAAGAACACATTCATGTAGTTTAGCAGATATTCGACTGTCCGAATTTTGAATTAACAGATCTTTGGGTCTAACTTGAGCTTCGTGTAAACACCTCTTGTAATTAACTGAAGTAGAAGGTTTACTTGACTTGACTTTAACCTGGGCAAACCATATTATCCGAGAACGTGTGACTTTTGGCCAATTCCGTGTACAGTTACCATAAATACAAGTAATATGGACACCACAGAGGAGGGATTAGGATCCCCTGCTGTAATCCATGGTTACAGCAGGGGTGCTGTGCACCCAAATGAGAGAGGGGGAAGAGAGAGAAGTGCTGTACTGTGATCCCATGTAAATTATGATTACTCTCTCTCTTCCCTCTCTCTCTCTCTCCCCCTCTCTCATTTGGATGCAGAGAACCTGGGATCCTTGATATGCAGAGGAGACATTATTTTAGCACAAGTTATGCCTTGAGGATAGAATCAGCAGTGTCTACCAACAGCTAAAGGCGTCCGCACATGACACCTGCGGCGGCCCATGTCTTGATCTTTGATTTATCATCATGTGTTGTTGGACCCTGCCCTTTGGACATGTTTGTGTGTTCTCTGTTTGTCAAATGTCACTTTGGCCGGCACATTCTCTCTCAACCTTTTTAGCTACCAAAACAGAGTCAAAAGGAGGAAATGTTCCACACGAACATGCAAACACGTAGCCATTCTACCTTACATCTCTGTTTTCCTTTTCTTTTTTGCCCTTTTCAGTCTGGGAGAACGATGAAAATTGTGAGTGTTGTTATCTTTTGTGTATTTAAGATTACGTGGCATCGCTTATCACAGGTGTTGACAATATTAATTTTATACACCTAACTCTTTTAAGAACTATACGGAGCGTGGTGTTAATAAAAAAATTCTTTTCATTAAACCGAGGTTGCATGTACGTACATCTGACACGTTTCCCAGTTGTTATCTCATGATGTTCACTTCAGCATTTACTTATCTGGTTGTCAATTATTTCACCCAACATTTGAAAAATCTTATTTTTTCTCAACGACCATGAGTTCTAGTAAAATAACTGAAAAGTAAAGGTTTTATTGATTATTAGTACTAAAGAGAAACATATATAGAACAAAAGGTCCTGATCATAATCTCTGCGATTATTTTGCCTGTATTTGTAAACATGACATCCTGTATTGGACATGACCGAATATGATATCATGTATATAAGGTCTCGAGCTATACGGTAACCTTAATAACTTTGTAAGAATTCATATCTCAATAATCAAGTATTGAATTATATTGTCAAACTGACTGACACGTCTAAACACTATATATGTGGGGGGATAATCTCCGCTATAACACCTTTAACGACAAAGCAAGTAGAAATGTTTATATTGCTAACTTTTGTAGTGACAATCTTTTTTACTGAAATAAATTTATCGAAATTCTTATAGTTAGGCTGTACCGATAATCCTAGTTCATATGGGTGAGACACATGTTGACCTTTGATTGGATTGGAATGGAAATTGGGGTACACATGTTATCTAGCAGATGATTTTCTAAACTGCATTAATGATAATAATATATAGAATAAATTTGCCTACTATTCGAATTGTATGTAGTGATAATTAAAAGTCACTAAATGTTTCTATTGAGTTTTCTGTTAAAACTATCAGCAATAATTCTTAATAATCTTTTTTAGCATTAGAAATATTTAGCGATAATTAATTGATAGAAGGTAGGAGGAAGATTCTTTCTACGCATAGTAGATAATGTGTCTCATACTCATTTTTTCCAAATAAGTATTATATTTCTGCCAACAAATTAAATCAAAACAAAGAAAAAGAATATAGCAATTATAAGTATTTGTCATTTCTTAACTTCTTTAGATTTAATTAGAATTTACGGTTTTACGTTCAACGTCTATAAGTAGCACAGACAGAATTCCAAAATTGGGAGGGGGATGTCCGATCATCTCTTTGCCAACGGTTCCGTTTGTACTTCTTGCCGGCGGTACGTGCATATATTTTCTTCACAAACTCATTTTTTTTTTCTAAATACTATTTTCGGATAATTTGTCCCTGGCCAATGTTGTATCCGTTTTCTTGATTTGTCAACATTCTTGCTTTCTTTTTTCTCTCCGAAGCGTTATAATGTGGTTATTTTCATTCTTCGTGCTGTAATCATCCAGATTTCTTCTGAAGTTTATTCCAATTATTCTTATATACTACAACAATATGCGTTTTGAGAAGCTGCAATTGATTCCATTTAAAGCTGCATTGGTATATGACAACTGACAAAATTTAAGGTTGTAGTTCTTTGCATTATGAGATGTTGGCATTCTCGCGTATGTTATGGTTCTTTTTAATTCGTTCTGTTTCTTTTGATTCTTCTCGCTATGATTTTCAACTTCTTTTTTCTTTGGGTACAGTTCTACACTTTGTTTGTCGAGGCTTCGCAATTTTGAAAGCTGCATTTTCAATCTTATTTAAAGCTGCATTATGAGTCGGAATTTAGTTTTTTTTTTCTTCTAATTTCTTTGGATGATTTGCTTTCTATACTTTGATTCCTCTATGCCCTTGTTGCGTATAGAAGAATTGGTTTATATATGTATTTACGGAATAGCTCCATCAACAGAAGTCCGAGGACATTTCATGTCTAGCTTCTCAAATTTTGATGAGTTTCGTTGTCCTCGTACCTGGTGAATTGGAGAACCATTTGTATACTAGGATGGCTTTGTATTCAAGTTGGATTTTTTCATAAAAATTTTCACGTGGGAAATCAGTTATTGCAGTTATTCAGAACTCTAAAGTTTCAATGTCTACCGCATTTTAGGTATGGTGCTGGCAAGAGCTTGAGCGCCTCACCGAGGGCCTAGAAACTTGAAGGGCTCTTTTTTGGCATATTATCATTCTGGTGCATATGCTATTCGCTTTTCCTTTTGCTCAGACTGATCTTAGTTTCCTACAGTTGTAAGTTTTCCTGTCCTAAAAAAGGATAGGGAAAAGGAGAACCAAGGAAGTCAAGTTTACATGGGATGGACCATAAGGAGTCCAAACAGACAGGCTATGTTGTTGATCTTGAGAGTGGTGCGGTAGGGTGTCGAGAAGAGAAAAACAATGGCCATTCTTCCGGCAACAGACGAACAAACAACATGCTCACTAGACTTCCTAGCGGGGTCTTGGGTTTTCATGGATCTGCTAAGGGCGAGTGTAGTAGCATGAACTTGCTGGGTACTTTCGAACAATCCAGTGAGGTTCCTTGCGAGAACTTAGAATTAATGATTGACAAGAGTTTGGGAGGACAGAGTGGGGAGGTTGTTCCTTTGCTGGAGGAGAAGAAACACATGAAAGAGAAACGGAAAATGACAAACTCTACAAAGGCTGCCAAACCTCCGCGACCTCCTAAGGGTCCAGTACTGGGTATTACAGACCTAAAGTTGGTCAAGGAGATGTCCGAGTTTGCCGCGAAGAAGCGTGCAAGAATTGAGAGTATGAAAGCGTTGAAGCAGATGAAAAGATCAAATCCGGCATCATCATCATTAATTAGCAGCTTATCTGCCATGGTTGTCACGCTTCTCTTTTGTCTTGTGATATTCTTCCAAGGTATGGCGGCATATTTCAGTTCGACGTTTATTGGGATTTCTGCATAGCTAAATGTACATGTCTGTTTGCATCTGCAATTCGGTAATCGTCCAATACTTATCAACCATTAACCAACAACTAAGAAGCAACTATTGTTAGTTATCTTTTGCTCCTCCTGCTTTAAGTATTAGGTATAGCATTCGATATGTGAATCAATACACTGCTCGAAATAACACAAGTCTCTTCACCTCAGAAAACCAAACACTGTTTAGCTTTATGAGGTGCAAAACTAAGATACGAACATTAAGTGGCCAGCCAACTTTTTTCAGTCACTGCAGTTCCCTTTATTACAGATGCAGATGTTCCTGCCGACTTCTATTAAAGAAATGTTCTATTCATAACACCTTGCTGCCCTTGACAGGGGATTTGTTGCTTCTCAGTTCTCATGCCCCTCTCATCATAGAAATTCCTTTAATTAATGTTGCCTTCGGTAACTTGCCAATCTTTTCACCACCATAATGAATGAAGGGAGTAAAAAGGAGATTTTGCCAATTTAGTAGGGAAGAGTAAAGCCTCATGAAAGGTGCATCTGTGCAGAGGCACAATAAGTATATGTTATATCACGCTGAATGGGCCAAGCAATTCATAGCTCATTGGTCATGTAATCCTGGAAATACACCTTGATTACAAAAGAACACTCTGGCTATGCGCAATAAAATGCAAAGGGAGTGTAGGATAAAGACACTAAAGACCCAAAACCCACTTTGGTCAATAGATTCATCACTCATCACTTAATGTGGTTACCCTCATGAGCAAGGGTGTTAAGACCAGGAAGACAGTATACACACTTCACATTTAATCAGATATGGTATTTCATATAAAGGCCAATGATCTCCTTGGAGGGATCAGGAGGTAAACATGTCAAATGGTCACAGTCAATAGTAGCGAGTAATTTATATGCACGCTCATGTTTATCAGGCTTTCCCAGAGTAGAACACTTAAGACCTAGGGATGTATGCGAACCTAGGGAATGACACGTAACTCCCAACGATAGTGTGCCCCAATTGGCTAGACTGAACACCACATGATATTGCAGAACCTTAACTCTTTTTATGGAAACGCCAATTGACGTCATGGAAGCTCAACTAAGATACTGAACCCCAACAGGTATTGTGCAAACACATTCTTATCCAATTCACCCAGATGATCATAGAAAGTATCATTTACAAAATTTAAGGTCTTTTATGTCAATCCTGCAACATTAAATTCAGCTGACAGTTGGCTAGACTACTTCCCAAGAATGCAACAGGTCACCTGCTATATGCAGAATATTGCTCATTGCTTGTGGATGCAACATATAGAATCTGGGGTAAAACAAATACTTAGTGTTCATGGCTTTGGGAAGCCTTGATCTTTCCTCAGTAATCTTTCACTGAAGAAAGGACCTCCACTACATACGACGGGAACTGCTTAGAATTCGCTTTGAATCGCTTGCGAAAATTAATGGCTTAAGATGCTTAAATGATACTATAGTCTATAGCTCTCTACCTTCACTTTCTTGTATTTTCCTCTCATTACCTAGCTTCTAGGTGTGAACACCATGTGGTTGTTACGTTGCCTCACACAAAGCGTAGTTGACAAAGTTCTCATGCATAGATTTGACATTTAAGGTCAATACCCTTTGATGTTCTGGTACTTGTTTGGTTATGCTGAATCCCTTTCACATTGTACTTTTGAAAGATGATTTGAATTGTTTTTGTATGTTCTCTTTCTCTTTTATTTTTATAACTAGATTGAGGCCAACTTTTTTTCGTTTTCCTGCTCTAGCTATGCTGTTTTCGGTGATCCTGTACTGTTTTTGACCATATGCTCGATACTTAGTTTACATTTCATCTTGAGTTGCTAGCAACTTCACTGTATGAAATTCTCATATGTTCCTAAATTCAAGTGTTGTCACATAGAATTATTAGTTCTTTAACGCGTTCATCAATTCATGTGTTGTCCCAAAAGTTATCTTTAGGGTCTGTAACGTTTTAGCACTCCGATGATCGATCAAAGTTATTCTACGTTCTTGATTGCCTGTAGTTTATTTCAGCCTAATGGATAGCCAAGTTGAAACTTCTTTGGGAATCCCTTTTATTATGATTTTTTAATATAGGGAATTCAATGGGACGAGGGCTTTAATTGTTAAAGGACATTGTCCCTTTTTTCCTTTTTCCTTGGGGTAAAAAAGACGCTCAAGTCTCTCGACTCTTGAGCATCTTTTTTGTCTTTCCTTTTTGGGGGGAGAGAGAGAGGGAGGGAGAGAGGGCTGATCCAGTGCCTGATTTGATCTAAATCTTTCTTCCTGCAAAATTTGTGGTTATTCTGAGGGCTGGGTGCGTATCCTTCAGTTTGGCCATCACTCGCGTCATGTGCTTTATAAGAAAGCTAAGAATTCCTTGTCTGGGTTTGCTTGCAGGAATTTGTCCCAAAAACAGTGAAAGCGCAAGTTTCCCAGGATCTCCCGAGCCAGCGGCATCAGCAAATGGCTTGATTTCTGTCCAGTTATACAACAACTTTTTGACAAGTGATGGCGTTCCAACGAGTTCCGAGTCTCCCAAGTGCGTATTCCTTTCTTAGTTTTCTTACTCTAAATTGTGGAAGTCTACCTCTAGTACTTCATCAGAAACTTGGCTGTGAGGTGGTTTCATGTCCTTTTGCTCGTGTTAATGCAGTGCTGTAGACCATGTTTCTGCTTCAGAGGTCAGATCTCCTGGATAAAAATGTTGGAACTGGAGGAGAATGGTTGGCAGTATGGAGCATGTAACAGAAAGACACATTTCTTCTATTCTGTCGTCTTTGTTATATGTCTCTGTTACTGCATGGTCACGCTAACTGTCGTGAAAGCCCCCTGTACAAATATTCTATTTATTAATGTTTATAAGCAAATTTCAGATTATATCCAGATGAATGTCAGTGAAAATCAAGTGGAATTTGCTTTCAAGAATTAATGTTTATGATCTGAAATATGCTTTGGAGAACCAATTGTCAGTCTTAGGTTAAAATTAAGTAAAATCTCTGAAGCAGATGGACTCAAGCACCATATAAATTTGTTGAAGAGCTGCCTCTCTCGGTGAAATATGTAAATTTAACTCTTTTACTTGAGTAAATGTGCAATCGTATGCCAGTAAATTCAAAAATGCCACAAATGTGAAGTATCCTCATCCTATACTATATTATGGTTAATTGCCTGTTTATCCTCCCACAATGGCACGTTAACACAATTATCTTCCTAAGATATTTAATAGCAAAGTCTTCCCTCATTGCATGACAGGGTTAGAACTTTATGCCTTCTTTTGGAAACGTATCAATTAAACCCTTACTTGCAATTTTATCTTCCAAAAAACTATGGACATTTCAGGAAAGACTGCGTTTTATGGTTTGCAAATTTAATCCCTAAAAGTATATTTCTTTTGCTTAGCATTAGCCACTTTTTTGTGTGGTTAAGGGGTTTACTGCTTGAACTTTAGCAAAGATTGAGAGCATTTAATCATAAGTATTGCCATTTCATTTAATAAAGAAACTGACTGAAAGGATAGGAGTGACAAAGGGAGCAGAGAAGAAATAAAGAGGGAGCGAGACGGAGAACTTCCCATTTGTTTACAAAATTATCACTATTTGCAAAATTCTCCCAAATTCAAGTTGCGAAATTCACCATTTTTGTTTAAGTGAACAACCGAGAATACACTTGACTTAACAATTGCCGTTAGGGCTTGATATTTGCAGCGCTATATTTGAATAGAGTTCGAGCCGAACATGGGTTTGCTCGAACTCTATCGGTTCGTACATTTTCAAGATGTTTGAGCTCGTGTTCACTACAAGCCAGACATGGATGCTTGAACTCGGCTCGAGTTCTCTGCGTAAAACTCGGGTTTGGCTCGGCTCAACTCGGCTCGTCTCGTTTGTGTTAAAAAGCAAACTGAACAACGATCGGAGAAGAAGCTGCTTCAAAAGATCGGAAATTCGGAGTTGTATCCCAAATCTGATCCAGTGTGATTGTCCTAGAAGATCCAAAATCTGATTAGGAGTGATGTGTGTGCGTTAGAGTGAAAAAGACGGGGTGTGTGCGTGTGTCGGACTATAAAAGAGTATGGTTGTGAGGGAATCATAAAGATGTAAGGGTTTTCTAAATGGATAAGACTAGGAGTTCGGCTGCACTTTTGGGCTTTCTAGTTGCACACTAAGGCTTCGTTTGACAAAATTTTTTTTTTGGTTTTCAGTTTTTAAAGAGCAGTTTTTTAAAGAGCAGCTTAATTTTTTTTTTTTATAAAAACAAGTGGGTGTTTGATAACCCCTTTTTTTTTGAGGTTTTTTTTTTTGGTGTTTGGTAACCCTTTTTATTTTGACTTTTTTTTTTTGGTGGTTTGCGGTGGCGGTGGTGGGGCGTAGCGGTGGTCGACGGTGGTGGTGGTGGTGGCCGACGGCCGGAGGTGGCTGCCGGCAGTCACCGGCGGTGGTGGCCGGCGGCCGGAGGTAGCTGCCGGCAGTCTCCGGCGGTGGTCGCCGGCGGCCGGAGGTGGTCGCCGGCGGCCGGAGGTGGTCGCCGGCGGCCGGAGGTGGCTGCCGGCAGTCACCGGCGGTGGTGGCCGGCGGCCGGAGGTGGCTGCCGGCCGTCTCCGGCGGTGGTCGCCGGCGGCCGGAGGTGGCTGCCGGCAGTCTCCGGCGGTGGTCGCCGGCTGCCGGAGGTGGCTGCCGGCAGTCTCCGGCTGTGGCTGCCGGCGGCCGGAGGTGGCTGCCGGTGGTTGCCGGCGGCCGGAGGTGGTTGTCTGCAATCTCCGGCGGTGGTCGCCGGCGGCCGGCAGTCTCCGGCGGTGGTCGCCTGAGGTGGCTGCCGACGGTGGGAGGGTGGTGGTGGTGGTTGAAAAAAAAACCAAAAGTGAAAAAAAAAAACCAGTTTTTGGAGTTTTTTTTTTACTCTGCAGTTTAAAAACTGATTTTTTAAATTGAAAAAAAAATGGTTACCAAACGCTCCTTTTTTTCAGTTTTTAAAACTGAAAAAAAAGAGGGAAAAAAAGAGTGTCAAACGGGGCCTAAGTTTATAGCTTGAACTGCATGCAAGAACTTTTTAGGTATATATAACAGGGCTTGGGTTTTAAGCAAACTGAATTTAAGTCATCTTTGCCTTAAACATATGTATTCATGCATATTTGGATGATTTTTATCCTTTAAACATATAAATATGGATTTATTACACACACGAGTTGTTAACGTTTGAAGTGTTCATGCTCGACTCGTTAAATAAATGAGCTTTAAAAGTTTATGCCCGATTCGTATATTATCTAGACAAATATGAACGGGCTTTATACGGGAACGAATCACGAGCTCTTCATGAACGGCTCGGTTCATTTACAACCCTAGACAACGAGTGATGATATTCCTGTCATGTGTGGAGGAAGAATTTTGCTATTAAATTCCTTTTAGGCGTAATTGTACTGAGGTGCCATATACAGGAGGACAAACGCCCAATTTACACTTACATTTAATCTCTTGCAGTAAATACAGACGTAAATAACAGTATTTCGGAAACTTTTGCAGGAGGAGTAGAGAATGTTGATACTTGACAAACTATAAGGTTCATGCCATAAATGTCATTATGCGTCACTAGACAAACCTTCCTGTAATTGCTGGATATATATAATAATGGAACTCTCCCCCACCCCAACCTTCCCCCATTGACATTTCTCCTCTCCTGTATGTACTAATGCTGGTGCAGTGCATATAGAAGAGCTCTTATCTTTTAGGCATTTGAGAAATTTCAATGAAGGCAATCGTACGTGCAGAGAGGTTGCCATGGACTCCGTAGTCCGTACATTTGCATGTTCATTCTCGACCATCTTTCAAGCTGATGCATGCATCACTCTAAAGATGGCAGGCCATACGGCCTTGAAGCCCATAATCATCTCTCAACATGCCCATCCCGTATCAGCATTTTCTTCTCGTAACTCTTTTTCTTTTTTCTTTTTTAAAATCATGACGACGGTGGAAGACATCGAATCCTCTGTATCTATAAGGCGCACACGAGGCCATCTGAATAAATCCTTTGGGTATAGTCGATCCATTTCCAAGGTCCACGCGCTGACTCGGAGGAAAATTATACATCATTGGCAACTCCAAAAGAGTTTGTTCAAGGTGTTACTGTTTTTTATAATAGGGAGAATAAATGTTGGAAATTAGTATCCAAAACTAAACATCCTCTCTCTCTCTCTCTCTCTCTCTCTCTCTCTCTCTGCGCGCGAGTGTGAGCTCACGTAAATAAAACTATAATTAAAGGAAATCATGTGCACAATTACCTTCGTAAGTTTTGAGGTGGAAACTTACATTTACCTCATTGGTCTTCAATAACATGACATTATCCTTACCAAACCTAATACCATTAAGGCTCAAAATGGATCCTCATCGAGACCTTAGAGACAAGTATGATAATACTGGGTTAAGTCGCGGAATAAGTCGCTCTCCTTAAGACGGTTCGCGCTCCTCTAGATGTTTCAGGTGTAATAGGTTTCAGCAAGCCGCCTCAGGGATACCATAGCCCAGTTGTTGCTTCTCTTAATTTGCATCACTGAAAAAGTCAAAACTTTACACAACACCCTTCTTGCCCAAAACATACATTACCAGAAAATCATAACTCATAACGAAAACACAGGTTCAATGTACCACTTAAGGGAGATAAAAGTGTTGCTTAAAATAACCTTTTTTGCGTGTGAACGTAAGGTCCATAAAGGGAGCTTGGACCAAAAAGATAGTGTTTTTTAAGTTAAAAGGCTACAAATACATATGGTGCAAGAATACATTCACTGCTCTTTTTATGATGATAATATAATATATAGTTATAAAAATCATTTATTTGGACAATAAGTACTATAAAAGTATCCAAGCAAATCAATGAGGTTAACTGGTCAATCATAACTATTGTAACCTCCACAATAATCATTTATAAAAATAGCCAATATAAATATTGTAACTCTCAGAATAATTACTTGTAAGTAAAATATAGTTATTTTTATTAAAATGGCCTAATCCTAAAACTATACCTCAAGTTTACCCCAAATATAGCTTTAGTACCCAAATTTGAAGGTGTGCAAAGAAGTACCCAACTTTTAAAAAGCGTACCAAATCAGTACCTAAGCTGACGGATGCCGTTAAAAAGTCAGAGGGATAGGACTGTCATTACTAAGGTTCAGGTATTGATTTGGTACAGTTTACTTTTCATAGGTATTCCTTTGATACGATTTACTTTTACTACTTTTTCTCTTCACATTTCTTCGATGTGGCACTATCTTAACCGTTTGATTATTTTATCTTTCTTAATTAATCATTAAAAACTCTCTCTCCTTCTCCCTCTAAACTCAACAACTTCACATCTTCTACATCCATCTGTAGTAATCCCTATTTCTGCTGCCACTCCTTAGCCATGGTTGCAGCAACAATGGCCCTCTCTTCCCCATCTTTTGTCGAAAATGCTGTGCAAATTACTCCAACAGCCTTAGATATCACCGGCAACGGAAGAGTCTCCATGAGGAAGAGCACCAGCAAGGTTGTCTCGTCCGGCAGCTCGTGGTACAGCCCCAACAGGGTCAAGTACTTGGGACCATTCTCCGGTGAGGTTCCATCCTATCTCACCGGTGAATTCCCCGATGACTAAACTGGGACACCGCTGGGACATGTTGGGCTTTCTGCTGACCTAGAAACTTTTGCCAAGAACCGCGAGCTTGAGGTGATTCACTCCAGGTGGGCAATGCTCGAAGCTCTCGGGTGCGTCTTCCCCGAGCTTGGTCCACGCACAGAGCATCTTGGCTATCTGGGCCACACAAGTCATCTTGATGGGAGCCGTCGAGGTCTACCGTGTTGCCGGAGGACCACTTGGCGAGGTGGTTGACCCACTTTACCCAGGCGGAAGATGATATGTGTTGTTTCCCAGCTTAGAGCACCACCATTCCACCACTGGGTTTAGATTTTCTGACTTTGGTGGTAGTTCTGGTGGTGAGTTCGACTTGGACTAGTGGATGGAGACCTTAATCGGCGATAGAGATTCAACCGGCAGTTCTAGTCTCCAACCAGGCTGCTACGCGTGGCACTCAGACTCCGATTTTAGCCTGTACGCCGCCGATCCATTTTCCTCCTGCTCGAGTCAACTTAGCATAGCGTCCTCGCCGTCGTCCGATCTTAACCGAGTCATGTTTTCAGAACCCACCAAAAACCCAAACTCCCTTGCTTGGCCCCTAGCGTCACAGTCCACACCGCCGAAACAGCCGTGAAGGAAGCGAAACTGGCCGTGGATACCTCTTGCTCACCGGATATACTGTTAATAAGGCCGCTGTTGAAGGCCCTAGTGGAATGTGCTCGAGTTTCTGATTTTGACCCTGAAAATGCTTTGAAATCACTGATTCGACTCAGAAAATCTGTGTCTGAACGCGGAGAGAGAGAGAGAGTTTTTAATAATTAATTAAGGAAGATAAAATAATCAAACGGTTAAGATAGTGCAACATCGAACGGCTGTGAAAAGAAAAAGTAATAAAAGTAAACTGTACCAAAAGAGTACATATGAAAAATAAACTGTACCAAATCAGTTCCTGAACTTTTTAACTAATTTTTTTATAAAATAATTACAGTCCTGTCCATCTGACTTTTTAACAGCATCCGTGCTCCGTCAGCTTAGGTACTGATTTCGTACTCTTTTTAAGAGTTGGGTACTTCTTTGGCACATCTTCAAACTTGGGTACTAAAGCTGCACTTGAGGTAAGCTTGAGAGTACAGTTTTGAGATTAGACCAAATACTCTAACAGTAAAGATAGATAGAGCGGTGATTAACTACATGCGTTGGCCTTAAGGCCTTACAAAAATAAGAAATATATAATACTGCACCCGCGTTTGCATGCACTAAAGTTCTAGCTGAACGCGCAAAAATTACAAAGTCACGTCTCTCTCTTTTCTTTCAAGTTGATATATGTGGAATAATTATGTAAGAGCTGGACTCTAGTACGAACATTAATGATGATTGGTGCTGTAAAGTCACTCCATTGTCAATTTTTTGTCAACTATAAATGAGTTAGTTACAATTGCGATATGAATGAGATTATTTCATATGGTCTAATTGATAGTCAGCAATGTACTTTTCACAAATACCGTAACTCAATTAAAATACTCAAATTGCTAACAGAAAGTTTTGTTTGTCCTCTCTTTGTTATCCTACATTCTTTGCCCTACACACAGCATTCCTTTCACAAAAATGACAAATCTCAGAAATAAAAAAGAAATAAAATCTAGCTAACTCTCACTTAAAATGCATAAAAACTCATTTCTGTGTTTGACTACTATCTTTCACTCATGTGCAGGTCAAATGACTTCGGTGACGTTCAATAATATGTTTGCAAAGTGTTGATTGATACCATTTAAGTGTTTCTGTGTAAAAAATGAATGAGAAACTGTAATATATAAAAGAAACTAAAATTAATGAAAATGGAAATGAAACGGGAAAAGTGGTAACTAGAAACGAGCGATAAGTTGTCAAGTACCGTGATGTCGATTTATATTCGATCACGTGACGGAGAAAATCACAGCCTAACTTTAATTTGTTGAACACTAATCCAGGCTGTGTACTCTCATATGCATGCGGTCTCAAGTCTCTAACGTTGTTTGCACCGTTGCTGCGACTAGCTAGGGCACTGCCGCGTTCTTTCTACGGGAACAGGGATCAACTCCGGTTGCCGAGGACTGGATTCTGCATGAACAATGAACATGGTGGGGCATGTTCTTCAGTATCATTGGGCGGTCTGTCTGTCACCATAAATTATGAGCGCGTGAGTTGAAAATAGAGTCAGTCGTCAAATCGCATTCATTATCAGTCTTCCTTTCCAGCTACCGACGTGCTTCTGCATCTGCGCAACCAAAAACTATTTCCAGAGCTGTCTTCATTCCTTAAAGAGAATGGTAGGGTTCCCCAAACTTAGTTGGGGATTCAATTCAACTATGCTTAAATCATTGGAATAACAGGAGCTGTTAGCCTCGATGATAATTCTGGGCGAAACAGCTCTTATTTTCTGGAGAAGAACTTGAGAAAAGCTTCATATGTCGGATTTTAGTTCAAGAAGTTCGATTAACTTTACATGTTATTCTCAAATGTCACTTTTTTTTAGGCACTGCTACATCTTCCAAGACTTCCATCAACTTTTTGATAAATCTCAAAATAAGGTTTTTTCGGTCCATTGGTCAAGTTCTATCTCACCTCATACCATTTCATCATATATCGCATGTGGACTCTGCTTCTCAAAGATAGAAAATTAAAATATCACCTAAAGAATTTGTAAGAACATACTTGCCGTGGAGTCATGAGGGCTAAATTCTCTAGGCCTTTACCCGATCTATCTAAGATGACTACTCTTTGAATAACTAATTGTCGAACACTTGTCTTTATATGGCGTGTGAAGTTATTTATTTTTCTGATTCTCTTTGAAAAAACAAGCATTTAAAGATTAAAGCTGATCCATTGCTTGCGCGGACAACTTCTTCTAAGTTGTCCGTTCGATCTGGCCCCTTGGACGGGTCAGATTTTGTCGTCCGCTACATAATGTATCGAACGACAAAAAAGAGTATAAAAAATAAATTTGGACCATTCACATCTTATACGTAGACGGTCAGATCGTGCGGACAATTTAATGAAAGTTACCCGAAGATACACATCCGCATATCTTTTGTGGTACGTGGTTGGCAAATAAGGAAAGTCAGGAAACTGCTTCTGTTGTGCGTTGACCATTGAAGCAGACACCCTAAATTCCAGCTCAGAATGCACAGTACACTACGCAGCTACTATAGTCTTACCAAGACAGGGTGCCATTATCGTAGAAAAGCTAAAGGGCAAGGGCTTTCTTGCTACCAACATGCTATAAATAGAGCTTAAGGTCTTTAACTGACCTAGCCAAATACAGATAGAGTCAACATGGCCTCTACAGCCTTCTGTTTGGCAAAGCTTGTCCTCACTGTCTCCCGTGTCCTCCTCAAACAATATTACAGGATCCCAAAAGGTCTCCACAGAAACTTCAGTAATGCCCATGCATGCCACGGCCAATTTCAGAAGAGCCATTCTCTTGCTCAGAGATCCGAGCTATCGGACCACATTTTGATCTTCAACGTAGAAGGGGCTTTGCTGAAATCGTCATCTACGTTTCCTTACTTCATGCTAGTGGCATTTGAAGCTGGAAGCATCATAAGGGCATTTTGTCTCTTTATTTTGTACCCTTTTCTTTGTTTGTTAAGCCAAGAGATTTCACTGAAGATTATGGTCATGGTTTGCTCCTTTGGGATCAAGAAAGGAAGCTTTAGGGTGGGAACAGCTGTTCTGCCAAAGTTTTTTTTAGAGGATGTGGGCGCAGAAGGCTTCGAGGTGTTGAGGAGAGGAGGGAGGAGGAAAGTTGGCGTTAGTGATTTGCCTCGAGTAATGGTTGAGAGCTTCTTGAAAGATTATTTGGAGATTGATTTTGTAGCTGGAAGAGAGCTAAAAGTGTGTTGCGGATATTACGTGGGGCTAATGGAAGAGAAAACCAGCATCCATAATCACTTGGAGGAGATATTTGATCAAGATGAGAAAATGTGCTGTGATCTTATTGGTATTAGCAGCTCTAACAAATCAGTCGATCATCTTTGGTTCTCTCATTGCAAGGTGAGCCTTTCATTTCTTTAGTAAATAAATGGGAAAATTGTGTAAAATACCCCTGTGGTTTGGGGTCGTTGCAAAAATACCCTCGTTGTTACAAAAATTGCAAAAAGACACCTGTGGTGTTCATTTTATTGCGACCGTTAGAAAAATCGTCCAAATTAACGGAGCGTCATATTCACTTTCCTAAAAAACGCATTTGATATATTTTAATATATTAAAAAGACAAAATTACCCTCCCTTTTTTTTCTCTCCCACCCAAGTCCCATCTTCTTCTCCAATCCAAGCAAGCCCTAAACCTAGCCCCCAACCAAAACCCTAGCCGCCACCCTCACCCAGCCCCATCCACAACCACCACCGCCCATTTCGTGCACGGAGTGGTGCCGTCGTGTACGAGATGGGCTTGATTTCGGCCCAATGCCTCGCGAAGAATGTTGACAGAGAAGGGCGACAGTGGCCCTTGGGATTTTGCGATGTCGGCGTTGCCTGTCGTGGCGGCGACGGCGTTGCCTGTCGCGACGGCGACGGTGCCGCTTGAAGGTGCAGAGCCGTGCAGAGCCGACGACGACGGTGCAGAGCCGTGGTGATGGCGCAGACCCGACCATGGCTGCTGCGATTGTGGTGGCGACGATCCCGTCTTTCACCACCACGTCGTCGGTTACGACGGCAGATGGACTGAAGAAATGGCCGAACCTACGGCCAAGCTCGAGCCATTGATTCCCATTCTTCTTCGCCACTGTGAATGTGATCGTCGGGGCTTTGATGTTTGATGAAAGGGCTGGATTTCTAGGGCTTGAGTTCTTCTTTCATTTTGGCCTGACAATCTTAAGGTTTAAATAGAAGGGTATTTTGGACAAATTTTTTGTTTCGTTACAGAAATCGTCTGTTGCAACACTTTTGCAATCACAGGCGTCTTTTTGCAATTTTTGTAACAACGAGGGTATTTTTGCAACGACCCCAAACCACAAGGGTATTTTACGCAATTTTTCCTAAATAAATAAGAACAAACTTTAGTTGCTACGGGATGGTTAAAGGAATCTTTTTTCTACCCCACAATTAATAGTTGTTAAATATTTTTTGTGATTTTTCTGTTAACATTTTTAACGACAATTCTTAATAGTCTTTTTTTAACGTCTCTAAAAAAAGTCACTGAAAACATAATCAGCAATCTCCTAATGAAGGAAAATATAACGGTCGCAGCAAACTCACAAACTTGTTTTTCCACTTGCATTGTTGCAATTGTACACAAGTAAACATCTTTTTCGAAAACGAGAAAATTGCGGGCGCGCGCACACACACATATGTAGGATAACTTTACACGTTGCATCTAGCGTTTTCCCTCATTAATGTCTGTTATTTTCAAGTGAGATAATATATCACCAGTAAATCTAAATCTTCTCTCATTCTTTTCCTCTTTGGTCAATACCTATGTTTACATATATAGATGCTTAATAAACATATGTTTCTATCAACAGGAAATATACTTGGTGAATGAAGAAGACAAGAGCAAGTGGCATTTACTTGCCAGAGACAGATACCCCAAGCCGCTCATCTTTCATGATGGTAGGCTGGCCTTCAGACCGACCCTACTAAACATGTTAGCGATGTTCATGTGGTTCCCTGTTGGGTCCATCCTTTCCATCACAAGGGTCGTTGTTGCCATTTCTTTGCCCTACAATGCAGCCATTCCCATCTTAATCTTCACAGGGGTGCAACTTAATCTTCACAGGGGTGCAACTCAAGCTTTCAAAGCCCAACTACTTCCATTCAATATCAAAACCCAAGCCAATAAACAAGCACAAGGGCCTTCTCTATGTATGTAACCACAGAACTCTACTGGACCCCGTATTCCTTTCTTTTGGACTCAAGAAGCCGTTTGCTGCGGTCACGTACAGCCTAAGTAGAATGTCGGAGCTCCTGTCGCCAATCAGGACAGTCCGATTGACAAGGGACAGAGACCAAGACGGAAAGATGATAGACAGTTTGTTGAATCAAGGGGACCTCGTGGTGTGCCCCGAAGGGACAAATTGCAGAGAACCTTATTTGTTGAGGTTCAGCCCTCTCTTTCAGAACTGAGTAACGAGATTGTCCCGGTGGGCATGGACACTCATGTTAGCATGTTCCATGGCACCACTGCTGGCGGGTTCAAATTCCTGCACCCGTTTTTCTTCCTCATGAATCCATGCCCGGCGTACACTATCCGGTTCCTTGACATGGTACATGGCGCATCGAGGTGCAGGAGTGGTGCAACGTCAAACTTCGAGGTGGCGAATTACGTGCAGCGTGAGCTCGGGACGGCCTTGGGGTTTGAGTGCACCAGTCTTACAAGGAGGGATATAAGTACGTGATCTTGGCTGGTAATGAAGGGATAGCTTCTGGTACTGGCAACAGATGAAACCAAAAGATCAATGCAAAAGCGTGTGCAATTTTTGTTCCCAATTATACTTGTAGCATTGTATGGTTAATCATATGTATGTTTGTACAAAGCCAAGTGTTTAAGTAAAAATGTTCTTCCGGTGAAAGGTATTCACTTTTTTTCTTACCCAAAAGAGAAAGACATCTAAATTCACTCCGTTCGAACTACGTTTAATTTCATGGTCTAGCATGCAGTAAAAATGTTACACTGCAGCAGTATCACATTTGCCCCGAAACACCAATGACACTCGTTTTTTGCACAGCACACACATTGCGATACACGAGAAGAGACGTGAACATACAATTGCAAAGAGATTGATGAGTGGACAATTTTTCATTTCATGAAATTTGAATTTTCTAAGAT
This sequence comes from Escallonia herrerae, assembly GCA_033070095.1. Classification (NCBI taxonomy): domain Eukaryota; kingdom Viridiplantae; phylum Streptophyta; class Magnoliopsida; order Escalloniales; family Escalloniaceae; genus Escallonia; species Escallonia herrerae. The sequence continues at coordinate 332,239 of JAVXUP010000196.1, forward strand.
CTTGTAACCAACTAAAGTAGGACAGATTTCAGAAATGTGAGTTTGTAGACAAAAATTAGACATGTCGACGGTCTTTTTGATTGACATATAATTTGACTTTAAAAACACTTTAATAAGATGATTCATTAACGAAAGTAAAAAAGAACTTAGCAGAGTATTTTCTCTTGACGATAAGACAGCATATTTAAAACGGCAAGAAGTCACATAACTACAGTTTCCCTTTAGTTTTTAGCAGGCTGATGTCAGTGATGGAGGTGCATGTGCCTCTTCAAATTAAACTTAAATACTTTTCTTTTTCCTTTCTTCCTTCCGGAGTTCCCAGTGGGCTTAGGCCATAGCTGGTCTTGGGCCTTGGTTTAGCAGCCTGCAGATATAGATAGTAGATTGTAGCCTCATTGGAACTGGGCCAGTATCCAATCTCAAAAGCAAGGCCGGCCTTAAACCCTAGATATTGCAATCCGACACTATTACCTCCACAGATGGTGTCACCTAGTAATTCAATCTATTATAAATTACATCTATGTTCCTTTTTTTTTGGCAAATTATAATGAAGGACAGTCGGCCTAAGCTCGACTCCTCCTTTATTGTATCAAGACCTTAGCCTTTACAACTAAAAAACCAATTGATCATCTATCTATACTTCTATACTACTACTTATAATGAGAATATCTTTTTCAATTTTGGTGTAACACTCTTTTGGTGTTATACTGAAAGTAATTCTTGTGACGACACGTGTCCAAAATAAGGGTAAAATCAAAAAAATACTTTTTTAGTGTTACATAACTACCTACCTATAATGGTAATAAATGTCATTCCAAGAATTTTTTTAAAAAGTGATACAAAATAAAAATCTTAATTAGTAAGTAACTTCCTATTAAAATATTTTTAGTTTTCACAAGTTAAAATTCATCAGTTAAAAAAAATTTAAAGGCCAAGTTTGATACGATAATACTAATATTTTGCTAACTTATTTTTGAACACGTATGCCTAATTTATTTTTCTGTTATTTAAGATTCATTTATTGAATATGACATACGCGATACGTATGCAAAAATCAAATCAATTGTACAAATTTTGTTAAAAATAAAAAAATTAAATATCTAGGGTGAACCAGAGCATATGAACTCACTTTGAACCAAAGCATATGAACTTTTAGTGCACGTTTCGCTTTGAACCAAAGCATATGAACTTTGAGATTAGGGCCGTCCAAAAACAAAGGGACTAATGGGGTAGCGTTTGAACTCACTTCAAGTTTTAGTTTTCTGTTTTTAAAAAAATAAAAATACAAACCAGTTTAGTTTTTATTTTTTACAAAAATAAATGGGTATTTGATTACCTAATTTTTATTTTAAATTTTTTTAGGTGGGGAGGAGGGTGGTAATGGTGGTCTTAAAATAAAAACCAAAATCTCAAGACCTAAATGAGAGTTTTCAAAAACATCCCTGTTTTAAAAACTGATTTTCAAAATTGAAGAAAAAAAAAATGAAAAATTGTGTGCCAAACTCATTTTTTCTCCACTTTACAAAACTGAAGAAAAAAGAACTAAAAATGAAAAAGAAAAAAAAATTTAAACAGAACCTAAATTATGAGCTGTTAGAGGATTATGGCCCTGGTTAACTAGAATGCTCTTTCTTAACTATGAAATAGGACGGGGCTTGAATGCTTTGGAGTTATTCTGAATGGAATATTCTGAATTGTGTGAAATAAGAACATAAGGTATGAAAACAGTTATTTATGTAATATCCGCTTTTGATGCTTCAATTTCTTTGTTCTTTATTTTTGCAATCAATGTGGTCTAACTTATGTTTTGTGCATGAAACAAAGTTGGAAGACCAATAAGGAAACTTTCTTGAAATCAAATCAAACACTTCTTAAAATCGTCTTAAAAACAAGGGCTAATTACATCTATATTTCTGAGGTTTGGGGGTAATTACACGCGAGGACACAAAATTTCAAAATGTAACACTTATGTCCGTTGACAAACGGAATACAAAAATACTTAACAGTTTTGACAAAAAGACTTGATTGCCACTGACTTTAAAATAAAATACTCATTAATTCCATTAATGCCATTACTCTCTCCCCCTCCCCCCCCCCCCAAGCCCGTTTGGCCATTTCTGTCTCAAACACCCTCGGCAGCACCCCTTCGCTTATGCTTCCCTGTCCCCGCACCCTTCCTCGTCGCCCCCACCCTCCCCCTTTCCTGTCCCCGGCGTCACCTTCCCTCAAGATCCCGGGCGGTGGTGGCAACGACGAGATGGTTGCGGTGATTCAGCTTCGCCAAGAAGATAGCTACGCCGATGATTTGGTGATGTAGACCAAGTAGCTGGGGAGGCTACCGGTGGTGCACTTTGCCCGCGGGAAGGTTGGCAACACTGGAGGATGCGACGCTGGTGATGGAGCTGGGGTGTGACGGCGTTTTTGTCAGTTCGGGCGTATTCAAGAGCGGGGACCCGGTGAGGAGGGGGCGTGCATTACTCTGACTTGAAGTACTGGCGGTGGTGAGCTGCGGATTGGGCGAAGCGATGACTAGGATTAACCTAAATGTGAAAATCAAATTACACATTGAAAGAGGATTTAAATTGTTTGAAAATTTGGCAAGCGTTAGTGATGGCGCTCGGTGAAGGAGTGCCGGAGTTGATCGCCGGTGATGGGGCTGCTGACCGAAGTTGCTGGCCAGTGACAGGTCTGTCGGCAACATCGATCGGACGGTTGCAGTGGTAGCGGCACCGTGGCATATGTGCGATGCTCGCAGAGGCACGATGAAGGGGCATTTTGGTGAAGGCGCGAGGAATGGAGTTAGTCGCCGGCGACCGCTTGTGGGGCCGGTAGTGGGGCTGCCATGGCGTGTAAGAGGGAAGGGACTGCAGACGTGGGGCGAGGGGAGGGGGCTGTCGGAGAGTTAGTTGGGGAAGACAAAATAATTATTCTAATTATTAAATGACATTTTTTTGTTCAAAATACTCAGTATATACAATAAAATTACTTAGTATTAAAAACTTTAAAAATTACTCAGTATATACAATACAAGGGTAGTTTTGTCATTTTAAAAATACGTATCGCTGACATCATAAAAAAAGTACACTTTTTGGACGGAACCCTGACGGATGGATACAGGTGATACATTTGAAACACTTTTGGTCACGAAATATTACATTTTAAAACTTTATATCCTCGCGTGTAATTACTCCTAACTTCAGGGACATAGGTGCAATTAGCCCTAAAAACAAAATCAATTAAAAAAAGAGGGCCGATGAGTAATTTCGTAGACAGTCTCGCCGCTTCCTATACTTTTGTCGCGTATAAATCGAAATTTACAAGCCCCCACCAGGCACCTTAAATCGAAATTTAGACGCCTCCCCCAGCACCTCTCTTCCAGCTCTTTCTAGGGTTTGGACTATTTTTTAACCCTAAACCACCGACCAATAAAATCTCCCATAATTTTTTGAGGGATTCTGGTCAAATTGAATGGGTACGGAGAGGAAGAGGAAGGTGAGCTTGTTCGACGTGGTGGACGACACCTCGGCAGCCGCCAAGGCCATGAAGGCCAACGGCGGCGCCGCCGTCCCACGCGCCGGCGCGCTGTTCAACCGGTGGAATGGCCGGATGTACTCCCCTAAGTATTTCGAGATACTGGAGAAGAGGAAGACTCTCCCTGTTTGGCACCAGAAGGAGGAATTTCTCAAGGTCTTGAAAGCCAATCAAACCCTCGTTTTGGTCGGTGAAACCGGCAGTGGTAAAACCACTCAGGTAAGTCTTAGATAGAAAGTTACCGCAGCACTTTGCTTGTTTCGTTTGGTTGTGATTTTAGTCAAATTTTGTCTTGTTTGATTCAATGTTTTGCTGTGAACTTGCTAAGGAATCGGGTCTGACTATGCACTATGAGTATATATATACTGTGTTTATCGTTCATGATCTTCTGAGGTACTTTGGCATGAAAGTTTACTTTTTGATATAGTTGGAACTTTTTCTACTAATTATTGTTGAATATGCTTTCCTGACTTGAAATCAGAATGGTAGATTAAGTTAGTCATTGACGTAAGGCAAAATTCCTGGGGTAGCAAATTATATTTGTGGCATGGATGACTAAGTGAATGAAGGATTATCCTTCTTGCTCACTGACGATGCCGTTTCTGTTATCCAGATTCCTCAGTTTGTTCTAGAAGCTGTTGATATAGAGACCGCAGATAAACGTAGGAAGTACATGGTTGGCTGCACCCAGCCGCGGAGGGTGGCTGCAATGTCAGTATCACGGCGTGTTGCTGAAGAAATGGATGTGACTATTGGCGAGGAAGTCGGTTATAGCATCCGGTTTGAAGACTGCAGTAGTGCAAAAACCGTTCTGAAGTAAGCTTCCCATTTGAAAATATTTTTGTGTTCTTTTTGAAGGACTGTTGGCTAATTACAATAGTTGGGTCTATTGACGAATACATCATCACTAACTTTTGCACTTCTGCGGCAGATATTTAACTGATGGTATGCTTTTAAGAGAAGCCATGACAGATCCCCTTTTGGAAAGGTATAAAGTGATCATTCTTGATGAGGCTCACGAGAGAACACTGGCAACGGATGTTTTGTTTGGGCTTCTGAAGGAAGTGCTAAAAAATAGACCTGATCTGAAAGTTGTTGTCATGAGTGCTACTCTAGAGGCCGAAAAATTTCAGGGTTATTTCAATGGTGCACCTCTCATGAAAGTTCCTGGAAGGCTTCATCCGGTGGAGATTTTCTACACCCAGGACCCTGAGAGGGACTATCTTGAAGCAGCAATACGAACAGTTATGCAGATCCACCAGTTTGAAGCCCCTGGTGATATTCTTCTTTTCCTCACGGGAGAGGAGGAGATAGAAGATGCATGCCGTAAATTGACAAAAGAAGCTGGAAATTTGGGAGATCAGGCAGGGCCTGTGAAAGTAGTGCCTCTGTATTCCACACTTCCCCCAGCTATGCAGCAAAAAATATTTGAACCTGCTCCCTCTCCGCTGACGGAAGGTGGCCTTCCCGGAAGAAAGATTGTAGTGTCCACAAACATTGCCGAAACTTCGTTGACAATAGACGGCATAGTTTATGTCATAGATCCTGGCTTTGCTAAACAAAAAGTTTATAACCCACGAGTTCGTGTTGAATCCTTGTTGGTCTCTCCAATATCGAAGGCAAGTGCTCACCAAAGATCAGGGCGTGCTGGAAGAACGCAACCTGGGAAATGTTTCAGACTCTACACTGAAAGAAGTTTCAATAACGACCTCCAGCCGCAGACCTACCCGGAGATACTGCGATCAAACCTTGCAAACACAGTTCTTACTCTGAAGAAACTAGGAATAGATGATTTGGTCCATTTCGATTTTATGGACCCTCCAGCCCCTGAAACACTGATGCGAGCGCTGGAGGTTTTGAATTACTTAGGAGCCTTGGATGATGATGGGAACTTGACCAAGTTGGGTGAAATAATGAGTGAGTTTCCCCTTGATCCGCAGTTGGCAAAGATGCTTGTAGTCAGCTCCGAATTCAATTGTTCTAATGAAATTCTCTCTATAGCTGCCATGCTTTCAGGTAATTCAATTTCTTCTCATGCTTTATTAGTTGTGTCCGTATGAGTCACGTCCTACTTCTCTGCAGAAGTGGAAATAATTGGTTGAAAGCACGAGCTTTGCCTTAGTCACTGCGTGTTCTAGCTTGTGCATAGTCTATTGACTGTGCATACAATGGCATATTTAATTACATACACGTGTACACAAGTATATATGTGTGTAATTAGATGCAATGTGTGTCTGCTTAGGTTGTCATCAGCAACTGTCTGGTCTGGGTTTCATGCCCCCGGTTGGCATGCACCATAGAATTTCTAAGTAAGTGCTGATGCAGATAGTTGCAGTTTCTCAGTATTCTCTCATGAAGCAAATGGTGTCGTCACGCCTCTATGCATCTGCTGACCTACCGTGGGCCTCCTCTGTGATAACCAATTTTTTCTTTAGTACCCAATTGCTTTCTCCGGCCTAGGGAGGCTCAGAAAGCTGCAGATGAAGCGAAAGCTAGGTTTGGACATATCGATGGGGATCATCTCACGCTCTTGAATGTCTACCACGCGTACAAGCAAAATGGTGAGTAGTTGATGTTCTCCCTTTCATTCTCGATTTTAGAAATAATTAGTTAGACCATCACAAAGTCATCAGGTTTATATAATGGTTATTGCTTGTGACTTGGTTTCAGATGAGGATCCATCCTGGTGTTATGAAAATTTTATCAACCACAGAGCAATGAAGTCAGCGGATAATGTGAGGCAACAGTTATCTCGTATCATGTCTAGGTTCAACCTCAAGCTATGCAGCACAGATTTTAACAGCCGTGACTATTACATCAACATCAGGAAGGCCATGTTAGCTGGATATTTCATGCAGGTGGCTCACCTGGAGAAAACAGGGCATTATTTGACTGTGAAAGACAATCAAGTATGTAGGAAGTTCCATCACTTACTTCCAGCTCTGTATGCTTGGCAGATAAAAGGTAGATGTGATTTTGAGCCTCTCCTAATCTATTCTTTTTATTGTACATGCAGGTAGTTCATCTGCATCCGTCAAATTGCTTGGACCACAAGCCAGAATGGGTCATCTATAATGAGTATGTGTTGACTACTAGGAATTTCATCCGTACAGTAACAGATGTTCGTGGGGAATGGTCAGTTTCTCTTTCTAATTATGTGATTTCACTTGCTATTGTTTACTTCGCTGCACAGATAATACTTGTCCTAAGAGATTTTGTATTTGTTTACGCGGGTATGCTACTTCCCCCTGTTTATAACTTTACATTAATGCGGGCCAATAGTTTGCTGGGTCGTGAAGGTTTTTTTTTTTCCAAGTCATACGATATTTGACCATGTGTGGTGCAGTACTGCAGTATCTGATGGTGGTTGCGCAAAAAAAAATAAAATTTATTGTCTTTGTGAACAAGTGATCACATGATTACTTCTTTATTATCGGTTGGTTGGTATTTATAAGGGAAGGGTCCATCTTAAAAGGAAAATGAGCTAGCCATCTTTTACTATCAAAGTTAGCAAGTGTCAATAGGTGGAAAACTATTTACTATTCTAGAAAAAATCCTGTAGTCTGATAGGATGATAGAAAATGACAAAATGCATATAACCTCATCTTAAAAGAGAGTTACATGATGTAACCCTTTTATTAATTTTTCAAACACGACACAGAAGTTATGCTCATTGATGCATTGGGAAAGAAAACCGCTCAATGGTTTCAGATGGAACTCAGAGCTATATCTTGTTGGCTGTCCGTTTGAGAGCCAATCTTGTAGGACTAAAATTACAAATTCAGATCCCCCCTCCCCCTACTCCCCGCCACCGGTTTGAGAGCCAATCTTGTAGGACTAAAATTACCAATTCAGAGCCCCCCCCCGGGGGCCTTCCTTTCTTCCCGTGACAAGCGTGGTAGAATCTACTTGAGAAGGTTACGAGCAATAGGATTGTTGGTAGCTAAGTGGTGCTTTATGATGTGAGTTTAGAAATATTATAAAGGCTAACTTTGGTGCTAAGCCGCATGTTTGCTTTTGCTTGGATTTCTGTACTGTTAGATATATCTGGGTTTCATTGTGCGTACATGTGAAATGTTAACCTCCATAAGCTATTTTTTTTAGAATCGTGAAATTCTTTTTTGATTTATCTCTATGAATAGGTTTGCCAGAAAAGTAGTCTAGTGTTTATTTATTGCTGTTCATTATTTTGTTGATAAAATAGGATGTAGGTATGCTACTTATGTGAAGTCTCAAATGTGTTGCTTCTCTCATTCTGGTGGCAACTGTAATCTTTCTCGTGGAGCATTAGTCTTCGACATTTGACTATTGTTTTTTTTTTTTTCCCTTTTTACGTCTCTTAACAGTTTCTTTTGTCTCCTTTTAACATTTTATGTTGTTCATGTACTGGGATTCTTCAGGCTGATTGATATCGCACCACATTACTATGACCTAGCAAACTTCCCCCAGTGTGAGGCAAAGCGTGTCCTTGAGAAGCTTTATAAGTTGCGCGAAAGAGAGAGAGACAGCAAAAACAGGAAGTAGACGAAGTTTCCTGTATTTCCGAGGTGTTTGGTTTCCAACGTGGAGCTTGACTTTTCACGATACACAGCATGTGATTACCATGCAGCCCCTTATGAAGATGTTGGCGATGGCGAAATTATTGTAAGGTTTCAGAAGGTAGTGTAGCACAAGTCGGCGGTGTGTGATTCGCCTTCTATTCTATTTTGAATGTGGTGGCTTCCATTGAAATTTAATCTGTTTCAACTGTTACCCAAAGTTTTCTCCTTTTCATTTGTAACCGTGCCCTGTAAGAAGGAAGCCTTTGCAATTGTACTAATTTAAATGTAGCCATCGCAAAAGAATTCTTATGTTTTGAGGGTTAAAGTCTACCTTTCTGTTTAAAGCATAATTCGTGCAAAGCGAAGCATTTGGAGGCTGGACTGCACGTAATTTAGACATTCTATTCATGGGGCCTCTCCTAATTACGAGGAATGTATCCCTTGTCGCGTACATAAACTCTGCAGTGTCACGTTGTCAAGCTTTTGTTTTTCCTTTTCGTTCATGCTTTTTTGTTCTATGCTTATGCGCTCTAACTACCAATTATGCATCAACTTCGCTTTTTCTCTTGTCCGCTCCTGCTCGGCCAATTAGCGACTGAAGTTCATTGATGCAGCTGCTGCGATACCATTTTGTCTACTAGAACATTCCCCTCCGAAGATGGCGAGGAGAAACAGTAAATGTATTCTTATACAAGAAAGAAAGAAATAAGAAAACGATGTCCAACCTGTACTGCTGCTTAAAATAGGTTTCCTGACACATGACGAATCAAATATTCCTATGAATCACACTTGGTAGATGACTTTGACAATGCTATGAATTGCTAAGGTGTTCACAATCAAGATCACCCATCTACCAAATCTGAACTACACCAGCTCTCAGGGTTTCCTATAACAACATGGCGGATACAATTCTATGCAGCAATTTGAATGTTGAGCTACAATACACTATCCTTCTATGGTCTCAGTGCACGTATACTTGTCTTCCAATGGAACTCGTCCCTCTTGAACGCCAAAGTAACTTGCAAAAATCAGGGTCAGAATACATCAGATGCAGACTCAATCCAACTACCTGCCTTTTGCTTCTTCGCACGACTTGCTTTCATCATCTTCCTTGTCGCCATTACATTGCTCCATACACCCTTTTCGCCATGTATCTTCGACAACATTGAATAGAGAGAAGGATGATCTTGTTCCAAATCCTGAAGTCCTCTTGCTGCAAACTCACCAACTGCAAGAGACGAATGCAAGCCACAGGCCCCAAGTAATGCACTCCACACAACCTCATCAGGCTTAAAAGGCATTCCTTCAATGAGTTTCTCTGCTTTTTCTAGTTGACCTGCTCTACCATATAGGTCCACCATGCAAGCATAATGCTCCCTCCTCGCTTGGATTCCATATTTTGTCCCCATACTGTTAAAATGCCGTTCACCTTCTTCAACCAAACCTCCATGCGCACATGCTGATAACACATTAATAAATGTCACGTGATCGGGCTTGACACCACCTTCTATCATGCTCTCAAACTCATCTAGTGCTGTAGTTGCAAGCCCATGTCTGGCATAACCTCTAATCATTGAATTCCATGACACCAAGTTCTTCTTTGTCATGGACTCAAAAATGCAGAATGCTGCCTCAATGTCTCCACATTTCGCATACATATCAATGAGGGAGGTTAACAAGATCACATCAAGAGGTATACCAGACTTCAAGATGCATGAGTGAACTTGACTGCCCACGAGAATAGAAGAGCAACCCGCACAAGCATCCAAAACACTTGAAAATGTAAAATGGTTGGGAGGGGTCCCTGAGTCGAGCATCACGGAAAACAACTCCAGGGCATCCAGAAACCTTCCATGTTGCACGTACCCTTTGATCATTGCTGTCCATGAGACCACATTTCTTCTGAGGCATCATCTCGAAGGCCCTTTGAGCCTCAACTGTCAACCCAAATCCATATAGCCCAAAATAAATGCGTTCCAAGTGGTGACATCTTTTACTAATATCTCATCAAACACCTGACACATAAATTCGCAATTTTCCAAATGAGTGTAACCTCTCACCAATGCAGACCCAACAAACACACTCGAATTTAACCCTAAGCACATTATAAGACCATGAAGCTGAGGGATCAAAACATTAAACGTAACGTTCAAGAACGAGCTAATAACCGTTGCAAAGGTGGACTCGTTCGGTGTCTGACCGACTCTACTCATTTGCAAGAAACACTGGTAGACACCAACTGGGTTTTCAACCTTGTGGAAACCTGACAACATGGCGTTCCAAGAAACGACGTTTCTCTCAGGCATTTGATCAAACAGGTGGTGGGCATGTTGCATTTGGTTGTGCCTGATGTATCCGCTGATGATTGAGTTCCAGGAGACTACTCCTCGGGCAGTGGGATTTTCATCAAACAGTTGACGTGCATCATTTAAATTTCCGTTACGGATGTGGCCGTTAATGTTGTAGTTTAAACTGGCGGTTGAAAGGGTGCAGATACGGCGGGAAGCTGTAAGCAGGACCCAGTTTGATGTACGCATGATAGCCGAATAACGCTCATGACGAGGGTGGGATCACATGAGGCCGTTTGACAATTGTTCCCAAAGAAATGTCTTTTGCAATTTGCCTTTTCTTGCGGGTAGGGTCTTAGACTTCGCATATATAAATAACTTGTGAGGACATAATACCGTTTACATGCCGAGCGAGATGAGAGGATAATTTAACTTTTCTTTTGTTTAGTTTAGAATTTTTTCATATTATTAAATATAATATCACTCATCGATTATATCACGTCAACTCCATACACAGACCAGATTCTTCGTCTATTTCATGAATTTTGCACCATCTCTATTTTCTTTTTCTCTTTTTTTTTTTGGCAGAATTTTAGAATAGAATTCAACCACATGCACTTGTAATCAAAGTCAAATTGTAGATCAAACATACGGCTAAACAAGTCAAATGAGGGTAACAACAATGAGTACTCCATCATTACATGTTAAGACATTATGACCCTGGATGTGTTGCGATACTCATAACATGAAGCACAAAACGTAGCATGAGCTACTTTGTCTAATGGAGATTAGCCCAAAGGGAAAACAATTGAAAAAGAGGCTTTGAGACCACTATCAGCTCTAGTTCCATACCTGTCTGAGTGTGCTTGCCTTAGGACACGACCATGATTCTTTGGCGAGCAGATGCTTTTAACAATCGAATGATAGAACAGAAATTGGGAAGCTTTATTAGAAAGTAAACATACTAGTTGGTCTACAGCTGCTACTGTCCTGTTACTAATGAGGCCAAGGTGTGTTCAGGGCCCGGGCATTGAGCTCAAATGAGGGCGCCTCTCTCGATCTAAGAGCTAGAGTCTCTAATGTTAAGAGAGGGAGACTGAGCCATCATCTAAGAAATGCAAAGAAATGTCACGTCTACTATTATTGACCAATAACTGTTTCTCCAACCGCATACACAGATTGTTCACCATGCCCATGCTAATGTCTAAGAGTCGTTTAAGCAATATCTCACAAGTACTATTACAAAATACAAGCGCCCTCCAGTTATAAGTAGGTCAGGGCCTTACAATTGCATCAAAAGGTAGCACATATATATGACTCAGCCTCGTAGCAAATTGGTTGTCAGACAGCTAGCACTTTCCGCGAAATTATGGACTAGTCGACTGGCACGGTGCAAAAGCAGGTACATAGTGCTTCAGTCCACCCAGTTTCTGGTCAAGTCCATCAATTTCACCCTGAAGCGTAGTTCGTAAGCACGTCAACTCCTTTTTATCTGAACAAGAGTTTTTTTCATCAGAGAATTAGGACAAAAAAAGAGCAGTTCAATACCTTGTAACGTGTACGCAGTTTATCTCTTCTCTTCTTTAGTGTTGGAGTCACCAAATCCTTCTCCTGATCGAAGGGGCGCGGCTCAAGAATGACGCCTTTAACATGTTCAAAACCTCTAAGCTGATTGAGAAAAGACAGGTGTATCAAAGGGCCATACATGCACTGAGTGCATGTTTGAATGGAGAGAAGAAACACCAGCTAAATGAAAAGAAGAATTTAAACGACAACGATATAACCCCCCCCATAAAATATGCAATGTACTTCAGTACTATGAAAAACATGAAAGCGGAAGTCCAGTGAAGGTATGAATGGATGTTGACATATACGACCTTTAGCGATGATGTCAAAATGCAGTACCTTGTTTCTCTCCGCGGTTGACTTAAGCTCAAGGAGAATGTGATCTTGTAGCTGGTTAAGGATACATAGTTCAGAAAAGGAACCTTTGTGGCCGTTCTGAAGTGCCCACCTTTTGGTGTTTTCTTCGTGCGGTATAACTACTGCAACCAGCTTTGACTTGAAGCTGTCTCCGTACACCCAAATCTAAAAAGAATCACCAACTCTCACTCAGACCCAATGACAGGATTGCACGAAAAATAAATCTCCTATATGACGAACTAAGCAAACATGAAATGATACCCACGTCTTCAACAATGGGGGTGATGCCGTAAACTTTTTCCAGATATTCAACTGCAACATACTCTCCTTGAGATAGCTTGATAAGATTTTTCTTCCTATCAATGATTCTCAGAACTCCATCGGGTAGCATCTCACCTATATCACCTGATGAAACCGATAGATAAAAGATATCAAAGCATGCACCCCTGTGAAAATGTGAAAAGGAAATCGATGTTCAACCTGTATGAAACCACCCATCTCTCATAGCCTCTCTTGTTAATTCTTGATTTTTGTAGTACCCAGCAAAAGCTGTTTTTCCCCTCACACATATTTCTCCACGAGGAGGATCTGCAAGTGGACTGTAGCCCATTTCTGGAACCTCTTCTAGACGCAGCTCAGCATACACAAATGCAGAACCAACAGTTCCAAGCATTCCCATTTCATCTGGAAAGCCAATAGTGGCCAGACCACAAGTCTCTGTCAACCCTGATAGAAATCAATTGAAGTAATGTAACTAGTTCACACTGTGGAGAATGACTTCATAGGACAAATGCATCTGGCACTGGTTCTACGTATTAATAGTTAACAAAAACCTAGATTGTCGAAACTTAATCTTGCCAGAAGTAAAGTTCTTTACCATATCCTTGCAATACAAAAGCACAGGAAGTAACCCGCAAGAACTCTTCAACCTCAGTGCTTAACGGAGCACCTCCAGATACTATTAAGCGAAGGCGACCTCCCAACCTAGCTTTGACCTAAACGAAAAAGAGGAGATGTCAGAGAGAAAACAAATAACTACAACCAAGCAAAGGGCATTGATAACGAGTATTTTCGTATAATTAAAGTAGCCAAGGGCTGAGATTCAATGGTCCTGGTCCAACAGATTTTAGTATAGATAAGGTGTGACAGTGTTTTACAATGGAACTAACCAGGGAAATAACACGAAGAAATGCTAGTTTATAGTGGCTGGGTTTTACTTACTCAGAAATATATAAACGATTATATAAATGCAAAAGCACAATACTACCTTCCCAAAGGCAAGCAGATCTGCCAATGGTGAAGCATTCTTTTGTTTGTAACCTAAATTCATCCAGTGGAGTTTGCTGCGTATAACAACGTAAAAAGCATTGTTTGCAAAAGGACAAATCATATAAACTACGTACTGAATAAACAGTAACATGACAAGAAAATTACTATTTGTAAAGTACGTCAAATATTTTCCTCCTCCTCGGATTGAGTTCTTCAAGGGCTTTAAGGACACCTGAAAAACCGTTGAAATTAAATAATTAAGTAGCATTGACTTAATTCTTTAAAAGTAAACTCATATATCATGATAACAAACGAGTGGGTAAATTTCCCATGCCTTCGTGCATTCTTTCCAGAACTCGAGGTACACCGGCCAAAAAAGTTGGCTGCAATTCCATCAAATCATCCCTCAAAGCATCCATATCCTTCAAGTGGAAGAGTGAATATATTGGATTAAAATTTATTAATGATATTTGTTGGGAATCAGAAGTAAAATGACAAGTCACCATATGGTTTCTCGGAAGAACTTGTATATCAGAGGATGAAAAACTAAAAGCTCATGTAATAACATTCAGTTTTGGGAAAAAGGCATGGCAACTAGAATATCTCTGGTTTTGGTCTCGCATGGACTTAGAGTTCATATGGTATCTTAATATCTGGCAGCTTACCCCATGATAGAATCCAACAGAAGCACCCTTGTGGAAAAAGTATTCTTCAATCATGCGGTCCAGGATATGAGCAAGGGGCAGGAAAGATATATAAACATCATCTACTGTCATCTATTCCAATTGCAAAATTCCAGTGTAAATCATCAGGATAGCATATATAAGGAGATAGATAGCAGATTGTGATGCTCGCAACAGCAACCTAATTTAACCGCATGAAATGTTTTATGCACTAGAATCTATGAGAATAGCCCCCAAAGAAAAAAAATGAATACGAGATCTAAATGCCTGAAAAAGTAGGTTCTTTTATCACAACTCGAGATGTCACAATATACATGTGATAGCTAGAGGATTGATAGGATTGAGCAGAAACTACTTTTCACGAGACACCAGGAGAAAGATATAACTTAAACATTCATCAATGGTTTGGGGGTTGTCCTTACCTTGTCTTCAAATTGTTCCATAAAGAGATCAACCCCTCTTATGTATGTTGCAATGTTTTCATGGGTTAGTATTACACCTTTTGGTTCTCCACTGGTGCCACTAGTGTACATTATCGTGCATATGTTACACTTCTCAGGCGGCAGAGGTTCTGATGGGTATTCAGTCCCCTGATAAAGAACACGAATGATATAAGCATTAGACAAACATTATCCAATCCGAATAGTATTGTGCTAAATTCGTATGAATGCAAAAGGATATGACAAGTTAGAAATAACCGTGGGTTTTATTGGAAAGAAGATTGGATTGGATTTCTCTCAATCAGCATATGTTTCCAGTAAGAGTTCAACTTTATCACTTTATCTCAGTATTACACGCATTAAACATTGCACCACTGGATACACCTCAAATTTTCTTCAATTATGAAGTTCACAAGTAAAACATATTGAAAGGTGTATTGCACAACAAATAATCCCAACATCTGAACCATACTTTCTAAGTCAAGATATCTGCGTCTATATTATTGCACGAATGAGTATGGTAGAAAGAAATAGACACGGAGAGATCATCCTTGATGTGTTACAGATATTAGTCTCTAGTAACAGTTCAATTTGAAATAAGGTCAAGTAAATCTGTCCAACTCCAAACATTCAAAAAGATTGTATTGATATGTCCAATTCCAACAATTTAAGTTGGCATCCTCATATCACACGCGCGTGCGCGCGCACATAGAGAGAGAGAGAGAGAGAGAGAGAAGAACATGTACTTAATAATTTTTAACACATAAAGGGTAAAGAGAAATCTTTTTATTTTAGTTTACGCATGAAGGATATTTAGAGAAATATGCTTTATTTCCAATAGCACTCTGCACCTCTGTTAATTGGACATGTAAAAGGCATTCAGGAAGTACACATATAGATAGCTGAACCCTTCAATGCTAACCATATGAAGGAACTCATTCCATGTGTATGGTTTTACTCCAATGGTAGCTGCCTTATTCTTCTCCTCCTCTGTCATGGAAGTGAAGGAAACAATCACTGCAGCAACAAGCAAACTCAGTAAAATGTTCTCAAGCAGTTGCAAGCAGTCAAACTCTGTTCTCACATTTTAGCCTCTTAGCATGTGTACACTCGGGATTCAAAAGCTGCAAACACAAGTATCCATTATTAGTGTTTTTCAGATAGGAAAAGGTTGAATGCCATTATTCAATCAAAAAGCAGGTTAAGATTGTATTCTCACTTCTTTCACTTTTTTATCTTGGGCGAAGACAAAATCAATTTCAGCATGATCCAATATGAAATTCACAGCTCCCGGCCCTATGTCCAAAAAAAACAGCAAGGCATTAATTTTGCTTGCAGTGTGGAAACGAATAATACCCGCAAACATGGAGCTGATGATTTCAGTAAATAGTTGTCTTTGAAAACCAAAGACAACTATCTAATAACTTGAAGTATCTGGCTATGATATTTCCTTGGCAAATACTTGACCAAGCCTGATGAGAACTAGGTTTCTAGTATTTTTGGCCAGCAATAACCGGTTTGAAAACTAATAAAAAGTGCAGTCAAAGAACCTTCCAAAAACTTTGAAGAACGGCTATATTCAGAGGCATTCTTGCCAGCAAAGCATTGACAAGTTCTAGCCTCATAAGCTTTGGTATCTCAAAAGAAAAAGGTAAACGAGCCATTTGTGCAATGGTTCCATGGGCAAAAGACCAAAGAGTGTATCTAAATTTCTTTCAAAGATCAACAAGTTAAGTCATTTACTAAAGCATGGAAATTAAAGCGAGAAGTTTACCAAGGGTATCATAGAGAGGCACACAAACCAAACTATGGGCACTGCAGGCCTACAAAAGGTCGAAATTACTTACTCAAGGCATTCTCATCAAAAAATGAATTTATCAACCAAAACACAAAATTTTGTCAAAGAGAGTCGAAGCTGACCTCCATTGCCACAATCCACTGAGGGCAGTTTGATCCATAAATCCCAACTCGAGAACCCTATCAAAAAGATGGCTTATCCCATTAACATGGTGCTATATCAATAGACCAATGTATAAAAAGCAAGAACGTGTTATGAATTATGAAAAGTAGACGTTTTATATCATAGTTAATTTGTAAGAAAATGCAATACAAATAATCGAATGTCTATGTTTCTTTTAATATATCTCTACTTACAGGTTCAATGCCTGATGCCCGTAATGCTGAACCAACAAGCAAAACCTCCTCATAGACTTCCTTGTACGTTTTCCAGACATATGGCCCAACCTGAAGACCAGAAGAAGTGATGACAATCTAAATCACTGCTTGGCATAACAACGTGCCAAAACTAATGCTCTCAAATCATATATACCTTGTCATCTACGAATTCACGCCACCCAAGCATTCTGTTTCCAGGATATCTTTCAACTGATACCCTGCGTATCAAAACATGTGTTGCAAAATTGGTTGGAGATCCTAATTGTAACATGTTACATCAATCTAGAATATGTTTTTGTGGAAACTGATGTCTTTGATGGACGCAAATGGCCAATCTCGTCAAATTCTTGTGTCAAAACTTTACTCATTAATATCCACACTAAAATAACGACGATTCTTTATTGCTTTCTGTTTCGACAAAATTCAATTCGTGTGGTTTAGGCATAAGAAGCGCTGATTTAGATTACCTGAAGATATCCCAAGCTGTAGATAACTTGGGATCATAAGGTGGAAAAGCATGTTCAGCCAGTGGATTCCGATATACTGGACCTAGTGATGGCTGCCCATCACGGCCTTCCCTTCCTTCCTCCACCTTAACGGCAAACTTCTTCATTATCCTGGTCTGCAGAGAGTTAGCACACAGTGCCTGAGCATCCCAACTCAAATGGCAGCATTAACATAATCAAGGTCATTTTGGGGACCACGGACCACCCCATCTCAAAATGAACAATGTAGCTTTTTTCGTAAGGGAAAGCTCGAGCTTTGACATTTATTTATTTTGCTGTTATGTCGTTGATAATTAAAGAACAAACTCTTTTTTCTTTTCATTTAAATGGTAACAACAAAGGTCACTTTTCCCACTGTCTTTAAACTTTTCAGGCGCTGATCTTCTCCTTTTTAATGTTTTCTTCTCCCACTTTTAACATCCTCTTCTTCTAAGCAAAAGACTCCAATAGATTATGACGAATGGCACAATAATTTCAGGGAGAAGTAAAAAAGTAAGTACACCAAAAATAGTGGCCGAGAGAATCAATTAGAACAAAGTAGCAGAAGAGATCTGTTAACAAAGAAGAACAAAGTAGCAGAAGAAATATGTTAGCAGAATACCTGAAAACGGAGCAGAGAAAATTAAGTGGAACAAATTAGCAGAAGAAATGTTAACAACAGAAGATAGGACCATGCATGAACCCCCCGTTAACAAAAAATTGAGAATGTAGAAACAAACCAAATTAACGAAGTTTCAAATTGATACAAAATTACGTGAATTATAGCTTAAAGTAGCAGGAAGAACGCAACAACAAACGCATGACTAGCATTATTATGGCAGCCACCCGAAGTCTGGGCGTCAACCAAAAAGCATCAAGAAGTGAACCCACCGAATTAAGTGCTTTCCCCTAAACCCCAGCAAAACCGCGTGACCTTCCCGGCTCTTTTTCTATTCTGCTACTTCAACTTGCCTGATATAGATCACAACCCAAGTCACACCACAAGCAACTTCATCACCCAAAGTAGATACAAACTGTCTGTTACTCAGAGTGTGTGTGTGGGGAGTGGAGAGAGTCTTGAGTTCCTTTACAAAGGAAATGTGATACACCCGAACTGGTCTTGCAAGGATGGTTTGGTGTGGCTTTGGCGAGGATGCAAGAGCACCGTGTGTAGCAGTGAACGTAGGACTATTGCAATTAATTGGTGGTTGAACTGGTAGATTATACCTCACTTCCATTTAATGAAATCTTACTGTCGTTTCATTTCGAAATGGGAAGAAGTGAAATAATCTTATTGTCGCTAGCTTGGGTTGACACATTTTGGTTTAACCAACATTTTGTCATTCCAGGACACAAAATAAAATAATATAAATACAACTCCTCACCTGTCATCTCTTCAATCTTTACTAAATTGTAAGTTAACTACAAGCCATGAACATTGAATACTAGTTAAAATGTGGTTGGAGCATGAAACAAAAGTGGAGGTGATGCCAAGCTTTAAGTCTATTAGACACAAACTCTGAATATTGGTGTCTTCGATGAACGCATACAGCCGCTATTCTTGTCAAATTCTTGGTTCTAAGTTCACCTTCAATTCAACTTTGGCGGTTTTAGGGGAAGGTAGCCATGACGAGGCCAATAAGCATATTTGGAGGTGAGTTTTACTAGGGGATGGTACTGAGAGGTGAACGAGCTCATCATCACCTCAGTTGGTAAACCTAAAAGAAAAAGAAAGCTAAAAAGCTTGACCTCGTTTTCTTATTGTTAAGAGAAACCCAGTAATCTGTCCTCCCTTTCCTTTCCAACAGGACAATTATCTTCATAAAATAATGAAAAGTCCTATAACTAGGTTCAGCTAAAAGTTCTGTGCATAGGTTGCGTTCGAACTTTAAGGACCCATTTAAATCTGGAGCTGTCAAGCCTACATAGTCTTTAAGAGGACATCCTTCAAAGCCCCATCTGTTTAAATGGTAGGTCTGAACTCTGAACCAAAAAGTGAAATTAAGCAGTAGACCAGTTGCTCATGCAAGAATGGTACGGCAATTTTAACCAACTGCAAGATTAAATGGTGGCTCTGTGATAGACAGCAATCCGATCTTTATAGTTACCGCGTAGGATCGCACTCCTGATATTTACTTGATCAATGAACTTCATTAAGAACCCACCAATACAGTTTTATGTAATAAAATAACCATTGCACATCGATCAAATTACGTAAGTGTGATGTGAAGTCACTGTTCTCGTTAGAAGCATTAATCAGTACTTACCATCTTTGTCCCCCACAGAAGTCTCTAAAATCATGTGCTGTTCATTCACAAGTGCTCGCAGTTAGGTATATCCTTGTCAATATGCAGTGAATCCATGACAGGAATATAATTGTACCTATGTGTTTTATCAAATCCACGACTTGGGTTGGCCTCAGTTTACGTATTGGATACTGATTAAGAAAAAGAGAGTTCCACATGGTGGATTAATTAAGGCAGAGTACCCAGGAGTAGTTTCACTTCTCCTGTTTTGGGAAGTAAAGTTAGTTGCAAGTAATAAAAGCTTAACAAAAGAGTTGTGCATGACATCTAGTTTTGGTGCCGGTAGGTGTTATAGTTGTCACGCTTTGCACCAAACCCTGGAGGAACAGAAGCCACCTTTGACTTCCAGTTCGGCTGTTTGGGTCGTAAGAAAGAGCCTTACTTCAACGACATTTTGTGCATGGCGATAGTACTGATTCCTTATCTTCAAGGACATCTGACGAAATTCCTTCCTTCAGAAGAAGGATGATCAGTTCATGTTTCAGGGAAGAAGGGGGCGGTCACGACATTGTAGCACGAAAGATATTATTATGGAGGTATGCTTGACAGCACAGATGGTTAGGTGCGATGGTTTGATGAAAAGGGGCAAATTGTACCCTTTGCATTTACTTAATTGGCAAACCATGACTAGGTTCCATCCCTCTTAGTTGGCGTAAAGTCTGGACCACCGAAAGGTGATGATATGCCCCTCTCAAGCTAATATATTGTGAAACGAGGAATTTAGGTTCTTATCATACATCCAATCTTTGCACCCCAAACCAGCTTCTGCGATAACAAAAATTTGAAAAGCCTAGAGATGGAGTGAGTGAAAACAAAATGACATGCTATCTAAGTCGAGCTCCGAACCATAGTGTCTAATAGGGAGAACTGGATCTTACCAGACTAGCGCCCATGGTCGACAAACATTTTCTGTTTTCATCTTGAGGTAGCATGGTGGGTCTTGAGGACTTGTCACCACCGCAACAGACGACAGAAAATTTCCGACCTTATTTTTGGGTCAGATTATCAACAGAGCATGTCATTCTTCTATCATGTAAATGCAGTTGGTGTCAAGGAACCTACGTCGCCAAACCAACCATATTCAAATCCAACAAAGGTTAATTATACTACACATGCTCTATGCCAAGTTCGATGCCAGGTACTTGGGCAGCAACTCGTCTGCTAACGTAAAATTGTTATGTAAATATAGGTCCATAGGTCCTAGATAAGCTAGGCTCTTCCTCTCCACTCAATCCTCTCATTCTGCTCTATAAATGGAGCTTTGTATACACCATTTCAATTACACCAGAAATGCACAACATTTCTCTATCTTCCTCTTCCTCTAATATCATGTAACATGGCATCAAAGCTACCACTGGTGGTGGTCTCTTGGACTCGGACCACCACTAGTCACCACCGGTCCACTCACCACCAACTCTGACCTACTCTCTACCACCCATTATCTCACTCAAGCCACCGGACCACCATGCCTACCACTAATAATATGACCTAGCACCACCACCACCTGACGTCACCACTACCGCACCACCACCAAAGCTGCACCACCACCAAATCACAACCACCCCACGGCTTCACCAAAATCACCATGGCTTCACCCATACTAACAGATCAATAACCATCCACCACCAGCGTTACTACCCACATCAGTACCGCCAACATCGACCACCGGCGCTCAGATCCAATCACCGTCGATGACCGATCTCATCAAAGCATCGCCGGCATCACCACTATCACTGCCGGCATCATCCCAGCGCTGTCGGCACCCAGACCAATCACCGCCAGCACCCAGATCCACGACCCAAAACCCACCACCGTCCGGCCTCAAAATCAATGTTCCTGTCGTCCTGTTGTTGCTGGTCACCACCCAACGCTGGCTAACCACAAATCGGGCCACCATCAATCCGCCAGCTATCTCCCTCAAAACTGATCACCAACGGTCGTTGGCGCACCACTACCACCCGCGCTGCCTAGCACCTTCCCTACAGCCACCAGCCACCGCTGACGTCGTGCGGTGACTTGCGCCAATCTACTGGCCGGCGCCCCAGTGAACCCCATTCTCTCTCTGAAGATGATATCGTTGACCTTGGCAGAGACACCAGACATCTCTGATTCACAGTTAAAATAAACTGGAAATATCTCTTTTGGGCCCGTGAGTCATTAAAAAAAATTCGCCTCAGATAAAACAAAGGAACATGGACTTTACAGCCGCTCGTCATAGAGCTTACAAACGGGTGTTGCGATACTCTGTATACCACTTCCGCTACCAACCATGACTTGCCACCACTGGCAATCACTCACCCCTGTCACTGTTATGACTTTCTCGACCCCATCATCGAGCCAACGACAACTGCCTCGACTGTTGCTGAACATCACACACCATTGTTGTTGTCTCTGCATCTCCACCCTGTCGAAGTTTTGGGCCCACATCACTATCACTTGCCTCGCACGGTCAAAACCTTCCTCTCGCCTTTCGTTCTATCCCATTTGTTGGCAAAGTTGCCAATTATGTTGTTCATCCAACTCCTCCCTTGTATTCGTTGAATGAAAAGGGGAGAGACGTTAGACAAAAATTGTTAAAGGGGGGTGAAAGGCAGGAGATGAGAGGAGAGGAGAGTGAGGATAGAGAGATACAAAAGATGTTGTGAGCACTGTTCATCGGGATCATTGGATCTCACCCCAGGATCAACGGGAATCATGCCAAGACCCTCATTCACTGTGGTTGTTGGAACTCAATTCCAGGGTTGTCGGGAATCGTATCAAGACCTTCATCCATGATCTTTAGGTCACAGTCGTCAGATTTCTCATATGGGAACACTAGACATCATCAGCCCAAGATTTTAGGTCTCTTGGTTACCAGACCTTGGGATTTTTAGAATTTACTTAGGGACCTTAATTTACTTAGGTCAATCAAAATCTTTGTCACCAGAAAACACCCCAGACCTCCAATCTTTCGGTCGCTAGATCTGTCCTCTCTGATCACCAGAAATCGCCCCAAGACCTCTTATCCCTTGGTCGCTGGATCTGTCATCTCAGATCACCAGAAATCGCCCCAGGACCTCTAATCCCTTGGTTACTGGACCCATCCTCTCGGATCACCCGGAATCGCCCGAGGACCTCCAATCCCTTGGTCGCTGATCCATCCTTTCTGATCACCAGAAACCGCCCCAGGACCTCTTATCCCTTGGTCACTGGATCTGTCCTCTTGGATCACCACCAACCGCCCCAGGACCTCTAATTCCTTGGTCGCTGGATTTGTCTTCATGGATCACCCAAAACCGCCCCAGAATCTCCAATCTCTTGGTCGCTGGATCTGTACTCTGTATTCACCGGTAGCCGCATCAGGAACATTGATTTACAGCGACATTGCTCAGATCATCTGTTTCACTTTGGGATCTACATTTGGATATCAATACTCTGAAGGGTCGTAATTCACCTCAAACATAGAACCAATCATTAACCTCCAAACTTAAGCTGGTTTCATGTCCACCACCTTAAGTTTGAGGGGGGATGTTAATGTAAAATTGTTATGTAAATATAGGTCCATAGGTCCTAGATAAGCTAGGCTCTTCCTCTCCACTCAATCCTCTCATTCTGCTCTATAAATGGAGCTTTGTTCGTCAAAGCTTCTAAACCTTCCAAGCCGTTCACCACTAAAACCAACTCTCATCTCCATGGCTGATGCCACCCTTCACGTGCAACAACCTGCGCCACCGTCTGCCACCCAGAAGAGTAAAAGGAGCTTGAACACCTTAAAACCTGCAGACTATTATATACTTCAGTAGCTGCTGTGCAAGCTACTTGGTTGCAACTATGAACTGCAGATAAAGCCGAAGGCATGGTCTATTACTCTTACTGACCTTTATTTCAGCAGATTGTTAGGAACACAATCTCCCGATAGACACATTAAGAACAAGCAATCAAACACAAGGACAATTCTGAGAGAACATCGCACCATATGCACAAGTCAGATCTAAAGCAGGAGAATACATGGTATGTATAGTTATGCCCTTACCATTAGCCATAAATTCAGGACATATATGAGTAGAAATCACTCTGGATCTATTTAGCTAAGAGCGTGAGATGAAACTCAAGATAGGGATAGAAAAAAGGGCCCTGCTTTAATTGTTTGGAAGGCCAAAACCAAGAGCCTTACATCCTCCGGCAAGACACTCCAGCAGTATCGATTATTATAACAATGACGGCAAATGAATGTAACAACAACCAATCAACGCACTCAACCACACATACAGATTCAAACGTCTAAAATAAAAGGCAGATCTCAAAGAGCAATCAACAGATATCCAGGAAAGCCTAAAAGACTAAAACAGCCATATTAACTCGTCCAAGATAAATCTCAAGCAAGCAGCCACACGAACGGCATTTAAAAACAACTCTTCTAGATAACACCATCAAAACAATTGTTACAATGGTTGGACGCACTCTAATATGAATTAATTGAGATGGAAGAATGTCATGGGGCAAATATGCTTATGAACATCTACGAAGATATAAGAAAGAAAAGAGGAAAGGATATTGTACCCCAAGTAGCTCAACACCACGATCGGACTATATGCCCTACGTGGAAACCTCATCTCTGAACAATTAATGAGATAACAATATATTGAGGAGAGATCAAAATCCTGTGCTGGAGAGTGGAATATATCTCCAGCTCATCTGGCCGTCCGCAGCATCAGATAGCCAGATCTATTTTTGTTGTTTGCAATTTTTGCGGATCCATCACTTACTACACTGTACCACATTGCCTTGTACGTTACATTGCTAGTTTTTAGAATGAACACAATGAACACAGAGCTGGGTTTCCCACGTCCATTCTGAGTCTCATGGAGCGGAGACAGCGTACCAAATTGCAGATTACTCGAGCACATCTGGATCCTCTTCAAGCTTCTGCCTCCATGTCCAAGCCCCCAAAACTACTAAAATGTGGTAGTCCAGTGCACGAGACTCCAGCCATTGGAGAGTCTAAGGGGAGGCCTGGGATTCTGGGCTCGCACCAAGCTAAGCACGTTTCCTAAATTAAAAATATGTTTCGCTCGTCCACTCATCCAATAACCTTTTCCATATAGTCAACATGCAGAGTTAAGAAATATAAGGAATGAATTACCGCAGCAACTTCCATGTGTCCTGGAAGCTGATTCCACGGCACTTTAGACGTTAGCCTATCAGTCTGCTCCAAACTGTGCTAATGATTTAGCTTTCAATCAATGTATGTCCTTTTCACACCAAATACAGTTCCCGTGCCAATTATTAATCATAAAAGGCAATAAGGGAAAACTACATAAGGCTTTAATGCTTTATCTATATATGATAAAAATTACACATCATAAACATATTATATTCTGTATTTAGGAGGGAGTCAACTTCCTAGAGATTGCAGTTTCTTATAGCCTAGAAAGAACGCCATGCTCCTGGACTTCCGACTAAGCAAGCTCTCAACTGCTTTGTAGCATGCCAAAGATAGGAAACACAAACACAAAGAATACCGTAACACACAAAAGATAAGTCACCAACCATATAGGCAAGATAGAGTAGACAAATGCAAAACCCACGATTGAATTTAAGATATAAAAGTAGTCTATCAAAAGCTCAAATTCACATGAAGAATGCCGAGAAGTTACATACACTCAATCAAGCTATTGAGTCACTCATTAACACCTGTGTTCATGTACTTGTGTTGTAACAACACTACAGAGAAATACCCCACCAAGAAGGTCTTCTGTTAATTGAATATGAACCCCAAAGCTATAGGAGTGATAGCACGCTTTATAATGCTTCATTCACTGTCCTGCGTAAACCCTGAGAAAGTAACATAACCACTTGAAGTCAAAGACATAATTGAGTTTCTAAAACTAGCAAAAATTATTTCAAGAGAAACTTGCAGTAACATTTTGCTTGTGCCAAATGAAAACCTCCAATCGAGTGGTAGGCAAAGGCTACATTCAATTCCAAGTGCAGGTTCTTTTTTGCCTTTCTCAAAGGACTTCTTCATAAGTGTTTGGAAAAACAGGAAATGGTGATCGAAAGTGTCGATTGCGCACCCAAACGTAAAAGGGAAGCATCTTACTCTAAGAAGGCATTTGACAAGAAAAATAAAAACTACATTAATCTACTCCTAAGAAGGCTTTGAAATGAAGAGGATTTAATTGACATTGATGATGATAATACATTGAGTCTTGCAACCGATAAGTATAGTACACCAACATATAGGAAATACTATCACTTATCAAATTGAAAATAACTTCTCCTAACAACTGGGTAACTACCTTCTAGAAAATAACCAACAATATTTATCCCTAAACAATACGAACACGTTTTATATAAGTTATCTTCTTCATATGAGAAGATCACGTCCAGTTTGATAACTTGCATCCATCTTCATTTTCTTTTGCAAATTTCAACGAGAAACTTTAGAGCCATTTAGTGGCATTTAGTTAAAGACGAGACAGGCCAGTAGTTTCTAGTGGCTATCGATAGTGTATAAGCCAATGACATATCGATTATTAGCTGGTGCCAACACATTTAACAAGTTAGAACCGTCCTTATCAGTAGGTACTAGAATCAAAAAAGGTAATCTTCATAGCTGAAAGCCTTCAACAGAAAACTTGCAATGTATAGGCAAAGATTCAGTTCTTTTACCTACTGTCATCATAAGAAATCATTCTATTCCTAAGGCTAGAGTCCCAAAGTGTTCAAACATCTTGCATAAAGCTCCTACCCTAATCAAGTGGAGGACCGGTCAAACGCAACTGACAAAGGCTTCTTACAGAATCTTGACAGTGCTAACTTCATGTAATGGCCATTTATAAGGTTAACTAGGCTACCTCTGCAACTACTCTTAGTAGACTCGATTGTTCCTTTCTTTTACATTTTCATTTAAAAATCAAATCAATACAAATAACACCCAACTTCGTGTAGATAAACATGGTTTCAGTTCTTCCTTGTTGCTTTGATCAACTTTCTTTAATTTTCTTGCATTTTCCCACCAACCAAACAGATAATTAGAGCCAAAAGAAAGAACAAAAGGGTGTCCAAAGGGGAACAAACCTCTTCGGTTTCAGTTTTTAAGTGTGGGATGGGTCCTCTTCCAAGGGCGGGACCCAGTTCCCGTGGACCCACTCGCGGTGCAGCCTGAGATCCGACCCGGCAAAGTCCATCTGCTCCCTGGAGCACCTGAAGTAGACAGAGTATCTAGAACCTTCCAGAACAGAAATAACAACGCCCTCCCACCACCCGTCGTTGTGGTAGGCATCCACCTCCTCGCTGACGGCGAAGGCCCTGTGGGCCTCGCGGGGCGGCACTGGCCGCACCAGGACGACCTGAACGAACTCCTTGAGGCGCTTTCGGCCCTCGCCGTCGGACATGAGGTTGTGGAACTCGAGCAGGATCTTGCCGGTCCGGCGGGAGGCGGCTCGGGCGACAGTGGCGGCGTACCACGACCCGCGGAAGCCGACTTCCTCGAGGCAGACCTCGACTTGCGCGCCCACTTTGAAGCACTCCAGCTCGTCCATTGAAGACGCCATATATTGGCGGGTGTAGTGCTGCTGGTATTTCTTGCTTCTTGTTAATCAATACTATTAATATAACTACTAAATCCACTCCACTTCCTATATATATATATATATATATATATATATATATATATATATATATATAGAGGGAGCTGATCCGTTGATAGCGCTAGTAAAATGGGGTATTTTGCTAGCGCGATCTGGCCGTCCATCCTGAAAGATGGACGGCCCAGATCGTGCCTTTTTGGAAATCTGTCAGTCGTCCGCGAGACTGTCTCGCGGACAGTCTTTTTTACCTTTTTACTCTCTTCCCATGTCCGCGAGACTGTCTCGCGGACGACATTCAGTTCCTAACATGTGTCAGGAAAAAGGCGCCCGCTACACAGTGTAGCGGACGACCTCTAGGCTGACACATGTCAGGATCTGTCCCGTCGGTCGCTTCGTCCTTTACATATAACTCTCTCCTGTTATATATATTATTAATCAGATCGGGCAATCAGCTTTTATCAGTCCGCTATATTCTCTCTCTCATCTAACCCAAGCCGCTACCCCATCTAGAACGACACACATCTCCGGTGACCCACATCTCCGGTGACACCACCGTCCTCCCCTCAACGCCGACCTCGATGGCTTCTGGATCGGAGACCACCTACGATTTTATTGACAACTTGCACCTGGCAGGCAAACACTTTTTCAAAGTCATGATGCCGGGATTTGAAAATGAACTTGTAGGCCATCCCTCTTTCTCTGTATTTTCGTGTGTTAAAAGTTTGATCTTTTGTTTTTCTTAACCAAAACTAACATATTTTTTGTATTGTGTTTGGTAGGACATACCGGAAGCCTTTACCAATCAATTTACAACAATTCATGAGAGTGCAAGATTATATAGCCACAAGGGGGCATGGCAGGTTGAAATCAGGCTGAAGCCCGGCCGACCCTAAAAAAAGCAATTCGCAGAGGGTTGGAACATCTTCGTGCGCCTCGAACTCGGGGACTTTGTAGTGTTTGAACACCTTGGGTGGTGGGATTTTCAAGTTATAATCTTTAATCGGAGCGCTTGTGAAAAAATTTCGATGCCCAAATGTGAACCCTAATTTATTATTAATAAAAAAATTTATGTTCTTGTTCATTATGTTTCTAAATTTTTTCTCGCTTAATTGTGCGATTTTTGTGAATCGTACATTATTTATTGTTTATCGATATTGAGATTGTTGATTCCGTCACTAAAACAAGTCTTCGGGAGCCAATTTATTCTAATTTATTAAAATTGCATTACGCTACATTGTATAGCTCTACTATATAGCGGACACCAAAGTCTAGTTCTACAGTATTGCAGACATAAGGCCTCCGCTTCGGCCGGGGTTCGGGAAGGTCGGAACTAAATGTCTGGTCCGTGCCAACCATTTTCTGGTCCAACACTTAGTTTTTATTTTTTGGTACTCTTTTCTGTGTCCGTTATACTATGTTGGAAACCAAGTGTTGGATATCTGTCTATCTGCAGGGCCAATGTTCAAAAAATAACCAAGTGTTGGATAGCGGACATAGAAAACAGAACCCATAAAAAAAAAAACTAAGGTTCTGTTTGGTAGGACTTTCAGTTTTCAATTTTTTTCTAAAAAAAAAAGAAGAGTTTTGGTTTTTTTTTTTTACCAGTTTAAAAAACTGGTAGCTGTTTGACAGAGTTTATTTTTTCAAAAAACAGAAAAGTGCAAGCGTTTGATAGGAAAGCTCTTTGGTTTTTTTTTTTTATTATTTATTTTAACATAATTAAGCATAATTGAACCGATATATTACAATGTCTTACACATAATTAAACATAATTATCCAAATGTATTACAATAATGTCTTATAAATAATTAAACAAATACATTACAATGATGTCTTACAATGTCTTACACACAATTAAACATAAGTAAACAAAAATATTACAATGGTTTACATTCCTAGTTCTTGATTCAACTGGTATAAACCGAGGAATCTCAACAGTAAAAATCAACGTCTGTGGCTTGGATGCTCTGTACTTGTTAGGGGAGACGCTGGAAGCCAAGCCTGAGGAGGGAGATCTGCCGCAACTCTTATTAATGCAAGCCAAATGGGTCTGAACATTTTTTAAGAAACTAGACTCGCAACACGCAAAACATCAGAAATATCAAAAAACAGTCAAGCTCCAAATTGTTCCAATCGATACTCCTAAATGCACAACATTAGGCGCAGTAAATCTCGATGCTGAATCACATGAACAAATCATGATTGACAATCACATGAACTACATAGAGGAATCAGATGATAAGAGGAAGTGATATTGCATATAAGTGCAAAAAAAACAAAAACAAGCAAAAGGGAGACATACCCGGTTCAGATAGAGGCGGTGGCTGTGGTGAGAGATGAGATGCGATCCAGAAATTTTGAGATGAGATCGAGCTCCGTGATCGGCGATGGAGGCAGAGAAAGAAAGGACGGAGGCGGTGACGGGCGATGGAGGTGGTGACCGGCGATGGAGGCGGTGGCTGTGGTCCCGTGTGAGATGAGATGCGAGCAGAGCAGAGCGGCGATGGAGGCTGGCTGTGGACTCCTCTTGTGTGATTCGGCCAAAGAGAAGACAACCCTAATGTTCCTTCTCTTGATTTGGCAGATGTTTTCCCATTTTTGCTGCTAGGAAGATTCGAAGGCCAGATCACTTAAGTGAGCCTTCTGGACGCGTGAAAAAAGGCTTCAAAAAGAGCTTTTAGCTCTTTTGGAAAACCCACTTATCTTTTTAAAGAGTTGGGCTTCTTTAAAAAGAGCTGCCACTACCAAACACCCCAATTTTTTGGGCTTCTCTCCAAATTTTAAAATTGAGCAAAAAAAGAGGTGAAGAAATAGGTGTCAAAAGGCCCCAAAAGTGTTGGATAGCTAGGTATTCTGCGGGGCCGTCCGCTACATAGTATAGTGGACACAGAAAAGAGAACCAAAAAAAACTAAGTGCTAGACAGTTAGGCATTCTGCGGCGCCGTCCGCTACATAGTATAGCGGACACAGAAAAGAGCTCCAAGAAAAAACTAAGTGTTGGATAGCTAGGTATTCTGCGGGGCCGTTCGCTACATAGTATAGCGGACATAGAAAACAGAACCAAAAAAAATTAAGAAAAAAAACTAAGTGTTGAATAGCTAGGTATTCTGTGGGTCGTCCGCTACATAGTATAGCGGACACAAAAAAGATAACAAAAAAAAAACTAAGTGTTGGATAGTTAGGCATTCTGCGGGGCCGTCCGCTACATAGTATAGCAGACACAGAAAACAGAACCAAAAAAAAAACTACGTGCATTCTGCGGGGCCGTCTGCTATATAGTATAGCGGACACAGAAAAGAGCTCCATTCTGTGGGGCCGTCCGCTACATAGTATAGTGGATATAGAAAAGAGAACCAAAAAAAAAAACTAAGTGTTGGATAGTTAGGCATTCTGCGGGGCCGTCCGCTACATAGTATAGCGGACACAGAAAAGAGCTCCATTCTACGGGCCGTCCGCTACATATTATAGCGGACATAAAAAACAGAATCAAAAAAAAAACTAAGAAAAAAAACTGCAGGTTGGTATTCTGTGGGGCCGTCCGCTACATAGTATAGTGGACATAGAAAAGAGAACCAAAAAAAAAAAACTAAGTGTTTGATAGTTAGGCATTCTGCGGGGCCGTCCGCTACATAGTATAACGGACACAGAAAAGAGCTCCAAGAAAAAAAAACTAAGTGTTGTATAGCTAGGTATTCTGCGGGGCCGTCGGCTACATAGTATAGCGGACACAGAAAAGACATCCAGGAAAAAAAAAACTAAGTGTTTGATAGCTAGGTATTCTACGGGACCGTCCGCTGCATAGTTAGCGGACACAGAAAAGACATCCAAGAAAAAAAGAAAAAAAACTAAGTGTTGTATAACTAGGTATTCTGCGGGCCGTCCGCTACATAGTATAGCGGACATAGAAAATAGAACCAAAAAAAAAATTAAGTGTTGGATTGTTAGGTATTCCAAGTGTCGAGGAGTCTGCTCTGCCGTCCGTACATAGTGTAGCGGACGGTCTAAACACCAAAATTATCTTGACGAATAGATCGATTTAGGATACCATATACATAACCTCAAAAGTGTCTCCCATTTTGCTAATTATAGATTTATTGAACATAACAAATTAAAATTACTAAGATAAACAGACAAATTCACCATGCCAAAAAAAACAAACATATCTCAAAAAATTTGAATTTAAATAGGATAAATGTGTCGAAGTTAGCGAACCTAAAAAAAATCGAAATTAACTACAATGAATTAGTTTAAAGTTAACAAATTAATTTCTAGAACCACACGAGTTGATGAATAGAGTGACAAATTTCTAGAACATCACCAAAGATCTATAGTTTTTTGTCAAAAAAAGAATTATACTTTATCAGTCAATCCACGCAGAAAACTTTTGAGATCACAAACTTACCTTGCTTGAGTGAAAAGCTTAAACCAAGTGTTACTCGAAACTTGAATGGAGCTGAAAATGAAAGCAAGTGAATCTGAAGGCTGCGAAAATTTTGCTGAAAGAGCTGATAATTAGGGAACTTTTGGGTAGGAGGGCAATACTGTCCGCGACACTGTACAGCGGACATAACTCCCGACAACTCTGACACGTGTCAGAAATAAATGTCCATAAATAAATTTTGCATATAGCGGACACTGTTAACGTCACAGATACCAAGGGGCACAGATGTCGGGGCTCTGAAAGGAGACTTTCTAACGATCGACGTGACATGTCCTGACATGTGTCAGCCTAGACGTCGTCCGCTGCACTGTGTAGCGGGCGCCTTTTTCCTGACACATGTCAGGAACTGAATGTCATCCGCGAGACAGTCTCGCGGACATGGGAGGAGGGCAAAAAGATAAAAAAGACTGTCCGCGAGACAGTCTCGCGGACGACTGACAGATTTCCAAAAAGGCGCGATCTGGGCCGTTCATCTTTCAGGATGGACGGCCAGATCGCACTAGCAAAATACCCCATTTTGCTAGCGCTATCAACAGATCAGCTCCTATATATATATATATATATATATATATATATATATATATATATATAAATGCCAAAAGATGATTACCACAACAGTCAGTGACCAAACAGTCCCTACGCCCAGTTCAAAAAAAAGCACAGTCGCATGTCTTAACGACCTGCCAAGCCGGAGTTAATATTCTACTGTTTCATGATATAAATATATTATTATAATTTAAAATAACGAATTGCGCTGAAATTCAATGGAATACCACGAAATTGCAACTCAATCTAAGACAACTGGTTGGCCGAGGAGCAAATACAAGATAATTTTGACAGGTCTTTGAAGTCGAAACAAATTTCTCTGTGATCATTGTTTCGCAACGAACCGTCCATCTGATGACTTTGGGGAAAGATGCTTGTTTTTTCGCGGAGAAACTGGGGAAAGAGGCTACGCGGAACCGGTGCACCGGCAACTGAGTGCTCTTCCAGTTCCAGCAGACCCAGATTGCTCGTGTACGTGCGTCTAGTTGATCTGGGCTGGGGACGGTTTATTCAGATTGCAGCTCCTCTTATTCTTGTTCTAATCGTCTGATTGGAGTGGGGCTTGTTACGTTGCACATAAAAGAGTTGACGAAGGAACGTAAATATAAAACTCTCCTGTTTCTACCATCATAGGTCAACGACTCAAAGCATTACCAGAGCAAGGAAAATAAATTCTACTTCCCATATTCAAATGTTAAATACACTAAATTGCAAGTGCACAGACCTACCAACTTACAACACTTGAATTACACGGACATGGAGGCGTAGGAGTTCCATGCTAATCAGGCTTTCCCTACATCCATAACTTACCAAGGGGAAGCAACTAAGCCTTCAAACTCGAGCCGCGCACTCCTGACGACTTCATTGATGCCCTCTACCGTTAATGCCACTGAGGCAATCTCAGAATCCTTGGCCGCCTTCTTCGACAAGGCCAAAGCGCGTTTCTTATGCAGCTCCTCTATTTGCATATCAATATCTCTAATCTCTAGATCAATTTTTGATTTCTCAAGCTTGTGCTCCGTGACACGGTGTCTAAGATGTTTTGACTGGTCTTGAAGCTGCTCGTGCTTGTCCTTTATCAGTAGCAACTCGGTCAAACGATCCCGTACAACCTTAACATCAAATCCATGACTCTCCAATTCCAGAAGAGCTTCCAGACTTTCCTCGATGACGCCTCTGGGATCTTCCAATTGCAAATGCGATGCTTTTTCAACCAAACTGGAGAAAGTAACCATAGTACCTATAGCTAATCCTTCGCGAGAACTCACTTTGCAGCAGTCCAAAGGACGGAAATGTGGCTTCTGCGGCATTATTCGGAAAACTTCCATGGATTCAACTGTTCTCCAAAGTGGAGTATTCTTTGTGAAAGGCAAGCCTTCGTCACCTGTGGGAGACCGTATGACAATCTCTTGATTCTCACTCACTCCGGCACATTTTTCCAGAGTCCTACTAAGGAGAAGACCTGGAGAGACGGAACACACATGTATAAACATTACACCAAACTACAAAGATACTGGAAAAGTCTTACTTGTTTTACTTGATCCATCACCGGAGGTTGGGGTGTGCATCCCTTCAAACCACGTCGATAGAGGTTGATCATCAGACATTGTGACAGGTAGTTTTTCAATTCCCATTTCTTCTTGGTTCACCGTGCTATATTTTTCAAGAACTTCAACTGTTTTTCCTCCAAATGCATCTTGAGAATCTAGAAAAAGCCAAAACGAGAAAAAAAATAAGCCTAAATAACTTTGTACAACATCGTGTATAATTATATACTTCACTTGGCGGCACAATCAGCTCAGACGATGAAAAACAACCCTTTTTCTTATGTTAACTTTTACTCCATTTCTTCTTAAACAGAAAAGTGAGGTAATTCATCCAGCATTCACTTAGATAGTATGGATATTCTCACACATCCAACCCAAGGAAAGGAAATCACCGTAATTCACAAGTTGGAACCTTTTGCAAGTACGATTGCAGTCCTTTTTGCTGGATATCAAACCACAAAATTACAGCAAAATCTAATGCTCTGTTTGGTTACTGGAGAACAGGAAGGAGAACAGTACATGGATCATATACTGATTTAATGCTTCCAAAATGAGATTGCAAAAGCAGATGCCCAAGCATGACGAATGATTATTTGCACATCGGACCAAGTACTACAGGTTAAAACCAATGATCTTTATGAAAGGAATTCATATCCCACCTTGACCCGGAGATGCAGTATTTAAACTGATTGTCCGTCGTCTTCCTCTCTTAGATGGAAGCTTCTGATTTTTCTTGCTTGAAACTTGCACAACATTTATATTAGGTGGGTTATCATTCTTAGCACGGAGCATTTTCCTCAAATCACTTAATTCGTTTTTCTGTTCAAGTGGCCCAATTGAAATCTTCTTATCACCTCCAGTGAGCTTAATATGTTCCTCAGCAGGTACTGAACACTCCAACCTTGTTGATTCCAGCACTGCAATTTTATGGGAACCAACTTCATTTGTTACACATTCTTTAACTACAGTTTCAACAGCAGCAACTTCTCTATTCTGATAGTTAACTACAACCATAACATACAATAGTTAATAAAAACCTAACTCCGACAACAAATGTATATAGGCTGAAGTTAATAGAACACACCTTTTGCTAAAGCTTTATGAACCGAATCTTCGGGGCTTTTGACCGGCATCTTTCGCGGTCTTCCCCTTCCCCTTTTCTGAATAATCTGACCTTTAACTTCGAGTTGATTGATCTCCTACAAACAAACAATAACCAAAATGGATATGGAAGGCAATGGAAATCAAAGCAGGCACTGAACGTAGATAGTCAACTCATATGAAAGCTATAGTTCTTTATCAGTAAAACAAAAAAAGGAAGGGGGGGGGGGGGGAAGCTTATTTTTTCAGTAGCAGCCTGATATTTATAGTTAGCACGGCTCGATTTAAGTAGAAACGACCAATAGTTCAACACTTTTCCAATGAAATTTCAGGTCAAGTGCCAAACAAGAGGATGCAGTCCATAAGAACGAAAGATCCTTCTCAATGGCAAATTACAAGCAGAGTCTACTGGAGAAAGGTAGAGCCAATTAGAATGTTCATTATATCGAGCATACAAGAATTCAAATCACCCCCTAGCAGTGCAGTTAGCATTGAACTATTGATCATGTCACGTATCCTTTTTCGGACAATAACTGAACATTTGTCTTCACGAGTTTTTTGAAGTGTTCTTGTGTTAGGGGAAATCAGGTTATCTACTTTCTAAAAAGATTTCCCTTCATAAAAACACTCACCTTCACATTATGTTTTATCTGATCATCGAATTTCTGTTTCCGGTCTGTCGAAAGCTCTGGAGACCCATTAGCAGGAGGCTGATTAGTTTTTGCAGCTTCTGAAGCCCCCATCCCATTACAGTCTGCACCTACAATGACAGGCACAACAGGTTCTTTTGATCCACTCTCTTCCTCAACAAGGTGTTCAGCAGTATCTCCTGCAGCCTCACTTTTTTTAGCTGCAAATCGTTGTCAATATTGGCGATTGAAAAATGAGCAAGAAACATATTATCAGATGCCAAGTAGAACAACTGCCTACCTCCTGCTGAAGCCGAAGGGCTATGTTCTTCTACTTTTGTTGGTCTTCCCCTTCTCAGAGGACTTGTTGAAGCTCTCAGTCCAACAACTATCTGCCGTTTACTCCGCTGCAAGAGTTACAACCAACACTCCTGATCATTTAAACTGGGTGAAAGAATAAACAAAACTTGTTGGAAAATAGTAGGATTATAACCACCACGATTTCTAGGGTTCATCTAATTGCCTATCTGCTATCAAACTAAAATTTAACGTCCCACATGGTCTGCTAAATACGACTAACCACAAAAGAAAACAGTCAAGTACTAGAGTACAGCTAAATGCTCACCACGTTGCCAACATTCTCCACAATTAAAATTACAGGCTGGTCGCAGTTGGCAAATGCAAATTGTGTCTTAGGGATCAGCTGGCAATCTATCAATACACCCACCTCCCACACCCAATTAAACACACATCGAGTCGATCATTACATTGGTGCTGTTATGTATCTCGCCTTGTCTCCCCCCCCAAGCCGTCGGAAATCCAGACCAGCTCAGGGAATTCCAGCATCAATTATGCATTCATTCCATCTCGGACTAGATCAAACAAAGATTATTCATTATCACATAAATGTTGGAGTCACACCTCCAAGATCACCTCTTCGTTCTCGCAAGATAACGTAGATGAACATTGGGGCAGATTCCAGCTTTCAAGCCCCACCCTGGCAGCTTTCAAGCCCCAACCACTTTCAAGGTCAGTAGGTAGGCCCCTCAAATATCAATGTCATAGAAAGAGCTCGGTGATTACAATGGACATGCCATTTCAAGAAAGTTACCTGCTTATTCGATCTATATCTTACGCCATTGTTATTTCACGTCTTTTTTACAGTTATCTTGTTCCTGTTTCACTTGAACAAAATTTTTACTGTGTAGACCGTCACGCATATAACGAAAGACTAAGAAAATAATATAACTTACTGCTCTCTTTCCCTGAGAAAAACTATAAGTTCTCGCGGAGGATTCATCACCAACCACTGGTGGTACTGGGCTATTGATTCCGGTATCTCCAATGGTTGGGCTGGCCAAACCACAAAAAGGTTGACTTGGCATTTCGTTTGGAGTTGTATTCAAATGACAAGCTACATGAGAGGGGGCCACCACAAAATTTCCTTCTT
The DNA here is from genome assembly GCA_033070095.1 of Escallonia herrerae. Taxonomy (NCBI): domain Eukaryota; kingdom Viridiplantae; phylum Streptophyta; class Magnoliopsida; order Escalloniales; family Escalloniaceae; genus Escallonia; species Escallonia herrerae. The sequence continues at coordinate 369,168 of JAVXUP010000196.1, forward strand.
TCAACTTCTTCAAAGGACGTAAATGGTTCAAATCAGCATCGATTGTCTGCGTTGTTTTCTTCTCCAACGAGCTCATGGAATTTGACTCGTTCTCATTGCCATTTGACTGCTCAATTTGATTTTCCCTTGAGTTTAAGGGACAAAGTATCTCCTTAGAGTTGCCATTTTTAGCGCCTGAATTACCAGCCATCTCAGTCATGTTGGTACTTTTGCAAGCAAGCCCTCTATGCCCGTGATAATCTGGTAAGCTTAAGATATCCTGAAAAAACCACCAACTCATAAGCTACCCATAAGCTGATCAAACTTCACATTACTGTAGTTAGCTATCCTCAATTTAACAATCATAGCAGCATAAGACCTTGGAATGTATGAAATACTTGAAAACCACAGCAATTACAAAGCCGCTAACTAGATAAGCCCCTCGGCCAACTTATTAAAGATACCCAACATTTACATATCGATCTAACTTATTTTATCCTACAAACATCAAAGAGGAGATTATCAGTGACAATCAAGAGGAAGGGAGGGAGGGGATGGCACCTACTATTACAAACAAATCAAAAGCTAAATAGACATTAAAGAAACAACGATAAGAGATAAACTATGACCTATGAAGTGCCTACTATTGTATTATTCGCTCGAAGAAATCTACAGATACTTGTCACAAGAAAAGGAAGTCTCAGAAGTAGGATATGATTCAATATACATAACATTTACAGAACTCATAGTTAATGCAAAACTAAATCATGTTTGTACCTAGATCAAACTTCACAAACCAGCAAAAACCCAATTAATAAATTCTTATCTTTCTTGGATCCTGAAAATGATCAAGTACATTCTCATTTGCTTACAAAAAACGGAAAAGTTTGACTTATCCTACGTCTTCATTTGTGATCCTGTTGCAGTCCCCAAAAAAGAGTTGGTGCGTGCCTTTTTTTGGGCAGCGGCTTCTAAGGATAAAAATTTTCATTTCATTCAGTGGGAAGCAATGCACTCTGGGGTTCTGGGGGTGAATATATTGGTATCTTATAAAGCAGCTTTGCTTGCGAAGTGGTTATGGAAATATTTGCAAGAAAGAACGGCAACTTGGAAGAGGGCTTGTGATTATTAAATTTGGGCAGATTGGCAAGGATTGGAAAAGATTCAGCAAGATATTCGCAGTTCTGATGGAAATGGCAATCAGGCGAAATTATGGCTGAATCTTTGGTGCAGTGAGGTACCTTGCAAGTCTTTTCTTGCCTTGTTTAATATTGCAAGGAAAAGAAATAAGGGGTTGTGTTTTTTTTGCAGGGAGTGAGCTAGCATGGTGCCCTGAATTTAGAAGAGCTTTTTAAAATTGGAAATTGGAGCACGTCTTCAAGTTTTCAATCATATCCATTCAGTAAGCTCCTGGAGGTGGAGGGGCTAAGGTGCTGTGTAAAGAAGGTAAAAGTGGCTGGTTTTCTGCTGAACCATCTTATCCGCAGCTATCTCCTCGTTGTCAATTTTTGTTTCCTTAGAGAGCAGTTTGGTGGTCTTCGGCTCCTCTTAGGGTCTGCTTTTTTGTTCGGGTAGCGGCGACGTATTCTACTCCTAAAGGAGACAACTTGAGAGAAAGAAAAGGAGATTTATGCTAATTGTTGCTTCATGTACAAAAGCTGGCGAGTTGGTAGCACATCTTCTGTTGCATTGCCCAATTGCAAGTGGTCTTTGGGGATCTTGTATTCAGCTTTTTGGGATGTTTCGGCCATGCTCTGTTCAGCTGTAAATTTCCTCAGGGCTTGGTCTTTGCATAAACGAAGGTGGAGTGCAGCTGAAATTGTGGGAACTGGTTCCTACTTGTCGTGCTTCGGTTCATTGGAGGGTAAGAAATGCTAGAGCTTTTGGTGTTTAGATTTCCTTGGAGAATCTTAAGGTTGTCCTCGGAGAATCTTAAGGCTATGTATATGTATATGTGTATACCAACACACACACACACACACACACACACACACACACACACACACACATATATATATATATATATATATATATATTTGGGCCAACTCTTGCTTCTTGGGCTAAGGAAAAACTTGATTCCAGAGATGCCTTTTTAGTTTTCTTGCACAAATTTTGAGGTTGCTAGAGCTTTTCAGGGTGTGGAGATATCCTTGGAGAATCTTAAGGCTATTTTTTGTCAACTCTTGCTTGTTGGGGGAAGTAAAAACTTGATACCACTGATGCCTTTTTACTTTTCTTGCACAAATTTTGGGGTGCATGGATGGTACATGTCATATACCTTTCAGGTTCATGGGTTCCTTCCCTTTGGCATTTAGTTTATCATGAATATACATTTACTTATTAAAAAGTATTTATTTAAGACATTTATCAGAGTTTCAAAATCACAAAAAACAACCTAAATAATCCCTTAATCAATATTTAGATCTTTCATTAAGTAGAATATAACCCTCTCGTGCCACATGCCCAATAGTGATAGGAAGGGCATTAACCCTTCTGTCCCTTTTCTCTGTTGAGACTATGTGTCGCTAAATCATAATAACAAACTAATATTAACTGCAGTTTTACAACATGCAGAAAAGGTATAGGCCAAAAAAACCACAAATGTGCTACTGAGAAAAACATTTCGAGGTCTGCAGGAAAAGAAAAGGATCATACCTGGGATGTACTAAACCATTTCCCATCTTTCCACTCCATGTGAGGTCTAATTTCGGCATAATTGAGTTCCTTCTCCTTATTTGTATGCTTAAAAAAGACGACATACCTACTATCAGCAAGTTCTTTGGTGATCACTCCACTCCACCAGCCAAAGTCATAGAATGCATCCACCTTCTCCAGCAAATCGAAAGTTTTATTCTTGAGAAGAGGAGGAGAAGGTCGGATATGAAGGGAATCAACTATCACTTTAGAAGTCCCATCACCTGCCCCTGGACTCCGGTTCACCAAAAAAGAGCCATTCCCTAAGTCTTCAAGCACCGTTGCCGGGAACCAAACATTACAAGGTTCTTCTCCGTCAAAAAAAACTTCAACCTTTTTTCCAGCACTAAACAGCAACCCTGCTGTTCTCTTTCGAGAATTTGAAAAGCACAAAGAAAATCAAAATCAAGAGCTAAAGCTAAAGATTTATTTACATCTGCTATTGATTTATCAATAACTTTTATAGCATAGAAGTACTTATCACCAGCTCCCTAAGCGATCATATTAAGATTTTGAAAGATACAACCTAGCAAAATGTGAGACTTAACATATATAAAAACAATAATTACTGCAAATGCACCTGATAGCACCCTGACAAAGTACTCCACTATAGCTGTTAAGAATGAACTGAACTATTTTAACCAATTTTGAGACCCTTCCTCAAAAAGGATGGGTTTATATCCCTTTCTCTAGCTACAAAGTTGCTGATTAAGTTGGACAAGGCCAAAAAGATTTATTTAGGACAACAAGCACTACCGGCACAAAAAAAATCTCACATCAACCCAAGACTTAAACTTAGGGTGTCTTCAACTTTAGGATGTGTTCCATAAAATACCACGAAGTTTCCCTTCACTTTTAAATCCTCGCATTTTAAACTTTAGAATTTGCAAAGTTTAATGTTTGGCAACTTCTACGGCTGGGCATTATATAACAATGATTTGTTATGAAATAAATTACAAATGAATTGTTTAAACAAAAGAAAAAGAAAATAGACGGCTGAGATTAAAAAAGAAGGAGAGAGAGTGATGAACGATTGGAAAAATAGAAAGAAAGGTGGCACAAAAGAAGGCTTGGAGTGTTGAACTGCGAAAGGTAGTTCTCCTGTGGATCTGACAAAAAAATAGTTTAGTGTGGTTATTTCAAGTGGGAATTTTGCCCACCACCAAATCCCTCTTTGAAATACCTTCTACAGTTTAAAAGATTCTCTTTTGTAGTTACCCCAGGGGGTATAGTGCATCTCATAAATGTACCATGAAAACCTCAATGAAAGTACAATCCCCAATTGAAATACCACATCCAAACCTACTCAAAACACTATTTACCACTTACAACTTGAAATGGTCAATGATTTAAATGAAAAGTGTGAAAATTAATTTTAAAATCAAATCATCAAAATAACTTGTTTAGCTTTAATGTCAAAGGGGTCCACTAATAGACTCCTAATTTACTTGATGCAAGATTCCTTCTGTGCCAAGCTAGGAAGCACGGACATGGTGCGGGTGCGGATACGATACGGGTGCGAATACACGGATACGTGATTTTTTAAAAAAATTGGATACAGGTGCGGCGGGAATACAACAGATATTAATAAGTGCACGCGCGCGCGCGAGCAAAATAAGTATTTTTACCAAGCTTGTTAAGTAACTTAAGACTCTGTTTGACAATACTTTCAGTTTTGGTTTTCAGTTTAAAAAAAAAAAAAAACTAAACAACAGTTTACTTTTTTTTTACAAAAACAAGTGGGTGTTTGATTACCCAACTTTTATTTTGTGGTGGTCTGCGGTGATGGGGCGTGGCGGTGGCCGACGGTGGTCGTTGGAGGTGGTTGTCGGCGGCCGGCAGTCGCCGGAGGTGGCTGCCGGCGATGGGAGGGTGGTGGTGGTCTCAAAAAAAAAAAAAAAAAAAAACCAAAACTGAAAACCGAAACTCATTTTTGGAGTTTTCAAAAACAGTCTTGGTTTAAAAACTAGTTTTTTAAACTGAAGAAAAAAAAACGAAAACTAGTTACCAAACGTGTTTATTTTTTCCAGTTTCCAAAACTGAAAAAAAGCCTTGTCAAATGGGGCCTAAGTTTAATGGGCTCTTTCATAAATATTCAAATTGAATAGCTAAATACAATAAAGTGTGTATGTGTATTACTTTTTTTTATTTTGAAGTACTGGGGCTAATTTTAATAATCAGTTAATAAGCGGTTATTTAAAATATACAGCAAATTGATCCAATAGTCAAACAGAACGATAACATAAAGAAATTTTGCTCACGTTCTCGCTACTGGAATCACAGCCCAGGTAAGATCGTCGGTGACTTCTTCCACTCCTTATTCTTCTACTTCTCCTCTCTTTCTCACCGGTCTCCTCTCTGTCGAAAAACCCTAATAAGCGATCTCTCTTGGGTCATCGTCAGTTTTCGGTCGTTGTTCGAGTCGCCGGTCGTTGTCGAAGTCTCTGGTGGTGGCCGGGTGGTCATGCTTGTGGCTACTTCGCGCCGCCGCTCTCTCTCTCTCTCTTTCTCTCCATCCCTCCCTCCCTCCTCAGATCTCAGATCTCATATCTCATATGCACCCGACCCGCACCCGATATTTAGGAAAATAAATATATAATATCGAATACGCACCCACGCCGCACCTAACGTGCACCAGCACTCTTCGCGCACCCGATGCCGGTGCTTTACTCTGATTGGAGCACCCGTGCTTCATAGGTGCTAGGAGCTTTGCGACCCCTGAATCCCCAAAATATTAAAACTTATGTCAGATGACCAACAGTAATGAAATGATTGTCCATAAAGACAATATACTAAAACCATCACTACACCACCACGACCACCACTAACATACCAAAACCACCACCAACACAGCCATGATCATGCCGCCGCCACTACCGTGCCATTCCCACCAACAGCAACATCATGATGTCATCACCACCACGGCAACAACACCATATGCTGCCATCACCAACACCAAATGTTTGTGATATTCAAATTGTTGTAACAAAGTCGATCGAGTTTCCAGATTCCATTCGAGAAAGCAGCACAAAAAGAACCAAGCACGAATACAATGCTTTGAAAGCCAAGAGAAAGAGAAGCGTGTTTTAACTAGTCCATTCCGTTATAAAGTTAACTGGGCTCCCTGCCTGCCACACTCAGTCATACAAGTCAGATTAATTTTGCCAAAAACAAAAGTAGGTAGTCTATTGCATACTATGAAGCACCGGTGCGACAGTCTAGGAGAAGCACAAGCACCAGGTGCGTGTCCGAATTTTTTTTTTTTTAATTAATTTTCTGGATCTAGGTGCGGCTCGGACACGCACCCAGGGTTTTTTGGCCCCTGGGTGCGTGTCCGAGCCATGTTGTGCAATTTGACCACGCGCTGTTAAATTTAACGGTTTCCGTCTAAGGTGCCCAATTTCTGTAAGTGTGGGGGGGTTTAGTGGTTAATTTTGAAGTGGAGGGAGGCAAATCGCACAACATGTAAAGTAGAGGGGGTCATTCCCTACTTTCCCCTAATTTTCTGGATCTAGGTGCGGCTCGGACACGCACCCAGGGTTTTTTGGCAGAGAGTAGAAGAGGAAGAAGAAAGAGAAGGAGAAGAGGAGAAGGAGAGAAAGAAAGAGAAGAAGGAGAGAAAGAAAGAGAAGGAGGAGAAGAAGGAGAAAAGAAGAAGGAGAAGAGAAGAAATAACTCTGCTGGAGCGTCCGGGGTCTTCCAACAGGATAGGCGACCGACGAGAGACTTCCGGCAGGAAAGGTGACCTGCGAGGGACTTATGGCAGGAGAGGCGACCGTCAAGAGACTTCTGGTAGGAGAGGCGACTACCAGTCGATGTTTTCCATGTCTCTGATGGCTATGTATAAGATAGGGAAATAGGGTTTTTATGAAACTTTATGTTTATTATGTTTAATTCCCAGCTCTACTGACAATATTTCACCACTACTTTTAAAAAAATAATAAAACTTTGTCATACTTGGCTATGCAGTTCCAATATTTCTGGAGCAGCTCACCAAATTAACATAATATCTTATTATTTGTCTAAAATAACATTATTTTTGTTATACAAAAATAATATATGTTAATAAATTTTTGCAGTATCCCCGCCGCACCCTTATCCTATTTTTTGAGAAAATGACGTATCCGCGTATCCACACCTGTATCGCATCCGCACCCGCACCGGAATACGGGTGTGGAAATCGCAGCGTCCAGTGTCCGAGTTCTTGTGCCTGCTACATAGGATGGAAAATTCCAAGGCCAATTAAAGGCTGCGGAATTTGGCCTGTTAACGAACAAGGTTCATGGATACAAAATTGTTTCACTAGAACTCGTCTGGGATTAATTTCTCAAAATCATGTTATAATTAAATCATGTCATAGACTGGATATGAATCACTTTTCTTTTAAGGGCTTTTTCATTGTCACTTTTGCCCTGCCCCTTCCCTTAGAATAGCAGAGAGTCACTTGACCGTTTTGGGTAGCCAGGAGTACCTATTTCGAGTCAAATTAGAGCTGTTGCCTAAGATCCGTTCTTCATTATCTTTTTTATTACGAGCAATCAGTTAGACAATTAGCAGAAATGTTGAATGCTAAATACAATGTTTTGATAAAAAGCACTAAAAGCATATTAAAATGAAATACGCCATATACCATTGCAGTTTACCCCAAGTTTCAACTTGGTCACTAAACTCTCACTTGTGTCATAATGGTCATCGGACTCGTCGACTAGGTCAATCTAATCATTTTGTTGGCCACCGTTAGCATCGAGTGCATTAAGTCCACATGTGCCTCGCGTATGGGACTTACGAGGGGCAAATTTCTCAAAACACGTAGTAAAAACATAATCCTATTTTATAATTTTAGTTCTAGTAGACTACCAGCTAGCTTCAGTTCATCCAGTAACTTTGATTCAACTAGCAGTTAGCAATGCAGAAATTCACTTCCAGTATGTAATTGATGCGCCATTGTTGTTGTTGTTCATCAAGTTCATTTTCCAAATTTCATGTGTGTAATGCCCACCTTAAATGAAGGCAAACATGTGTTTGCAAACCCCACAAAATAGTAATTCAATTTTGGATTAACTTGACAACGTCCTTGAGCAAGATACAAAAGGATCTAACAAGGGGTTGAGAACGGCAAGAACCGGCAGTAACTAGGTTAGCATATGCAAATACGTCCTCTCCACATTTGGACTCTGATAATCCACAGTAAATAGAATAACTTAAAATTAACAAAAGAACCCAAAAACATCAAGAGGAAAACAAGTTGACTGATGAAATTTCTTGACCAAATTGGTGAAAAAACTACACAATCACAGTTCACGAAGCTAATTAATTAAAGATGTTACGCTCAATTAAAAGTCTGAAAAAAATTAACACTAGAAGCCCAAAATTAGAGCAGCGAGAAAGATAGTACCTGCTTGTCGGGTCGGAGCCATCTGCCGTCGACCCACTCCCGGTGCAGCCGCAAGTCCGAAGCCGCAAACTCAATCTCGTCGGGCGGGTTCGAGAAGGACACCAAGAACCTGTCAGCAACCACCCTGCTAATTACCCCTGTCCACCAACCGTCCCGGTAAAACGCATCAACGACGTCGTTCAGCTCGAATTCCCGGCCCAGATCAACATCCAGAGGTGGGCAGGGCCGAATTAGGTCCACGCTGACGTGCTCCTTCAAGGGCTTGGAGCCGTCCTCGTCGGCCAAGAGTGTGTGGTACTGGACCCGCACTTTCCTGTAATAGGGGGACTTTTTCCTGGAACTGGGACGGTCAAGGACAGTGGCCACGTACCACGAGCCGCGGAAGCCGTCCTCGTCGGGACTGACTTCGACCTGAGAGTTTTTGGGGAGCTGGTTGAGCTTGTGCCTGGCAGTGGCAATGGCAGTAGCACCACCCATCTTGCTGCTATTCAGTTTAGAGCATAATATGTTGCCAAAAAAACCAAACCCTAGGGCGTTCTCTTTTTTTTTTAATTTTTTAATTCTTGGTTTGAATTTTTTAGGAGTGACACGTTACGGTGCGGGCACTTTCTATTAGTGGATTCCGGCGGCACCACCACCTTTAAAAAAAAAATGTTTTGACTTTTTCCGCAGTTTGGGTCTTTACTTTTACTTATTCCAAAATATTTTTTTTCCTCTTTTTGTACTTGTACGTTTTTAACACTTTACGTGTACTTATGTATTATTTCTAGTTATAATATATAATTTACATTTAAAGTTGTGCTTGAGTTTTTTTTCCTAAATAATATTATTTTAAACTTAATTACCACTTTACTCCATTTTGAAACTTATTGGATAAATTATACACGGTACTCCTGAGGTTTGCCCTAAATTACTCACGGCTACGCGCTATTTTTTTTTATTACACTACACTCTCTGAGGTTTCCGTTTGGAGATTCCTTGACAAATTATTTTTGATTTTTTTCTACCCAAACTACCCTCCCTTTGTTGAGTCAAAATCAAGCTTATCTTTTTGGGTTTTTAAACATTCAAGAATTCAAGTTGTACAACCAACAAATGCATGTTGTACGACCAACAATTCCGACAACACCAATTGCTACCAACACAATCAATTCCAATGGAATTAGCACCAGGTCTACGCTGACGACACCTTCCGGCCACCAATCGCGACCCTTCAACAGCCTCAGCAACGGCCATCACATAGCCCCGTGCCACTACCTACTGACAGGCCACCCACCCCGACCTACCACCCGGTAACACCATTCGGCAACACCACCGGCAACGCCCCACCTGGCAACATTCTACAGCCACCAAACAATACCCACCAACACTTACTGACCGGTCACCACTGCAAACAACTACAACCCACCACCCAGCAACACCACCGGAACACCCTTGTGTGTGTGTGAAAGAAAGATAGTGAGAGAGAGAAGGGTAGTGGAGACCATTGCCCCACCGAGACCCACCACCGTCGGCGTGCCCATATATAAATCCAGGCCACCCACCACCACCCACGGCCATCCAAGCAAATCCACAACTGCCAGCGACCACCAATCACAAAACCCAAAGGTCACCCACAAAGACCCACACATCCAGTCTCGAGTCAACATACCCACCACACTGTCTCGCCATGACCCACCACCGCCCGCCTATCCATATCTAAATCCGTCCCTTCCACGGTCATCTCGTCACACCTACAGCCATCAACGACCATCAATCTAACAAATCGGGATACCTTGCTCTTTGGTGGGTTACACGTTTTTGCTCTAGCCCTAAGGTCAAGGGTTCAAGACGTGGTAGAAAGATGGAGAGAAAGAGGAAAAAATGACCAATCAAATTGTGAGGGCAAAAATATCATTTTGCTTCAAACCGTTAACACCGTCAGAAAAATCAAGAGTCAGGGAGAGAAGTGTAATAAAAAAAAGATAGGTGTAGCAGTGTGTAGTTTATGACAAACCTCGGGGGTGCCGTGTGTAATTTACCCAAACTTATTTACCTACATACCACACTTTTGAAAATCACGATTTGAAATCACGACTTTAAAGTAGAAATTGCGGTTTGAAACCACGACTTTAGTGTATATATATGTTTTCCATTTTAAATTACGTAGAAAAATGAAAAAAAAAAAAGAAATGTAAACTACGTTTTCTACTTAAAGTCGTGGTTCATACAGCGATTTCTACTTTAAAATCGTGGTTTCAAACTGCGATTTTGAAAAGTACATTATGCGAGTAAATAAGTTTCAAAATAAAATAAATTGGTAATTAAGTTTTAAAACAATACTCCCTCCGTCCCTAAAATATCGATCACTTTTACTTTGCAAGCATATTAAGGATTTTGATTATATATTGTGTATTTTTTTTATTTTATTCTTTATAAAGAGGGGATAAAAGAGTGAGTCATGAAAGAGAAAATTGGTTGGTAGTATGTTAAATGTAGAGAGAAAAATAGAATAATAGAATAAAAAGTGTAAAGTGGTAGGTCAGAAGAGAGAAAATGAGTTGGTAGAGATTTAAATGCAAAGAGAGAAATATATTGTAAAAAAATATAAAAAAGGTAAATATGTAAATTTACTTACATAATCTTTCTTAATTTGAAAACGATCAATTTGTGGGATGACCCAAAAAGAAAAGATGATCAATTATTTAGGGACGGAGAGAGTATTATTTAGGGAAAAAAAAAACTCCTCATATTATAGCTACAATACTGTAGGTACAATATTAATTATGAATTAGTATTTAGCTAGAATTTAAAGTTGTGCTCTTATATTATAGTTAGAATTTTATGCTCTCTTTTTAGTTAATATCTTTAAACTTTTGATTTTTATTAAGGTATAATAAAAAGGCCTAAAGTAATTATTAAGATTTTTTATTATCTCTTTTTAATTTCACAACAACCTTATGTATTATTTCTTTTAATTTTCATAGATAAGAGTCTGATTAGCAGTATAACTGTAAAAACCGAACATGTATTCACATAAAATTATTATTATTATGTCTAACTAAAAACTCAAAAAAAAAAAAAAAGAGCCTAAAAGTGTCTGTTCTTAAATTACCAATATTTCCATAGATATTTAGCAAATTGGATAAAAGACTCAGAACACGATTCATTTTCCACGACCTGGAATGGCAGCCATAACCGCAACTACTTTCTTGTCCAAAATCCCGTCTTCACCCTCCTTATATTTCGCGCATTTCTACCATCAGTATCAGTAAAACAATCCAGTCAAAGATGGGTCCATCAATCACGGACCGCCGTTACAGCCTCGGCCGGCGGGTCTCCCGGACTTTACTCTGCTCAGACATTTGAACTTACGCCCAAGAATGTTGACACCGTTCTTGATGACGTCCGGCCGTACCTTATCTCCGATGGTGGAAACGTCGACGTTGTGTCGGTCGAAGATGGTATTATCGCTCTCAAGCTACAAGGTTCGTTTTGTGGCTTCCTCATATTGGTCTTTTTGTTGGATTTATTTGATTTCTAGCCTACGATGATCTCTCTCCGGGTGTCATTAGGGTCGTGTAATTGGTTATTCATTTGCCTTGGGGTTCGGTTTTAATTGATTTAGGGTAATTGTCATTTTCAGCACTAAAAGTTGCCTTTATATTTCTTAGCATGCACTTTTAATGACAATTCCTAAAATTAGAAGAGCTACATTTAAGCTTTGTTTGGTAACGTTTATTTTTTTAGTTTACAATAAACGCGTTTGATACATAATTTTCGTTTTTTTTTCCCAATCAGTTTTTAAAACATGTCTGTTTTTTAGACCACCACAACAACCACCGCCATGGCTGCCGGCCACTACAGCCCGCCGGCAGCCACCGCCTCCGGCCACTGTTAAGCCTCAGCACCGCCACCGCAAATCACCACCAAAGAAGAAACTGGATAATCAAACACCCAGAAGAAAAAAAAACTCAAAATAAAAATTAGGTAATCGAACACCCATTTGTTTTTGTTTAAAAAAAAACAAAACTAAACTAAACTGGTTCTTGTTTTTGTTTTTTTGGAAACAGAAAACCAAAACTGAAAGTATTTTCAAACGCTACCTTAGTCACTGAATAGCCGGGTTGAAGGAACTTCCTCCGACCCGGGTATGAGCAAAAGTCTAGGAAGCATGGACATGGGTGCGGGTGCGGATACGCAAATACGTCAATTTAAAAAATATTAGGATACGGGTGCGGCGGGAATACGACGTATATTATAATATATATTATATAATATATATACATATATATGTAAATATATGCAAAAGAAATATTTTATCAAGTTTGATAGGTAACTTAAGTTTAATGGGCTCTTTCGTAAATTTTTAAATTGAATTGCTAAATACACTGGTTTGTATGTGTATAACGGTATTTTCTTAAAGTACTAAAGTTAATTCTAATAATCAGTTAATATATTTAAACTATATAGCAATTTTTGGTCCAGCTGTCAAAAGGATTCTTGCTGCCGAGTCACAGCCCAGGTAAGGTCACGGTGTCTTCTCCTTCTTCCCCCTCCTTCTTCTCCTCTCTTTCTCACCGGTCACCTCTCTGTCGAAAAACACTAATACGCGATGGGTCGTCGCAGGGGTAGCGAGTCGTCACCGGAGTCGCAGTCGTCGTCTTCGGAGTCGCCGGTCGTTGTCAGAGTCTCTGGTGGTCGCCGGGGTGGTCACGCTTGTGGCTCTTCTCGCCGCTGCTCTCTCTCTCTCTTTCTCGGTCACTCCCCTCTCAGATCCCATATGTACCCGATCCGCACCCGGTATTTAGGAAAATAAATAAATGAATAATATCAGATACGCACCCACGCCACACCCGATGCCGGTGCTTCACTCTGATTGGCGCACCCGTGCTTCATAGGCAAAAGTATTCCCTTGTGCCGGGGAGCGTCATACACATTATTTGTCGCTTGAAAGGTTACATTATGGACTAAATTTTAGCTTCCGCGGAAAATGTTAACGTACAGACATCTGGATTTAGCATTTCCCCTGTTATTATTTGCCTGTATTTGTGCTGTATACAACAGTGCAGGCTAAAGAGGGACGAAGCCTTTAATTAAGTACTAATTCCTGTTAGCGTCATGTCTGTGGAAGTTGAAACCATATTCTTTTTGCTTGCTTGAACTTGCAAGTAATTTCCCCTAATCCATGAGTTAATGCAAGAGTACTTTGGTCATTTGTGCTATATAGCTTGCAGTCTAGTGCCATATAAGAGAAGACTCTTTAAACTTCAAATATTTAAAAATAAACACTTATAAGACTCTACTTTGCTTGTAAAACAAGTGAAGTGACATCTGCTACGTTTATGTTGCTTGATTTTGTGTTGCTTCTCTTCCATGTTTCTACTATTGTTTTGGTAAATGTTTTCTTTAACTTTTGTAGTAAAAATCCTGGCTATAAATATGTTTGCTACTTTATTTTTGGGATTCTAAATTTAACTTTAATGGCCGTGACAACGCTATAAGCTTCTAACATCTGCTAGCTGGGGATATCTTGACCTTGACGCACCTATTAGATTTCATCTATAAGTATCAGGGTATCAATCTACTATCCGAAGGCATTCAAAATCATTAATTGGACGAGCATGTTACTTTCTTCAGAATAAGTATTATGGCCGAGTACCGTTCTTCTCTGTTTAGATAAATACAAATAATGATAGAACACGATAAAGCACGTGTCCGTTGCGCATGTCATATTATTTATACAGTTTGTGCTTCTAAAGTACTGTTAACTTGCAATGCACTAAAGGGGCACCTTTTGGGTTCCCTATGGCTATAAGTAGCAGTCTCTCACAGAATAGAATCCCAAAGGCATCGATAGTAGAAGCCTGCACTTATATCTTTCCTATTTGAAAATCTGAATGTCACTTTTGTCCTTGTTTTTCCGTGTTGTATTCGTTCCTAGAGACTGCATGAATTTGTAACTTTTGGTCCCTGTTAACGAGTTGATGCGGTACGTCTTTAGCAACTCCTGTGAGTCTATCCACCGTCAAAAGTTGGACAGGAGAGGTGATTTCCACAAAATATATTGCTCTAAAACACGTGTCATGACTATTCTGAAGGACCAAAGTGATTCTTGAAAGACAGTAAAGACCATAGTGAAGTAAACTTTAACTTCCAATTGCCAGTTCTTGAAGTTTTGAAGACTTCATGTGGTCCGTATGTTGCTGATACCTTATGCCCTGTTTTTAGCTGGTTTTTACTGAGGTAGGAATAGTTAACCAAATTTATAAGCTTCTGATTCTTCAATACACGAATAGCTTTCGCATAGACCAGCACTCATCCCCTCGACCCATTCATGGAGCTAGGCATATTGAATTTAGGGTTGATTACATCTGGCATCCCCAAATTTACCCGTGGTTGCGGCCAACACCATTAACTTCATTTTTACTAACTCGCACCATAATGTTTTACAGGTTTTGCATCTACCTCCCAATCACTTTCCGGCCAAAAAACTAGTCAGAGTGATGACATGGCTTATTTTTGGGGGGCATTTTTGATAGATCAAGTCCTTTGGGGGCATTTTCATATCAAGTCCAATTGGGGTGGCAGATTCTTACTACCCTATTCTTCTCTTATAAACAAAAGAGAAGAACCTTAAAGATGCTGGGTCGATAGACGGTAGTGGGTATGCTCACTGGTGGAGGTAGTAAGCAGTGGGTTTGGTGATTAGCGGAGGCTGTGAGTGGTGGGTATGGTGATTGGTGGAGGCGTTGGGTGGTGGGTATGCTGATTGGTGGAGACAATGGGTGGTGATGGCATTGGTTTCTGTGACGGTGTGATGTTAGGTGGTGGTCTGTGTGGTGTATGATGGTCATCCGTGTGGTTTGTGGTTTGGGAGATCAGGGTGTGGATATGCTGATTGGTTTGTGCTATGGTGTGAAGGTGGTTCACGTGACATGAGGTGGTGGTCTTTGTGGTGTGTGGTGGTCATTTGTGTGGTGTGTAGTGGGAGATAAGAGGGTGGGGGTGGGGCTGCAGATCGATGGTGATGATGGGGATGTGTTGGTGAAGATGGAAGATGAAGATGGAAGAGAGAGAGAGAGAGAGAGAGAGAGAGAGAGAGAGAGAGAGAGAGAGTGATCTATCAAAGATCCCCCCAAAAGTTAAGCCAAATAATCACTCCGGCAAGTTTTTTGGCCGAAAAATGGTCGGGGTGTGTTACATGTCAAACTTATGAAACTATATGCTGCGCGTTAGCGAAAATGAAGTTTATGGTGCAGGCTGCTACCAGGGGTAAACTTGCAGGCACTAGATGCAATTAACCCCTGAATTAAGCCCCTTCCCAAGCTGTAATCAGTAATGGTATAGATTGTTGAATGCGTATGAAGGCATACAGTTACTTTGAAAAGACCCCAAAAAAAAAAAAAACTTGGATTTTAGCGTGGCTGCAAATTTTATGTTAAAGGCAAAATTGTTTACATTTTACCCAGCAAGAACTCACTAGTATCAAATAAATAAACAGGAGCATGTGGTAGTTGCCCTAGCTCAACAAGCACAATGAAGATGGGAATTGAAAGAGTTCTGAAGGAAAAATTTGGAGATGCCGTCAAGGATATTGTCCAAGTATATGATAAGCAATTGAGTGAGACAACTGTCGAGTTGAGTTTTCTGCTAGCATGACCCAAGGAGGAAAAAGTTTATTAAATGACTTGAATTCCTCAGTCATAATAGTAATTTTCAATAATTTGCCGCTGCAGGCCGTGGACAGTCATCTTGACATATTGAGACCAGCCATTAAAAATTTCGGTGGGAGCGTGGAAGTATTATCAGTTGAAGGTGGGGATTGCCGTGTGAAGTATATGGGGCCAGAATCCATTGGATCGGGAGTTAAAGCAGCAATCAAGGAGAAATTCCCAGACATAGTAAATGTTGTATTTACTGGGTAGAACCTCAGAGAAAAGTAGGAGAAGGGACTTCTCGGCAATTTCTTGAGAGGAGAGAATGTGTAAAGCATTTGAAGAACCTTAAACCAGAGTGTTCTCAGAATAGACAAACATATGTATAGAACTACCATCACATTATGTATCTTGTGTTCAGTGTAGAGTTCTTGTTATATGTTTCTTTTGCTTCCCTTGATCACTAAAGTATAATGTTGGTAAAGTTGATGCTGCGATCTTTGTCCCCAAATGTATTTTCCTTTAGTCTTGGCTTTCACAAGGAGATCCACCTGCCCCTTCGACATAAATGAGATTGACCCATCCTCTACGGCAGAGTACAGAGACGAGGCCTTCCTAACAATTTGGTTGTTAACACTGTTACCATATCTTCACTGAGAGAATATACATTTATTATATCATTCTGAACCAGATGTTATGCAGCTGTATGATCCAAATGTTTCAATTGTATAGCCCTCGGTAAATTCGCCAGCAGGCAGTTGGACAGAGCAATATAGATCAAGTCACTATCCTCTTTCGAGCAATAAATGTTTATATTTTTGTCATTGGGTTAGCGGTGTGAGCTAAATTCATGTTCTACAATCACAAGTATAGCATGCACTTGTAACTCCCTTCAGATTTGGATCCTGGTTTGCTCAAATCTCCCCTCATGGTAAAGACATATTAGCCAGACATATTGATCTAGTCAGAATTGTCCCCAACAACTGCAGGTGTGATGACCGATTTCAGCCAACGTGACAGATTAATCAAGAATGGCATGTAGGCGAAATAGCAGGTGATTGTCCAACTGACTAAGCCCTGCATGCAGAGAAAATATTCACATCTCCAGGAAGGACAATGGCAAGTTTTTCTAAGATCATATGTTTCCTGTCACAATTGTTCATTACCTGGCCAAAGATTTCAATATTTGCTTGGGGATAGTACCATAGATGGAAAAACCTGAATTGAGTATCAGAAGAATCATGTGAAAAAGCGTAGTCTCTTTAAGGATTAGTTGCTGATGCAAAATCCTTAATTACTCAAGAAAGGCAGTGACTTACTTCATTATAGGAATTTCGGCGAGCGGACAACCAACTCCCACGATGCAAGCTAGTGCAAACCCCAGCCAGGTTCTATCCAAAGATAACCATATAGATTCAGCCCCTGCAAATAATATGTAGGCTTCAATGTTGTCTGCTACCCCAGCTTTGTACAGTTCGGCACTCAGCTCAAGAAATATGACCAATGCTCTGTTGTTAAACAAGGAACAGAGATCATGCCGCTTTCTAGAAGCTGATGGAGTTATGCGAAATACCATGTTAATGTCGTTGTGTAAACATAGAAGTAAGGAGAACCGAAGGCTCCAAAGGGTTGCATCGTTTTGAACTGTGTTCTGTGACGGATACAAGGTTGCCTCAAGTAGGCATACATACATGGGCAAATGCAGGTGGAATGGTGAGCTATGGCTTACTCTTATGCTGTAATGTTGACTTTTAAAAGTATAATATAGCAAATTACTCACATCAGTGAAGCAGCAGTTTTCTCCGGGCTTCCTTGCGGAACCTGAGGAGAGATTTTCTCATCTAACAAGAGTTGCAAAATCCCAACTGTGCAGTAGAACAATCCAAGCAAGGGAGGAACCTACCAAGATTAAGCACAGCCAAAATATTTTAAGAAAAGGGTGGGAGGGCTACAGTGCTACACCATGTGAAAGTGGTCGCTAAATGTACTTCAGTGACAAATAATCAACGATGAAGAAATTTAGGCCCCGTACGCTTACAATATTTGTTTTCTGTTTTCATTTTCATGATTTTCATACTCAGTTTGAAAATTCGTTCCTGTACTTTTATCATTTTTACCAAAAAAAATTTAGCTATTTTTTATTATATTGGGTTAAGTTTGAGTGAAAAAAACTGAAAACACCTTTTATGTGTTTTCAGTTTTTTGTTATTATTTGAGTAATTTTATCCAAAACGAAAACAGAAAATGGTAAAAGTACGCAAAAAAGGAATTTTTTTCATCATCATTGCTAAAACAGAAAACGAATTTCGTAAACGTACGGGCCTTAGACACTCTAAGAATTAGCAAAGTGCAAAACTCGTCTAGCTTTAAAGAACTCCAAGTGATACTATCCCTAGAAGTATTCGAAGTTGAAATTACGTACCCAGATATTTGTGTGAAGCGGACCGATGTCGATGGAGCCATTTTGGTATACCACTAGATTTACCCTGGAATGAATCCCATCAAGAAGGGGACCCAACAAGAAACCGGAGCTGAAGAGGGATAGAGAGATGGATGGCCAAGTATTACTCAGTTTACTTGCGCCCTGCTTTCTGAGACTGCAACATACCTTTGGCACAAATGGTTTGCAATTGGCGTTAGGCCGGTGGGTGGGCGTTGAAAGAAATCTAGGGGAGGAGCCTAAAGCAGCAATGAGTTGCATCGTGCTTTCCCGGCCCTTGAAAGGGGAACAAGCATCTCTAGTGCCTAGTTACTTTGAGTTGGTTATGAATTTGGTTTGTGTTGCATATAAGTGGATTCGTGACTGCAGTTCTCAAGTTGTTTTTGACAGGGAACAACGTCAATCCTCAGCCACAAACGCGCTTATGGGCATTGGTGGCTGTTGTTATTTTCCAAAAGCCCTGTAGGAACACGCTTGACATGAGAAGGAACCAAGTGCCACCCTCGAAAGTGAGTTTCAATGCAATCATAACTTCAATTGGAAACAGTTCTCATACTTTTTGCGAGCTGACTCTCTTAAGATTAGTGTCCAACTCAAATAACGTTCATTTTTTCCGTCTTGTACGGTAGTGTACTTTACGGCATGTTCAGTTAATGGCCGGCGGCACAAGCGACGGGACGACGGTTGCAAGGCGTGTCTTATCAGATTTGATCGGAGATGGCAACGTCAAAGTAAATCTCCGATCTTGGTAGATCGGAATAGATCTGCTCGATCATCTAATTTTCTACCGTTCGCCGAACGTGACCGGAATATCACCGGCAATGACCAGCATCCTGTCGGTCTACTTTGGTTTGTTGTGGGTATAGCGGTTCCTCTGCCTGTTTGCCCAATTTGATTTGGATTGATATGTGTTAGTTGAAGGATAAACTTTGCGATGTTGAAAATCATGGATATGTGATGCTCCTTCAAACGGTGTGCTTGCCTTTGTGTCGTGTGGTTTCAATTATCTGTTCTATTGTTACTACCTTGTGCTTTACAGTTTGTTATTAATAATGTTCCGGTTCTTTAGGATTTCTCAATCTGTAAATTTTTCATGTTACTTTAAGTTGAGTTAAAATGTAGGATATGTCATGCTCTAATTCAATTGTAATGTGTATTAGTTTATTAGGTTTTTATTATTGTCGACATTTTTTGGTCATGTATGCTAAGTCACATAAATGTTGTGATCTATCATATCTATAAGCTCTATAACAGAGCGACTATGTAATCTTTTAAAATTATCAATGCAAATTTTCTATTCCACAAAAAAAAAAAAAAAAAAAAAGGACGTTCAAGACGAGAAAGTACTCACAAAATATAAAAAGCGAGCTCAATCGCAACATAAAGTCACTGAGATTTTAACACCCGTCTTTGAACACTGTATATATGAAGTAGGCTATAAGAGCAAGGTAACCTGAAGACCCTACATTCAAATGAAGCGGACAAATGATGATCCCAAAACCTCGATTTAAATGAATTAGGCTCTAACGAGACAACATAACGACCATGAAATAGCTTTGATACCATAATAATACTTGTTGTCCAACACAATAGCAAGAACATGCTCAAAAGGAGAAAAAGCTCACATGCCATAAAAAAGCAAATCCAAATTCCAAATAATTTGTAAGTATATTAAGCATGATAACATTCTTGAACCCATACTCTAAGAACTTAAACTTTCAGAGTAGATAAAAACTTTTATATGGTATTAGAACTCTTGATTTGACAAGATCTTGAATTCAATTATTTCTATTTGCATATTTAATCATCATTTCTCTTGGTGTAATTTGCAATCTTTTTAATTGTGTATTTGGTGGTGATACACTTTGATATGTCTCTCCACATGCAATCGAAAGCTTGCACACAAGGGAGAAAGCATAATAACATTGGTAGACCTATTCTCTGATAGCTTAAAATTTTTGGAGGGAATGGTAACTTAACAAGGTGCAGCGCCATATGATGGAGTTCCCTGGTGCAACAAGGGTGTCTTAGAACTAAACCATGGCGCTTTACACAAAGATGTTGTGCTAATAACTTTTCAGCCATTTTTGAAAAGCATAAGAAACCACCGACATTACATTACATTAGAAATAATAAACCTTAAACTATCACAACAAAGAATCTACCCTTGCAACTTATATACGACCAAAGGAAAAGGAAAAAAAACTCGTAATTAGTGTGTTCACAGCAGATCTGCCATTGAAACTGGGATCCAGATCCCCTGCTGTAACTCATGGTCACAGCAAGGGTGCTGTACCCATTTTGTGAGAGAGGGGGAAGAAGAGAGGGAAGAGAGAGACTAACCATGGTTACAGTCCCCTCTCTCTCTCCCCCTCTCTCACAGAAATGGGTACAACACCCTGCTGTAACCATGGGTCATAGCAGGGAATCCCAATCCCTGAAACTGCAATACGATGAGATGCATTCTGACGTTTGCTCGTCAATAATTCATCAACCAAACCGAATATGTGAGGCCTCTAATTGGACCAGGTAAACGAAGTTCAGAAATTGATCCACTTGACGAGCCCCATTCCAAACACTGGTGCTAATGGACGCAAGTCTAAGAGGGTTCTGCTTCTGTTGCTGTAAGATCCTCAGAGAGCCCAACCAGCTCATCTCACTCAGTCCATAAAGAGTTGTTGCGAATCTGGATAATAAGGTGCTGCTGAAGAAAGCTATTTCATCTGGGGTGGGGATAGGGGGTGGGGTGATAAGAGATAGAGATACAGTTAATATCAAAGGGGTAACTCGCAGAAAATGACATCAGCGTGAAGCACCAGATAAGTTAGTGATCATCCATCTGAAGCCTTCATCTTCCGAGGCCTTTTAGACTGGGTTGGTGATGATGGAGCCTCGGATGGTCTGCCAGGTGCCTTGAAGGTCAAAGATTAGCAAAAAGGCAAAGAAATGTCAAGTACGAGAATTCAAGGAAAGGGCAAAACAGTTAAAAGAGTACAGAGGTAAGAGTACAGAGGTTACAAGAAATGGACAATATCTGAGCATACCTTGCGTTTCTGGTCTCTTTTACCAAATCTATCCCCTGAAAATTTCAATTGGACATTACAATATGATTCAACTCTAAAAGCCAACGGATCACATCCAAGGCAAGAATTTAAAAAGAGCTGGCAAAATCCACTTTGGCAACTGAAACTATCCGAAAATCTCACTTTACTACGCAAATGTTCAATTTTTTTTTTTTACCCCAACTCCTGCAAGAAAACATAATAGCTGGCCCTTGCTGATCCATTGAAAACGACAAATGCTAAATGACTAATAGCAATATTCTTCGTAAAAAGTGCCTATGTAGCAATATTGACCTTTTCCTGCACCGATGCTTTTCCAAGATCGATGCAACCCTAGCAACCCTTACCCCCTTTCAATGTTATCAAAGGCGCGTCTAGGCACAAGGTGGGGGTGGAGGCGCAAAGAAAACCCAAAAATTCTAATCTTTGATTTTTGCGTCATGACATCATCTCAACTGTTCATTGTCTTTGATTCTTTGTTCCATAACATAATAAATCAATATCTTAACAAAAAAAAAAACCTAAAATCCCAAATCCCCAATGAATTGATTCTCTTGTTATTGTTCATTTTGCTAGCGCTCTGTCGCCAATTGTAATCCTTCACTTCATCTTGTTGACAAAGAAGATGAAATTGAGGAGGAATCTCTACTAAACTTTAGCCTATGATTCTCTTTTGAAGAAAGTATTGTTGCCTTAGCCCTCACTAATGATGAGAATGACATTGTCATGTTCACTTAGGATTAACTACTACTTATAAGATTTGAAACTGTTTCTAGTGTGAAAAATTTGTTAAATTGTCATGTCCTGAATTATTTACATGATTTTATTGATTTAATGCATTAATATCTATTTAGTCTTATTTTGCGCCTCACTTCGAAAAGGCGTGCGCCTGCACTTTGCGCCTAGGCTCTAGGGACCCTTTCCGCCTTATGTGCGCTTGCGCCTTTAATAACCATGCCTCCTTTAGCAACAAATCCAAGGGTGATGATTTATAAAGTTTGGGGACTTGACGGACAGAAAATTGACATTCTGGTTTGGTTAGCTTTGTCACTCCAAACCATTAACCTATAAAGAAATAGTAGACACAATTAAGGTCGATAACAGTTTAATACCTCCAAAACTTATGGAGTCTGGGATGAATGTCCGGTCCTGATCCGCAGCACGCTGTGAATGCTGTAAACAAAAAGACACCAGCCACTTACGTGCATAGAAGGGAAGACGCATGTGATTCTTTTCCTTTTTCCTATATATATGCTTTACTAACCTTTGGTGTGCCTGGTGTTTCAGCATACGAACCATCACGATATGATGAGCCTTCAGCCTCCTTATATTGCAACTAATTACCATATACACAGGCCAAAAAAGGTCAATTAAAGAATTAAGCCCTCTGAAGATATTACAAAACTCTAGCATGAATTTACAGAGTGTAAAGCGAAGGTCACAATTTTTCCTATACTTGTAGTCCAGAGCATCGACATAAAGGTACCGTAACAAGCCAAGTGTTTAGACAGCTAATAAGCCAAGTACTTATGAGAGTTAAAACACATCTACAACAAAACCATTGACCTTGACCACTACAACAACATAGCATACTTGAAATAAACACACTGCAGGAGGTAGAAATAGAGTGCGAATGAACTTCAAGTAGGGCATAATGATCGTAACTATGTACTGGCTTCTGAAAAGAGAGATAGTATAGCTTGCACAGGCTTTACGAGAATCAAAAGAAGACTTTTCTCAGAAGCTAACACCAGCACTGACAAATAATCCTACTTTGTATAAACCTAAAGAACAAAAAAAATGCAACCTTGAAGATAATATAAAATCATAAAGAAACGACTGAAGTACCTGTTTCTGGAGATTTAAAAGAGTCAATATTTCTTTTCTTAATTCAAGATGCTCCGCACAAACAGCTTTTGTCAGAACCTTTGGTTTCAAATTTACCTGGATAGATAAAAGTAAAAATAAGAAAGAAGAGGCAATAGCATTTACTAAAATTTTATTTAAGAACATATTTGTGCAAGAAATAAAGAAGGATAACACATAAGAATATCAACTAGACAATATACTTCTTAGAAATAGAATAATCTAGACAATATACTTCTTAGAAATAGAAGAATCTAACTTCCTTCAGAGGGACAGAATTCAGACAAGGGATCAAATGAAAAAAAGAGTGTATGTCAAACAGTCTGGCGCTGGCAAGTTATACCACTCAAGCCAGTACTTGGGTATAAGATAATCAAAGCCCAAATGATGATAATTAAAATCTAATATCAATCAAAATGAATCATCTGCTTACAGAATCAGTATTAATCTCATGGGGACAATCAATAATCTATGCATATAGAATAAAGCAAAGACAGAAGTTGTGGGGACAATCGGTAATCTATGCATAAAGAATCAAGCAAAGACAGAAGAGTGAGCCCACTTTCAAAATTTAGGAGCAGAGACAAACCCCGAGATCTTGTAAAGTTTGCTCAACCCGCTTAATGGTCCGAAGTCCAGCTGATGAGCTTGCTGCTTGCACCATTTGCTCAAGTGCATAAGTTCTCAAGTAAACGCGGAGCTGAAAAAGTTTCTTAATCAGTCGGGCAGTAAAAACACTTTCACCAGCATAACAAAGGATAGAGAAGACGAAGAGAAGGGCTTCACTACTGGTGTAAGCATGGACAGAGAAAGGAACATAAGTATGGTCATGTAAACAATAGCGAAAAAATATTGAGAAACATTACAAAGATTTGGGAAAAATGGAAAGATGATCAATTAATTGTAAACTAATAGTGGCTTTAACTAAATTATAGTCATTACGTGAGGAAGTAAACAACACAAACGATGAGTATATTCAAACAAGAAACAGAAAAAGACAGGAAGAAGAACAACCATAAAGCACAAATTTACCATGCGAAGTGAAGCTGAAACAGAGGCAGTCTCTGCCACTGGAGGTGCAACAATTCCAGAGGGATACGGAACGTCAGGAGGTGATGAATCACCAGCAATTTCGGGATCCACAGGCAATGTGACGGGAAACTCGGGTTCTTGAACAGCCTGAGAACAGTTAAAAGCACTTAAAAAATATTGAGCAAATAAGTTTGGTTCCAAGGCCAGAATTAACTAATATTAATGAAAAAATTCAAAATATTGACAAAAGTACAGAATAAAGCTTGCAGCGTCACTTCCTGTGCAGCTTTTGATAGCTAAGATCATCACTCTCTTTCAGTTAAATCCTAAAATGGGTACCCTCCTGCCCACCGTCTGCCAGGGTCGGCAGAAGGAGTGGGCATTGGTGCCCAATAGCCCGCTGAAATGCTTGTTTTAGATTTATTCTCTGATACCAAAGATGCATGAGAACCTTAAAGGAATAATTGACAGAAAAAAAAAAGTGACATAGAAGAAATTGTTAGCAATCCCATAGCAGTCAAATCTGTTTTAATCAAAACTCATGAGCTAAGCATGCAGTGCCTTTGGATCATAAAATCAAATCAAATCAAACACAAACTGGTATAGCTTACCTTTCGATTGTACTTGTTAATGTCGCCAAACTAAAATCAATAGGAAGAGAAGGAAAAATACACTTGCCTTTGCAGCCATCCGTGACTCTGATATTCTCTTTGCTTCAGCAAGAACCTGAAAATCAAATATCGTATAATGCAACAACACAAGGTATCAACATCTTCATTTGAGGGCCATGGTATACAGGTTATGAAGAGAAACAAAGCAAACCTCAGCATCTCTGCGCTCTTGATGCTTTGTTTGAGATAGGACCATGGACAATGCACGCTTGCGCTCGATTTCTTGAGACAAGTTATATGGTTCCTACACGAGCACAATCATGCAATCACAGGTCAAAGTGTACATTCATATAAAGAAGTACCGTCTCTTAATGCTCCAAACCTTTATAAAAGGGTGCCCAGAAACATCAGCAGGAGATACAGCTCTGGCAGTTAATAAAGCTCGAGACACTGTACAAAAGGAGAGCCAATTTCATGAAGGAAAGAAACAGAACCTACAAAATTAAATCATAGACTTTCGACCCTATAAAGAGGATTAAACGAAGCATTTACATAAATGCAGTTACCGCTATAATATCGATTTTTAAGCTCCTCCACAGTTCGAGATGATTGAAACCTATCAGCTACCACGACAAAGCGAAGATCAAACCGCTGACATAAATCAAAGAGTTGATCCGTCTCTTCCTTGGTCCATGTCTAAGCAAGGCAGTGTATAAACGAAAAGATATAAATAAAAAACTAACCAGAAAAAAACCAAGAAAAAAATCTAATAATACTAAGAACGGCCAACTTAATCTCAAAATAAGGATGATATGCATAGAATATATGATACAGTTGCTTATAAAGTAAGCTTTGAAAAAGGATGGACGAATGCTCAATCTGGACATGCTATATCTATCTTTTCTCGTTTCGTTTTTGGGAGCAGTAACTACAACTCCCAGAACAGATAAATGAAGATTTTGCCTTCAGTACCATCAATGCATAACTTCAAAGCACTGTTTAGTATAACACACCAATGATATAAGCATATTTGAATACTAAAAGTCACAACAATGCTCCTCGAAGCCCATAGCCAAGTATCATTAAGGAAATATACTACATGATTATCGAACTAACTATGTTCAAGGCCCAAAACAATCAACTGTGACTTTAAAGAACAGTTGAGGCTATGTACCGCCACCTGCAAAGGTATTCAAATTCTTACTTTAATGGGCGAAGAGAAAGAAAATAGACACACTCGTACCTACTCACCAAAGGGTTTGCCTCACTTAAAGAAACTAGCTTTGATCTTTCATTCTCATTTCTCTAGAACCATAAACATAGGACATGGATGACAATGGACTTCGAGCCTTGTTAGCTATCGCAACAGTAAAGAAATGGGAGCAGCCTCGTTGCACAGGGAAGGGGGGTTAGACATTTAGGCTACATGCATCTAATCCTCCACATAACCCATAATTGGGTCCACGCACACATACGGTTAATATTCTTCACTTATTTATTGAAACTCAATCTAGTAGTGATGTTCTAACTCTTTCCTTTCTAACTCGTGCTAAAAGCAATATCCTTACAGCACCATCATAACAACGTCACAAGACTAAATGTAAAGACAACCTTAAGTTAATACCTACGGGATCAGTCAGATACTTCTCGTACTCCTCATCTGTGTACTTTATCACATCAACAGACTGCAAAGAATCAAATAAGCATATTTAACTCACTGTGCGACTCCTAAATCACAAGGAACCATGGAGATAATATATGAAAGGAACTGCAGTTCCCGTTGAAGGCAAATTCTTTCTAGTACATCATGTATGGACAGAAAAATCTCATGCTTACCTTGTTATACTTCGCAAAGGAATAATCACCTGTTGGGGGAACACCATTTACAACTCTGACCTGCAAAAATTAGAACCACACTTCGTTTTAAGCGAACCAAAAACTCCTGGACATTATATAAGTAAGGGTACAGAAACATACCCAGTGGTAAAGCTGCAAATTATCGTTTCTAGCCGAACTTGTAAAAGGAAGCCACTGCCATGTAATCTGGAGGGGGAGTGTTAGAATTGTTGATATCTTAAATGCATATTCCTTAAGATAACACCATAACTGTACTTACACATCATCTATCTAAACATAGTTCAAATTTTGCTGAGCATCTCGGAGAAATCTAATCCCATAATATCCTAATGCTCAATTAATTGCCGCACCAAGAAATAACTAATGCAATGTTGCGCAAAGGTGTAAGTCTCGCGCACACAAAGTCACACAACTCTGATAAAACAAGCACATTGACCAATTCACAAAAACAATGGCGAAGTTTCATGAATAAACTAACCTTCTGGTTCTCTGACTGAGCGCGTCGTTTCCATTGAGAGATATCGATTGCAGGCATGAGAGGCGCGATTCCACCTGTAAGCGCGTATACCTACGATACAAGTAAGAATTCCGGTAAGAGTTGAATCAACAATGACCGAACTTAGTGACACTGGGAGTGTAAGAAGAAACCTCGCGTGAAATTCCATCAGGTTTCCTTTGAGAATCTTTCGGTGGCCTCGACTTCTTCTCTTGCGGTAACGACAATGGAGCTTTCGGCAGTCCCAAAATATCCTTCGCATCCATCTTAGTGAGCTAGGGTTTCTGTTTCACGCTTCAAAATCGAAAATTCACTCACCGAACGCCCACCTCATCAACTTTTAGGCTATTTTTGGCATATGGATGGATGATTAGGGTTTTCGCACTGATCGAGCAGTTTCTCGACGGAGATGGTGATTTAGGGCTTTCTTTTCGAGCGCGAAGCCTCCGTCGGGCAGATCGAATAACAGAAGATGTTGCTTGATTTACATGCGGGTGACCTAGCAGCGTTGTCTTGATTAAATCAAACTAGATCGGACGGGCTCAATTGCCGTTCACGCGAGTCTTTTGTAGTTAGTAAACGCGGATGATGCACTTTGGAATCAGACTAGATCGGACGGTGCTCAAGAGAGGATTCATTTGTCTTCACCAATTTGGGCCGAGCACTTTGGAATTTCAAATTTGACGGTCTGCATCTTCACATTTTAACCGGTATTACCGATAAGAGCTAATTAAAAGTTTATGCTTATATATCGAATATTAATAACAAATAATATTATTTTTATCTTTTTATAATTTTTTTATCATTTTAGTAACAATGTTAAGAACCCATTTATTGAGATTTTTACTAATAAAATTCACCTAAAGCAATACAAAAAGTTACGAGACATAAGAAAAATATAATATGAGAGATACTTATACGTATATACAGACATATGTATAAAAATTATTTTATATGACTTAATATAATGTGAAAGGAAGGAGATTAATTTTGTTAAGTTGTGAAAACATATTAGAGTTGTGCAAAATATTGAAAAGTTTTAAGATTTGAATAAGATATTGATTAGAATGATATATATATATATATATATATATATATATATATATATATATATATATATATATATATATATATATATATATATATATATATATATATATGTATATGGGAGTTGATCCATTGATAGAACTAGTAAAATATGATAAGTTGCTAGTGCGATCTGGCCGTCCACACACGATCTGTGGATGGTCCAGATCTTTTTTTTGCATTTTTTTAAGTCCGTCCGCTACATTATATAGCGGACAATTTTTTGACAAAAATATCCCTTACCCATGCAATTGATTGTGCACTTAAGTTTGTCCATTGCATAATGTAGCGGACATAATATAAAAAAACAGAAACTTTCATTTCACTTTCATCTCAATTTGGATAAGACTCTCTCTCTCTCTATATCCAGATTTGTTTGGGTAACACACTCTCTCTGTGGACGACGGCAATTTGAGGCTCTTCTTGGATTGAATGGAACACCAAATCCATCAGGGAGAGTACCATTCAGCCTATTCTTGAAAAGATCGACAGAAAGCAAAGAATGGCAATTCAGAATACCAAGTGGAAACTTGGACTCGAACCCATTTTGATTGAGTCTAAGAATTTGCAAACTCACAAGGGAACTTATAGCTTCAGCGACGTTACCAGAAAGATTGTTGTAAGAAAGGTCCAAGGTTTGGAGTGAACCAAAATTGCCGATGTTGCTTGGGAGGGTTTCAGAAACTTGGTTAACGGAGAGATTAAGGGTCTTGAGTGAACCCAAACTCCAGAAATAAGAAGGCAAACCGCTTATTCTGTTGCTGTGTAGATCCAAAGACTGAAGCTTTCTTAGTTTTTCAATGGTGGTTTCATGAATTGAACCAGATAGACCCAAACTAGGGATGGCAATTAGACCCGTACCCGGCGGATATCCGCCCCGCCCCGCTCCGCTCCTATAGGAGCGGATTTTTTTGACCAAAACCGGGTCACGGGGCAGTTTGGTATATACTTTCATAACCCGCAGCGGGTACGAGGCGAGTATGGTTTTAGGTATATTTGACCCGTGACCCGACCCGCTAACATTCAATTCCTAAACAACATCTAATCTCAGTTGTCCATCTCCTCCTATATAATAGAAAACCCTAGCCCTTTTTCCTTCCCTCTCATTATTTCTTCTTTTCCTGTGGCGCCGCACCCCAAGCATGTGCACTTGGTCGGTCGCCTTCTGCCGTCTAGTCACCGATCGCTGATCGTCGGTTGTTGGTCGCCCCATAGCCTTCTACCGTCGATTCCGTCCATCTCCTCCTATATAATAGAAAACCCAAGCCCTTTTTCTATCCCTCTCCTTATTTCTTCTTTTTCTGTGGCGCCGCACCCCAAGCATGCGCACTTGGTCGGTCGCCTTCTACCGTCTAGTCATCGATCGCTGGTTGCTGGTCACCCCGTCGCCTTCTGCCGTTGAGTCACTTCCGCCGTTGATTCCGTCGTTGCCCCTAACCATGTCCTTGAAACTAGTATCCCTTATGTAGTTATGTTGCACTTTCAATCACTCCTTAATGAATCTGGCCATAGAATGAGTTTTTAGCTATCAACAGTAAAGTAGTCCTCATATCATCGCCGAATTATTCTTCTTGTTTTGCACTTCCAAAAGCTAGAATTCCAATTGAGTATGACTGGGTTTTGGTACCAGTTTTATATGGTGATTGTGGTGTTATCCAGCATAAAAGTGCAGGTAGGGATAGAGGATTTGAAGTTTCTGATCAATTTGTTGATGTGATAATTTGGAAAATTGCGGATCGGATCGGGTTAGGGTCGAATTAAAGAAAAGACCATTGGATCGGGGTTGGTATCATCATCTCCCAACCTGATGGCGGGGCGGGGCGGATTCACATGTTTGGTGTGGCGGGTTCAGATATTGTGAAACCCGTATCCGACCCGCCCCATTGCCATCCCTAACCCAAACCATTAAACTGACATCAACCCGTCACCACGATCCAATCGCCACCAGTTAAACTGTCGCCGTAACCAACCACCATCGTCCAAACCATCGCCACCAATTTTGCACTCAAACCCATTACAGGGACAAGAACAATGAAAGAGGAAGAAAAAATAGAATCAGAAGAAGAAGAAGCAATTTCATTAAATTATGTGATTGTTTTTCATCAGATCTGGTGGGCGCTGGTGCTTGGTCTAGTGGCAGCGGCGACTAGAGAGAAGACAGAGAGAGAGAGCGCCTCAATCGAGGACTCAAACCCATTCAAATCAGATCTAGTGTTATATTATGGCACTTCGCTAGTATCTACTTCATGTATCTCAGAACCTTTCTGCCTTCGGATCCGGAAGAAAAAGATGGAGTCATAAATGCTTGAGCTCTTATGGTGTTGAGAAACCAAATCTGGGAACAAGCTGAAAGCAACTTTGAGCTAAGTTGGGCTTCGGCTTCAATAAAAATGATAGAGAGCGACTCATTTCCAAAGAAATCTGGGACAAGAATACTGCCCATACATCTGCTACATTATGTAGTGGATGCCATGTACCATACCATACTGTGCCTCTCAAGCGGAGGCTAATTTTGTCAAAAAATTATTCGCTATATTTACGGACTTAAAAAAAACTAAAAAAAAAAGATCTGGACCGTCCACAGATCATGTGTGGACAGTCAGATCGCGCTAGCAACTTATTCTATTTTGTCAGCGCTCTCAACGGATCAGCTCCCTATATATTTATGGAGAAGAAGAGAGATACTTATTTTTAAGTGGGACATGCTGACGTGGAAGAGAGAGAAACACAATTAATATGTTTAGTTGAATGCCTAATGTCATAAAGAGAGGCATGCCAAGTAAGAAAGAGAACGTTATATTCTCTTACCTTCGGCTTTCATATATATATATATATATATATATATATATATATATATATATATATATATATATATCGGTGTGTTGTTTATCAATTGAGAGTTTTCTGCCAATTGAACGGAAAATCTTGAGGTGGCCGATGAGAATTCCTTCTGTGGGTTTGTTTAGGTTTCGTTATTAACGATGTCCGTTCTCTCGTAGATAAATTTTAGTAATTGATAGTTTTATCAATATCAATATTTGTTGCATTTTTTATGAAAGTCTGGAGTTTGGATTCAGATCTACGTAGCTCCAGGAGTAATTTAGATTGAGTCTATTACCTTTGTTTAATACGTTCTTTGCTTTGGATGAAACATGACTTTAGCTCTCATGGATTGTGAGTTTTGAAAATTTTTAAATTGATAATAACTTGATAGTCATGGCATGGCATGACTCTATTAAAGTCGTAAGGCTAAATTGTCAAACTTTATAACAATTATCTTATCACAAAAAATAAAATAAAATAAAATTCAATGAAATCGATAAAATGAGTTTACTACAATTATATCACGTTTCCGGGATTGTCCAAAGCGTGTTCGCAACTACTAATTTCACATGCTTTGATCTTTCTGAACCATTAACTTGATCATGTTTAGCCAAACTATAAAACCATGACATGGTTAGTACTTCAACTATGAACAAGCTATAGACCGAGTAATTGTTATTGCTACTAATCTATCGGTTTATCATTATCACTGATTATTAAATAATTGACCCCAAAACAGCAGACACAAATCTGGTCAGGTGTCCGATCGCCTGTGCACGTCATATGTCGGTCATCAAGATTTGAAGATTCACAAGTGTTTTAGCTCATTCATGGGCTATATGACTTCTCATAAATTTACGTTCCAATGTAAGATTTTGAGATTCCAACAAATCTAATGAATTCGCCATTTCAAATCTCAGATTCGCCTACTACAAGACACGAATCCGGATTGGTGCCGTAACCGGGCTAGAGTTCCAGCATGATGTGGGGATTGTGCGGCTTAGATATGGGTAGAGACTAGAGATCAGGTCGAGCAAAGCCGTTTAAAGCTTGGGCCATTTAAACTGTTGATTTCAAACTTTGTTTATCCCTTTAATGGGTTTCAAACTGGTTTGAGCACAATAAGTTCGAGGAGTTTCAAAAAGTTTTCGAGCTTATTCTCCTTGTCTTGCGTATTTATCCTACAAGCTTTAAAATCGGTGAACACACTTCACATGTACTCGCACGTTAGTCTTTCTTCTTTAAAAAGGTAAGTCGCACGAACATAATTAAGGGAGTTAGGCATCGGTCGTATCATCTTTACAAACCGAGCAAGAGAGGAAACATATCCAGCGAAGCAAAAGCAAAAAAGTACACACAGAATGCAAGATCACGACAGCCTAGAGAAAGTCTTTCCAGAATTGGAAATACCAAACAGAAGCCTTACCTTACAAAGCACAATCATCAATGGCTACTGCACTCGAGTGTGGGCTTGAGTTTAGAGCTTCCATAATGAAGCACAACCCAATATGCAGTTGCACGTGAACGAAACAGTTCTTCATGCAACACATCATACCAGCATCATAAAATCCAACCAGCCATAATATAGCAAATTTGAGAAGCTGCTTGCTACCGTCCTCCTACCCATGTCCCCATGATCCAAGTTGTCAATGCTCGCCACTAAACTCAACTTCCAATACCAGCGGTAGGCATTTCTTTGATCATACAACCGTTAGGGCAATGTGATATCTCTTCGTTGGTGCATTGCCCAGTTGTTTTCATTTTCTTTCCTCTGTCTCTTACTTGAGTCGGCATAAGCATAACCTACTACTGTTCTGAAGGATGAGATACACGGATCATGCTTCAAAAGCTACATGATTAGTTTATGCATCAGTTGTTCAACGCACAATCATAGGAAACAATATTTGGAGACGTTTAGTAACTAAATGCAGAGCTCAAGTACTATCTTTTGAAAAAGAATTTTTTTTAACCATTATCCAAGTCATGGGAAGCTAGTTACAACACCCGCGTGTGTGTGTGTGTGTGTGTGTGTGTGTAGTGATGATTAATGATGACTAACCTTTTTTTGTGACTTTTATTTAGTCGCGATGAAAAATTACTATCCAAAATTATCGCTGAGAGTGTAAGCAGAAACGACATTAATTATGTTTATCCTTCTACAACTAGTATAACAATAAAAATTTATCCATCTAAAAATAGCATCTCCAAGCTTCAGTTCACATAAGAACAAGCAGATTATGGTGTGACCCTTATTGTCCCCCAATGATGAACAAATTTTGACTGATATCTGAATTGTAAGAATCTTCTTCCAATCCCGCATACAGTGGCAATTAATAAAAGTCATTAAATAGTTCTATTGACTTTCAATAACAATTTTTAGAAGTACTTTTTTAGCGTCACTAAATAAAAATCACTAAAAATATTTAACGACCATTAATTATCACTATATAGAAAGTAGGAAGAAGATTCTTTCGACGCAGATATTAGCCAACATTTATTTCCCAAAGATTACCTGTCGTTGATGTCTACAATTTGGTCACTAGTCATTTGTCCCAATTTAATATCTCAAATGTTAAAGCCGAAGCCCGAAGCTAATAAAGTAGGGGGTCAGCAACGTGAAGACAACTAAGTGTCAATCCCACTACTACTAACCAACTTAATGCATGTTAGCAGTTGGTGTCTTAACGTAACAACCACAAACTTGCATGTTCTATACTCAATCCATTTGTTCCCTTGTCAAGCCATATTATTATTATTATTATTACTACTACTACTACGTAATTGAATTGATGCTTTTCAGCGTCGGGACCGTGTGAGTTTAATTCAAAGATTCTAGAGCACGAACTTCCCAATCAAGACCAAGTCCAAGCTCACTAGCTTTTAATCATAACATATTCCAACTAGCTACTCCGAGAACCAAGGCCAACCACTTCTATACATGTACACAAACTTATATTTGGAGCAAATAAAATAACTGGTAATAGAAATTAAATCGCGAGTACAATTTGGCCATTCATGCTGTCGAGATGGGAGGCCCAAATCCCTTTTTTTTTTCGTTTAAGTAAAGTCGTTCGCACCTTTATGTAGCGGACACCGACTTACCATTCACACGGCTTCCACTACATCTCGTAGAGAACGACAGAAAAACATAATAATAATAATAATAATAATAATAATAAAAATTGATCTGACTGAGCCGCCTACCTCGACAGCGTAGATAGTCATATCGTACTAACAATTTACCTAAAGCTGTCAACTCCCAAACTTAAACTCAGGTAGTTTATGTTCATCACGTGTGAAGGTATATATGCCAATGTGTGTGAACGTACAATATATCCATTTCGTTGAATTGCTACTGGCCTTTAGTTCCACCATTTGTATGTTCTTACGCTACAATTTTCATCCCAATTGCCCAACGACTCCTACTATGATAATGTATACCAACCATGATTTATCTTTCAATTAAAAGAATAGCACCTGCCTGCAATATTTTGGCAGGTTTTGGTTGCACGCACTTGACCTCCAAGAACAATAAGAAAGAATATGAAAACAAAAAGACCAAGCATTATAGTTATTCAGGTGGCTGAGATTAGACCCATGTTACATTGACGTTTTAATTGCCGATAATATTACTTTGTTATTGTTTTGGTTTTCTTGTTATAGCTTCCTGACCATGCGGTTCTTCCGGAATCTTACATTGACATGTACTAATAATGTACCAACATAAGAGCTGATTTCTTAAACTGTTAGTCCAAGTGTACAAGTTGAAGTATCGTATTATGTCTTGCAAACGGAGAGCCAAATGGCAACATTGTTACTCAAAACATCATCCTGGAAGAGCATGCACGATACCGTCGTTTCTACTATTAATAACAATAATATAATATCATATTGTAAAAAAGTGCGGGACAGAAATATAAAACCTGCAATTAGACGTGGCAAGTCTCAATTTGATGAAGCCATTATCAAAAATCAATTCTCCGTCTATTAAGGTCGTGGTTGCCTGGTCTTCACGAGCCGGCCTTTCCATGGAAATGACCACAATCATCGGAATACCTAGGGGCCACATCCAGATAATATTGTACAAATTCATTGGTCCATTAATTTTCAGGTGGATACATTTTCTCTCATTTCGCAAACTTCCCTATTATCTGTTTCATTGCCCACTAACTCTGTTAAATAAATAATAAAAAAAAAAGGACTATGAGAAGTTGTTAGGAGTCTGGAGTAACTTTTTAGTGGGAATAAAATAAAAAAAATAAAAACACGCTTTAAATTATTGACTTGTAACGATGACTTCACTTAAACTTCAACTCGTGTCGAGTTAGACTACCTAGTTAACTCAGGTTCACAAATTTAACACAGTATAGAAGAAAAGATGACTTTGCTCGTAACTAACAATATCACACCAAACCAATCGCAAAATACGCTCCCAAACCTAGATCTCTTGTTCTTCGTTTTTGTTTCTTTATGGCCAAAGCCACCTCCCAGCCATTAAGCACGAAATGCTCCACACTTGTGACGCAAAGACCACGGTCACCGCAGCGTAGGCCATCTTCGTCTCCTCTTCTCCCTTCCACCACTTCAAGGCAAGCACCCCACTCTGAGCACCATTGATTAATTTTTACCTCTGAATTGCACCCAATCAATTCCACCCAATAGCTTTGATTTGATTTTTTCTGTGAGGGTGAAAGATTTTGAGGTTTTAATCAGTGACTACATATAGTGAGGTCTCACTTTGTGAAGAACTAGGAAAATTCTTGGGAGAACGGAAATTGGAGAAAAATATCCATGCATCGTGTCAAAAAACAAATAGAGAGAATAACTTCGTTAAGGATAAGGAAAAATTTCTGCAACGTGGGAGGACAATTATGTGTGTGCTTTATTATATACCTACCATAGTCCTTACCCTAAACCATAGATCCAATCTTCTTTGCACTACATTTCCTCTTAGTATTATTTAGGCAATGAATATTCTTGTTACCTAATGCATTGACAGTTCGGGTCTTTTGACCACGATGGTTGTCATGCATGGACAGCTCTAGCGAACTTGGTAAGATTATACTATTAAAAATTTTGAATCAAAGAGTTCAGTTGATTTTGTCATATAATTGTACATCTGTGGCACGTAATAAGCATGTGCACTTTTTTTAGAATCAATTTCTTAACAGGTAACTGATGCAGACGTTTAAATGTTCGGATCTAGTGGGGCGAATGTGTGTACCCATCAAGTAAAGTGGTTTGGGGACTGATCGAGTTGCCACGAGTCATTGAGGGGATGTTAATGTATTTTACCTTTTTAGTATCGACCGAAAACAGTGTAAATTGAAATCGAAAGTTGTTCGGGGTTAGGTTGCTAAGCTCTTTTTAATAGCTTGTCAAACCAATGCTTGACTTTGAGTTGTTATAATGGTATTATGATAAAACTAAAGTCTACTCTGCGCTGGCTAATGATCATTGCCCCAAAAAGCGATGATTTAATTGGCTGTTTTTGGCTTCGTAGTAGGGATTGTTTGAAACGTCATAATTAGTTGAATGCAAGTCTTGCTCAAGAATTACAGCACGATCCTTAGCCAGCATGAGCTAGCTGTCGCAATAGTGCGATACAAATTAAAAGCAGCGCATTGAGTTATATGTCAACTTCCTTTTTGGTTACCTTTTGCGATCAAATCCAGGTTAACTGATGTTTTCCTTTTCTTGGTGGAGATTTTATAACAACCAAACAACAAAGACAACGATGATAGGAAAATGTTAAGTTACCCCTAGCAAGAAAAAGGTCAAACATTACTCTCGGACGATAGAAATTTTGGAAATTCACGCTGTTTTGTTAGGTAAGTGTGTGAAAAGGATGTGCCGTCCACAGATTTTCGAACGCCTCAGGTATTGTAAGTTCCTTGGTTCAAGCACAAAAACATAGTAAATGTAGCCGTATTTTATTGCGCTAATTCTTGGTGATTATTCAAGAAAATGCACTGTTACCTCTACGAGAAAAGGAATATCCAAGGGATACTGTTTTTCTTTTAGTTGTTCTTCCATTTGTGCCTAACATCAATTAATTGTATGGTAACAATATAGCTTAGTAGTAACAGGAAAAAAAGTATATTGTGCTGTTAAAACATACATTCAAAATGTCATTCTTGAGAGCATATTTTATTTTAATTTTTCACAAACTTATTTGTCGTGAAAAAATTTATGTTCCATCGTTAACATGATTTCTCACGATAAAATAGGGATGTTGAACAACGTAAAATTTATAAAGTGTGAAAATAAACGCTCTGATCCGATTGTAAGATCAGGCGTTCAAGCAACCGAGACTTGGAGAGGAATAATGTATTTTTTGACAGTAAAAAGCATGAAGAAAGGTGGCAAAGTGATAAACAGCCGTGAACACCCAAAGGTGGCCCCAAAAAGTCGCCTATTCCTTAAGGGGCATATATGTGCCGCCTTCATTTCATTGGACGATTTCCACTTTGCAAAGCTGTACATATAAAAGTGATCGAATTTGGAGGCACTAATTCCTCCATACCTTTCCTTGGGAGGGAAACAAAACTAATTGGAAGTGAAACTATGAAGCAAGCGGTAGAATAATTTACAAAAAAATTTGACTGCTATCCACGTTGAAAAAATCTTTCTCGTATTTTTCGTAAGTTTCTAGTAACTTTTAGTTAGTGACGTTAACAAAATATTTTTAAAAACTATCGCTGAAAGTAATAGCACAAAAATTACTAGAAATATTTATTAATTATTAATTATCACTAGAAATATAT
Source organism: Escallonia herrerae (assembly GCA_033070095.1). Classification (NCBI taxonomy): domain Eukaryota; kingdom Viridiplantae; phylum Streptophyta; class Magnoliopsida; order Escalloniales; family Escalloniaceae; genus Escallonia; species Escallonia herrerae. Next base: position 406,913 of record JAVXUP010000196.1, read on the forward strand.
ATATATATATATATATATATATATATATATATTTTTTTTTTTTTGAGGAAGGTTCATATGACCAGGATAGCAGCCAAAAGTTGAGCAAGTTTGACAGCGATATGAGATTCACCTAGCTGATCGAGTTTCCAGTTGTAGCTTGTTAAAGCAGACGTGTGTAAACGTGGCTTCAACTCTTGTTTACCTCGTTTCAATTGATAATACATATGCATATACGTATACTTACACATAATAATTATAATTAATGGAACAAAAGTATCAAGGTGGTCGGCCCTCCCTCTCTCTTTCCTCCCTCGTGTATCAAGGTGGTCGGCCCTCCCTCTTTCCTCCCTCGTGTATGTATATAAACACACGACCTCAACCACGATGACTCCTTCCAATTTCGGAGTTTCAAACGCAACTTCTCTTTTCCACCCTTCCACCAGTCGCAGTTTTAGAAAATTCATTCCTGCAACAACCCAAAATGGTAGTTCCTTCTTCAACCACCATACGAAGCAAGAAAACCAGAGCAATTGGAATCCCAACCATTGATCTCTCCCTCGAAAGGTCTACCCTGTCCAAGCTCATCGTCAAAGCTTGCGAAGAATACGGTTTCTTCAAGGTTGTCAACCATGGAGTCAGCATGGAGATTGTATCCAGAATGGAGAAGGAGGGACAAGACTTCTTCGCGAAGCCAGCTTCGGAGAAGCAACAAGCTGCGGCCGGCCCGCCTAGTCCTTTCGGTTACGGTAGCAAAAACATCGGCTTCAACGGTGACATGGGTGAGCTGGAATACCTTCTTCTTCAAGCCAATCCACTCGCCGTTTCCGAGAGATCCAAATCCATCTCCAATCACCCAACAAGATTCAGGTAAATTTAATCGCACTATATTTAAGTACGTACTAGCTTTACATTTGCTATGCATGGCGCCGGCATTTTCCCCCCCTCACATTTTAGCAATGGCATTGGTATTCATCTTTGTTCTCTCATTTTTGTTTCTTTCGGTCGTGAACTTTCATCTTTGTTCATCAAGTGCATGAATAGGCCCGGCATTGGGTTGAGAGTTTTTCAAATAAATTGGTTGCAGGTTGGTTTTGCCTTGATACCTAGTCATCCAGAAAGTGACACTATATTCCCCTTACGCAGACGAGAGGAATATAAAAACCCTTTCAAACGTAGACTTTGTTTCCTTTTTCTTTATTATTATGGTAGATTTGTCTATGAGACATGTACACCCATGAAAAGTATTCCTTCCAGACGAGGGTGCAGAATAATTTAATTAGTCATGAGCCGTGTTCCGTTACTGTGAAACAGTGTTGCTGACCCATGTGTGTTTCTGTTTTCTTGATGGGTTCTTGGTGCTCGAGAGGTTCGCATGAATCATTTATCCTGCAATGAGTTAGGGTGTATGCATGCTTCACATAAACTTTTGCTGTTTTGCATGTATGTACATATGTATCATATTGATGACAGTGTTGTTGAATCTGTGAACTCATGTCTTACGCAATGAGACCAATCAGAAGCCGGAGTCAAACAGTCACACGTGCAACCCCGAAACGCGGTTCTCTTTTCCGGCCAAGAGGTCAAATGGGATCGCACATGCCAAAAATAAAAAGTCTGCTTAGCTGTATGTTGCATCAGATCTCTCTATGTCAACAAATGCTAAAAGGCGGGCTTTACTACGGAGTATAAAATTACAATCTAATAGGCCGGCCGGCTGTTAGTTTCGGGAAATTGCCAATTTCTGTGACCATGTTGCCAGGTCAAATAATGCCACTTATTGACTATTATCTTCGAGAGAATACACTGATATATGCGTGTTGAAGCCAAGAGTATCGTGCTTTACATGTTGGGATAATTAATGCATACATGAATATTATGCTTTCCGCTATTTTTACTACTTAAAAATAATAGTTTAGGAGGTAAGAACGATAAGAAAGTAGATAAGAATAAGCGAGAAATCATAAGCAATCATGTGAGAAACTATATTTGCCCCCATGAAATCCTCTGTGTGTGTAAATTTTATACACTCTTGTTCGGTAAAGATTTCGCCATACGGCCCATACTGCTTCACCAACAGAGAACATTCGGCCAGTCACCACATCATGACTTAGAGAAAGGTTTCCGGAATATAGTAAGCACTTGAGAGTCGAATCAATAAATTAAAGAACGTGAGCAAGCCTTCCACAATCTCTAGCTTGCCGAATTGAGGGGACAAGCAAAATGACTTTTCTTGCCAAATAAAGGCCTAAACCAAAATCTTCACCGCCTGTGATGAGTGTTCTTTGCATCTCTGGCATGGGCCAGGGCGGATGTGCGGTGCTGATAAAAAAAGGTATACGATAATGGCTGCGTAATGAGATCATATAATCAACGGATAGCGTAATTTTGTACTGTCGTGAGATTAGAAGTTTTAATAAATATAGACCTAATTGTTGTATTACGTCCACCCATTTTGGAAAAAAATAGGCGCTTATCACATTATTCGTTTGTAAGCTTATACTATGAAAATTTGACCGATTTACTTGCACATTTAGACTCTGTAACTCGGTGGCACGGCGTCACTTTTGTGCGTTTTTTTTTTGGTTCTCTCTCCTTAAAGCATGACGTGACTTATTTATTTTCTGATTGCAGTTGTGTTGTGAACGATTACGTACGGGCAATAAGGGACCTGGCATGTGACATTTTGGATCTAGTGGCTGAAGGCTTGTGGATACAAGACAAGTCCGTCTTAAGCAGGCTCATCAGAGACGTCCACAACGACTCTTGCTTCCGTGTTAATCATTACCCTACAGTCAGCAACACCAATATTAGGGATTTGGACCCATCGTCAAATTTCCATCAGCGTTCCGCCAGAATCGGATTCGGAGAGCATTCTGACCCTCAGATCTTGACCGTCTTGCGATCCAACGACGTGGGTGGCCTCCAAATTTGTTCCCAAGATGGTCTGTGGATCTCTGTCCCACCTGACCCCACCGACTTTTGCGTATTTGTCGGTGATGCTATGCAGGTTAGCATTTCCTGGATCACAGCCTTTCACACCACTGAAAGCAAAAAGTTTTAGCTACACTGAACCGTTTTTAGTGACAAATAGCTTTCATCAGAGGAAATAATGTGACGCCTTCTTCGTGACACTGCTTAGTTGTCGCTAAACTTTTATAATAACTATATTTAGCGATTCGATTCGTTCAAAACATGAAGGGTTTATGCAATTTTTTTTAACAAAAATTTTCGTATCGGAATATGGGGTGTTGCATTGATTGATATTTGCCGGGACTAACATGATTTTTATCAGGCTCTCACCAATGAAAGGATAATGAGCGTTAGGCATCGAGTACTCGCAAACTCAGGCAAGCCCAGACTGTCTTTCATGTACTTTGGGGCTCCATCCCTTGATGCATGGATCTCTCCGATACCACAAATGGTGTCACACCAAAATCCCAATCTCTACAAGCCGTTTACTTGGGGTGAATATAAGAAGACTGCATATTCTCTACGTCTGGGGGATCGACGTCTCGACCTGTTCAAGAACAACATTGCAGTTGACAAGATAGCAGAATGTTAAGATAATTGTTTTGGTTGATTACGTTCAGGTGTAGTGTGTATTTCAGGAAGTATAGGCTAGGAGTTATAGGAGAAGAATTTCCTTGTGTAGATATGATTTTACCACAGAAATTAAAGTTGCAAAGACATTTGATTTCTGTTTAGTGCCATGGGCAATCTTTCGATTTTTTCCAGATTGTCTTTCAGCAATACCTCGTGCCAACTTTTTTTTTTGACGTTTTAGTTGTTGTCCATGTAAAAGCTATGAGTTTAATCATTATCCATTAAGTTTTTTTTTGGTCAAAGTGCTAACATTCTAGCGCCAATGATGAGAGGCCAGAGATGGTATCACTTCTTGGATCTCTACCCGCTTTGCTTTCGAGAAAAGCTTTCAAGAAGTAATTGAGCTTTATGAAGCAGCCTATCATGTACAAATTTTCGTCTTTGGGCATACAATAATTTTCTGCTTTAAAACATAGCTACTGCGCTAAGTTGTAATCCAGGAACCAAGAAACATCAGTTCCCCTTTATTGCATGAGATCACATACAACACCGTACTCAGTTGGGAGGGTGTGCAGGTGGAGGGAAGGAAATTTGATAAAGAGTTCGTAAAGCAAAAAAAAAAGAGGCAGAAATTGTCTTACAGATTGTCAAAATTACTGTATTCGTAGGTACAAAACACTGACTCGCATGGCTCGTGTCCTTATAAAACGAGGTATATGGTAAACCTTTCTTACATGACAGTGACTCAAGGTTCTAACCAGGTTCAAATGAAGTTGCCACGCTTGAATGACAGTGGCCCTCACGAGTTATGATTGAAATAATGGCCTACCTACGAAAATCACGCTGTACCATCATCATGCTCTAACCTTTGGTTGCCAATTAATTGAAGTACTGAAGCGACTAAATAGTGTCCTAAACGTAGTTATCAACCTTATATGCACAACTTGCCTAAATTTAAACATGTCTCTTTCTGGAAAACCAATGTCTGTTCCCCTTGATCTATCGAACCAACACTGAAAAAGAAGAACAGTCATGGTTGGTTTATGTTAGGTAAGAAAAATGCTGTATAATCTACTTATGTATTGACTTAAGCAGCGAATTGCCATCTTAAGATGCTTTCCTCTTTCGGCAGCTTTCTTGAAGTTGCTTGAATTTATTTTTTTTAATTTGTTTGGTGAGTATCTTTCCTAGTACTCTTAACTCTCAAGTATCCTAATCTTCCACCGCAGTAATCAAATTACCTACATTTGTTTTTATAGAGTGTGATCACCCCGAAAGAAATTGAAAACCCCCCCCAGTTAAAAGGCGTGTGATGCTTATTGAATGTCAAATTTGGGTTTCGCATACTCATAAGCTCTAAATAAACTTGTTAACAATTAAGTTGAATTGTACCAATGAATCACGAAACTCATTGCCACAAAAGATATCTCTAAACCGAGGAATGTGTTCACTTCTTAACAAATGGTTTGACTCTGAGATATGTATTTCTTGCTTTTAAAAGAGATGTCTTTACTTTCAGTATGTCGCCGACATGAGTGCTAAATCCAAAAAGAAAAAGGACCCCTTCCGTGCAAATTGTAAACTACATTTCCTTTGCGTCGCGTACATATAATAGCGTTCAGATGATTTGAAGCTTAAGTAGATCGCTCATTCAAATGATGCAATCTGTACTTTGATTTGCCTTCCATCACCTACCTATGGGATCATATGCATTTCTGGGTAGTCATTGTTGTATGAAGTGACTTTGCGCGCATTGTACGATGAAGTCCACAACATGCACTACTTGAAGGGCAATTAAAATAACTTCAAGAAGCAAATGATTTTCTTTTTCTGTTTCTGGTCTTTAGGTTGTCCAACAGTTCTTTGACTAACTTTAGAAATGTAAAGGAGAATTATAGATGACCAACGTAGGAATTTTAGAGGAAGGCACAATATGAATGAAGGAGCTTTCACACATGGCGGATGGTGGAACTACTTGCCAAGTATTCCTAATGAAGACATACCATGCCCTTTGGGAATCATGAATTGAATGGACCAAATCACTCCAACACTCACCGTACGACAATTTTGAAGCTATGAAAGCAAAAAAAAAGTTGCAAATGACATCAAAATCAAATTGTAACGTAAAAGGTTACTTTCAGAATATTTAAGTCTGCCTGCGATTTTCAAATGAGGATAACAAATGGCACACTTTTTCATCAGACACTTCCCGTCCATGCAAAAGGGTAGTTGGAGGGTGGTCTTGCGTGTATATATACAAATATGAAGTTATACGTACATAGTCTTATGGATGTGCGTCTGAGGCTAAAGAGAGAGAGAGAGGGTGGTCTAGACAGGCTTGCGGGGGGGGGGGGGGGGGGGGGGGAATGGCAACTTTAGTTTTGCTGCTGGAAGCTCTAATGCAGCGTCGCGATGGGGATGTCTATTCTAAGGCTGATGAAGGGAAAGAGAAGGAGCGCGGCAGCACTGATAAGAATTATGTCAGAAGAAACTCGGATAGTAATAATGATGTGACTGGCAAATGCGATATCCCTCCGTGGAGTGACCCAAGTCACGTAGATGAAGGTGTTCAGGCCTGGAAGATAGCTGAGAGTTGCATTTGGCCGTAGAAACTGTGATGGCATTGGCCTTGGAGAAATTTGTTACCATTTCCAATCACAAATAGTCTTTTCATTGTTTGTGTTATGTGCATATTCGTGAGAGATTTTACCTGATTTGAGCAGAAATACCTTGTTTGAATCTCAAATGTTCATCTAAGTTGGCTACCTTTGTTTCTATTTTTTTTTTCAAAAAACAAAAGCCTATTAACAACAGGGGCCACTGGGCTATGAATGAAATTCAATTCCATATTATGAAACCCAGATGAAGTAGCAACCTAAGTTCTCCTGTCCCAGTGGGAACTTCATGCCTCAAGGACGAAGAACTTAGATTGCTACTTCAGATCAGATCTTGCACCAGTATTATAAATCGACACAGCCGTCGGATTGATTTCTTTTTTTTCCTATATCAAGGTTTGGCGTTTATATCAGGAATCTAATATACAATAAAAAGATTTTGCGTTCATTGAATTAATTAAGCAACATTACTTTGCAAGAAAACTAAAAGAAGTACACTTAAGATTTTACAGTCATTTTGAAGTTCTAACAGGATAATGTAAGACACTGAGATCAATTCTTGATGAAGCAAAACCTGGACATTTGATTATTAGGAAATAGGGTTCAAAAGCCAGGTCTCCCCGTCGATGTAGTATGTCCCAATAAATGGCTTAGCCTCTTCCTCAGTAAGTACTTGTGCCCATGAAACCCTCCCACTCAAGTTGGCTCCTGGTCCAGTGCACATGTACTCCCCGTAATACACCCTACTGTAGGTTCCAGCAAAAAGACAGTAGAACAGAAAAGTTAACAAAGAGATAAAGTTTGAGACAGTTTAGACATACTAGCGTGCAAGAAATTAAATATTAGGCGAACACTAATGTCAGAGAAAATTTATATGCGAATAACGCACTAAGTACAATTGCTTGCAACATTTGAATGCTTTGACGTTAGCATAATAACTTTGGCATCATTCTGCACACATGTTAAGGACCTTACGAATCGCGAGATTGTTTGCCCCAGTCGCTCCATCCTCTGGGAAGAACAATGTTGTCCATAAAAGTGTAAGAGAAGACAACCCTAGAATAGTCACCCCATGCTCTTCCGAGATAAACCTGGCCACTCCCGGTTATCCTACTGTCTTTGAAGGAAAACCCACTTGCCATTGAGGAATTAGTCCGCTTTTGAGCTGTGAGGGACGCCACCTTCTTTGCGGTAGAGTTCAAAGTGCAATTCTACAGAAAGTTGACAGTACATGCGTAATACTAGTCAAGATCATAAAGCAGCAAATCAGCATTAATTATTAATAAGTTATTTAGGGGAAATGGCCTACCTGAAAGATATACAAACTAACACCGTTAAGTTATTCATTACTTGACATGGTATTAGAACTCTTGTTATGCATTTTCGGGGTTCGACTATTTTTGCTTACAAGTTTGGTCCCACCTTTGTAATGATACAATTTGCACTTGTTTGATTGTTCAATGGGCGGTGATGCATTTGCACCTTATTTTAAAACATACAATAATAATGCAAATACTACACTGTTTGATGAAATCTGCCGTAGTTGGGTTACTGACCTCGTAAAGAGATCTGCCGTAGCCAAAGATGAAATCAACAGAGCCCTGGACGAAGCAATTATTGAAATAGTGAAGGCCTTTATGGTCATAAAGAGTGTCTTGAGCGCCATAGAAACTACAGTTATAAAATGCTGCCTTTGTCCCTGATATACGCAGTGCCACCGCTTGTCCTCCAAGCGACCCAACCTCATGGGGAGCTGTGTTCTGATGACCGGATAATAATATTATTTAAACTCCATATCAATTGGTTAAAGCAATCTGCGGGAACATTTTTTGGTTTGCAACCGCACTAATAAAGGAAATCTTTGGAAGAAGTAAATTCATACGCATTGTTGGATTTACTTGTAACTTTACATAAGTGCAACATATGATGCACAACGTTTAACTTTTTCTCACTCTTTTCACTTATTTTAATTTTCAAAAAGATTTTTTTTTTAACAGCAAACATAGTTGTAGCCAAGACCTCCTTTAGTAGCAAATTTTAGCAGTCAAATATGGCTGGATATGAAAACAAGGAAACGCCATTGTTTGACAAAAAATTGCTCTGCACGAGTCATTGTTTTCAAAATAACAAATAAGGTAAAATATAAAAACAGAAAAAGGAAATAGCGACCATATATACGAGGCCTTACTACACCATCTCCTTGTTGGAAGGAATGGTCCTGTGAACATGTACGTGTGGCTTTTATTTAATGAACAACTTGTTTAGTCTCTTGGAAGTTTATGAGCGGCAATAGAATCTTTATATGTAGCCAAAGCAGACTAGCAGGATTGCAGAACAACAACGTTTGGCAAGTTAATTAACTCCATTGTAGCTGAAATGTCTGTGTTCGCAGAACAAAATGTGAAAGGGGGATTTGGCATCTGCGTTCTTCTTCTTTTTTCTTTTTTCTTTTTTTTTCACTTCTACTTTGCAATGTTCATCATTTAAGATTGAAAAAGTGTCACTAAAGTCATAACACGTAAAGTGCCGCTATATAAAGTGGCCCCATTGCAATGCAAGCCGTAAAAAGGGAGTGCGGCTATGCCCTATCAATTCCTGAAGATTTTTCCTTCTAATCCAACAATAAAATTAAAGTTCAATGATGAGACTGTTAAGTTACCATCTGCTTTAAACGCTTAAGCTGTTAGAGAGTTGGCTCAACAATATTATCATGCTTTAATATTCCTTTCACGTGCAAGTCTCTGATTGCACGTGGAGAAACAGATCAAGACAGAAGGGGATCAGATATGCAAGCGGGAAGAATTGAACCCAAAACCTTACCAAACCAGAGTTTAAGTTGTTAGAGAGTGGGCCCAACAATGTTATCATGCTTTAATAGAGACCATCAATGCAAGTTTAGGGCACACTTACCTCAAATTTAATGTTGACGGCCACAAAATAATTGGCGTCAATGGCAACGGTGGCACTTTGGAATGTCTTCAACGGCATCCCATCTCTTCCGGTTACTGATGCTGTGTCGTTTCCGGTGATTGTTGGCGGTTCACTTGAGTCCCCTAAGAATGTAACAAAAAGCAAAGTTCTAGGGATACTAATCTTTTCCCTAGAACCTATTCATTTCAGTTTCCTGTTTTAATTTATACCCGAGAAAGAGTTTCAATTATGTACACCAATTCTGTTTACTCATACAGACAAATGGTGTTGATCTGATCTTGTAACCAACCAAGAGTTTCAGTTTAGAGCTCACCACTATTTGTTCTGACAAAGCTGTTTGGTGTGATAACATCTTACTCTGTTGTCTGTTGTGACGACAATATCTTTGTTTAAGATAATTGAACAAACAAAAGTGACCTCATATGGCTTAGCTCTCGTGTCTCACTTACATTAAATCTTTTGCTCATACAGTTCCAGCAGGAAATGCAAACTGAAAAAAGGTAGTACGAAAGCTTGGTAATGGTAACTCCATGTATAACAGGCACACCTGTAAACACCTGGTCTGATATCCAGTATCACCCTTCGTACGCTGGGCAAAGGGATGCTATTAAGAGCTTCTTGGATGGTCTTGAAGTCTGCACTCCCATTCTGATTAACACTTATTCTCACCTTGTTCATCTCGGCATTCATCAGCTTAACGTCAAGGGCCTTTAGCCCCGTTGTCCGTTGTGCTTGGTTGACTGCAGATTCTACTGCTTCTAGAGCTGCCTTCTTCCGGTAAGTTTCTACATTCCAAGACAACCATTTTTGATAATCCTTTTTCCTTTCTAGACTTGGAGAGGAGAAAGATAAAGACAGATTGGATAGAGAGATGAGGCAGAGTATAACTTGATGGAGACGGACTTTTGAAGCCATGGGAGCGCTAGCAGAACCGCCAGTGGCGAAGTCGCATAAAATAAGGTACTACTCACGTTGGAAGGACAATTTGACAATTTACTTTGGCTGACTTTCCAAAAACACCCTCGTTACCTATAACTCCATTTACGATGCCGTGTCATATACAGGCAGCAAATCAGTGAATAAACCATTATAATTTATATGGCACCTTAAACTTCATCATACTGCCCAAAGCTCTAGTTGTTTTTCTTGTCCAAGAATCTTACCGTTAGTATGTACCAGTGTGCATCACTGTGGAGAAACACACTTCTGTTTACTGCTTTGTTGAACTTGGGTGTGTAGTTGTACGAAAGGGTAGTTTTGGAAGAGCACATAAAAAAAATGGCTCCATTGCTAGGGGCCCAATCCTCAATTTGGCAATTGGTAGTGTGGTACAGGCGACGAGGCCTGAAGCCAATACTGACCCATGTTGGTGGAGAGAGAGAGGGTAGGTGTGTGTGTGAAATAGTGCAACCTTTTAGCTGGACTCCATCTGATTTTAACTCAGCCAGAGATTCAAAGAGCCATTCAATTGCCACACCATATCTAGTGGAGAAGTGGAGATATAATAGGCGGGTGGGGACTGGGGACAAGAAGCACACTGCAGAAATAAATGGGATTCCTTTCACGGGAAAGACTGATGTCCCAAAAGCAAACATTTATTGGAACGGTAATCTGCCCTGGCTGTACATGACTGTCATGACAAAACATTATTATAATCTCGCTCGACTCCAAAGTCGAGTGATTTCTAGTACTTGATTGGCATTATAATGAATCGGTAAGGAGTCAGAGTTTTGGATAATAACTTGGAAGCGGCATCAGAACGCTCCATTATCTCCATCGCTGCCACGTTCATGCTCCCAGTTGACCTGATATTGATAAGCGATAACTGACGCTCATGCTTACAATTTTATCAGCTCTCAAGTTCAAATTTTAATGCTTGAGAAGGTCGTGATATTTCGGCTGAAATTTTTTCACCAAGAGTTCAATTTGGGCCAAAACTCCAAGTCCTCACTGAAGTGTAACCAATCTCCGCCAACTGACCAGGTGTTGCTGAGCTGGGCAATAGAAGAGAAGTCTGTCACCAGTTCCGGGCTATATATAAGACCATCAAAGAGATCCTTGGGTCGATTAGTTCCCTGGTCATCCCCAAAAGTCAGGACAGAAACGGGAGAAATTTGGGCCTCAAGTGAGTGCGAGTGCGATGACGTTCCGGACAGCTCGGGCTTCAAAGCAGGGCCAATTGTTGGTGGACTGAGCCCAGTTTCCATGACCTGGTCATCGGCGTCACTGCTTTGATCGATGGGCCGGGCCGTGGAAGCCTCGGACGAGGCCAGGATTTGCTCCGTCAACCTTGGAAGCCATAGGTGATGCACAGCGTCTCTGAATTCGATGCTGTTGACGTCGCAGTGCAGTTGCTTCGCTTGCTTTTGCACTCTTGTTCTCCAAAAGTTCTTGATTTCATTGTCCGTTCGTCCCGGTAGCTGCTCTGCAATCTTTGCCCACCTTCAGCATTTGTATTGTGCCATTATCATTACATTAGGTGCTGAATACATCCATCCCATGTAAACATATACTAAAAGAACCAGAAAACAAACTAAGTTTTGTTCTTTTGCTTCCTGTCGTTTGTATGTAAGAACATTTATCAATCACAAGGCTTCTGGTCATGACTCTTTTCATTTCTTCCAGGTAGGGCATTTCTCAGCCAACAAGAAAAGAGGTTATGGTTAGGGCTTATGTCACCCAAGTCCTTTAAAGAACGTATATTTGTTATCCTCGTTTTACATGTCAAATGTACTAGTACTATTTATGTACGCAGGAAAGGCTTTCCTGGCCTGGTGGGGGGCAGTCCATTACTCTCTATGTGTTGTGATCCGTGGGGTTGCTTCATGTGTTGTTATCTGAAACTGTGCCTATTCTGTTGGAATACGTTTTCTTCTATTTACAGGGGTATAGCGTTGTCCCGGCATTGTGGCAAGTGCTCCATGATCCTGCTGTTTCGTCTGTGAATCGGTTTGTTATCACTGGTTGCTATTTTGAAGTTCAAAGCATGTTTGACTGTAGTGTCATTCAATTGCCTGTAATTATCTTTCCTGCTACAAGGGACTGTATATCTTTTCTTTTAACACACTGATTTGTCGGGGAAAACAAGGGTGGGTGAGAGAGAGAGAGAGAGAGAGAGCATAGTATATACCGATTTCCCAAGCGAGAATGGAGCTGGAGAATGGTGAGCTGTTCTTCTAGGGTGATGTTGCCATGTCGAAGATTGGGGCGTAAGTAGTTGAACCATCTCAATCTACAGCTCTTGTCTGTTCGCTTCAAACCTGCGTTTGTTTTCAATGACAAACTCATAAGCTAAAAGAAGTGATAGCCCAACTCCCGGAAAATGCAAAATACATCAAACTATCCTAATAGCATATGTGCAGTTAAATATTGCAACACGTAGAGATATAGAGGTACCGGCACGGAGCGCAACAGTGCTCCATCGTCCTTCACCATGAACTGCAATATAATCTCTAAGCTTGGAGTCTTCTTCCTCGGTCCATGGGCCCTTTTTCACTTTGTTCGGCTCTGATAACTCCCTGCTCTCAGCTGAAAATTCATTTCGCCTCTTTTTGGCACCCATCACCATATATTCTTTCAAGAGAAATAGACAAGCTAGGTAGGGCGCCCTTGCCTGATTTGGATGTGGTTCGTCAACTAGATAGGAAGGCAACTATATATAGCAAGAGATGTAAATAGAAGTCCGATTCGGGTTCCACAGGCAACACAAAAGCAAAGCGTGAAGTATTGTGGCATGTCGATATCGTAAGATGCATCATAAGTTAAGCAAATTGTTACTTTATTGTTCAGAGAATAAAGGGCTTTTACCCTTCCATGTTGAAGGACAGCCGCCCAAGTGAACATAGTCAAACAAATGTAGTGAGGAATGAATCTTTTACTCGACAAAAGTCGAGTAGCATTAGAAGGAGAAGTTCCCGCAGAAACCTCTGCTCTTAGGGTGTCCTGCCTCCTCCCTGCAGGAAATTCCTTTGTTTTTTTGTTCTTTTGTACGGTGGTTGAATGAATTCCATTACCGTTGCGTTTGCACTGGGGAACCATGCATTATGGACTACCTCTATCAAATCCAGTATTACATAATAAGGAACATGAAATCGAACATTATCAAAATAAAAATAAGAAAGCAAATTTGTCAAAAAGTTAGAGAGGAAAGTAGAGAACCTTTATTTATACGGAGAGAATCAAACGCTGCCATGGCTTCGACGTACCTGTTCTAATGTTCTTGCGCATCGTAACTAGCCACTGCATCCTCTTCGTGAGGTAAGAATGGGATAGTTTTCGAATACAACAGTCAACAGAGGATGATGATTGGCCCTGTGGGATTTACTAAGATATCGAATAAGTTGCACGCTCGACCAAAGTCGATGGCTTTTTTACTGCTTTCTTCTATACCACTTCTGGTCAATATATGCTTTTCTTGTAAGTTCTTCGAAGAATAATTTAGTATGCAAATCGACGGCACCGCGGGCCATTGTATTGATTTCCCATTTTTTTTTTTAACTTTTTAAGAAGATGAGTGATATGGGAGAAAAATACCATCTAAGGGATGGTGACACGTGTCACCATCTCACGCCCTCAAAAATGTCACACCACTAATGGAGAAGTGGGAAGTGGTAACCACCCACATTCCCACCATTTATTTTATCCATTACGGCAATAATCCCTACAACTTCCCTTTAATCTTGTAAGTCCTGAATTAAAGGAAAAAATAACTAACTACTAAGGGAGGACTCTATAAAAGGAAAAGGGAAAAACAAGGGAAGGTAAGTGATTAAATCTGAGTTTACACTAAATCCATCTTAAGCATTTTCTAACTTAAGCATCGGAGAATTTCCGTTGGAAACCCTTCCGGCGAGTCACCGGTGTTGTCTTTGCTGTGCAGGCCTGTTCACGAAGCGAGTTTCGGATTTCATCCACAACAATGAGAATGGCATTCATATATCAAGTTGCTTAGAGAGCTTGCTGGCATCTTGGTGCCAAAATATTAAGTTGGTTATGACGTGCATTGTTTTAGATGTTAGAGTTGACTCGTAACTGATTATTTTGCTTTTGACGTGACATTAATTAGATTTGGATGTTGGGATGCTTGTGGTGAACTCATGACTATTTTTGTTTTTTACATGGTAACATTAATTAATCAGTTATTTAAGGCTTATGACATTAGTATGATATATATTTTGCATGATTTATCGTAAACTAATTTGTTTTCCCAACGAAATCATGTTTTTTTTTATTAGGATTATACATTCGTAATGTTTGTTAGAATTATAACAATGTAATATAAGGGTATATACGTAATCGGGTGACTTTTCTTTTCTTTTCTTTTATGCTGAACTCACAAACAAGAGAAAAGAATGATACTTTCTTCTCTCTTAAACTCACAAATAACAAACAAGAGGAAGGATAATTGTCTTCCGTTCTCTTCTTTTCTCTTATATTCCTTTCCCTTCTCTTCCTTTCTTTTCTTTTCTCTTCTCTCATCTCAAAACTCGCAAACAAGCTATTACAGATCGAAAGAGCATGAAAAAAAATTTCAAGTTCCACGTCAAATAATCGTTCAAATTATAAGTACGCTTTCTTGTACTTAGATAAGAAAGCATTTAAGTTACAATTCGACCCAAAAAAAATTGTACCTCCACTTAAATTTTCTATGCTCTTTCAGACCATACAGACATATACGTGGCTGTTCAAATCAAGAACAGAGGAAAGAGCTGCACCGAGCTTTGGGAACTAGTCAAATAAAGTTCCGAGAGAAACGGACTTTGGATGGGGGAACTCTGTGACGTGTTTTCCAGGGAACTTGGGCCAAGTGGCACGGTCTTGGCCAGTAGTTCCCACACTGAGCTGGGCCAAGTGGCGCGGTCTTGATGGCGGCAGCTGGGCCTCCACTAATCCGCTCTTGTGCGCAACGCCTAAAATTGCTGACGCCGGACTCATAGAAATTACTGGTCCTACTCGGATTGCCGGTGGGCCCTTACTCCCACCTTCTGTTTTGTTGCTCAGGAAAGTCATGGCTAGCTTTTTAATTGATTCTATTCTATTTTGTTAATCACAACAAAATTGTAAATTAAATTGCTTTTAATATTTGGTACGCTCGATTCGTAGAGAGAGTATCAATTTTTATGTACTTATCATTGCTTGTTCACATTTTATGTATCGTTAAAATGTTAATAAGTAATATTGATGTACTTTTCACTGATAATAATGATTTAAATAAGTATACGTAATAAAAAAGATAAAAACACTTTTAAAAGTACATTTGCTAACAAAGAGGTCCAAAAGTGGTATGTGAAACTTCAGCGTCCTATTTGGTTGGCAGTTTTTGGTTTTCCAAAGATGAAAAAAGTTGAATTAAATTAGTTAGATAGCATTCTCAGAATTCTAAATACTATAAAATCTAATATAATACCACATTAGAAATATGAAATTTTCTCTTTTTATAAGAATACCGTCTTTCCGCTCATTTATAAGTCGTACTAATTGAGGTGAATTTCAATAATATCTTTCCAAATAGTCGGTTAACAATGTTTCAAATTGAAAAGATAATAATGAAGCTTACTCATTTGCGAGGGTTGTTTTTAGTAATAATCGCTTCGTCGTAATAATATTTCTCCTCCGTTCCTTGAGCACAAAATATTCACGTAATGCCGCCCCAGAGAGTATGATTTAAAGGGCACTTTAAAGTCTAGGATTCAGGAAAAAGGTTGTCCAAATATAGCAAGACCATAGTGAAAATGGTAATATTTACTACGTCCAACCAAATATTTGAGCCCTGTTACCCTTTTTTTTTTCTTCTAAAACCATAATCTATAGAACTCACAACACTTTTTTTGTTCATAATAATACATATATATATCTTTTTTTTGCACTTTTTTTAAGTCTGTCCGCTACATAATGTGACGGATAATTTTCTGACAAAAATACCTCTCTACTGTCCGCTACATTATGTAGCGGACAAGATCACAAAGTTGGATTTGGTCTTATTTCTTCTGTTTTATGGCATATGTATGTCAGAGAAAATTGGATATGTTTCTCTCTTCCTCATCTAATCTCATCTCCTCCTCCTCCTCATCTCTCTCTCTCTCTCGTCGGCCCACATAAGGCAAGTGTACGCGATTGTGGAGTAGAAGGAGGATTAGGCGCGGCAGCGTGAAGCGATGTAAAAAGCGGCAACGACAGCATTTACGGCGATGGGTGGATTTCGGGACGGCGAGATCTTCGATAGATTTAGATTTGGATTTGGGTTTGGGTTTGGCCGTCTCGACGACAAGATCGCAGATTGGATTTGGGTTTGGTTTGGGCTTAAGATTAGATTTGGATTTGGGTTAGGTTTGGGGTAGTGAAGGTTTCGAATGGTGGTGGTTCGGGGAGGCAGAGTTCAGATGGTGGTGGCAATGGATTCAGTGGCGGTGACAAAATGATGGTGCTGCTTGGGCTGAGAGGTTCTGGTTTCTTGCTTATGGTGGAGGGCGGCGGTTCTGCCATGCCCATCGTTCTTTCATTTTACGTCGTCGCCAATTTGGGTTTTTATCTAAGTTTGGTTTGATCTAAAATTAATTTGAGTTTGGTTTGGCCTCCTCCCAATAACACGTTCTTTGTTGGCTCAGAAACAACAGATTGATGCGTTTTTTGGTTTGTGGAACTCCATTAATATTTCTGGAAGAACACATAACAGAACAAACAGATAACTAACAAAACACTGATAAAGTTTTTGGCAGAGTGTGTCTTTACAGAAATAACGTCCGCTACATTATGTAGCAGATATATATGGTACCTCAATTGGGGGTTGAGGGAATTTTTTGTCAAGAAAATCATCCGCCACATTATATGGCAGACGGACTTAAAAAAATGTAAGAAAAAGATCTGCACTGTCCACAAATCGCGCGTGGACGGCCAGATCGCGCTAGTAACTTATCCTATTTTGCTAGCGCTCTCAACGGATCAGCTCTCTCACTCTATATATATATATATATATATATATATATATATATATATATATATATATATATGTACATTAGAGTGTAAAACAGTCAAGTTATAATAAATCAACAAAAAACAAGTAAATAGAAAAACATAAAAAGATAACAAGGCTTCAGTACTTCAATATCTAACTTGGAGTATAAACAAACTCCTTTTTTTTTTTTTTCCTTCTTTTTCAGGAACTATTTTTGAACAAACAACTCTTTGTGGAAAGACTCGTACGTCTCATTACAGGAAATTCTACCTGAGAATCAGATAGTAATACATGTACTTTTAGGGGGTCCATCATATTAAAATCCCACAAGTTTGGTAACGAATCACATCCATCTGCTGCAGGATGTTGTCAACTAGAGTCTACAGTTTCTGGTACCCAATAAATCCGGAGAATTGTGAAACTTTAGATGATTCATCAAAACAAATCGAATTGCCTACATTTACCTGAACTAATTTTGAAAAATCAAAGATCAGTGATCCAATTCCTTTACAATATTTTGGAAATCTTCTAGTCAGTCTGCACTGCACTCCAAATCGAATTCGCCGTTGAAGGAAATAGATGCAGAGAGGCCCTTCTAGTCTGTTCCTTTTCTTGTATATATTTGCCCTTCCACCCTTCATCTTATTCTAGTCAGTTCCCAAAGACCAAAAGTAGGGAGTCAACCTTCTCTCTCTCGAGAAGCTTCAGCGAATCTCATTACTGTCCGTTGGATCATATGAAAAGCAGACGTGTCAAAATCGGACCGGGTGTCATTGGGATCCAGCAATTTACTCTGGATTCCCTTACAACAATCTCGGGTTTCATTTCAAGCCTATTTATACCCCCCTTCACCTTCTCACCCTTTCACCCATAAGGATAAGAATTTGCAGAAACCAACAAAACCCCCTCTCCGAAAGTGCCTTCTTCCACTTTTCCCCTCCTCCTCCTTGGCTTTCTTGGCCTTTTTCGAGCTCTTTTTTCTTGTTCCTTAAGATTCTTGATTCCCCAGTGATCCGATATGGCTCCTGAACCTTTTCCGGCGGCAGACAAACCAGCGGGGCTCGTGAAGCCGGCGAGCGTTTCCAACAGGGCCTACGTCACGTTTTTGGCCGGCGACGGTGACTACGTGAAGGGCGTGATTGGGTTGGCTAAGGGTTTGAGGAAGGCCAAGACGGCCTACCCGCTCGTGGTGGCGGTGCTGCCCGATGTTCCGGCGGAGCACCGCCGTATGCTGGTGGATCAGGGCTGTATTGTCCTGGAGATCGAGCCGGTTTACCCGCCCGAGAACCAGACCCAGTTTGCCATGGCCTATTACGTCATCAACTATTCCAAGCTCCGTATCTGGGAGGTACGTCTTCGTGGCCTTTTCTCTGTGTTAAACGTGTCGAATCCTGTGCAACCTTTTCTGCACACCTG
This sequence comes from Escallonia herrerae, assembly GCA_033070095.1. NCBI lineage: Eukaryota > Viridiplantae > Streptophyta > Magnoliopsida > Escalloniales > Escalloniaceae > Escallonia > Escallonia herrerae. Next base: position 425,351 of record JAVXUP010000196.1, read on the forward strand.
GCATTCACTTCTGCATGCCTTCTTCCATTTTGAGCAAGGTGACAATTTGATTTATTACTGATTTATTATTAACAATAAAAACACAATAAATTGAAAAAAATGATCATTTACCGAGTTCTGAACTGGGTTGGTTGCGTACAGTTTGTGGAGTACAGCAAGATGATATACCTGGATGGGGATATCCAGGTCTTTGATAACATAGACCATCTGTTTGACCTGCCGGACGGCCATTTCTACGCGGTGATGGACTGTTTCTGCGAGAAAACATGGAGCAACACCCCCCAGTTCAAGATCGGCTACTGCCAACAGTGTCCTGATAGGGTCAGGTGGCCGGCGGAGATGGGCCCGCCGCCGGCGCTGTACTTTAATGCTGGCATGTTTGTGTATGAGCCCAGCATCTCTACCTATCATGATCTCTTGAAGACCCTCAAGGTCACCCCTCCCACTACCTTTGCTGAACAGGTAACAAATCTTGTGATTGCATTTTTGTTACTACATGTGTTATTGTTACTACATGTTTTATTACGTAGCTGCGTGCACTTGCAATGACAGGACTTTCTGAACATGTACTTCAGAGATATTTACAAGCCTCTCCCTCCTGTATACAATCTTGTTCTTGCGATGCTGTGGCGACATCCGGAAAACGTGGAGCTGGACAAAGTTAAGGTGGTTCACTACTGTGCGGCGGTATGTACTCGATCCAGCAGTCTTTGATGGGTTTTTACATACGATACGAGAGATATGTTGTTCATTTTGTTTCATTTTAGTAATCCATTTTATAATGTGTTCATCATACAGGGCTCAAAGCCATGGAGGTACACAGGGAAGGAAGAGAACATGGAGAGGGAGGACATAAAGACGCTGGTGAGGAAATGGTGGGATATTTACAATGATGAATCACTGGATTTCAAGAAGCATCCAGCGGTTGCGAGCGGTGTTGGCATTAACACCGAGGCTGAGCCGGTGATTTTGCAGCCTCTGCTAACAGCTGCTCTTTCAGAGAAGCCAAAAGTTCAGTATTTGACTGCTCCATCGGCTGCTTAGCTAGGGATGATGGGGCGCTGCTCAAGTTTGTTTATGAGATAGGAGACTGCAAAAGGCAGATTTCAGTGGAGGGAGAATATATGTATATTGTTCATATTTTTGCTCTTTTACTTTTTTGGTGTGCCTAGGGCTCTGTCCAGAGATTGTGATCATGTCCCATTGTATTCTCTTGGTGCAGTGTTGATATGAGAGAAATTCTTGGTTTTGGGTCTACAATTCTGAGCATTGGCTTTGCTTTGTGCTTGAATTATGTTGATGATCTGGTTCTTGTTTGGATATTTGAATATTTGAACTCTTAATGTCAATTTTTGATAACAGCAAATAGCAAATGGAGTCATTTACATCAGAGAGTCAATAACCTATATTATATTACAAATACAAGGACAGATGAAGCTAGGCTGAAGCACCGGATCAAAAGCGAGCGCAAAAGGAATCTCGTATCAAGGGAAATAAGTACAGCCTGGCAAAATACACATGAGACTATCCCCTTATCAGCTAAAGTACAGCCTGCCAATACACATGACACAATCCCCATATCAGCTTCATAAAATCGATGATAATATTCGCTTGACCCACAATTTTTGTTTCTTTTTCTTTTTAATTTGAAAGTTTTACAAATAGGGTTATTTTTAAAAAATTTCATTTTGAAGTTTTGAATTTTCAGTTTTGAGACCATCGCCCCCGCCACTGCCACCACCACCTGTCGGCACTGTTGCCCACTGGCCACTGCCACCAAACGGCACCACCGCCAGTCGGCCACCGCCACCACAACCACAACCATCATCAAAGGAAAAAATTCAAAATAAATATTGGCTAATTAAATACCTAAAAAAAAGTCAAAATAAAAATATAAATTAGATAATCAAACACCCATTTATTTTTGTAAAAAATAAAAACTAAACTGGTTTTTTTTTTTTTTTGGAAGAATGCCCAGAGGGAGCGTCCTATCCTCAGGCAAGCGAGCTGGAGCTAGACAAGAAAGTAACAAGATTAACAGAAAATCAAAACCGAAAGTAATTTCAAATAGTCTCTTATTAGTTGTGTTCAGGAAGCACTTTGACCTTTCGTATTATGTCTGGATCATCTCTTGTAGTTAGACTGTTCTCATAAAATAAAAAAAAAGGAACATAGTTAGTAAATATCATCTCCTGTGGTTAGACAGTAGCACTTTGACGATCTTAGGGAAAGATGATTTTGGTTCCACTTCGTTTGGATATTTGATTAATTATTTGAACTCTTGATGTTAATTTTTCTTATCTTTCTCTTTTTCTTCCTAAATAAAGATCAAGAGTGCAATGTATCAAAGGGAAAGGGTAAGGGAAAGGGAACGCAAAAGGAATCTCCTAGTACAGCGTGGCAATACACGCCATAACCCTCAAAGATCACTCTTAGTTGTCAGAACAGTATGCTAAACTTGCTTATTGAGCAAATACTTAGACTAAATTTGTTTATTCAGCAAACATTTTGGCCTCTAGTATTTTGTCTGGATCTCTTATGATTAGGCTGTACTCATAAAAACAAAATAATAAAAAAGGAGCATAGATTTTTTTTTTTTGGGAAACAGGAGATCATAATATAATTAAGTAAATGTTTGAGTCACAACTCATGGGGTGACTCTGCCGCTGATATCAAAAGACAGGAAAGGTGCCAAAAAGATCGGCGCATAATCCCCTAGTTGGAATTCATAATGCTGATCTATCGCCTGCTTTGCCATATAGTTCGCACAAAAGTTTGTTTCCAGCACAGGGAGGCTTAAGAAGCGCCCTGCAATACAAAACCAGATTTTCAATTAGCGGGGATGGGCCGGGGGTTGTTCATTTTGACGGAGATCAACAACGTTTTTATCATCCATGTCAAGTAACAAATTACGACAATTCATATTTCAGGCCATCTCGAGTCCGTCTCTAACTGCCCACCATTCTACTGCATGGCAGTATATGTAGTATAATTTGCAAATGCAGCCCTTTAACCGGCTATCGTCGTGATCTCTAATAAGAGCAGCAGCGCCTCCCTTGGTCGTGCTACCCTTCATGCTACCATTAGTATTGAGTTTTAGCCAAGGACTAGGAGGAGGGGTCCATTTAACATAGATGGTTTGTTTAGGAGCCGATTTACGGGGACGATTATGGCAGAATCTATAATCTCGAGCATGAGCTATAGCAGTTTTAAAGATTGCTTGAATGGGTGGAAAGAGTTTATTATAGACGACTAATCTATTAGGGTGATGCCAAATAGTAGCTAATAGAAAGCCAAAGAGAGTGTTCCAGGGTACTTGACTCCTCTCGTTCGGTTACAACTCAAATTTAGTTTAACCCATGAATGGAAATGAAGAGTAAGGTTGTGGTTGGTAATGGAAGCCGAGTTAGACAACGTCCAGATTTTTTGAATGATCGTACAACTTCTAAGGCAATGGTATATTGTCTCAATATTGAACCCACAGCCATGCAGACAGTTTTTAATTCTCAGCCACGGTAATTTGGTCCGAACAGGGAGCGCGTAGTGAGCACATTTCCAGACGAGTTTGAATTCTAGAGGGACAAGGCACTTTCCAAATCCAAAGCCAATCCCCTTTGCTTGTCATACTCTCAGTAATCAAATAATTGTAGGCAGATTTCATAGTGCAAACTCCCTTGTCGTGAGGCCGTATAAAGCTGTCGGTTTATCATGAAAAAGTGGGAGAGATAAGGCCAGGATTTGGTTCACAACGTCAATAAAGATGAGTTGAAGGAGGGCGGATTCATCCCATTTTGATTTGTTATAACGTCCTTAACCTGGAGGTTCACGGCTTGAGAATTGACCGGACCTATGAAGAGATTTTGAATCACCCTGGCCGGGAGCCAATGGTGATGCCAAAGGAGATTGACTCCCTGTATCCAATTTGCCAGCGTAATTGACTTTTAAGCCGATCAGCGCCCGGAGAATATGCTTCCAGAAAAGGAGGCATTAGATTTTTTATTTGCATTCCAAATAGTCTCATTAGGGTGATACTTATCTCTCAGAGTGAGGGCTTGTAACGTGTTAAGCTGTCCATAATTGCCACACAAGGTTAAGAAACATGGCCTTATTTGAGTTCTCAGTCTGATGCATCCCCAGCCCCCCCTAAATCACGAGGTTTAGTAACTATATCTCAGTTTTAAGGCATGCCATTTCTTTTCGTTCTCTGAATGACCCCCAAGGAAGTTCCTACTCAAAGAGTCAATTTTTTCCGCCACTTTTGTTGGAAGAACATAAGCTTGCATGATATAGATAGGGATCGAATTGAGAACCGATTTGAGAAGAGTCGTGCGTCCAGCTAAAGAAAGGGAGTGAGATTTCCAAACAACAAGTTTAGTTTTAGTTTGGTCCAAAATATGGGCAAAACACTCCAATTTAATCCAGGGGCACCTAACTGCTTATCAAACTTATCAGTAATGGGTATCCCGCGGTTGTAATGGCGGATGTCTCTATGGATGTTTTTTGAGAAAAGGATCCGGGACTTTCTAGGATTGATTCTGAGGCTTGCCTAGGTCACTAAACAATTGGAAAGTATTACAGAAATTTTGAAAGTTTTCTTCGATAGCATGACCAAAAAGAAGAATGTCATCTGCGAATAAAAGATGAGAGATCCTGATCCCGATCCTGGACCGGGCCACTTTTTATCAATTTAATCAACTGATCATTTTTCTTTTGAAGGAGGTTTTTCGATAATGCATCAAGACAAAGAATGAACAGATACAGGGACAGAAGATCGCCTTGCCAGAGGCCTCCCTCCATTAGGCTTAAAAAACTCGGCGGGTTTCCCATGCCACTGGGTAGCATAGTGGATCGAGGATATCTGATAGAAATGGATATTTCGATCGCCCGCCGCCAGCTCCTCAATCCCGTCATAAATCTACTTCCTGAATTCAATGCAAGTGGGCAAAACCACTGCAGTAAAGCAGATGATTTGACAGGAAGTCATCATTGGGTGTCCAAATAGTGAAAGCGAAGCTTAGAGCTCAGAGAGACTTTCCCAGAAGCTGCTCCTTTTGATGATAAATTTGATTAATTAAAATTCAAATCGGATTATTTATTAATATTGAATTTGTATTTCACATCATACATATCACATTTATCGGAATTTGATTGCTTAAAGATCTTATTACTTTTTCACACTTTGCACCATCTTATTGATATTGAGTTCGTATTTTACATCATACACAAGCATCTCTTTTTTTTTTTATCGAAATTTGATTATTTGAAGACCTGGTTACTTTTCCACACTTCAAACTACCTTATTGGAATTGAGTTCGTATTTTACATCATACAAAAGCACCTTTTTAGTCGAAAATTGATTACCTAATTACTTTTCCACACTTCAGATTACCTCTACTTCGGTTGGTAGTTTACGTGGTAAAGAGCAAACGGATGCGGAAAGAGCTGTTATTTTGACAGCATGGGGCTGAGAACTATCCCGCTAGGCCGTCCAATTTTCTACCAGCTGAGCCAACGAGCTCAAAACCCGTAGGACGGCAGAGCTGTGTGCAGGCTGGAAATGGCACACTATACCATCTCTTGCCATACTATAGTAGGAAGGCGCATACGAATCTCTGCTTCCTTTAGTTTGATTTATGGATCGACTAGGTCTCAAGTAGTAATATGTAGAGTAAGGCCCTGTTTGACAAAAATTTTTTCCCTCTTTTTTTTTCAGTTTTAAAAACTGAAAAAAAAAGAGCGTTTGGTAACCATTTTTTTTTTCAATTTAAAAAACCAGTTTTTAAACTGCAGAGTAAAAAAAAAACTCCAAAAACTGGTTTTTTTTTTCACTTTTGGTTTTTTTTTTTCGACCACCACCACCACCCTCCCACCGCCGGCAGCCACCTCAGGCGACCACCGCCGGAGACTGCCGGCCGCCGGCAGCCACCTCCGGCCGCCGGCGACCACCGCCGGAGACGGCCGGCAGCCACCTCCGGCCGCCGGCGACCACCGCCGGAGACGGCCGGCAGCCACCTCCGGCCGCCGGCCACCACCGCCGGTGACTGCCGGCAGCCACCTCCAGCCGCCGGCGACCACCGCCGGAGACTGCCGACAGCTACCTCCGGCCGCCGGCCACCACCGCCGGTGACTGCCGGCAGCCACCTCCGGCCGTCGGCCACCACCACCACCACCGTCGACCACCGCTACGCCCCACCACCGCCACCGCAAACCACCAAAAAAAAAAAGTCAAAATAAAAAGGGTTACCAAACACCAAAAAAAAAAACCTCAAAAAAAAAAAGGGTTATCAAACACCCACTTGTTTTTATAAAAAAAAAAATTAAGCTGCTCTTTAAAAAACTGCTCTTTAAAAACTGAAAACCAAAAAAAAAATTTTGTCAAACGAAACCTAAGTTTATACAATCCAGAGTCACTTTAGATGTTGCCAAGCCATAGGGATGCTTTAAAAAGCGAATGCACCAACATCATGCTAGCTCAGCGAAAATCTAGCTCCAACTTTTCTGTACGGACGGCTGTCGTAATAAAGTCCGTTTCACCATAGCTTGATTTGAGATCCATAGAACTGGTGGACGGCAAAAAGGCAGCAATACCTGCCTGTAGTTTCCCTATAATCCTGTTTGTGACGTAATGTTTAAATAGAGCAGGCGGCTTCGCTTTATACCTTTAGTATTTGGGTTAAAATGTGAACCGAAAGAGAATTCACGAGACCAAAATACGAAAAATGAAAGAGAAAAAAATCTATTAGAATGCAATCCGAAACACAGTTCACGAAACCACCACACGACAAGTAAAAAAAATTAGGAATTATTCCGGAGACTACAACTCAAACATGATATAGAGGTATACATGTTAACAGAACACAAAACAAGAAGGAAATGCTCTATACTCGAACTGGAACAATCCGAAGTTGGACCTAGACGTCTACGCCTGCAAATGTGATAACATGGATATTAGAGGAGATGGTGGATAAAAATCCCAGACAACTTTCTTGAGCAAGAGTAGCACATATCACTATTATTTATGCTTCAAGCATGAGCATTACCTTGTTTGCAATGTTGTTTGAGAGCCAGTCAAGTCCCTCGTACAACCCTTCGCCAGAAGTGGCACATGTGCTCTGGATGTACCTGCAATATTAAACACAAAACATGTATGTTGTGAGAGGCCGAATTTTCTGGTATGAGTGAGTGTGAGAGAGAGAGATTTAATCATACCAGTGGCGTTGGCGGAGAGAGTGCAGACCTAGCTTGTCAGTTATCTCGGCAGCATTCATGGCATTGGGAAGATCTTGTTTGTTTGCAAATACTAGTAATACAGCATCTCTCAATTCATCCTGTCAATTGCAATGAAGTTGAATAACCATAAAAGGAATAGGTGGAACCACAGTGAGATGTTCCCCGCTAAATTATGTCTACGACAAGTTCAAAGCCTGTCACAATGTTGTCGTTTTTTACCTCATTCAACATTCTATGCAGTTCATCCCTGGCTTCAACCACACGATCTCGATCATTGCTATCAACCACAAAGATTAGTCCCTGAGTGTTTTGGAAGTAATGTCTCCACAGAGGACGGATCTGGAAGAACCACACTAGAGGTCATCCACCAAATCCACTGAAGTAAAAAAAGCATAAAACTTGCTCAAAGCAGGAAACTTTGAGCTTTACAGGTTTCCTTTTAAGTTGAGAAAATGTAGAAGATACAATATCTTAACTGATAAACATTTACACTAGAATAATGATGTTAACAAAACTTGTACATTTGCACTAGGGCCAGGTTTGTACTCATTTTTTAGAGTGTGGGGCATTATATTCACAGGCCACAGAGAATTTTGGCGCAACCTCCCCTGCAGTGTACCTACCTAACTACAGGAACTGTAGCGAAAATTATTTGGTTATATATTAGCTCATGGTCATGCCAAATGCCTACTGAACAGGCAAAATTATCTCTGTCAGGGTCCAAAACATCAGCAAAGCACATTAGACTCAACATTGAATCCCTCTCGATCAACCATCCATCGCCCTTGCCAAAGGAACCTAAAAATCAACTCAGAACCAGAATCATACCAATCCAGCCTCAGCATCAACCATTGTCTATCTTACCTGATATCAGGAAACAATTCTTCCAAACACACAAAAACAATGGAGCAAATAGGAGTTGCTTAAAAATGAGGGCACCCCACCAAACAAACATAGGAGTTGCTGGAAACAATCCAACAAGGATGCTGCTTTTCTGACATGTTACCAACTACATCTTTTTGTGGTGCCAACAAATCTTCCGTGGGTAACAAAGGAAAAAGATGTTCAGCCATGTAAACAAACAACACAACTTTTCCAAGATGCAATCATGCATCCAAGCTCCACCTACTGTTCTTTACACCTCATGCTTATCGCCAATTAACTAAGGCATCAAACATACAGATATAAGCTTACAACTAGCACCACTCATAGAATCATTTTACTAAAGTAAAGACTTTTCGGTCTATAGTAGTCTCAAATCTTTGTTTAAGTACTGACCGAGTGCAAACCTTCTATATATCTAGTGCATGTGCTTAACGTAAGACCAGACATCAAAGTAAAAATCTGATGCCCAATACCATAACAAAGGTTACGCAGTAAATACTGCAGGGGTAAGATCGAAAGAACACTTACTTTGTCCTGACCACCAACATCCCAGACAGTAAAGCTGATGTTCTTGTATTCCACAGTCTCCACGTTAAATCCTGAGCAAAAATATATCAATTCAAAGTACAAAATGAATACGTATCAAGTTCCCAATACAGAACATGCTTTCGAATTGTCTGAATATGCAAACGACACAACTCTTGGCCCATTGCATGGAAGGTACCATTAAGAAATGAAAAAAACACCAGTTGCCACCCAAGCTGGGACTGGACATTGGAGGTTTTACCGTACAGAAATGAAAGCATATGCCAATTTCATGTAGAAGCACAAGAAATGAAGATAATTCAGATGCTATTTAGAGATAAATTAAATCATAGTGGTAGTAAACTGTTAAATCAAGATAAAGATATAACAGCAAAAAACTTGAAGTGAAAAAATCCAGATTGCTTCAATTTCGTCAAGAATAAATGATATATCACTCTTCAACCCAAAAATTCCATCCCAATGCTTCAAATCTCATCAGAAAGAGCAAGAGATGAATTTGGCTTCACTAGTCTTACCAATGGTAGGAATCGTGGTGACTATCTCTCCCAGCTTGAGCTTGTACAAAATAGTGGTTTTACCGGCCGCATCAAGACCCACCATCAAAATGCGCATCTCTTTCTTGGCAAACAGACGACTGAAGAGCTTCGTGAAAGACAGCCCCATCTTTGTCTCTACTGATCACAACAACACATGTACAGGTCTTAAACCAGGTTAAAGACAACAAATTATATATATCATCCATGAAGAAAGAAGCAACAGATAAAAGAGCTAGTTCTTTGAGCCCCTTGCTTTTGTACAACCCTGTTGCGCTAGACGCAGGGCCCCACATACCCCCCACAAGAAAGGGAAAAATGTACACATAGAGGAAGAGTACGACAGTTAAATCTCTAAAAGCTCCCCAAGTTATGAATGTATATCATGAAAGCATGGTATTTCTAGTGACATATCACAAAGAGGGAGGGAAGGAGAAGAAGGGGGGGTTCATCTTATGAAACCAAGAATAAATGTATGAAGAGATTACTTTACTAGGAAGAACAGAAAGTCTGACAAAGTCCGTGTTCCTAAACAAGAACCATGCACAAGATGACGCCACAGACGATAGTACCTATAAATCCTGAAAGATTCTAATCCAATCACCATCATATAAGTCCAACAAGCATATGATCCCAGTCTTTCTCCAAACCAAAACTCAACTAATTGCTTAAGGCTGATCTAAACCGTGAAAACGAGATCATTTCAACAAAATCATAACTCAGATACTACATGTTACATTCATAACCCAAATGCAATTCACAACGATAAAGCCGGGAAAGAAAGTCATACAACAGATGAATATACAAAATCCTAATAGCCACTTGATCTTATGTATGAATAGATCGAGCATCTAAAACAAAAAGCGAATGCTCGGATAGAAAAAAAAAACAAATTAGACCTATGCCAACCGAACACCTGGTCTAGACGATATGGTATGCATAACCAAAGCTCAGATTAGACAACTAATGAAAAAAAGAGCATAATTTGAGCTTCCTAATGTGTTAAATCTGAATAGATCAACATTCAAAACTAGGGTTATCCAATTGTACTATGTAAACTGCAAAAAAAAAAAACTTACTGAAGAAACTGGAGAGAAAGATCGATCGATGAGAAACAAGAGCTCGTACCTGAGGAAAGAAGGGAAGTCGGGAGATGGGCTGGGCTTCTCTCTCTGCTCGGTCGTCCACCAGCAGCTGCAGTTTCGGGACAGACTCTTTATAAGAGGGATCGAATGATGCGGGTTTTCAGTCGATAAATGTGTAGGCCTCTACTGCATCCGATTTATTTACGGTGTTGGCGTTGCCTCGGTAACGCCGTTAAAAAACACACTTCGCCTGCACCGCGTGGGCATTTTGTTCGCGGCATATTTGGCAACTCTTTCACATGTGCAGTCAATTCATTTGATTTGATATTCGTTGAATCAAACTTTTTCCAAGATGCTTGCGTATATCATGATTTGTTATTAGAAGGATAATTTTTTGTTATGATTTGTCCAGTGAATTCATTTGATTTGACACATAATTTGCCGCTAAAAAGATTAATCTTACGTCGTGATTGTCCTTTCAAGCGATGAATCAAAATGTGGATAAACGTTAAAGAAAATATATACATTACCTAATTTAACAGTCATTTATCTTCCAGGTTTTTTTTTTTGTAACAACTTAAATCTAAGAAATTTCCACAAAAATTGATAACTTTTAAAAAATCTAAGAAGAATAAAAGTTTATATTCTTTTTTTCTTACTATGGGTAAAAACCCTACCAAGATATTGTCATGAGCCCCTCATCTCCAAACCCCGATTGTGGGTGCACTGCATACAGCCTCACGCATCCCAATCGAAGCAATAAACGAGTCAAAAGGCAAAGGATCCTCGGACCAAAAAAAGACAATAGTTGACAATACTTAAGGGGCCGTACGCTTTCAAAATTTTGTATTCATTTTTATAATGATGATAAAAAAAGATGCCTTTTTTCGTACTTTTATCTTTTTTCGTATTGATTTTTAATACTTTTTCGAAACAGTAACGAAAATTGTGAACCTTTTTCGGCTCAATGTCAGAATTTTTTTTTTGTGTCAGATTTTCGCTCCCTCTCTCTCTCTCTCTCTCCCCCCGCACCACCATGGCAGCACCTCAAAAGACCAGTGCCTCCACTGAACCACCATGGCACCACCTTAAAAGTTTTCTGATCCCTCCCTCTCTCTTCTTCGTTATAATCTTTCGATTTTGCTTTGGACTCACCATCTCAGGCAGTCGGGGTTGCCTCGGCGGATCAATTTCCACGGCATCAAAAGTTGATCTTGAAAAGCCAGGTTCGCTTTGCAGTCGGGATGGAAAGCCAGCCACGCGTTAATGGACTCACAATCCACGACAATCTTTAGACTCACCATCTCAGGCGACAGGTTCGCTAGGCAGACTAGCATACGGGTACTCCGGTCAAACACTCAAATCTCATCTTGGGGCGGCGGTAGATGGGGAAGAAGGTCGGGAACGACTCAATCACGGACTCATTGTTCTCCGGTGAAGCTGGGGTCGATCATGTACAGGTACTCCGGTCAAACACTCAAACCTCATCTTGGGACGGCGGTAGATGGGGAAAAAGGTCGCGAATGACTCATCACGAACTCGTCATTCTCCGATAAAGCTGGCGTCGATCCCGTATGGGACTCCGGTCAGACACTCAAACCTTATCTTGGGGCGGCGATAGATGGGGATGATTTCCAGAGAGTGGGGGGGGGGGGGGGGGAAGGGGAGGGTGTGGGGCGGGGTTGGAAAGGGCAGAGAGTGGGGGGGCGGGGGAGGGTGTGGGTAGTGTATATTATTGTTTGTTGTCGCACAGGGTTGTATATTATTGTTTCCTAAGCACCCCAAACTGATGACACAAATGAGAGCCGGACCAAAGCCTCCCCCACAAACTGATGACCCATTTGTTGCATCACCACGTTGCAGTTTTAGCTATATTTTCCTTTTACGGTACCACTAAAGAACATCAGTGGAAGGGAATACAAACAGACCAAGATACAAGAGGAAAATCATAAGAGCAAAGGCACTTCCCACATCCAACCATATTCTCAAATGAAAAAGGTAAACCTCTCCTCAAAATCGACACCATCCACTGGATGCCGATCCTCTTGGATGAAACATACTTTTTTAAGACCTGTAGTTAGTGTGTTCTTGAAACGGGAGTAAACAACATATTCCTAATTTTTCATGATTGACCCGTTGGGCTGGCCATTCTAATCTAGTTGTAACGAAATGGCTCACTTCAGATCTTCCAGAAACAGAAGAAAAACATCTGAAACTTGTTTTTAAGATCTCTAAAATTATTTGCAAACTGCAAGATGAGTCCCACCATTTATTATTCTACATCACTAGACACCACCTGTAATAAGCACAAGTCTACTACTATGCAAGGGACCAAGAGAAGGGCTAATGCTGCTTGATTAAGTAGATGTCGATCTTGCACTGTTCACCTTGCAGATTAAGCAGGTGACACAGAAGAGGACATGTCAGACCTCCCTCCCACCATCCTTTCAGCCTTCTCCGCCCTCTCACCTGAAATTGCAAGGAGTAACCTATGCATTCCTCTGCCATATATATAAAGGAGAGTGAAACAGATCATAACGTAATACTTGTGGGAAGAAAATAACTTACCAGTACGAACTCTGATTACGTCCGATACAGGCACCACTGCACAACAAATGGAAGCCCCGTAAAGAACAATCATTTACAGAGTTCAAGTAGATTAAGTTTTATTCCTTAATAAATAGCTTAGAACGGTATTCTGACTTCTAAAACTAGCCAATCCTGATTAGGAAACAAAAAGAATACGCATCATCCAACCTGCTATTCATAACCTCGAGCAACTAACTTTTATTGGTAGCACAGTCCATCATTTAACTATCATTTCCTTTCCGTATAAGATAGCGTAATTATTCCATCACCTTAGAAGGACCGTTGGCAAAGAGATGACCAGGAGCAATTTATCTTCCTGGTTGATGAGGCGTAGGTTTCACGCCGCAGGGAATCGTAGCATGGTAAAGTTGCACTGGTCATCTTCCATTCTTTGTCCAGCCAAAAATTGTCAGCCCAAAACATAGAACTCAATTAACTGCATCCTTCAGTGCATTAATAGCGCACTACATTGACCATCTTGCTCTATACCTTCTACTCCACGGGGTGGAAGTATAATTCACTAAGTTTGACTTTTAGAGTTGGTTTGACATCAATAAAACCAGAATCTGAAAGGCGATTCTAGGCAAACAAGATAATCATTGACAAGTAACAGAAGTTGCTGACTGTTGCTATCTTTCCCTTCTGGTACAGTTGGAGTAGTGGCATGTCATTGAAAATTGTAAGTTTTCCTGGCGTTCTTTATATGCTTATAGACGTCAGGGCCAGAACTTTCTCCAGACAAAGCATGGATCACCACTAGGGTCCAATGGCAATTCTAAACATATTACACAGGATTCTCTCCCAGTGACTATCCACTGAAATGAGGTTTCAATGAGAACATAAGTTTTGGGAATTGGAGAACACCATGCCAATATTTGGGATGTATTTCGAAATGGTGAAGCATGTGTATAATATGAAAACATTCTTATCCTAAATGTAAACCAGATATCAGATATCAATAGGTACCCGAGGATCGGGGCAAGTCTTTTGACCTCGCTGCCCCCCCCCGCCCCGCCCCTGTCCGCTCCAAAACCCAATTTTGAATACTAAAATAAAAATCTTTAGCATTGAAAAAGATAGCTTGACTTATCTATCTTATATTAAGTTAGCAGGTAGCACCAGTCTGAACAGAGCTTCTCGTGGCATGATTTGCAAAGGCAGCTGTTAATCATAAGTTGCAACCTAGAATTTTAAAGACGGAAATGAAGCCATTCCAAAAAGATAGCTTGTAATAAAATAAAGGCCTACAGACTTACAGAAAATCTTGCCATCACCAATCTCTCCAGTCCTGGCCTCTGCAATTATCTTGTCTACTACTGCTTCAACCTAGCAAGCATAAGGAATTAAATGAGTGATAGTGAGCATAAGGAATTAAATGAGTGAGATACTAGCAGGAGTTGCTTTTCTTAAAGTATCAACTTAGCTCCAATTAACTCATATTTAAGCGAGATAGGGTGCAAAAGAGGCATAAGAAGTTTCATGATATTAGTTTGCAAAACAAGTTACGGAACTTTCCTGGAGCCTTTGTGCTTTTAGTACCTGGTCTTTGCTCACCACAATCTCCATCTTAACTTTGGCCACCAAATTGTCTTCAGAAAATTCAGAGCCTATAAAATGTACATGAAGGCCAGAATTTTGTAGATATTATATAACACAGTAAAGTGAGAACGTATGAGAACGTAGGAGATCCACCATGTCAACATCTACTCCAAGAGTCGTGAAGTTATAATAAACACTCACCAGCCTGCCTTTCAGTCAAACCACCTTGGGCACCAAAGCCTCGAACATCAGATACCGTAACCCCACGTATACCCATTTTCAGGAGGGCCTACATATACGACAAGTTTGAATCAACATATGGGTACCAGGGTGAAAAAAGAATGCATACAGTTTAACCACAATATACCATCTTACCTTCCAGATGAAAGTGGGGGAAAAAAAATAATGACATTGATCTTAGCAATTAGTTGTCAAGTGAAGGTGAAATTATAAATAGAACAAAGTACGGATTGCAAGTTCACGTGACACTGAAAGTTTAGTGAAATTATACGCAACAAAGATATGAGCATGATGAATACGACGGATCTCGCAATTATGAGTTCTCCAATTGGAAAAAGAGAGAAGGAAGCAAACAAACAAACTTTCCACTGTGAGTCAAAGATCATGTTTGTTTCGTCATTTTGCTACGCAAGAGTTTTGTGAGGCCAGATGGTGAGTACAAGCGCCACTATCATGATATTGATCTTTATCATCAATGTTTGTAGCTGGAAGATTTGTGCGCCATTGATGCATGATACAGGCCATGCCTAACTAAATATGATTCTCCAGATGACTTTAGATGAATGGTGCACGTGGTGCTATGCCATATCATGCATGTGAAACATATGAAATTTCTCTGTATCTGTCTGTATACAAATACAACTGCTCAAGTAGGAAGGAGTCATAACAAGTGAGCGTTTGCCAGCATAATGCTCCAAGAAATGTACATGAAGCAGAACCTCATCCAACTTACGAAGAGCAATGGGATAATTATTTATGTATCTGATTCCCACAACACAGTATATATGCTTTGTATTTTGTACCACCGCCTCCTAGCCCATTCTTCACTTATCAATCATGCAACCCTACCATCAAAACACCATTAGGACCACTAGTTACAAACCCTTACATAACTAATGAGCTATGAACAGGCTAATGCAACTGAAATGTTCAATGGCGTTATCGCGACTAAATTACGTGCATGAAGAGGGGAGCTCAGTGGTGGTATAAATAATGATGTTGTCTAAGGAGTTGGCCTGGTCCATTTTAGATGCATAAGAACTTTGCAAAACCTTGGAAAACTAGACGTGGAACATCTTCCAGTTTGGATAATTATGATTGATACAAGGGAGATCATGATCCAAATAGCATCAGAAAGCGCAAACCCCGTAATGGAAAAATGAGGTCGAAATATTTACTATTCTGCGGAGTTAATTAGGTCTGGTCGTCTGTAATATGCAAGGTAGCACTGGCATCTCGAATAATTCTAAAATACTGTTTAGCTAATACAATTCTTAATTTAAAGAACATTTGTTGCTTTTCTGTACTCTCAGGTGTCTACAACAGATAGCCTCTCTTTATCCTCCATTTCTCCCTTCGAAATATAAAAAGAGGCTTCACTGCAATTGCCATTCCATTTGGCACCACAATGCGACGGTTGTCACTGATTCCAGCTTGGCGACCTCTCTCACAAGCACACGTGTAGACAAATGCACAATCATAATTTCCTTCATCTTGGGTCTGTATAATGATGAAGGTCGATGCAGGGATTCGGGGATTCGGTACGGGCTGATTGAACCCTACCTTGCTTCCACTGGAAACCCACTCCATTCTTTGTCCCAAATAGTGTCAACGTTACCATGTGCTACACATAGAAGACTATATAGAACTTTCCTCCCTAAATCCATCTGACCTTTCACCATTTCAAGCATGAAGTAATCGTCATCGTGGAGCGCTCATTCCGCATAACAATTCAAATGATCCTTAACTAGATTCAAGAACCGATCCTGTAAGTATGATACTCCGGATTCAATTTGTTCAAATACTGTTGTACAATGCACTGTAGCTTCTCCTACCACCACCAGTTAAAAAAATTTAACATCGCTTCTCTTAGAGAATTTAGGGACAAAGGGACTAATTTGCTATGGAGAGCTTGTCAAGGAACTAACAACAAGACGCAGATTAATTTACTACACAGAGAGAAGCTAAATTAAGATGATTGAGTGCCCCTTGTCTTCCATGTGAGGCTTCACACATATAGGGACAACAGATTTTATAGTGGATAAGTATACCAGTATGACTTGTTTGAGGTGAGGTTAGGATTTTGTTCTTTAGGGGAAGCAAAACTTCACAAACTAGGAATCCAGGAGCTTGTTAGATAGCAATTAGAACTACTCATGTTTTCCATTACTTGATTCTACGAATTAAGAAAGTGACAAACACCATTGTAACTGCAACTAAGTAAGGAAAAATGGAATATCCAGTAGTGCATGTATACCAATTTAGTAGAAAAATAAAGTCGTTCAACTGATTATTAAACGTGCTAAAACTTGCACCCCATGAGCGAAATAAAGTTTGAACCTAGTTTCCAACACAATTGAGCAGATATAGAATAAGTGTGTACTCTTGCTTAATTGTTGATATATAACGCCACCTAATATATGTTATGAATCTTATCGAGAGTTGTGGTTCATATCTGTGATCGTGTTAAATTCTCGGAGACGCATAGAGAAACAGGCAAAAACTTTCAGTAGTCAGTAACCCATTGGAATATGAGACAGCTAAAAGAAGAGACAGAGGTATTACAGATAAATAAAGGGATTACAGATAATTTGAAACCATTTCACTATTTGACTTTATACAGTTATACTTTTAAGTAAGAGGGGGGCTTAATAGCTTCACTGAAGCAAGCTTCATTTTGTACTAAGTTTAGAGGTCTAACATCTTCCCAACCTCCACCAGAAGACATCCAGATTTTTTACAAATTAAATGGAAGTTCTGAGTCTTAGGTATTACCCCAGGAAACAAGAAAAACTAACTATAGCAACGACGCCCACAAGCATATATATCGTAACATGACCAGATGATTGCTTACCGAGTCTAAGCAATGTATCAGGCAACGTACCGGCAACAGCGGCAATACAACAGAAAATTACCAAGCGCGTAGGGTGGATGAAATTAATTTTGGATTTGTATGGATCATGCATTCTTTGTGTTTGGCAAATGGAGTCTAAAATAACATCAGACCAACAATAAATAAATAATGCTGCATTTGGAAGTTATGTAAAGAACCTCTTTCATAGGGTTTTCTCGAATTAAATTTGGAAAGAAAGCAGAATTAGTAGGCAAGAAGGGCAATTTTGGTTGAATTATCAACGAGAATTCAACAGAGGATACTGTATGGAAGTACAAATTGACCATTAGTTACATAAAACAATTTTGGTTACATATATAAGCATACCAAATTACAAATTAAGCCACGAATCCAACAAGTTGTATATACAAATATTCTCATGATCCGACATTGCTTACCGAAGAAACCTGTGGAATCCGCCATGGTCTATCTTGTTCCGCATTCACCAACCAAAAACAAGAAAACAAAAATGGTCAGAAATGCAATATCCATTGAAATGATTCCGCAGCACTAAGTACTCCTAACCACAAGCTTTTAACAATGCAAGGGAAAAGTTCAAAACCCTATATACCTCAGAATGGCTTCCACTTTGTAAAATTTGGCATCTGGGTTGTAGTCTACAAGCAGACAAGCAGCAACAGCGCATAAATTTGCGATGCCCACGAGATATTTTACTGAGCACGTTGGAATCCATCGATGGGTTTTTGCTAATAGTGAAAAACGTACCAGGAGAGCCGAGAGCGCTGATTTTAGGAACAATAGGTGCATTTTTGGTGCGCTTTAACGTCACACCGAAATGAGAGAAGTGAGGGTCCTTGGACGTGGGGCGAATGGAGCTGGAGCCAATGAAAGGGAATTCTGAGAGACGAGAGTGGAGGGGAGGAAGTGCAGCTGGTTTTGCCAGTGAAGACGCCATGGGTTTCGTTAGAGTCGCGAAGGTTGGTAGAGGGATTTATCAAGTTTGAAGCGGAACCTCGCTGGTAACGCCGTGGGCTTTACGTGTCGCGCTTGGAGGGAGGTGCAGGTGCTCATGCCACACACGGGCTATTCTTCCCTTTTCATTTACCCACGCGATGAACGTATAAAAACAAAGTTGTTAAACTAAAATTATTAGAAAATCAAGTATGATATATAAGTTTATTACAATATAAAAATTAAACATGTATTTAAGGTAATAATTTATTATTCAATATTTGTTAATTGTGACCTATAAACTTTCTTACAGTGTCAAGTGATTCTAGATCGATTGTTATACAACACCAAAAAGAATGTTATATAAAAGAATCGGTTCTCTTTATATATAGTATATACAAATAAATAAAATGTTATGTCATTATTGACACTTTTCTTATTTCCGTTCTACGAAGGTGTGACTATATGTCTATTGTAGGATTTGACGATGAACGTTGCGACATTTTGGCAACAGATAATATGTAGATGGTCAAAAAATTTTAGGTTGAGTGTTAGTTAGTTTATGCCTCAAATCAAGATTTTACGCTCCATATATGTTATATAAAGAATCTTATTGTCTAACGTGTGTTGGCCAAAAAGTCAGCACATTTAAAAGATAACTTGTATTTATCACATTTAAAAATAACCTCTTAGAAGGGAAGACGGAATGCAATCTACGATTTTATGTGGTGAGTGCAATATACGCCTATATTCACACAATTGAAAATCACACTACTCGAAGGAGATATCTCTCACTTTTATGAAGACATTGATGTATTGGTGAAACTACATACAGGTGTTGCAATAGTGTACTTATGCAACACGTTTCTATGAGGTAATAAATAATTTTATTCGTAGTTTTATGTTAAACACCGAGAACTCGTGGGTGAATTAGAGAACAGTTAGGAAGGGGAGGTGTTGATGGAAAACGCCTAAACGTTCCTGATACTTATGTCAACCTGATACCAGAATGCTCCGAGAGAGTGTGTATGTGGAAATGTGAATGTGTACATATAATCCTTTTTGTACCCGGTGTATATAGTCTATTGAGTGGGTTAAGTCGTCTATGATTAGAATAGTTGAATAGACAATTATATTTCCAGCGATCTTTATTATACCTTAGAGAACAAAGTACACCCTAGTAGGCCGTGAAGTCCTCATTTCTACCTGTTGTGAGATAGTGAAGTCCTTATATAGATCGTTGACAGGTAAGGTAAGACGTAAGGTCTAAATACGATCATAGGGTGGTTTGCTAGCCTGGGTTCTAGCTTGGCAAAAAAGTTTATGCCAAGTGACATGAAGTTCTCCTCGTGAAAATGTCTAATTTCTCCTTTGGTGATACATTTTAATTGAATTGTGTCGAGTATGGAGCCGGTATCGCAAGATTCGAGTGCAACAAAAAATGGAGATGAAGTAACCCAAAAAAAAAAAAGTACTACTAATTATTTTGATAAGGTGAGACATTTTTTTTTTATTTATCAAAAACTAAGATCAATCATAAAGACCATAAATATTTTCTCCTTAATCATGAAATCGAGTTAGGGGTTCACAGTAAGTAAAAATTCAATTTACTAACGATGCTTTAGCCTCGAAAGAAATTATTCCGTTTAACTAAAGTGAACTTTAAATTATATTCATCACATCTAATTATAAATATATGAAAGCGGAAGTTAAGAGAAAGTGACCAGGCCATCACCTATGTGGACACTCTTTTAGCTCGTTGCACGAACTTTCTTATTTTGACTTTTTGAAAACATTTTAAATTTATCCACCTTTGTAATAATGATTTGAACAATTTTTTCTCTCTCACTCTCTCTTATTCAATTCGATTTAAATTTCTTTTTGCCATTTAAAATTTACCAAACTAAATAAATTTTAAATTTCCCACTCTTCTATAGTAACAGGTGCCACTTAAAAATGTTATTTATATCTTAAAATTCTATAAATCCCTAAGATTGACAAAAACTAATTCTTTATCAGCTTTTTT
Organism: Escallonia herrerae; assembly: GCA_033070095.1. NCBI lineage: Eukaryota > Viridiplantae > Streptophyta > Magnoliopsida > Escalloniales > Escalloniaceae > Escallonia > Escallonia herrerae. The sequence goes on from JAVXUP010000196.1 coordinate 445,829, forward strand.
TCTCTAACTAACACAATCTTCCTCATTTTATTTCATTACAAGTTTATATATGAAGTTTATTTACTAATTTTATTTTCAATTATTTGTTGTATAACCTTAATATATTTTGGTGGTCTTGAATAATACAAACATCAATGCACGAGTTATTATTATTAGTATAATCGGTATCATTCTTTTTAGTTGGGACATACTATTTTAATCATTTCATATACTATTTTTTTATCTTTATTTGTTGCTAAAAGCTAACAAATATTACTTAAGTTAATTTTGAACGACAAAAATTAGTAAGAAAACTCATATAAAAAGGTAAAAAAAAATTTTTTAATTTTTTTGTCACTATCAATTTTGCTATTGTTATTAGACATACAAGTACGAGATATTGGAATCAGTACTTTGACAGTTGTTGCTTCCGTATATAACGCACGAAATCAAAATTAGTTATATATATAAAGATAATGCCTTATATGGCTTTGTTTGCAAAACGATACCTTTGAATTTAATGCTTAATAATTAAGTTAAACTAAACATATCCAAAAAAAACTCTGTCCGAATTAAAAAAAGTCAAAAAGGGAAAATTGGTAGCCGGTGCAAGAGTAGATAACTAACAGCACGAAACAAAGGCCCCTAGTGACCGGTACTGGGCAAAACTAGAATGGCGGCAGTGAATGGAAGCGACGAAGAATACGTGTACAGGATCAGCACGGCCGAAGAGTGGGAGGCACTCCAGATGAATGGAACCACTCACGGCGGAGAAATCGACAAGACTTCTGGTTTTATCCATCTCAGCAAGCTCCATCAGGTCACCTTATCGTTCCAATCTCATCTAATCCGATCTTTTCAGTGTTAGTGAAAGACAATGTTTTGAGTCAGAAGATCTTCACTCATCTTTCTAACCCGAGTTTTGGGGTGAAAGGGCTGCTTTGCATTTGCAATATTCCTAACATTTCAGGAGCATTCAGTTAATTGGGTGCCCAGGCAAGTAGATATATAGTGAAGGGTATCAGGAAACTCACAATTGACCAACGATAACACAGATTTCTGCTAATATGATGGTTGGATTTATATTGAGCTTTTAATTCCCTGCATAACGTGGGATGAGTGCCCGGTTGAGATTGTAATCTGTCTTGATGCCCAGAATTTGGGGTTTTACTTGTTGGCTTTAAGAATTTGTGGGTTTCTATACAAATATTGCACGTTGTTCAGGCTTTGAAGCTATAATTCAGAACCTTACTGATGCAGGTGCAGTCCACATTGCGGAACTTTTTCTTGAACACCAACAAGGATCTCTACCTGGTTCAAATTGACACTAAGAAGGTTATTGCATACCCTCTTAATAGTCTGAGTATAAACAATACTTCTGCCTTCTCCCCCCACCCCTCTCACTCCCTTACAGATGCTGACATTATTGAAATGGGAGAGGCTATTTTCCTCCCCATAAATGCTGTTTTACCCCTCGTCTCTCGCTTAGAGGTTAACAATTCTCAATAGAATGAGTTCTTTAAAGCATATGCTAGGTGAAATTAGCATCGCCTTCATGAAAATTTACCCTGACATCAGTTTTTTTGGTAACTGAATGCAGCTCGGGGATGGGTTGGTATATGAAGTCGTGGATGCTTCCAATGTCTTTCCTCATTTCTATGGTCCTTCACGGAGTTTTAGTCCTCTGTCGTTAGATGCAGTTACGAAAGCAGAGAGGCTCATTCAATCAGGCGACCAGTTCTTATGTAGTTTGCTCAAGTAGATTGTGTCAGTCGAGATGATCTTGCAGCTCTTAAATACTGTGATCCTTATATTTCTTGGTCGTTATGTTCTTGTATTGCAACACCTAGCTGTTCAATCTCTCTGGCAACTTAGCCTTGTTATTCAGTACTAATGCCACTCGAGCCTTTTCAATTGTCAGTTGTTGATCTTTCATTCGTTTGAACAAGCCGAACGGTTTGCACATGGCTGTAGTCAAATACGGGACAAATTTTGTCTCCGTAGCATTTTGATGGTCTCTTTTGCGTCTGGAGATGAGTTAGATCACTGTAACATAATTAGCAACTAAAATCGATCGCTACTCCATACAACTTACCGGTTCAAGTATCCAAGTGTAGCTCCCAGAGTCACAATTCAACATGGAACAGGCCTATGGTTTGGAGGAGCTAATCCCGACCAGTTTGTCCGCATTAATAAAACTGCGAGAAGATTAGCGGGCGGAAGTTGAATGTAATGGCTCAGTAACTTATGCATTAGTTTCAAAGAACAAGTCTGTTTGGGCCGGTATGAATCAAAAAATGTACAAATTAAAAAGGTAGAAATACGGTAATTTTAGTGGTGGTTCAAGAAATAAAATAAAAAAAGCAAGCAATGAACATCAAGCGGGGATAGCTCAGTTGGGAGAGCGTCAGACTGAAGATCTGAAGGTCGCGTGTTCGATCCACGCTCACCGCATTTTTGTTCCATCTCTATAACCTTGATCGTTTTGGGACCAAAAAGATGTTTTAGCGTCTGTTTGACAGAATTTTTTTTTTTTGGTTTTCAGTTTTTAAAGAATTGCTTAATTTTTTTTTTTACAAAAACAAGTAAGTGTTTGATAACTCTTTTTTTTAGTTTATTTTTTGGGTATTTGGTAACCCTTTTTATTTTGACTTTTTTTTTTGTGGTGGTTTGCGGTGGTGGGGCATAGCGGTGGTCGACGGTGGTCGCCGGCAGGCAGCCGTCAGTTGTCGCGGTAGTCACCGACAGGCAGCCGACAGTTGTCACGTATACGTGTTTATTGTCATATTCAATAAGATTAATCTAAAATAACAGAGAAATAAGTTAGCTACACGTGTCAAAAAATAATAAAATATTATTATCGTATCAAACTTGGCCTTAAAATTTTTAATTATATTTTCTGATGAATTTTAACTTGAAAAAAATTAAACATATTTTTGTAGGTGGTTACTAACCAATTAAGATTTTTATTTTGGGTCTTTTTTTTTAAAAAAAATCTGGAATGCCACTTATCATCATCGTAACTTAATAGTTATGTAACACTAAAAATATGTTATATCAAATCAAGTTTGGCTTAATAAGTAGTATAGATAAAAACTAAATGCAACTCAAAAAAATAATTCTGGTTATTGATTTTGCTAGCTTTTTAACATATTTCAAACCATAAGAAACTGCTTCGGCTCAATGACGACTACCATGCCACATGTGCTTGACAGTGAAAAATTTACCTAATCATAGGTTAAGAAAAAGATGGGAAATTAGTACTATTAAAATCCAAAAATTACGGTTTAGTGCTAGATCTTCCACATTGAAGTAGCTGAAAATAATCAAAAGGCCGCCCACCTTAGGAGTTTAAAACTCAAGATACAACCGTATTCATGTCAATGTTCAACCTTCGGTGACTTCAATACTTTAATAGTGAAGTACATGGAAAATTTTCAGATCCACACTCCATCACAATATTTTGATGCTAGAAGTACTGATGCCAACAAGAATGCACTTCTAAATTTTGGTTAAAAGAGAAATTCCGTGAATTTAATTCCACCCTATTTGAAAAAAAAGAAAATTCGCCCACCTTAATAAAAATTACTGACCTTGGGCTTGGGCTTGGACATATCCACTGGGCTAGTGGGGTAAAGAAGAATTGATGGATGCTCCAGCTAGGCCCACATATTCCTTGTCCTACACTTGGATGGACTTCGATCTCAACCGACTCCGTTGCTATTCCAAAGCCTAATTGGCGCTGTTTTCTGTCTTACTGCCTATATAAACACGATCGATCTCCAAGAAACCATTGTAGGCGTTGAAGTTTATTTTGCTGTTGTCTGTTGATGAGAAAGATTCGACAATTCTCCTTGTCATCAATCCGTTAACATCACGAAACGATGCACCGGGAGCCTCAAGGGCGCCGTTCAATGGAAACCAACACGAACGATAATCAGGCCGGGAACCATGAACGTCGCCCGATCAACAGCGACAGTATAATTAAAGAGAAGGCTGTAGCAGTTACTTTCCACGAAATTGAGTTCGGAAAAGGGTTATCGGGCGCGCTCAAGTTGCTGCAAGAGAGAGGGTCGCTGGCAAGCGAAGGCGACGAATGCAGCGAAGGATCAACAGTAATCGCCGCTAAAAAGCTTAAAGAAGTACGCATAGAGCGGAGAGATGAATTTGGCAGGGTCATGACACCAAAGGAAGCGTTTAAGGACTTCTGTCACAAGTTTCACGGCAAGGGTCCCGGTAAAAAGAAGCAAGAAAAGCGCCGTAGGGTTTTTGAGCGAGAACAGCTGTCCAAACGGCATCACTTTACTAATGCGACGTCCCAGACTGTGGAAAGGATGAAGGAAGCTCAGGCTCGTTTGAAGACACCCTATCTTTTTTATTCAAAAGGTTATAATTGAACCCTAGTCATCCACTTTTTTATTTCATTGAAATTTCGGTTCTGGATAATGTTTACGCCGCAAGGATATTGAATTCTGAGATAACGTTTTGGGAGTAAGGATATTGAATCTTGAATGCTGATTGTGTATGGTTTGGTCTCAGAAAATTGCATATCTCAGTTTTTTTTTTTGTTGTTTGAATTTGTTGTGTAGCCTTTTAATTTGGTTGCAGACGAGAACTTAAGGTCTTTTTTGTTTAAATTCGTTATCTAGCCCTTTAATTTGGTTGCAGACGAGGACTTCAAGACTGCATTTTCTGTATAAGCAAATCTGCTGCGTGGCTGGTAATTGAGTTCAGTTTGTTTTTCTTTTTTAGTTCTCATGTACATTATCGTTAGTAGTGCTGAAGTCCCGTATCGACAATATATGGGGCTGGGGTTTGACTCTTATGTTTGCAAGGCATCCCCATCCCTTGAGCATGGTTTTGGTTTGTATACATAGTGATGTCAGTCAGTAATTACATGAGGTGAAGAGGGGTTGCTCGCAGACTCGGGGCATGTCTTGTACACAGAAGACAGTATACCTGAAAAATTTCTTGTCTCTCCTTGTGACTTTAACATGATTCACGACTACTGCATATGATGTTCGCTTCCAGGTTTCAGCTTACTCAAGACTCTCTGTACTATTTGTGACTACTGAATATGCTTTGTGAAAGGACCTGCAGACCTCCATTTTTCTTCTCTCTATATCTAAATGTCCCCCGGTGAATTGCCCATGTTTTTCCTAGCGTCATCAGCTAATTTGGCACAAGGCGAGGGAAGCGCCATCTCTGACGTGCGGTATAATTCCGAGTAAGGACTGTTAGATGAACTATCTTTAGTAATACCACGACTTGCACTGCAAGCGCCTTCCCCTGTTTCCCTTCTCCTAGCCATCAGAGTTTGCTCTATTCTTTAGCATCTTTACAGAGCACGTTATACAGGCAAATCATTTATTGACTTCCATGTAGAAGCTTGTGACACCTTCAAGAATAAGCACTTTTGGAGAGTTATTTGAGCACTTGAAGAGTAACCTTATTATTATTTTTTTCCAATCTACTTTCGATGTCAAAGGTTACTTGAATATCGAGAAGAAGTAGAATAGTAGCTCTGCTGAACAAGTAGTTTGGGGCAGACGGAGTATTGCCGTCACCCCACCCCACGCAACACACATTTAGTAGTAAATTTCTAAGAGAGACGGAAAAGGAAACACAAGATCAATGATCTAGAGCTAATGCATGTATGTTTTTCGAGAGTGATGAGTTTAGTTTGCTCTGTAACCGTGTTTCTTATTTTTCATTGTCAGGAGATTTGGACCCAACTTTGTGAGATTATTGGTTAAATTTCTCAGGCATCTCGGAGTTGGGTGAAAAAATATGTTCGAGCCATGTTGAATTGGGCTGATGCTTGGACATGTTTCATCTTTCAGCATAGAACAAATTGAAGGTGTATTTTAGTTGTAGATGAATTATTATTGTTCCCCACACTTTGCCTTTCATACCAACCAGTGGGGTTTGTCTAGGCGTTTCAATATGTTTTCACTTTTCTTCTGGAGAGTAAATGCTTGATTTGATTGCCTTAACTACTTGCTCTGTATGAGCAATGCTAGATCGTGATTCCTCTTTCCTGGTATATTCATTCAATTACATCGCATATTTACTTTAACGGGAAGGGGATTCTATAATTGGGGATTGACGTGAATGATATATCCTCTTAATTACAGTTGATTAGGCACCTATATTACAGCAGATCACATGCCATGTTTCTCGTGATTGGTATTGGGTTATATGGAAAGAAATACATTTCTCCCTTATATAAATGTAAGGCAAGTGCCTTCTTCCATCAATTGAGTCTTTGTGTTGTTAACCAATTTGTGTGTCCGATGAAGTGGCTAGGATGTTTAGTACAGCCTCAAAGATTTGTTCGGAGTCAAATGCGATGTTAAAGTCGGTCTGATACATGTCATGACTACTATCTTCGTGAAAGAAATTTGCTTCTTCTACTGCACATACATTGGTTATTGGCAATTCAAGTGCAAGATAACACAGAATAATCATGCGCATTGAGAAGAAATGCGGTTCTCTTGTTCCTTCCCTCATACTTGTTGTAATCCTTTCCCTCTCTATCCACCTTTTGTTTATTTTGAATGTAACAAACATCCTGTCACTCTTTATTTGGATGATCCCATCGCCAATCCGCACGGGTGGTCCTACTGCCGGTATTGGCTTTAACTCCAGGTCTCCAGAACGGCGACCCTTCTTCCATCAACCAGTGGACCAACTATCTGATGTACGGTCAGTGCCGGTCTTTGGTTACTGATTTATTTTCTTATGAGTTCAGCAAATAGCTCTGTTACCTTCACCTTGCATGATTCTACATGTTTTTGGTTCCTTGTTCAAGTTGCTTATCATTTCGGGTAGAGGCTTCCAAACAGCTAGCAAAGAAAATTGTTTGCTGCATATTATCGAGAAATAGTTTCAGATGAATGTCATCTTTACACTGTCTTCCTAAGTTTTGATAGTGGCATGAAGAAGATAGTTATTTGGGGGGGGGGGGGGGGGTGTTGGACGAACACTTTAATCGAGGGCAATGCTGCTCATGATATGAATTATAAGGCTTTCCCGCGTTGGTAGTTTTTTTTTATATATATAAAAATACCCCCTTCGTTCTGAATTTTTTTTTTCGTTCTTAAATTTAACTGTGCCTCTGTAAAAATATTTTCCCTCCTCCTCCTGAAGGCAACAGAAAAAAGAACAAAATTAGTATTAAACTTGCGCCCGTTACGAGGAAAATTTTGTTTGGTGTTAAACTTTGTTAAACCTGGCTATGCAAGCATCGTAATTACTAGGAAAAGTGATGCGCCTGAGTAGCTAGATGCTAGCTGAAAATTTTTAAGTTCCTTCATCTTCCTTAATCAATTCATAAGACAATATGTAATGATTTGCACAATTTACTCATTACAATGACTTATAAAATTGTAGATTAGTTGATTTTCCGTTTATTATTATTCTTGATTGCCTGCTAGACTGTGTAACAGTTTGTGACACTCGAAAGAAGTTGTTTTTCATTTTTTGACGCATATTACCAAGATCGAAATATAAGGAACTGTGTGACCTGCTCGCTTTACATGTAATCAATGTCTTTTACATTGAAGTGCCACCAGTTACCAATATGCAATCCTACTGCACACATAATGAGTGAGAGAAAGTTGGCGTTTATATATGACGTTTATATATGTTGTACCTCTTTCTTTTTTCATTCCTGCTTTTGTTCATTTTCAACTTTGACAGGAATCCCGTCATTTTTAATTTTGGCGACTCCATATCTGACACTGGTGGTAGCACTGCTGGATTTGGATTAATGTATGGGTTTCCAGAGGGGCGTATCTTCTTCCATGAATCCACAGGCCGCTTATGTGATGGACGATTACTGATTGATTTCCTTTGTGAGTTAATCAAACAATGACTGCTGTCTTCTCCTTTCATTTTGCTTAGGCATGGGGTTCCAGTAGTTGCACTTTAGGTGTTCAAGGATCAAGAGAACCTCGCACAACAGCAAAGGATATTTAACAACTCGTGGAAGTATGTTAGTCTACTTAATGATTTACTTGATGAAAATTGGCCACATAATTCCCGTATAGAAGTTATCAAAACTTTCTAAGGCATATCCACTCTTTAACTGAAGACCATTTTGATGTATCAAGAAAGTTAGTAGACATGATGGTTGTCATCTGTTTTTACATTTTCTATTGGGAGGGATTGTTTCTTAACATCTAGTGTCTCTAAGAGTTATAACTTTACTCTTGAGGCACCTTCGCGATTAATCGGGTGCAGAAATGTGGATTAAAACTTTATGGCCTTCAAAGATGGTAGAACAAATGGTAAATAAGAGATGGGGTTTTCCCTATCGGGCTAGCCCCTCATGAGAAGAATGTGCTTGAGAATCTTTCAAGATGATTTCCTAGACATAATTAATGCCAAGGATTGGATTCTCCCCATCAGATTTAAAATGTGGGTTCAAGTTTTCTGTTCCTCAAACTTGAACCCACATTTTAAATCTGATGGATCCGTTGAGATAGAGATGAGAGTCCATGAGAAATTTTGATGCTTTCATTAAATTGACAAAGTGGAGGGGTTAGACTTAGTTCAGAAAATCTTTAGGTGAGTGCAATTTCATCGTATGTCAATCGAAAAAGGGAAGTGGATAAGCCACTTAGGACAACTGAATTGTCCTTCAGTTGATGCCGCAATTAATCCAGGGCTAGCACAAGATTATCAGGGTAGAAAATGTGAAAGTGGACTTTCATTAGATTTGATTCGTTGTACTTCTGATATTGTGGTTAAATATTGGCATCTGCACCAGGCGAAAGTCTGAATACGAGTTATCTAACTCCTTATCTGGAGTCTTTGGCGCCTAATTTCACGAATGGAGCTAACTTTGCCGTAAGTGCTTCATCCCTTCTCCCTCGAACTGCTGGATTTAGCTTGCATAGTCAACTTCGTCAGTTCCATCGCTTCCAAATCCGTTCCAAAAAGCTGGTAGCAAAAGGTATCATGTTCATCAACAGCTTAACTAGTCAATACATGAACATTCATTGTTATACACTTGAAAAAACCTTCAGGTGTCAAAAATTTGGTTCGGGAAAAAGATTTCAAGAAGGCGCTTTACATCATTGACATTGGAATGAACGATCTTTGTGCTGCTTTTCATCACCTTTCACTTGGACATGTCACATATGGATATGTTATGAATGATAAATTCCCTGCTTTAATCTCTGAAATCAAAGTTGCTATCTTGGTGAGTATTCCTTTCACAGTACGCTATTTAGGGGAATGTTACTATTCTTATGCTTCGTATTCCATTTCGCACGTGCTTTTGTTAGCTTTATTCTATTACCAAAGAAATTTGTTTTCTATCTTTTCTCATTTCACATGTGCAGAATATATTCCAACATGGTGGAAAGAATTTTTGGGTATACAATTCTGGGCCATTGGGTTGTTTGCCTCAAGAACTTGCCGCCAGCAAAAAGGGCAGTGAGTTTGATCAGTATGGTTGCTTAGTCCGCTTTAATCAATTCATTAAAGCATATAATGATAAACTAAGTGCTCTGTGTGAAGAACTGAGATCTGAAATGAAGTCAGTCACTATTGTCTATGTCGATGTGTACACCGCCAAGTACGAGCTCTTTGCCAATTTTACTAGATATGGTGAGTTCTATGATTTACCAGTTCACCATGACACCGCTAAATCAAAGCAGCGCAATGGTTTGTTCTCCATAACGATCAATGAACTGGTTGACAGGCTTTGAGAATCCTTTCATGGCATGCTGTGGCTATGGCGGACCACCATACAACTATGATCGTACAGTTAAGTGTGGGCAAAGTGGCTATAAAGTGTGCGAGGATGGGTCCAAATACATCAGCTGGGATGGAGCTCACTTCACTGAAGCTGCCAATGCAATTGTTGCTGCCAAAATTCTCACCACGAAGTACTCTACACCTCAAGTGAGGTTTGATTTCTTTTTAGATACCTAGCTTATATGCAACTTGTATGCTCAAGCCCGGTCTACACCTTCCATATCATCGCTGCCATTTTTTCTCGAGGGCTTTTAGGTGACATTAAGTTTCTGAGGTCAGAAGGAAGACGAACAAAATGGATAAATTCCTTCATATAGAGCAAAAGATTATTCGGGAAATTGTGAAAGATAATACCACATTCGATCAAGAATCCCAAGCATTTGGGGTACACGTTACTTCACTCAATAACGTGGGAAAACGTGATTTGGCCTCAGTACCTAAAGCTGAACTGATGATTCTTACCTTCAGTGTCAGGGATGAGATGAATGGCAGAAAATCTTTTGCCGCTAAAACTGGCTTATAATGAAATTTATTTTTCTGCTTTGATATAAATACAAACTTTTTCGCTCCATTTCCTCTCACGTGTGTAGTGATAATTTGGAATGGCTTGTAACAAGTTGCATGAGTGAGTGCGATTGTTAATTTGGAATGGCTTGTAACAAGTTGCATCGTTGCGCTTTTGTTAAGGCAGTTCCATCGCCATTAGCCCTTTGCGTACAAGCGTTGGAGGGCAGTAAATGGTACTCCTATAACCAAGACGTGCAATCTTCAATAAGCATGGACTATCACGTGCAATTCGCATACAGAGGCACTGGTCAGTAGCAGGCACATAGCTGTAATTCAAAACCATAAAGATATATGTTTAAAGGAAGGCAAAGCTGTTTTTGCAGAGTCGTGAGTTTAATTACACAGGGGACAGACCGGTGTAAATGGGTTTGCCAGGTCACAGCTGCTCATATACTTTCAGAATAATGTAAATAAAATCGTCTCCCGGAGTATTTAGGGGATAGAAAAATTATAAAAGCAAATTCTTAGTACTACAAGCAAAATATTATACGCTGAAGTGAGTGTGTGCCAAAGCGGAATATTATTTTTGTGCTTTGATATGCCAAAGTGAGTGCGGTGAATTCCAAAAACATGTTTGCAAGAAACTCTATGCCAAAGTGAGTGCAGTGAATTCCAAGAACATGTTTGCAAGAAACTCGTTAAGAATTCTAATCCACCGAGAGACTAAATTAAACAGCGCACTCCACTAGTGAAGTTGTGTAAGAATGGTTATCACATGATACTATTTCCCGTTATTGAATTCTCCAACTAACGGCTCTCGTTACAAGTCTCCGAGCAATGCCTTGGTCTACATAGTATCTTCATCGCAGAAAGATTGATATTGAAGAGCATGTTACCGGAGGCCTTCATAGTTTTATGCAAACAAGAGAGTTTTGTGAGCAACTTCTTTACTAGTTATTACAATTGGATCCATCCCCATCTGATCGAATAGAACAATTCTCGGTAACAACGAAGGTCTACTTCCTCAAAGAGTGGCCAAAGGCACGTGGAGTCGATTTCTTAATCGAAACAAGCAAGTTGGCTTTGATAACGTATGTATACTACAACAAGAAGTCAACTTGCTATTACCATATTCTGTAGATCGGATGACAGGAAAGTGAATCAGCACTCTTTGCAGCAAAGGTGTTGCAGGGGCAGAGAGAGCGAGAGATGGGGACTGAAACTTCATTGCAAGTATTGCTGATTCGAGTATGCGTATGGGTATGGGCTCTATATGGTGTCTTTAGTGTATCGGAATGTAGCGAGATGAGACCACTTCTCATCAACTTCGGCGATTCCAACTCGGACACCGGAGGATTGCTGGCTGGCACTGGGCTTCCAATTGGCCTTCCCCATGGCATTACATTCTTCCGCAGAGGTACAGGCCGGTTCGGTGATGGACGGCTTGTCATCGATTTCCTCTGTGAGTGCATCACTCGGTTCTAGAGCTCCTTCCTTTTTTTTTTTTCTTCTAAATATCTAAATGGAGGGGTGAGCACATCATTCGGAGGTCAATTTACAAAAACGCTTGAAAAGTCTAGCACAATGGGTGTATACTTATTGAACTGTGCGTCATAGTGTCCATACTTTATTGGTGCCGCTTTGAGTGGGTACAAGGAGATCACACAATTGTAAACTTCTTAAGTACTTCAACTGCATGTTAATTAGTGTTGTGACTTTTTTAGCCATTGTATTTAACATTTCAAGATTGTTGCATTGTTGACGTTACATTGTCGTTGTTGTTGTTGTTGGCATGAGAAATCAACCAACAACGCTATAGCAAAAATGACTATAGACTTTTTTTGAGTAAAAATTACTATGAATGTGATGGCACGCCGAACACACATGTGCAATTAGAAAGTATTTATAAATAAGGTCTTAAGATCATCTCCAATAGAGAGCGAATAAAAGAGAGTATAGTAACCTCCTTTTTCAGTGAGAGATAATATTGAGTACGTGTACAAGGAGTATCCAATTAGATAAGGGTCTCAGATTTTTGAGATTACACTCTTGAGCATTTTTTTGTACTTGTCTTGATATTTTCATAGTATGACGAAGTTTGCACCCCCCGTGGAGGTAGACACGTTAAATCTTGTAGTCATATATTTTTACACTTATCCTTTTATGTTTTACTTTTTGTGATAGGTTTTTTTTTTTTAATTACAGACCAATATTTTCGCTGTATTCACGTAAGCGAAACTAGCAGTTAGGTACAACTTGCTGATATTTGTGCATAACCTGTCTAAGCAGGTGAACGCCTGAACTTGCGTTATTTGAGCCCATACCTGGACTCAATGGATCCCAATTTCACAAGCGGAGCAAACTTTGCAGTTGGTGGGGCAACGACTCTGCCACAGTTCGTCCCCTTTGCACTAGATGTTCAGATTCGTCAGTTCATCCGCTTCAGAAACCGTTCGCTAGAGCTCCTATCACTGGGTAAGTGAAGTTTTTATAACCATAATATCTGTATAACTCGTCCAAGTTGTCATCCATAACTAATTAACTGTAAGTCGGACAATATGTGAATAATTACAATCACTCAACTACTACATAAGAGTTTTTCAAACAGGTGAAACAAATTTCATCGCTGAAGATGGATTCACCAGTGCACTATACACGATCGACATTGGACAAAACGATCTCTTAGTCGCCTTGTATGCATCCAATCTTACATATGCACCAGTCGCCGCGAAAATTCCATCTTTTCTTGCAGAGATTCGATTAGCAATTCAAGTGAGTTTTATGTCTTCTGTTTTGGACATGCTGTGCTGAGATTTACTTAAATATGCTTAAGCTTCCTATAACCTTGCATTCATGGGAGTACGCCAAACTGCTTTACTTTGCAAATCTGAAACTACTTCTCGTAACGATCTCAATGGTGACTATCTTTCCTTCTTTTTTTTGGTAGAATATATATCAGTATGGTGGCAGAAAATTTTGGATACATAACACTGGACCGCTGGGTTGTGCTGCTAAAGAACTTGCACTCCATGCCCATAATGAGAGTGACCTTGATCGAATTGGATGCCTTCGTGTCCATAACAATGTGGCAAAAGCTTTTAACAAAGGTTTAGGCACAATTTGCAAAGAGATGAGATCATTGTTCAAGGATGCAACAATAGTCTATGTGGATATATACTCTATCAAGTACAATCTCTTTGCCAAGCCCAAAAAATATGGTAAGAAGATCAAGGTTTCAGAATGTTAGTAAGATCTGCCAAATGGGAAAGAATTCAGTCATGCTTATTCCTTACTCGATCGCTACTCATATGTAGGTTTTGAGGTACCATTCATGGCTTGCTGCGGGTATGGCGGACCTCCAAATAACTATAACGTAAAAGCGACGTGTGGGCAGCCTGGTTACAGCATCTGCAACAATGTATCTAGCGCCATAGTTTGGGATGGAGTTCACTACACGGAAGCTGCAAATCGGGTCGTAGCTGAGAGGGTCTTTTCTGGGCGGTATTCAGCTCCAAGAGTAAAGTTCGACCATTTTTGGCAAACTTGAGTTCCAAATAAACCATCACATGAGACACGTATCAAATCTAAGGGCCTGGCTCGTAAACTACATTACCTTTTGCGCATCTTACGACGAACCGAGAGCAAGCATGTGTGGCGTAACATGACGGTCGGGGCGAGCATTTCTAGTTCGCAGCCACATTTTCAACTGGTGAGGTGACTCATCCTTCTATGTATTGCATTCCCTTCTCGCTCAGATCGGCTTCCGCCCCCGGCTTATTTAGCCCATTCTCAATTGCATTACCCCTTCTCTCTGTACCTTCCCAATGCCATTTTTCGCTTGCTTTTTCTTTTTCTTGTATGGTGCCGCAAGTACTTTTGTGAGACACCAACTAGATGCACGCACTATCTTGTGTCGGAAAAATTGTCAATCAGCGTGGAACTATCTCTTTTCCTTTAATCAACTCTTTCCTCTTCTCTGCCCACCGTTTATTTCCCTCAAAGTTATGGACTAAGAGACAGACTTTATAACAAAAACTAATTCTTTTGATTGCATGATGGACCGACACCGCCCCCCAAACACACACACACAAGAAGACACAGAGTTGCTCTACCAATACATATAGCACTTTGTGCTTTACAACACACTGTATTTTTAAAATTTCATTAAAGACCTTTCCTTTTCATTTTTTTTCATATTTCCTTCGTCTCTTTGGGCCTCTTGTTTTCTTTCTTCACGATCACCATTAGCATCGCATGTGTTAAGGAACATTGATTTGCTTCAGTCACCAAACTAGTCGTAAGTTACCGATCGGCCATTTAAGAAAATCAACCAATCAAAGAAGACCCGGCCGGACAAGAAAAAATGTGGACTTCCGTTTCATCACAATTGATACTGGCGAGAAGGATTTCGAGTGGGTAAATGTAGAGGTGTCAAATGGGCCGGGCTTGGGCCGGCCCGGCCCAAGCCCATCGGGCCTCGAGCAAAACGGGCCGGGCCCGGGCCAAGGGGACTGCCAATCGGGCCGGGCCGGGCCTGGCTCTGGGGATATCTGGGCCCGGTCCAAGCCCAGGCCCTAGGCCCAACATTTAGGGCCGGGCTTGGGCCAGGCCCGGGCCTATTTTTTTAAAATTTTTTTTTGGGCATTTTCTTGTTATTCAATATTTAGTGGCTACTTTCAAAAGAGCCAGCGAATTAAATCGCAAACTTCATATGTTAAGTATGATATCCACACACAAATACACACAGATACCGGGAGAGAGACAGAGAGAAATGGACCTCAGGGGCACCAACTTCATGAACCCTAATGGCCTTGACCATTTTTGTTGCTGTTGATACAGAGAGTGCTCTCACTAATGACTTGGTATTACAGTAGTTGTTGCAGCAAACTTGTTGAAAAAGGGGTGATTTTTTGTGATGAAGGCCAGTCACAAATGGGTTCAAGAGCAAAGTGTGGAAGTGATGAAGAAGTCTCAATCTTGACCCACCCACAAGTCAAGTTAGCTTAATCCCCATGTTGCGATTAGAAATGGTCAAACGCGTCACTTTATTTCTTTACCTCTTTTTTTTTCATTTTTTATTCGTACACGGGCTTGTCGTTGGAAGAAGAAAAGAAAAAACAGTTCTCTGGCCACTTTGACCCGGGCCAGAACTGGGCCAAACCCGGGCCAAGCCCGGGCTTTTTTCGGGCCGTTATCGGGCCGGGCCAAGCCCGGGCTTTTTCGGGCCGGGCCGGGCCCGGGCTTTTTTCAGAAAAATCCAGGCCTGGCCCAGGCCCTGGCCCTAAGCCCAAAATGGCCGGGCCAGCACTGTTCATGTATGGGCCGGGCCAAGCCCGGGCCAAAAAGGGGCCGGGCCGGGCTGGGCTGGGCCGCGGGCCGCCCGGCCCATTTGACAACTCTAGGTAAATGATGATTCTGAACATGATACGATAGCAATCATTATATTTCTAATTCGTGGGTTTATCATGGAACTTGGGCTTATGCATCGTTAGATAAAACGCGCGCGAGGGGTATTGTGTTTGGCTCTGCAAGTGAAGGTCAGTGGCGAGTTGGGTGGAGGTGCAACTGGCCATGGGGAAGGTAATTTAGAGAGAGAAGAAGACGGATTAGAGAGCAAAATGGTTTGTGGAAAACGATGGTTTACAGAGAGAGATGGTTTGAGGAAGAACACGGGTTTCTTTCAGTTAATGCGGCCATGGTGACGAAGTCCTACGGACATTTGTGTTTATATAAAAAGAAAGATGTCTGTTTGCTGATTGAGGGGGAAGGAGCGAAAGGTGATGGTGGACAAGAAGAAGAAGAAGAAGAAGAAGAGAAGTGAAAGAACGAGAGAAACCTGATGCAGTAGATCGATGGTAGGGGAAGAAAGAAAAGAAAAGGTAGAATCAAGAGACAAAATGAGGGTTAAATGAGTCATTTCCCAAAACTTATTACTTTTATTCCAAGTCAAATGAATAGTTTACATAGTCAAATCATCCCTTAGTCTCAAGGAGTATAAAAATATTATCTCCTTCTCGAAAGATTATGTTTGCTTAAATATGGTGGCATCTTCCCGATACCATTAGCGTTAAAGCGTTGTCCTTAACCGCTATATACATTAATAGATTGGGCAAAATTTTGAAATGTTGCTAATATCTTGAAAGGGACAACATTTTGCTTAGATCCAAAAGTTCCCAAACAGCCTCCAGTAGACCTTTTAACTTAACGGGCAGAGGGTTTGAGTGTTTTTTTGTTTCTTTTTGGTTGGAGGAGAATGTAAAGTCATTGGTCATTACGCTGTCATCGATCATCAGTTGGGACCTATCACTTAGTCGATGGCCGAGATTGAAAAAGATAAAAAATAATAAGGGTTTTAATGACTCATTCTTTAAAACCTGTCACATCAGTGGACATAAGGGGGTAATCACCCCCGACTTGGAAAAATATGTAGGATGACAATTTGGCTAAGAATTTAAAAGTGTTTTAAATAAAATCTACTATTTGATAATTATAACAGAAGAGAGCATTTCTGAAATCGTAGAGGGGTTTTAAAAGAGAGATTTGGGGGGGCCAAAAACCACTCTAAACTAGTTCTTTTATCAAATTCACAGGAAAACTAACTTTTGCAATTCAAACCTTTTTTGTGCCACATCTTATTTTACTTTTTCAACCATTCATCACTCCATCTATTCTTCTTTTCTAATCTCAGCCACCTACTTTTTTATTTTTTGTTTTAGTATTTCTTTAGTTCATAACCAGTTATCACTATATAATACCTATCAAGAAAAGTTGTCAAACATTGAACTTTACAAATTTTGAGATTATCAAAATGTAAGGATTTTAGAATGAAAGGAGTCTAAACTTTTTTATATTTTAAAATTTTATCCAAACACACTTTTTTTTTTTTTGATAAAGATCGAGAATAGTATTGATGAAGTGCTTTTGCAGCAATTACATTTGCCAAATGGCATAAAAGTAACACTCTCTTAAAGTAACACGCTCTTAGATTTGGTGGCATCTTGATAGTTATTGATAAAAGCGTTGTACTCAACCTCCATGTACAAGAGACATTGAGCACACTTTTGAACTCTTGGTAATCTCTTTAAAACGACGGCTCTTTGTTTAACACAAAAGTCCCTAAAACAACCTCCGTTTAGACTTAATTGTAGCCGAATGGAAGAGGGTTTTTTTTTTATAGAAGAATTAGATTGTAATTTATATGGCCCATTAATGGGTAGTGGGTTGGTTGATTGATTCGCTTTTCTTTTTGGTTGAAGGAGAATATAGAGTCCTTGATCTTAGGTTATTCTCGAGCATAAGTTGGAACTAGGAGTGAATACAGTTCGGTTTGGAGGTCAAATCGCAAACCAAACCGTCTTCAGTTTGAAAATTTGTGAATCAAATTAAACCAACACTATCGGTTTGTCTGTTTAGATGGTTTAGTTTGGTCGGTTTAAACGGTTTGCGTTCATTTTAAAAAGTTATTCCTTTACATGTTGCTATCGGATCAAATAATAATTAAAAATTAAAATTATGTTTTTTTCCTTCGAAATTACATATAATTTTCTTACAATTGATATATAAGTGTCTATTGATGTATGAGAAAAAATGAGTAATATAAAATGAATATTGCTCACAAAATTTTCGAAAGAATGTTCTCATTATTTTCTTTTCTTTTAATATTCAAGATTTGTTTATTTGAATTTGCTTATTACTAAATATGTTACATTAGCAATGAATGTAACTAAAAGTATGTTAACATATCATAGGTCGGTTCGGTTCGATTTGTTTTGAAACTGGTTTAGAAAATATGAGTCGTGAACCCGAACTGAACTAAGGTCGGTTTGAGAAATGTGAAATCGAATTGTCGAAATTTTTGGACGGTTCGGATTGGATTGGTTCGGTTCGATCAGTTTGAGCGGTTCGGATCGGTTTAAACGGGTTTGATGTTCACTCTTGATTGGAACCTACCACTTAGTCAATGGGGTGAGATTGAAAATGATAGAACTGACTTTCTTGTACACGTGATTTTTGTCTTTCCCTTACAATGTCGTCAATCATTTCGGGAGTTTATCAAGTGCTAGACAAAATCATTTGGATGCAACTTCAGAAAAGGGAAAAGAAATGAAAAGGTATATATATTTCACCTAAAACATAAAGAAGGAAAACGAAAAGCACTTTCTTACAAAGGCATGATAATAGGAGAAACCCAACCCAATTGTCATCATCTCATACTCCGTAGCAGACTTGTAAGTGTAGTATCCACCCAAATTACTTTAAAAGGACTCGCTGGTTCTTTTATTTGTGGAGTCCTTTTTCGATTTAATAGACTTAGATTCATAAGCTCGTACTGTTCCACTCAATGATTCAAAGGCCTAAGTATGACCTCCTCACATTGGATGGCAACAACATGTTCCATGATTACTCCTCTTTTGTGGGCAATTGATTAAGCAACAACCTCCACGGGAAGAAATTATTTTACGCGGGCATTAGTTAATTCGCTCGACGATTTCTTCTTTTACTATCGTGCCCGGCTGAATTTTAAGTTGCATTGCCCTTTACACCAAAAGTTAAATGAAAGCGTAAAGATGGGGTTGTAATTACATACGTTGTGCAGCTCCTTGTCCAAGTGGCGTCAGATGAAACCAAAAGGAGGGAGGGAAAAAAAAAGGAAAAGAATAAAGAAAGCTATCAGTTAAATCTTTGGAACAGATTTATCAGTTATTGAAGCATCGATGAAAAATAATATTTAAATGCTATTGTTGTTGGTGTGTGTGAAGCCGGGACTTATCTCATACAAATACGTCATACAAAAACATGTTATAACAAGCGTCAATACTCGTGGATGTTAAATTCGCAAATCAGTGATAATTTGAATAAGGAACACCATGGTAAACTTGGTTAAAATTTTAATATTTCTACCCTCGTTGTTTGTCGTTGCTTCATGCTTGCGACAATTGCAAGCATGCTTACATACAACTCATGATCTACTTGTTTTACATCTACGAAAGGTTATTTAATGCATGCATGATCTTCCCATTAATTAAAAGCCAAATTGAAAATTACTTGTGACTTAACGATTTCATTATTGATTCCCACCTAACTTGAAAACACTTTAATACTGAAAAAACTATAAAACGATTGCACAATAGAAAGAGTCGGTTTTTCTAATAATAATAAAAAGAGTCGGTTTTTCTAATAATAATAAAAAGAAAAAAAGACTAATCCTTGGGCCCACTGCTTGAAAATGCATGGTCTGTGTTGAACTATCAAAAGTTTAATGGGTCATCTACATTAATACACCCTTAAACTCTTTATTTGAGAGTTTGGGATTATAATAAAAAATTTCTTTTCTCAAGATTAAGGTGGTCTTGTGACCACCTTTAAAATGATTTTAATACGTCCTGTAAGGACGAAATTTAACAGACAACCAAAATTTAACACGTGTAAAGTTCTGATAAACTTCGGGTCAAAATCGGATTTTAAACTAATATTAAGGTTACATGACTATTATCATGAACTTTAAACTTGCCTCTCAAATCACGGCCTCAAATCCATGTTCAATTCTGACTCTGAGCTCCAAATATGCAATACAAGATCAATAAGGCATAAACACATTTGTTTTGTTAGAATTTTATTCCTACATTTGTGCTCTGATTTAAACATTAGAAAATTTCTCCATCAGAGCGCCACCAATGGTCACTCCGTGGTGTTTGATCTATTTTTTAGCATCAACACGTTCTTACTTCCTTTGTACTACTAAAGTAAAGCAGGATATTACATAGATGTTCAAAATAAGAGAAAGAAATAGATCATTTACACGTGATTATGCCATTATCTAATATAGTTTCAAAATAAAAAAATTTCCCCTGAAAGTGTTAATAACTTTTATATGATGGAAGATACAATTCAGACATAAGAATAAAGGGTCTACGAGCCTCGCGGGGACATTCTTCATGGTGCTTCATTGTCAAAAACTAGTTTAGGAACCCTTTTGCCATAGATGGGGCTGACTGCTGATTATATGAAGGAGGTATATGCAGGGTAGGCAGACCCTTTTAATAATACCTGCATTATTGAATCTTGGTTGAATGTTGGTGCATAAAGCATCATCCGCTGAATCTTTTTAATCAAAGCCAAGAAGAAAGCAAATACTCCGTATTAATTAGCTCTTTTGACTTTTCGAGGGCCAGCAAAGATTCATTATTATAAGGAGAAGAAGAGTATGAACGTAATCAGCCAATAAATGACTAGATTATAGTACAGTTTGTTTTATGGCTTCCTCTGACTTGCTGATCACATCGCAAAAGGCAAGTGAGAGAGAGAACTGAAGGCAAAAGTATCTTCCGCCACTGGAACGCTCTGTAGTCCTGTACCCCCTTTAGAGAGAGGGACTGGGCTACACCCTTACTCTAGGAGAGGATCGCCTCCGTTAAACGAAGATTTCTAGTTAGTATCATGCTGCAGTTGCAACCAATTGAAAGCTCAAAATCTTCAACTCTTTTCTTTTTTATTGTACCACTTACTTTCGAAACACGTTAACGAGTATTCAGCGGTGAAAGTTCAACACTACCAATATGGTCAACTCGGAGCGCACGCCTCAAATCACGTCCGCAGTGTCTGGCATCAAAATATTCCAAGTGTTAGAATCGACGACATGCTTTCCCCCAAAAAGAAATCGGCCCTCGACCTTCCCCCAAGGAGATGTTGGCTAGGATCACCCCTTGGGGGCTCCCTCCTTAGCTCTTAGAGGCTCCTTGAGTGCTCACTGTCCTCTGTGTCACCCTCTCCTTGTCCAGTGGCGCCCGTCGCGGTGCCCGAGCATGGTGACCGCCACCGTGCCCAAGCACCGTCCTCAGCACAACGCCCGTAGCCACACCTGAGCAATGTGACGTCTGGTCACACCCGAGGACCGCCCCTATCATAGGTGCCCACTTCCTTGACATACGTGATATTTCAAACTTTAGTCCCCTCTTGATGTTTTCTAATGGCATGGTATCTGTTAAAGGAACAAACAATTATCCAAGGAACTAGATGAAATTGGAGGGACTCGTGTAGGATTTATTGCATGCCTACGAAATTTATAAACGTGGATACATATAATGGACGGAATGAAGTATACATGTATATGCTTTGATTTTTCAAGTCTCTTACTTGAATTGTATTAATTATTTCTGAATTTAGACTCGGCAATTGAAGTTTCAGGATGATAGAGTCATTCTCAGTTTCAATGGGTTTGTAGGTCTAGTAACTATCGTTACTGTAATAATGGAATGATGAAAGTGATCAAGCCTTTCGGTCACTGGCACGATGAGCAGCAACCAATTAATCCGAGGTCGACACCAATCTTGACTTTGACATGTTACTGTGAAGGAGAATGTATTATTTTCCAGTAAAAACTCAACATAAGTTATGCAGTCCTTTGTATAGAACTAATGAGGTTAAAGAATCATTTGTAGAACAAAGCAAGGACAGAATAGAAAATCCCTTAAAATTTTCGGGTTACAATTTGGATCATCGTGCCAATTTCCGTAAATATCTCCCCTTGCCTTTTGGAATGAGAATGAATGTTTATCCAAATTAACCCACCTAATAGAACCTTGTGTTTTACGCGTGGAATGATTCTCTTCTGAAAAAGAGTGCATATAACTAATGGTCGTTGAATATGTTTAGTGACATCTATTGCCACCATAAGAAATGCGTAGATATCTTCCTACAAACCTCGATAGATGCAATGGAAGAATCCATCTTCAGACTGGTTATTAGCAGAGCTAAAACTTAATTCACTTTTATCTTCTAATAACTTCCTAGTAGAGTCCTAGCTGCCGCTAAAATATTTTCCGAAAAATTTCATTGGGAGAGGTAAGCACAGCAAAATTCAAGGCCAGCTGGTAGTGAACTGTCTATCTTCCCCATGTTCGCTCTTACCAGTTCCTTTTTGAGTTTTCTTTGAAGCTCCAAACTTTGTTAATATGCTTGCGAGCAATGACAGTGAAGCCCACATTCATTCCCTTTTGACCCGCATTGCTAGCAACCTTTCTGTATCAAATCTTAAAGTTTCTCCTGTTCCAACCTTTTTGAACCTTATATATACAGTTACTTCTTTCATCTCAAATTTCACATTCACCTACAAACATTGTTTGCCGCATGCAAACAAACGGCTATTGTGTTCTTTTTTTGATAATTACCATCAATTCAACAGCCGTTACCTCCGGTTCTGTTGGCATTGGTTTCTTTAACCCTTGTTGAGGATTGAAATCATGTAGAAATTTTTGTCTATAGTCAATCCTCGGCTTATGTTTCGTGTGGAAACTCGTTAATCCATTTGGGTTTCCTGCTTTTTTTTCTTTTTCTAAAATTCATATCAGCTTCACCAGTTACTTGATAGTGTTACTTCCTGAACTACATTCATCTTGGCCAAATCATGTAAACTCGTGGGTTGTTTTATACATCACGATTTGCTGTAATGGCAAGCTTTGAAGGCTGTCGCTAAACCCTTTTCCAGTGATTTACTTCTTTCCGTGACAAGCTGCCATTAAAGGATAAAGAACGCACAATCCTTCTGGGTTTTACTGAAGATTCCTAGATAGATGGAAGAGACATTTGTGCCTTTTCGCGGGATTAAAAATGACCTCAATGGAAGATTGTTGTGTTACAAGCAAGATTGGACTGGCGGCTTCAGGGCAGGCTTCAGGTATGCACTCATAGCCTATTAATCTGCGCAGTGCTGTAATCATACATTTGTTTAGAAATTAAACTGATAGGAAATTGAAATATTTACCGAACATCATCTCATGCATGTTGCTATACGACAAGAAATTATTTTTTTCTTATCCCATGATTTCGAACTGTCAGATCAGCAAAATTCTGGTGATACAACTGCATGATTTCTGCTAAGTAAAAACTTTGATGCCCCCATTTTTTAGTGTCGACCTTTGTTAGGAGTTTCTGAATTGTGAAAATGTTTGTGTTCTTGTGGCATACTTGCATTGTCTGTGCTTTAGTCAAAATTTTGATGCCAACAGTGTATAAATTCTCAGGATTTTGGCTCCGACAACATATATATTCTTTGCCTCAGCAATTCCAGTTATTTCATTTGGCGAACAACTCGAGAGGAATACTGGTATTGGATTCCATTGATTTCCTCTTTAGGTCACAAAATAGATGTTAAAATGCTCCTGATTTAATTACCTCTTAGCATTTCTATCCTGTGGTACTCCTCTTAATTATCACAGGATTTAAAGGATTGATTTTTTAATAAGATGCTACCAGAATATTCGTTCACTGAACTCTTTATACCGAAATTGCAGACGGACTTCTGACAGCAGTTCAGACATTGGCATCCACTGCGATTTGCGGGGTAATACACTCGATAATTGGAGGTCAGCCTTTGCTGATCTTAGGAGTTGCAGAGCCCACTGTGATAATGTACACCTTTATGTACAACTTTGCTAAACAAAGACCAGATTTAGGTCACAACCTGTTTCTGGCATGGACAGGATGGTGAGTAAAACATTTTGATATTCTGAACAACTTTGTACTATCTGTATCTGGCTTAGCTGAAGCGATCCTGTTTTTAGTTGACCTGTTCAATTTGCCATCCACTCTTGCTGTTTATCCTTTAGTAGATATTACCTAATTGTTTGCTTCTTGCTTCTCAGGGTATGCGTGTGGACTGCAATCTTGCTCTTCTTACTAGCTATCTTAGGAGCTTGCTCCATTATAAACAGATTTACTCGTGTGGCTGGAGAACTCTTTGGCCTGCTTATAGCGATGCTTTTCATGCAAGAAGCTATAAAAGTAAGAGGATATCTAAATTTTAGTTTCTTCCACTCATTTTTCCCTCCCGTGAATTTCCACATTTGAACTGCCCCAAGTCTGCAGGATTTGAACTCTAAGGCTCATGTTATGGCATGTTTGATGAGTGGCACTGACAACAGCATCAGTTTTGTATTCGGAACTAAAATCTTTACTTGGGTTTTAGGGACTAGTGGAAGAGTTTCGCATACCAAAACGTGAGAATCCAAATTCACCTGAGTTCAGTCCTTCATGGAGGTTTGCAAATGGGATGTTTGCTTTGGTCCTTTCCTTTGGCCTTCTGCTCACTGGATTACGGAGCCGAAAAGCAAGATCGTGGAGATATGGGTCCGGTAAGCATGTGTAGCAGAGCTGCAGTGTATTAGAAGACCTGGACACTTCTTAAAAATAATTCCATTGGGTTCCTTACCTATTTATTGCAGAGTTTCCTGCCTCTAATAACAATGCCACGTCACTTTGTTGACTAACTCGAATGTTTCTCCACAGGTTGGATTAGAAGCCTTATAGCGGACTATGGTGTGCCACTCATGGTTCTGGTCTGGACAGCACTTTCCTACTCGCCATCTGGAAGTGTTCCAAAAGGGATCCCTCGACGTCTTTTCAGTCCAAATCCATGGTCCCCTGGTGCATATGAGAATTGGACTGTCATCAAGGCATGTTTATTCATGGGTTATAATAGCACTTCATGTTATCTGTCCTAAAGGCACAAAAATAACAATGTCGTGATTCAAACTTGCAGGACATGCTAAATGTACCCATTATATACATAGTCGGAGCTTTTATTCCGGCAACAATGATTGCCGTGCTTTACTATTTTGACCATAGTGTAGCATCTCAACTTGCCCAGCAGAAAGAGTTCAATTTGAGAAAGCCTTCTTCTTTCCATTATGACTTACTTCTTTTGGGGTTCTTGGTAAGCAAGTTCTTCTAGATCCCTTTTGATTTTGTGCTCAGATGCTTTTACTTCGGTTAGATGATTGAATATTTCATCTTGTGGCAGACTTTAATGTGTGGTCTGATTGGAATTCCTCCAGCAAATGGTGTGATCCCGCAGTCTCCGATGCATACAAAGAGCCTGGCTACTCTTAAACACCAGGTATTCTGACTCGCCAATAGTTCCTTTTTCCTCTCGAATTATTCTAGCATCTTAGACTTTTTTCAATTGTCCTGTCACTGTCCAAATATGTTCAGATATTTCTTCTTAAATATTTACCCTCTGATTATGCAGTTGCTCCGGAACCGACTCGTTGCTACGGCACGCCAAAGTATGAGGAAGAACTCAAGCTTAGGACAATTGTATGGCAATATGCAAGAAGCTTATAGGCAAATGCAGACTCCTTTGATATACCAAGAGCCCTCAACTCGAGTATGGTTGCAGTACACCCTTTTGTAGTTTCCATGAACAAAGAAGTTTTGACTAGTTATCTCTGCAGAGTCCCATGCACTTCCTATCTGACCGGATTCACAACTCTTATTAAACGAGCCCAACTTTGTTTACCAGGGTCTAAAGGAACTAAAGGAATCCACAATTGAATTAGCTTCAAGCATGGGGAACATCAATGCCCCAGTTGACGAGATGGTTTTCGATGTGGAGAAGGAAATTGATGATCTATTGCCTGTTGAGGTGAAAGAACAGCGTGTTAGTAACCTGCTTCAAGCATGCATGGTGGGCGGATGTGTAGCAGCCATGCCTTTTCTCAGAATGATTCCAACCTCAGTCCTCTGGGGATACTTTGCTTTTATGGCCATAGAAAGTTTGCCTGGTAACCAGTTTTGGGAAAGGATATTATTCCTCTTCACTGCACCGAGCAGAAGATACAAGTTAGTTCTTCAAAAAGTCATTTTGTTGAGATGATCCTTCTATATCGCTTATTTTATTCTAACCGTTTTCGAATATCATCAAGTCTTTTCGCCTGTGCAGAGTTCTGGAGGACTACCATGCCACCTTTATGGAGACGGTCCCATTCAAGACAATTGCGACATTTACGATATTCCAAACGATGTACTTGCTTGTATGTTTTGGGCTTACAGAGGTTCCAATTGCTGGGCTTATGTTCCCTTTGATGATCATGCTTTTGGTTCCCGCGAGGCAATACATTCTGCCCAAGTTTTTCAAAGGGCCACATCTTCAGGATTTAGATGCAGCTGAATATGAGGAGGCGCCAGCTATACCTTTTCATCTTGCTACGGTAGAGAATTTTACCCTTCTAACATGAAGCAGTCATTTTTACACTAGCTTTCAATTTATTAATACAATCTTTATCGTTTAATTTTAGTGTGAACCCTCATCGACGATCCAAACTCTCGAACTCATGTCTCAAGTTTTGTTTAAGCAGGAGGGAGAACTGGATGCTAGAGCGTCTTCTGCAAATGCTGGAGAAATTCTGGATGAGATTGTTACCAGAAGCCGAGGTGAGGTTAGGCATATATGCAGTCCCAAGATCACAAGCTCCTCTGGAACCCCCGCAAGAGAATCGAAAATCCTTCAGAGCCCACGCTTCTCATATAGTCCTCGAGTTAATGAACTTCGAGGAGGAGCGGTGCAAAGTCCTCAGTCCACTGGAAGAGAAGCTTTTAGTCCTAGTGGAGAAGCAAGGCCAACATCTAAATTGGGGAAAAGTCCTCATAACACAACTTCGGGTTTGTCATGAGTGAAAAGGCGCTCACCTTGTCTCGAGTTTGAGATTGGCTCGTAACCACGTTGTTTGTGTGTTTCTGCTGGTGCTTGTGTAAAATCTTTTCTCTTTTCTTGCTCTTCTTCTTCTGCTAGAACTGTAACATTAGAAGACTTGTATTGCTTTCTTGTAATTAAAGTGATAGTGAGTATGTTTCTTATGGGCTGTTCATAATGCTTGATTAGCGGATCTAATAAGATGCGTATCATGAGCCGTAAATGGCATGCGTGTGCATGCCATCTCGGAGTTGCAGCAAGTGTGTTCTGCCTTTTACCTACCTCATAGTAAAACACTGGGCAAGGTAATCAAATGTTGATATAGTGACCAAGTCTATGACCTCCCATGGAGATAACTGAGCACAGGGTTCTGAAAGTAAACGCCTCGAGATCTATTTTGATAACACAGTGAGGATCAAAGCATCGAGCTATTATCCTATGTCAAGTAGAAAAAGATCATTATAATATTTTTCGTTCACTCGCAACTCAATACAACAGGAATTCGATTTTGCTTGAGTGACGTGCGCGTATCTTTAGATATCGAAGATGAGCTAGCTACATGTAGACTCCAAGGTTTAACGGGAAACGGGGCTTTTGACAACAGTTGCAAAGAAAAGCAGCGGCCAGCACTAGTCCCCAAGAGAAGCATTCAAGTGAACTCATGAGTATAGATGGCAGCCACAAATTTTAGCTCATCTATCATGATTATGAGACCAACTTCCCGTGCTCAAGTATCGGATGATTCTAGTTACTCCTTCATACATTTTGTCTTCTTTAACTTGCCTTTGGTGACACTTTTGCTAACAGCAGCGATAATGGTGAAAACATCTTTATTAGTGCTGGCATAATCAGGGACTGTGGGGGGAAATGAGTTGCATGATTCCTTAGCATTGACTTCAAAGGCTAGTGGGAGACATCTCTGTCCCTCACTTTGCTTTCTAAACAAAAATAAAAGCGGAGCCCAAGTGCCCAACACCATTCTTTTTGATCTTCATCAATAAAGCTAGCTTTACATCACAAAATTCCATGATGCACCAAACTTTGATGCGATCACTCACGATTTGACATTCTAGTTGACCATAAGCATCCTCTCTCTCTCTCTCTCTCTCTCTCTCTCTCCAGTAAAGAAAGGATATATAATCACCTATTTTTTCTTGTTGTTTTGATAGTTGTCAAAATTGATTCGGACCGGTTGTTTTTCAAAAGATGTCTTACAACAAAAACGTAAAATTTGGTTGATGTTAGAATTCTTAGCATCACTTTTCTTCTCTTACGAATCCGTCGAAGGAATTTTTTTTAGTAAAACGACTGTAAAGATGACGTGGTAGAACCGACAAACGAAATTACAGGATACCTGTTGCTTTATTTCTATTACTTGTTCACGACCGGGCTGAAATTTTTTCTAGTAATAGCACGGGCCTATCTTAGTTACCCTAGTCCTTGGGACTTAGAGGTGGGTTTGGTTTTTCCTATCAAATATTCAGGTTAGAGGTGGCCGAAAGATTTATTGTTTAATTCACGAAACGGGCCCGACCCAAGTGGCTATTTCTCAATCACCATTTTAATAAACCCGAAAGGACCATTTGTACCAGACATCATGGGCCAGAAGCATTGAGGACTAGGAGCATAATAACGTGGAAAACGTGACCCGTGTTTCACGTTATTGAGGACTAACAACAACACTTAAATATTTAAGTGTTACTGAGGACTAATAATAGCAGTTAAATATTTGTCCAACAACAAGAAGCGCCAATACTTGCATTATTTCAATGAAACCAAGATAAGAGCATAACCCCCCATGATTTCAAAGGTAAGCTTTTATGGTAAAAGGTGACCAGATTTTACGAGGATCGTTTGTATTCACAACTTAAGAGTTTGGACTGATAGTAGAGAGTAACATGCATGCCTAGTTATAATTTACCAGATCATGTTAATTGCCTGTAGAACTTCGGTCGATAGAAATATGGCAGCATGAGTGCTATCGGTTGTTAGATTTATAACGACAGAGAAATCAAAATTTTTACTTCAGAAAAGCGAAGAATCACTTTTATGCGATAACTTGTTATAGTTATTTTGTTGTTAGGAACTTTTTAGAGAATAATGACAGTTTTGCTATTAGCAGGTGGAGATTCGTTTCGATACGACTTAGCTAAGAGTATACACTTTCTACTGAATAAGATCATGTGAACGTGACCTTTAGCAACAAAATGAGGGGTGCAAATCGACAATCCGACTAATCTTTTTCTCTCATATTTTCCAGTTTCCCTTGCTATTAGTTACAACACTCCTTTTAGCTATCAATGTACAGAAGATGTTTCATTCCAAGGTTCAATTACACTCCCCAACAAGAACTTTTTACAACACAAATATCGTGCATTCATAAATAGATGTTATAAAGTACATCAATTTCAAAGTAAAATCAATTGGTGATGCGTGTGCGTGTAGAAGTGGATGCTACCAAAATTAGTTTGGAAAGCATATATCAAATGTCTTGTTCTGACTAATGTAAGATTAAATGCAAATAAAAGATATAAATGACAAAACTGCACAGAAGTGTCAATACACAAAATATGATTCTCGTTTTAGCACAATACAATTGTGTAATATATTCTCAGCCGAATCATTTGCACTCTATCGTACCACCAAACCGATTATACTACTTGAAGGAATGCACCTTGGTGGCCTGCTTTTTCCAATTCGGAATGATACCTTCGATTTAAAATTACATTTTCTCGTTATAGAGCTGAGGACCAACCCAAAATGAAGTCCAACTTCTATACTTTTGTGGCACGTACACAGACTTGTAGTTAGACAGACTCGTAGTTTCTCTCTTTCCATACAATCTTTACTTTAGATGTACGTAGTTATCGAAATTGGATCGCGCATTGAACCGGCTGAGAGACTGGGTGAGTGGTTCAACCGGTTTTTTATTTAACTGAATTTTAAAATTAAGGATATTTTCATAAATAAATAGATAAAATCATGAAATGTTTCAGTATATATCAAGTATTAATTTATGTGAAATAAAGAAGAACAAGGAAACATAAAATGATAGTGAAAATTATGAACAAGAGATCAAGAATCTAGGGAAAAAGAAACCAAAACAGAACTTTTAGCAAGAAAAGGAAGGATGAGAAAAATAGAAAATATGAAGAAATGAACATTAGTATAAGATCTTGCAAAAAAAAATTCATTTTTGGTGGCTACTAAATTTATTAAGATATACGAAACTAGCTAAGGCCGGAGCAGGATTGTGGACTGGGACTGTGTGGTGGAGTATCATGTTCTCGTATCTTGCATTTTGCAAAGAACCTTTCTTGAGCCCTTGTTTTAGAGCTTAAAGATATTAATGGCTAACGTTTAACATAAAAAAAAATGGCTTACTTTAGTGCGTAAATATGTGTTTTAGTTCTAATTTACAAAATCGTTGCAGTTCCATATATAAGTACCGCTTGATTTACAGTTCTTACAAAAATCTGACCGATGCGAATGAATTTTTACGGTTCGTATGCAATTCCGATATTTCGACTGATTCAGACCGGTTAAGGCTCCTATTCATAGTTAAACGGTCGAACGAGCCGGGCTAGTCCTAATCGTCGGTTCTAATAACGATGCATATTCCTACTTCGAGACACCGTGAGTCAAATTTTGAATATTTGCAACTAATTCAGGACGTTTCTATTTGGGTCAATAGCACATCATTCTGGGCAATTTACAAAGCAAACACAGCATTAGTTCAGCAAAACAGACCACTATTCCATGGCTGCTCTACTGGCAATATAGCTTTGCTAGAGGGCAAGCTTGAGGTCTAAGCTAACTTCTGTATCTTCTCTGTTACCTTCCGTTTGATGTTCCTTCTTGCTGTAATGACAAGGACCAGCAGGGAAGATCACAGGACGCTTTCCAAGCTCAGCCTCTTCCGCGAAGTCCTCCGATTCAAAGGACGGAACCCAGCTCGCGCATTGCTGGGCATCACCACGTCCACAACCACCACCATCTGATTTTCTCTTCTTGATGGCCTGCTGCTGCTTCTTCTCCAACTCGTCATTCATCAGCTCTTTTCTCCTCCGGTTGCGCGCCTCCCGATAACTTCTGATCAGTTCAAAGAACTTCTCCATCTTCTCTTCCTCTTTCTGGTCGCCGTCTTCTTCCCCTCTACCTGTCAAAACACACGTCTTTTTGCTATTGCCAGCTTCCATGTCTCTCTCAATTATCTTGTGTCGTGTTCAAATTGATCCGACCTGAAGTTGGAATTTATAGTCTCGTTCCGTCTGCGAAAGGGAAGGACATTTGTATCCTCGCTGACTTAGGACCGCAGACTTCCTGGATTTTTAGGGGGGATGATGATGTTGCAAAAAAGGATGAGAGCGCATGACTTGGCGTGACGTCTTGGATCATACGTTGTTGAGACGACGTCATCTGCTTTACACTTGTTGGTGGTGGGTTGACATCGGATCATGCCGTCATGTTGTCCACTTTTCGCAGTCTGATAAAGCATCCTTAAAGGCTGTGACGTTGCCAGAACAGATGAAGTCAGTGAGCGTATTAGTCTTTTTACCTCTCTCCGTCCGGAAATCTTAGAGAATTGATGGAGTTGGAAAATATACGCCATCTTCGGAACTTTTAACGTTGAATATTGGGTCTTGCTCTATTATTGAAGCATCTCCGTACTGTCAAATCTAAATGGTTGTACCAACTATCTAGTCAGGGCTACGATCTGGCTTGGGTCAGAATGAGTTTTAACCACTCCAACTCAAATACACACAAACTTTAACTCGTCAACCCAACTAATTTACAAAATGGGTTAGTCTGACTTGGGTCATTGATTAAATGAATTAAACTGGGTCAAGCCTAATAAAATCAAACTAATCCATCCTAACCCAAACAAAAAAACAAAATCAGCCAACTTCAATTCGACTTCCCCAATTATGGGCAGAGCTGTATACGAACCGAGTTCAAACTCATTTGTTTAGTTTCAGACCACATTCGTATTCTTGTTCATTTAATCTTTAAAATTCTGTTGGAAGTCGTTCGAAGTTCGTTTCATTAAACGCGTGTTCTCGTTCAAAATAATTATTTCCAAACCAGAATTACACCTTATTTGATCTAATTGTCTAACTGATTTTAGAGCTTCCAAGTTTAAACTAATTTATACAATAATTAAGTTATATGACTTTTGGATTTGAAATATATTATAATTAAATTATTATTCTGACGAGTTGTTCACGAACACATTCATGAACACTTTGAAATATTCATGCTCGGCTCGTTTAATAAACGAGCTCTAATATTTTATTTATGTTCGGTTCGTATATTATACAAACGAACATGAACGAGTTCTTTAGAGAACGAACCACGAACAGTTCATAAACAACTCGATTCATTTACAGCCCTAACTATCAGCAGAGGCAACAACTGATTTCCCCAATTCCCCCAAATCAATTTGTAGGGTTCTAACCCTAGCCGATTTAGGGTTCTAACCCTAAATCAATTTTTCTTCCCCGACTATCGGCAGAGGCCATATGTCGCTTTTGAGTCTCAAAGGCGACATAAGGCGTTTTCCAGGAAAACATCATTATACCTTCTTCGGCGAAAACATCAGATTTTGCTAGGGTTCTACTTGGGTTGCGTACGTGTCCATCCAGCAGCTCAACAGGATAGGGATTTTGCAGTAGCTCAGGCACAGTGAGAAGTTTGCACAGGAAACTTCAAGATCTTCGACTCTCCATTTCAGAACTTTTTTCTCCATTTTCAGAACTTTCTTGGACTCAGCAAGAAGGTTGCAGCAAGAAGGTTTTGGTCTTGGCTTTTAACGGTATGATCTTGGATTTATATATATGTTATCGTAAATGATAACTATAGGACCCTTTTGATACAAACTTTTCTATGTTTAGGTAGGCATCAGTGGACAGGAAGACGGACGTTAAAGGGAATCACTCCCTTTCTTTCTGTTAATTTTACTCAACACAATATTGGTGAATTTGCCAGTGAATTATGTCAAATATAGTCAATGTACTAAACTACAGTACATGCAAATAATAAAGCAATGCATCAGCTGCAAACAGGTCATTAGCTAAATTACTTCTTATTAAGTTCACAGTTGATGCTATAATCAAGATGTATGAAATGGATGATGCTATTAAGTACTGGTGCTGGATATTGTTTTAGTTTTAGCTAAAACTTCCTCACAGGTTTGAGTGCCATTCTGAACCTGAAAATGTGGGACTTGGGAGCATTTTGAAAAGGTCAATGTAGCAAATAAGGTATATTCTTCATGGTATAACCAAATTGT
Source organism: Escallonia herrerae (assembly GCA_033070095.1). NCBI lineage: Eukaryota > Viridiplantae > Streptophyta > Magnoliopsida > Escalloniales > Escalloniaceae > Escallonia > Escallonia herrerae. The sequence goes on from JAVXUP010000196.1 coordinate 478,846, forward strand.
TTCTTTACAAACCGGCAATTGCCAGATAGCAGAGCCAATTTCTACATTAATACAGGTCCTGAAATAAGTTGCCTGCATATGATTAGGCTTCTTGTGACAGTAACTATAGCGTTGATGCTCTGTGAACGGTAGTCTTGTATCAACATACTCCAATTTTTAGTGCCAAATTATGCCCAATGAATCTTCCAAACAAGAATCAAACTAAGAAGATACCTGGTTCATAATGTCAGCACACTATGCTAAGCAAATAGAGACCATGCATATCTGACTCATAATGTCAGCACACTATGCTAAGCAAATAGAGACCATGTCTAGAGACAAACCCAAGAAAGTTTCCAATCCTGAATTGTATTGCCAAACCATCAAGATGGATGTGTATATCTGATAACCAAAAGCTTAAATAAACCTTGCACTTTTTATCATTCATTGGGGTCAAGGCGTGTAGCTAAGTTCGTAAGCTGATAGAAAGACCAGCCACAGAGGCTGTTGAGCTCTAATGATTGACAAAGAACTTACAGGGTACTTAAAGAGACAACTTATAAGGTTCATCCATTGCACATACTGTTATAAAGTGTTGGTTTACAGTGTCTTTGCATCTTACCTTAGCAGGGAGGGAGTGAGAGATTGTCAATGTCTCTTTCGCCGTTATCTTGATTATATGAAACTGGGATTTTATCCATTCGATAAATTGGTAGTTATTGATATATTTCTGATGCATGGACCTGAGATGTAGCATTTACTGACTTGCTATTTATTGATTTATCCCTAATGCATGAACCCGAGATGTTTGCTATGTACTTGTCAATTTATGTTGTTATTGCACAGTCATGTTCTGCTGCAAATTATGTAAAATCTTTGTTTTTTCTTCCTTTGATAGATTCCTTTCATTTGACAGATTCCTTCATTTGTAACCCTGTACTAGACTTATATTGTAACGCTGCACTAGACTTGGGAATCTCTTCATTTGACGGATTCATTTGGATTTTTCTTTCTTTTTTTTTTGGTGCAGGAGGATGCAACAATTACCAAGTCAGCTAGTAACAGTTGGTGTCTTCAAAGTGTCTTGGGATTTTATTTCTTCTTTCAAAATAATGAAACCTTTTGTTAATATTTTTTACTTCTCATGTTGTTTAAAGACATGGATGAGTTGAAGTAGGAGGGGTTTTAATGTATTAACTGTTATAGCTTATTACTTGGTTTTCTCCCTCTACACATGTTGATGTCAATTTATCTTACTAGTTTGAGGAAGACTATAGTACTTTTTTAATTAGACTGGAGTTTATCAGTTGTCTTTAATGCCTAAGCTATGTGTTTGTTTACTGATTGATCTAGAAAAATTTATTTATAATATCATATTTTATCTTTTGAGGATAAATGAAACTTTTTTATTTATCAAAGATTAAAGTATAATCTATAAGTCAAATGTGAGTGAGTAATGTTAGTCTTTAGATAATGAGACGCGTTGAAGAAAATTATTCATTCAAGAATGAAATAAAAAATTAATTAGATGTTAGTTGGGTTGGGTTGGGTTGGGTTGAAACTCTAACCATAACATTTTTACTTGGGTTGGGTTGGGCTTTTTTTACAACAAGTCCAATCTGGGTTGGGTTGAGATGGGCTTTTAAAATGTTGATTTTCTCGGGTTGGGCTGAAAACCAACCCAACCCGTCTAAGTTGCACCCCTATATCTGATTACCGTTTTGGTCATTTACTTATGAGTATAATTAACTATTGAGTAACAAAAAATAATGTATTTTACATCTCGAATTAATTAAGATGTGTTACATGACTTGCCTTGAATAGTGACAAAGTTATATGAAATGTTCGTTGTATGAAAAGATCGTGGTGCATGTAAAACGTTAGATTCGGACCTTTACTAGCTACGGGTAAAAGGATCGAAGAGATGTTGCTAATTCACCACCATTCGGCCTGAAAAGATGAGCTTTTGCGACATCCTATGGTGCTTGTTGGTCACCTAAAATATTTTAGTGGCTTCTTTTCAATACACTATAGCTGCTATCATCCATATATGGTATAATCGATGTTAGGCCAATTCTTAATTCTTGTCCTTAAACTATCCAAAAATACATCGACCTGTAGATTAAATTGTTCTATAATTAGTGGACAAAAAAAATAAAAAAATATATATGAAGGGAATCGAAACCACCAACTTTGAAAGGTGTTTCACAACTTGTCAGATGTACCTCTTATGGGTGGCCAATGACCCACTCAAGGTCTAACTTTGAGCGCAACACGTACTTATAATACTACCGTTCACCACCTAGTACCTTTCGACTTGAATGGCTTTTTCACGGCGAAATCCCAAGGTGGAAGTTACCACAAACTTTCGCTTAATGAATTATGAAATTTACAAAGTATATTATGTTGGAACAAATTAAATTAAGATTTCACTATTACGCTTATTTTACAGTTTTAATCATAAGGTTTTCATCGAGTCACCCTGGAACGTCATTGTTCATAGAAGATTTTGAGCAGTAGAGTTATACAAAATTCAAAAAGGACTAGGATATTGACACACACATTTACGGGTGGGTGACATCTCCGAGCAATAGGCATCAGGATAGGAGCTTTGGAGATTAGTCATAATGGTGTAAAGGCCGGCGAGCTGGCCTACCAACAGACAACATAAGCCAAAGCAATAAGATATTTTCTCCGGTCCAATTCTGCTTTTTGTTAGAATTGCATTCGAACAAACAAACCAGAGAAACCTGGGTAAACAATTCACACTTAGCATCACCTGTCAGCCCGGTAACCAAATTCATCCACCAAAGTCAACATTCCTTGTGAACCGAACACCTGTCCACGCGAGACCCATGCCCCAAGACCACCACCCACAGTCATGCCCACATGCATCACCACCACGTGCGCGAACGTGGTATGCCTGACTCTTGGTGATGGGCACTTCCGATACTGTTACGGGTGGCGGTCAAACATAGTAGTTTAAAGGTATTTTATTTTGAATACATTCTCAGCAAACGAACTTTGATCAAACCAATGCTACGAATCTAGTATAACTTCATGCATTACACGTTTGGATATGAAACTCAGCTATTGTAGTGTTAATAAGTGTCCTTAATCAACAGTTTCGTCACTATATTTACAATTTGCCTCCTTTATAACAACGAGTGATTATATATATGTTTACAACATTTGTGGAACTTTTTTTTTTCCTTATCAAAAGAATATATATATATATATATATATATATATATATATATATATGGGAGCTGATCCATTGATAGCGCTAGCAAAATAGGACAAGTTGCTAGCGCGATCTGGCCGTCCATCCTGAAAAATGGACGGTCCAGATCTTTTTTACGTTTTTTTTAAGTCCGTCCGCTATATTATGTAGCGGACGATTTTTTGACAAAAATACCCTCCAACTTAAAAAGATCCCATCCGCTACATTATGTAGCGGACAAGTTTTCTGACTTTTTTTTCTCTTTCTCTCTCCTTTCTCTCATAAATGCTCTGACATTTTTTTTCTCTTTCTCTCTCTCCTTTCTCTCGTCCGCTACATTATGTAGCGGACAATTTTTTTACCTTTTTTCTCTTTCTCTCTCCTTTCTCTCATTAATGTCACAACATTCTTTCATTTCTCTCTCCTCTCTCTAATCATTTTTTCTCTTTCTCTCTCCTTCTCTTATTAATTCTCTCTCTCTCTCTCTCGTTTCTCTTCAGAAAGGGAAGAGGAGCAAATTGCAGCCGATTCCAGCACGAGAAAAGCAACTCCAAAAAACCCGAACAGCAAAACAACCGCCATCACCAGCACAATTGGATCAAAATTGGATTGTATTGGATTGATGTACAGATCAAGTTCGTTCTTGTTCGTGGGTCTCTTTCTCTGTCCGGGCTTGTTTTACTCAACCCGTTTTTTGGGGCGCTGGAGGAACCAATTAATGAAGAAGCTTCGGAGCATAGATCAAGCATGGAAACGCTCATGAGCCGAGGTCAGAAGATGTGGATAGATTAAACCAGGATTCTTACCGAATGTGAATAGATTAAAAGCCAAGGCACCCCATGGCACATAGCTTGAGCAGATCTACCATCTACGCCTCCCATCGGCCACAACCTGTGAATCAAAGCGAAAAGCAACCGCCACACCATGAAACGACGAAATTGTGGAACCATAGCTTCTGCTTCGAAGTGAATGGAACCGTTGAAATTGTAGATGAAAGCCATGCTCTAAGGGCCGATATGCTCAAACTCTTTTATACGTATACCGAAAGGAAGATCCCATTTCTGATTAACAAAGTGGTAAGAAAACAGAAGAGACAGAAAGGAGGAGAGAGGAGGGAGAAAACAAAAAAGTGGTGAGAGAAGAGAAAGAGAGAGGAAGGAGAGAGAAAGAGACAGAAGAGACAGAAGAAATTGATGAGAAAGAGAGAGAGATGTCAGCAAAATTAATGTGCTACTCGTCCGCTACATTATGTAGCGGACATAACGGAGTCTAAAAATTTGTCCGCTACATAATGTAGCGGACGTAATGGACTCTGTGAAAACTTGTCCGCTACATTATGTAGCGGACGGACTCGGAGGGTATTATTGTCAAAAAAATGCAAAAAATTGTCCGCTACATAATGTAGCGGACGTACTTAAAAAAACGAGAAAAAAAAGATCTGGGCCGTCCATCTTTCGGGATGGACGGCCAGATCGCGCTAGCAACTTGTCCTATTTTGCTAGCGCTATCAATGGATCAGCTCCATATATATATATATATATATATATATATATATATATATATATATATATATATATATATATATATATATATATATATATATATATATATATATATATATATATATATATATATATATATATGTTGAGAGTGCTAGTAAAACAGGATAAGTTGCTAGCTCGATCTAGCCGTCCACATACGATCTGTGGACTGTTCAGATCTTTTTTTTGCACTTTTTTTAAGTCTGTCTGCCACATAATGTGGCGGACAATTTTCTGACAAAAATACCCCTCTATTGTCCGCTACATTATGTACCGGACAAGATCACAGATTTTGATTTGGTCTTATTTCTTATGTTATATGTATGTCAGAGAAAATTGGATCTGGAATACCATACCAGCGTCGAACACACTATGTTTCTCTCTTCCTTATCTAATCTCAGCTCCTCCCCTCCTCTCTCTCTCTCTCCGTGTCTCACTCTTGTCTGTCCACATAAGGCAAGTGTACGCGATTGTGGAGTAGGAGGAGGACTGGGCACAACAGCGTGAGGCGATGTAAAAAGCGGCAACGGCGGAATCTACGACAATGCGTGGATTTCAAGACTGCGAGATCTTAGATAGATTAGATTTGGATTTGATTTCAACGACAAGATCACAAATTGTATTTGGGTTTGGTTTGGGCTTAAGATTATATTTGGATTTAGGTTAGGTTTGGGGTAGGTAAGGTTCGAATGGTGGTGGTTCAGGGAGGCAGAGTTCAGATGGTGGTGGCGATGGGTTCAGTGGCGGTGACAAAATGATGGTGCTGCCTGGGCTAAGAAGTTGTGGTTTATTGCTTATGGTGGAGGGCAGTGGTTCTGCCATGCCCATCGTTCTTTCATTTTACGCCGTCGCCAATTTGTGTTTTTATTTGAGTTTGGTTTGATCTCAAATTAATTTGAGTTTGGTTTGGCCTCCTCCCAATAACACGTTTTTTGTTGGCTCAGAAACAACAGATTGATGCGTTTTGGTTTGTGGAATTCCATTGATATTTCTGGAAGAACACATAACAGAACAAACAGATAACAAACAGAACACTGATAAGGTTTTTGGCAGAGTGTGCCTTTACAGAAATAACGTCTGCTACATTATGTAGCAGACGGATACGGTACCTACGTAATATAAGGTCCTCAATTGGGGGTTGAGGGGTATTTTTATCAAAAAATCGTCCGCCACATTATGTGGCAGACGGACTTAAAAAAAAGTACAAAAAAAAAGATCTGGATCGTCCGCAGATCGCGCGTGGACGGTTAGATCGCACTAGCAACTTATCCTATTTTGCTAGCGCTCTCAACGGATCAGTTCCTTATATATATATATATATATATATATATATATATATATATATATATATATATATATATATATATATATATATATATATATATATATCAAGATAAATCAAACATGAACTTTTACGACATAGAATACATCCAAGTAGTAAAGCGAAAAAAAGAATACACCATGGATGACAATCCCGTCCAAATAGGCAAACTAACACTACACATAAGAGGGACTACAGAAACAAGACACCATGAAGGAAACCTGCAACAATTGTGCAAATCTGGGGTGATCATGGTAGGTTCACCACGGGTTGTACATGCTGTACACACTGTATCTAATCCTGTGTCAAACCAGAGCCATAAGAAGTTGTAACTGTTGGAAAATATAGGCTTTGATTTGTATTTCTACAACAAAATATTAGTAATACCAAGAGATTAAACGTAGCAAAATAATTGAAATCAATTCTATATGAACGCTTGATAAAATTATGTAATCAAAAGCAGTAAAAGGATATAAAATAGCCCATCCGTGAGAGTCGTGACAGAGTCACTGTCCTAAAGACGTTATCGCCTCCCTACGTGCAGGTGTTGACTGCAGATAAAGTCTCCAAGATAAAACCCATTGACGCAGCTATGTCTCCTCCATGTGCACGTCCACCCATTGACAAGTCCACGATCACGTTGCCCAAGTATAAAATATGAAAATAGCTAAAGAAGAAAAATATTGTGATCGTAAAGAAGAAAACACTAAGTGTGGAAGTATAGTTGCTTCTAGTCTTCTATGTCACACCCCATAACCTTATATACTTGGCCAACCATAATCCATTTATTGGCTACATAAGTAAGATTAAAAGTTTTTGTAACTCATGGAATAATCATAATCATTCTCAATAATGCCAAATAATAAAGTATATTATATACACCATAAACACATTTGAGTTAATAATATTCATTATTGCATTTGTAACTCATTTCATAATTTACATATAAGTAAATACATATAGCCATAAATTGTAATATAATAACAATGCTATAATGGACATTTTATTTTATTAAAATATTCCAACAATCCCCCACTATTTTGATAAAATAAAATGATGATTTAAAATACTTAAAAAGCCACTAATGAAATGTATATAAAGCTCACCATTCCAACAAAATTTAAAGCATTTAAAACCTTCTCAATGAAAATCATGATACATTCATAAAACTCATTTATTATTATATGACTATTTTTTTTCTTCTTTCACAAAATAAAGCCATGGTTATTGAACATTATAAACTCATAAAGTAACAAAAATAGAAAATACATAAATAAGATGGGCAACTTGTATTGTGCAATAGGTGTTGGTGCCTTCCGGGCTTGAACCAACACTTAGTGTTGACAACTTCCATTTGAGAGAGCCGTAATGGATTACGCCTTGAATTAGGTCCCTTGGCCAAACTTCAGTTGTCACACACACAATACTGATATGGGACTTAGTTCGCGGGTTAGCGCTTTTGATGGCCATGCGCTCTTATCTTGATTCTCATGAGAGTCTTTAGGGAATGGCCCATGGTTCCCACAGTCGCGGCCTCACGACCACTCTCACTTAGGTGAGTCCTCCAAGGGTACGTGTGACATGTACCTCGCGAAAATATTCGCCTCGGGCTCATTCAGGGAAAAACCCTTCCTGGACGTCACACTAAGTAGCACAAGCACCGTACAGATGGGGAGGAGACACTCTCCTATTAACAAAAGGGTGCTACTTTTATCACGAGTCACGCTTTACGGGTTGTTTCTACCCATTGAACCTTCTTCATGGGATCTCCAATCACAAAGGATGGGTTACTCCTGCTGGTGACTCCCTATGGGCTCACCCCATCCGCCTCAGGTGAAAAAGGATCTAGCCACTGTGCTAGTCCCGAGGCAAGTTGCGCAACTTTTATAAAGCCTCTATAACTTATTTTCTCTTCATCGATGAAGTATCTCAAGTTTGCAGAATTTTAAGGGCCCAATAGTGCACATGAAAGCAACATTATGAATCGCATCAGGTAAATCACATTTCAGTGGTAACATCCACTTCGCTTAGCATCAAATATGATACTAGCTAGTCAGTAGTCTCACTACTAGGAATCAAACCTTTGATCAGTAGTCTACTACTAGGAACTAGTCTTCAACATAATGTGACCAGTAGTCTTTCACCTACTAGGAGCCACATTTTCCTCAACATGCGTCATTCTTCGCATAACATAATCTCACATCAATAGCAACTTCACAAAAATCCTCTGATAAGTTTCAAGAATTTTCAATTCTCAAGCTTTGCAAAAGTTAGATAAAATCCATGTGCAAATATAGTTTCGAATTTGCAATCATATGATAAATAATTGGGTATCCAAGATTTAAAGTACCAAAAAAAAAAAATCAATGCACCTCGTATTCAAAAAATCAAAACTTAGATACCATTTGAAATAGATACCACAACAATAAATATCAAAATAGCCAAGATAATCAGAAGTCAACGACTTCGGTTATTATGATTTAACATCTTTACCAAAGTATAATTTCAATTACTAAACTTTCAATACTTTGCAAATTTTGTTTTGTTTTTTTTTTCCTTCCACATTTTAAGCTCAATTATGCAGAAGAGCTATACAAGCCCGGAGATCCAAACTAGCAAAGCCCAAGTGCAAGAAACAGAGATAGATGCATGAGATATTACATAATCTCACTATGGATACATGCACGCGACATGCTAAAATAGACTTAAAATTAAGAACATATTATATATAGTTGTTCTTTATGTCGCTAATCTTCTTTGTATATACATGACTCAAGAAATCATAATTATCTTCAAATCATGCACCCCCACATTTCGCAGCCATGTATTTATCAAAGAATTTAACATCAAAATAAGGATTTTCATAATTTTATCAAAACAATTTTATTTCATAGACACATTCAGCAAAATAAAATCAGCTTCAACTTACTTGTTTTACAAAAGCCGATAATTCCATGAAAATTTTCCCCTCTTGAAAGAGAATTCCATAAACTGATTTTAGGTGGTTCACCAAGCTATAACTCTATGTATAGAATCTCAAAATACCTTTTCCTTTTTCATACCAAAGGCATGTGACAAAAAATTAAAGAGGAACAAGTGTAGGTATTTTTTAAGATACAACTACTTATAGACAAACATAATAATCTACAAGTAAAGGCATCAACGTTATTGTCACTAAAATTTAAATTTTGAATCCAATTCATACAAAAAAAAAACAAATATCTAGCAAAAGTTCATTTTATTTTTTTTCTTTGCTTTTCTCTATTTGATATCTACAAAACAGAGTATTAGATGAACGTGCTAGCTCAAGAAAACATCCACTGCAAGTAAGAGACGTTCGCTTATCATAGTAAGAAAATGTTTACCTCTTCATCCAAAAACTAATGCTTTTTATTTTCTTTCCTAGTTTTCGAAGGCTGAAATGGTTGTAACCCAATATTTTTCTCCCAAAAGAACACGCATAAATAATTGAACTAAAACGTAATCCACAATTCCTAGGCTTACAGATTCTAAATATAAAAGAATCTCACATCCTATAAAAGCATTCCAATTTGTTAAAGATTTAAAAAATTCCTTATTAAATCGTACCGTTATAATTTAGTTGTAACACCAAATATTACTTAAGTTACCCATGTTGTATATTTGATGAAAAGATGTAATTAAAAATATTTAGGAAATTAATGTAAGTATGCAAAAACACAATCATTCTTCTCAAATTAAACCCAAATATTAATTCTTCCTTAAACAAGTTTATATAAATATATCAAAGTAGATTTATTGGATATTCATGTATAACCACTTTTGCATAACATCTAATAATGCATCGAAAGCTACCATGATCATAGGCTTACATGAAGCCAACTCAAAGGCTTGGCAAGTATTTTCCTTTTTTCCTTCTTCTTCTCTTTTTCTCTAAGATAAAATTCTCCAAATATATGGTATAAGAACTCGTGTTGTATGTTTATTGCAAGTAACCTCAAAGCCTTGTGGGTCAACTAGTCAAGATGTATATTTGTAGCATACCATCTGGCTTGAGAAAAGTAATCTTGTCATGCATGTAAATTACATCATATTCTTAAGTCAATAAATTGTCAACCATGTAACTTACAAGCATCCATTATGTACACTAATGAATATGTAACTAACTGTTTGTAACTTTCAATAATTTTTTCAATGGACATCAATTTAATTAAAAAGTCTTTTGAAATTATGGTGCCTCTACTTCTTCCAAGATTCATTGCATACATAGCTATATGTACTAAAATTGTTAAGAAACTTACCTCGATACAAAATATCTGAAAAGTCATACCAATTTTGTCGCCATTTGGATTTTCATGCCTGTTACACCACATACCAATGTGCGAAACAAAACCACTGGTTTTGAAGTCTTGTACTCCACCATGATACTTGCAACAAAATCTTTTTGGAACTAACTATTAGAGACCATTTTAAATTCATCTACCGGAATAGAACCCATTTGACCGGTGTCCACTTGCTAATAAGCAGATTCAATCACCACCTTATGTCTTCCTAATTTTCCCAAATATACATGGGATGCAACACATGCTCGTTTAACATAGACATGCAATGTCAAAACCAACATTGAATGTTCCAAGCAACTAATTTAACAGCACTGAAGTTGGTTGATAATTAAAGCCGTGATAAATCACATTTCTTTCAGTACTACTACTACTGCTCCTAAAAAAAAATGCCTTGGTACTTAGTGTTCCAAACAAACCTGGTGGTAATTCTTTATTTGTGCTTTGGTGCCCATGGCTACCTGAGACCTTGTTGACTTCAAGCTTCTGATCCTCCTCTCTCCGTTCCATTTAACTTTCTCTAGAGAGATCAACAAAAGACAATTTTTTTTCAGAAAAAAAAAATTAAAACTATATACAAATCAAAACCATAACGTCTTTAGAATGTTGGAAAATATAGGCTTTGATTTATATTTCTACAACAAAATATTAGTAATACCAAGAGATTAAACGTAGCAAAATAATTGAAAGCAATTCTATATGAACGCTCGATAAAATTATGTAATCAAAAGCAGTAAAAGGATATAAAATAGCCCGTCCGTGAGAGTCGTGACAGAGTCACTGTCCTAAAGACATTATCGCCTCCCTACGTGCATGTGTTGACGGCAGATAAAGTCTCCAAGATAAAACCCATTGACGCAGCTATGTCTCCTCCATGTGCACGTCCACAAGAAGACGGTATGAACAAGTCCACGATCACGTTGCCCAAGTATAAAATATGAAAATAGCTAAAGAAGAAAAATATTGTGATCGTAAAGAAGAAAACACTAAGAGTGGAAGCATAGTTGCTTCTAGTCTTCTATGTCACACCCCATGGCCTTATATATTTGGCCAACCATAATCCATTTATTGACTACATAAGTAAGATTAAAAGTCTTTGTAACTCATGGAATAATCATAACCATTCTCAATAATGCCAAATAATAAAGTATATTATATACACCATAAACACATTTGAGTTAATAATATTCATTATTACATTTGTAACTCATTTCATAATTTACATTAAGTAAATATATATAGCCATAAATTGTAATATAATAACAATGCTATAATGTACATTTTATTTTATTAAAATATTTCAACAGTAACACGCTTGAATATTTGTGGACTTTAGTCGACCAACTCCAGAGACTATTCACGCGGCTGCATGTCGAGGGTCAGCGTAGGGCCTTGAGACATGACACTAACACGTTTTTATATTGCATTGGTCACTACTCACTACTATGGTTGCTTAAACATCATGACTCCAGATCTCCTCCTCTATCTCTTGTCTTGCACTCAACTGAATTAAAGACTCAAAGAGCTTGATGGAAGCCCACACATCCTTCCACCTTTTTTGTTTTATTTTTAGCTAAACGTTGAGAACCACTCATCCTGGCATCGAAGAATGGCCAAAGCGGTTTGCCACTGATGGATAAGCACAGGCTTGACTGTAGAATTCTAGTGATTGCCTGTTGGCTCCCTTGCTACCTCTACTTCAGCCCTAAGTGCCCAATCAGAGGGATTTAGATCCTCTCCGTTTATCAAGAAAAAAAATATGAAAAGTAGCATTAGGAATGCCAATAGACCGGATGGACCTGAGTGCTCACAAACCAACATCCGCTCCGTACACTTTTGGGCCATTCTGGCCCGCTCTAACATGTAGTTGGAGTGGCTGTGTAAATATGAAAGCCCATCCAAAAGTGGATATTATGGATCCAAACTCGTCGTTTCCCAACCCGCTCCGCCTTTTCAGGTTTCTCCAAATAAAAACGTACGCATTTAAGGGAAAAAGGACCGTCAAAACAAGACTATATTGATGACGAAGAAAAGAAATATTGACAACAAAAGTACAAAGTGCAAAAGTTAAATAAAAACACAATTAGAATATCTAACATAATAGGTTGGGTCAGAAAATGTCACACGCGATAAAATCCCAACCGCAAGAAAGACTATCGGTTGGGGGCCCACGAGTAATACACCCAACCGCAGCAAAAAGTTGGGGGCCCACGAGTAATACACCCAGCCGCAACACTTTGTTGCGGTTGCTTCTCTTCTTTTTTTTTTGGTGCAAGGTTGCTTCTCTTCTGCTTCTCATGTACTTTCTCATACACATATATATATGTATATATATATATATGTATATATATGTATATATATATATATATGTATATATATATATATATATATATATATATATAAATATATATATATATTAAATACACCCAAACACGTGTACTCGTGGCAGAAGAGGACATGAGAAAGCAGAAGAGAAACAACCGCAACACTTTGTTGCGGTTGAGTGTTTTGCTCGCACGCCCTCAACCGTTAGTCTTTCTTGCAGTTTGGGTTTTTTCGTCTACCGAGATATTTTTGTAAAATTTTGCAACCGCAAGAAAGAGCAGCGATTGTCACTTTTGCAAGAAAAAAAAACACATCTGAGCCGTCCACGAGTACACGAGGATGGCTACATTTATGATGGAGAAATTATTATTTCTCCACCGGTAGACAGGGATCGGCTCCCATATATATATATATATATATATATATATATATATATATATATATATATATATATATATATATATATATATATATATATATATATATATATATATATATATATATATATAGGGAGCTGATCCATTGATAGCGCTAGCAAAATGGAGTATTTGCTAGCGCGATCTGGGCCGTCCATCCTGAAAGATGGACGGTCCAGATCGCGCCTTTTTCGAAAACTGTCAGTCGTCCGCGACACTATGTCGCGGACGGATTTTTTTACCTTTTTGCCCCTCCACCCGTCCGCTACATTGTATCGCGGACGGTCCAAATCTTCTTTTACGTTTTTTTTAAGTTCGTCCGCTACATAATGTAGCGGACGTTTTTTTAACAAAAATACCGTCCGCTACATTATGTAGCGGACTATTTTACTTTCTCGAAAAGAGACATCTGTGTTGTCAGAGCTCTTGAAAAAAGACAACCAACTTTTATTTTCTCTTTCCCCCTCATCTCTTATCTTCTCTCTTCTGGATGAGCTCCTTCAAGACGGTGGAAGGGTGATAGAAATGGAGGAGGTTGAAGACCCTAGAACAAAATGACAATCTGTTGCTAGCCAATTTCATGAATGGTTCCAGCCTGCAGGTGGAAGTGCTAATTAAGTGTGCTCGTTTTGGAGTCTTTTTTACCAATGGCAATCTGTTGCCAACGAACTTCATGAAGATTTGTTCATCAGGATCAAAGTAAGAAGAGAGAGAAAAAGAAGAAGTCAGAATGAGAGAAGGGAGGGAAAAAAAGAAGACTAGTCCGCTACATTATGTAGCGGACTAGTCTTCTCTTTTCCCTCCCTTGCGGACACATTAATGACACAGAAAAGTCATACCACACATGTGTGGGCCTGTCATTCGTCCGCGATACTATGTCGCGGACGGCATGGAGGGGCAAAAAGGTAAAAAATGTCGTCCGCAATATTGTGTCGCGGATTACTTTTTTTTGACATGCGTCAGGGCCTGTCAGTCGTCCGCGATACAATGTAGCGGACGGGTGGAGGGGCAAAAAGGTAAAAAAAATTCGTCCGCGACATAGTGTCGCGGACGACTGATAGTTTTCGAAAAAGGCGCGATCTGGACCGTCCATCTTTCAGGACGGACGGCCCAGATCGCGCTAGCAAATACTCCATTTTGCTAGCGCTATCAATGGATCAGCTCCCATATATATATATATATATATATATATATATATATATATATATATGGGAGCTGATCCGTTGATAGCGTTAGCAAAATAGGAGAAGTTGCCAGCGCAATCTGGCTGTTCACACACGATCTGTGAAAGGTCCAGATCATTCTTTTACGTTTTTTTTAAGTCCGTCCGCTATATTACGTAGCGGACGATTTTTTGACAAAAATACCCTCCAACTTAAAAAGAGCCCATCCGCTACATTATGTAGCGGACTAGTTTTCTAACTTTTTTTGCTATTTCTTTCTCCTTTCTCTCATTAATGCTTTGACTTTTTCTCTCTCTCTCTCTCTCTCTTTTCTCTCATCTGCTAAATTATGTAGCAGACTAGTTTTCTGGCATCTCTCTCTCTCTCTCTCTCTCTCTCTCTCTCTCCTTTCATTAATGTTCTGACTTTTTTTTCTCTTTCTCTTTAATTTATCTTCTTTCTGACTTGTCTATTTCTCTCATCACTTTTTTCTTCTCTCTCGTCCTCCTCTTCCCTCCTTTGCTCTCTCTCTCTCTATGGGCAAACTCGAATGTGCCATAGCTAAATGACTTCCTCACTGTAGAATCCTCTTTGCCCTCGTCCGATTCTCCTTCCTTGAAGTCATCCAGCGAGTCTAAATCAAAGGGGTAGGTGTATTCACCGTCCTCGTCACTCCTGGCAGAGCACCTTCCCTCACTGCCTTCTTCCTCGCGGCAGGTTTTTTAAAGCACAGAAAGCTCATCTTTCTCCGTCACGAGAGTTTTGCCTGGTTGTGGTGGGGATGGAATGGGCAATATCGGCCTCTGTACTGACTCTGTTGTTTCTTGAGCAGTCCTCAATTCCAATGATCTTAGTGATATCTGCATCATATTCAAAAGATCAAATTATGAGAATGTAATCAAATGGTAAAAGATAATATCTTAATGAATTATAACAACCCATTTAAACAAGTATAGCCAAAAATGAATACGCAAAGTGATGGTTGTGGCTCTGTGGCACAGCTGGGAACTGCCAGAGGAATACAGAGTTCAAACTCTTCTTTTGAGCTACCCCTTGCATCAGTTACTTTTTTCCCATTCAACATAAACCTTCTCAAGCAAAAGGGAGCAAGCCAAAATATATTTGATGAACTTCAGCTCAGCCTCAATCTTGAACTTGACAGATGATTGGAGTCTGTCCAGAGAGAAAAGAGAGAGAGGGGGAAAGGAGGACGAGAGAGAAGAAAAAATGGTGGGAGAAAGAGACAAGTCAAAAAGAAGAGAAAGGAGAGAGAAAGAGAAAAAGTCAAAACATTAATGAAAGAAGAGAGAGAGAATGTCAGAAAACTAGTCCGATACATAATATAGCAAACGAGAAAAAGGAGAGAGAGAAAGAGATAGAAGTCAGAAAGAAGAGAAAGGAGAGAGAAAGCTAAAAAAATGTCAAAAAACTAGTTTGCTACATAATGTAGCGGATGAGCTCTTTTTAAGTTGGAGGGTATTTTTGTTAAAAATCGTCCGCTACATAATATAGCGGACGGACTTAAAAAAGATCTGTATCATCCACAGATCACGAGTGGACTGCCAGATCGCGCTGACAACTTCTCTTATTTTGTTAGCGCTATCAATGGATCAGCTCCATATATATATATATATATATATATATATATATATATATATATATATATATATATATATATATATATATATATATATATATAGTCTTAGGCAGCTTGCCTAAGGCTAATCTTAAAACTACGTCGTTTTTGAGTTAAGAAATCTAGTTTTTATCCTATATTATCCTATCAACACGGTTTGAATTTGGACCAATTTTAGTTTTGTATAAAGGTCCAGGGTCAAAGGAGTGGGTCTGTTATACACGTGAAGGTGCCACAAAGAATATAGGCCGAGTCAGAAGCTAATTATGCTGGTGAGACTAGGGTTGTAAATGAACCGAGTTGTTCATGAACTGCTCGTAGTTCGTTCCCCAAAACTCATTCATGTTCGTTTGTATAATATACGAGTCGAACATGAACAAAATATTAGAGCTCGTTTATTAAACAAGCCAAGCATGAACATTTCAAAGTGTTCACGAATGTGTTCCTGAACAGCTTGTCTCGATTATAACCTAATTATAATATAAATTAGTTTAAGCTTAGAAGCCCTAAAATTAAGTGGACAATTGGATCAAGTTAAGTGTAGTTATGATTTGGAAATAATTATTTTGAATGAGAACACGAGTTTTTTAATTCAAGTTTGGTTCGTTTATAAACGAACGAACTCGAACCAAACACGAGTTTTGTGAAACGAATGGTGAACGAGTTCGAAATTTTTTTTTATAGATTAAACTAACACGAACAAGACTTGAAACTAAACAAATGAGTTTGAACACTGCCCTATTCGGCTCGAACTTGGTTCGTATACAGCCGTAGGTGAGATAGAGCAAGGAGGGAGAAATGGCAGATGAGTGAGAAAGTGAAAATGTGCAAATAAGTTCTCTTCTTTTGAATATTAAATGAATTATCACATGCATTCTTTATAAAGTTTAGAAAAAGTAATGTAATCAAACAACACGTGGCACTCCTTGGGAGTGACGCCTCACTCAGGGGGCATAAATGACGCTATTTCATAGGCTATGAAGTCGCATATTCATCTGGCCTACCCTGTATAGATTTGCTCTGTCTATCTAGAAAGACGGGCTCACACAGTGCCAGCGTGGCGATATAAACCCTTGATCTGGCCACTAGTCCAAAACCCTTATTGAGTCTGGCCAAAGCAGAGACCTGATAGCGGGGGAGAAGGTCCAACACCCAACCGCCAAGCAAGACATGATGCCCTGTGGAGACATGTTCCCATCTCGGAGTGATCTCTAGGGGTGACGATATAGAGCTTTCAGATTACGTAGATGCCCTAGAGGAGATACTGTCCCAAATGAGTCATTTATCTCGTTATGCGTAATTAACATCTTATACATCAATGGGCAGAACTGTTGCATGATCAGAAGGGGGAGCCAACCCCCAACTTTTGGAATTTTTTGTTTATATTTACACAAATGCCAGTATCTCGTAATATTAATTAATTAGGGTTTCGTTTGTTATATATTTTTGGTTTTTATGCCACCGGTCGTCAGAGTCTTCTTCTTTCTCATACTTTTACTCCATCTTCGTTCTTCCTAATTTTATATTTCAAATATCCATATTACGAAAAAACACGAATTGATCAAGGTTATTTATTTATGTATTTGAAAGTTTAAATTCTTATATATGTTAACTTAGACGTGACTATTGTACTCATAAAGTTAATAATCACATTAGTAATACATCTAAAAGAGTAAAGTTAAGCTTCTTCATGCAAGATTATTAATTTATTATTGACTAACTTTATCAAGTTAAATAAGTCACTATGAGAAGCAAAATTAAATGATTAATACTCAAATTAGGCAATTTTATTACGTTAGCGATCTATTTTTTTTATGTCTTTTTGGCCCCCTCGATTAGACTTTCTGGATCGGCCCCTGTATACATCAACTATACATGAAAATTAAAATATGTTTTTTGATCTGTACCCAGTGACCACATGTTTTTAGATTGGATATCAAATTTAATATTTGATTAATTATATCAGAGTACTCCTGTCAACCAAAAAGTCACAATTTTCCTGTAAGTTCCACCTATCTTTAATTAGTGAATTGCAAAGCGCAACATAGCTTGATGGTATACCAATCTTTATCACTAAGCGCGTATGTCAGCTGATAACTGGTTATCATAATTTAACCAGAGGTCTCGGTTTCGAGTCCTGGAACTGTAACTACGTTAAAACTAGGTAGGGATAGCTTTGCCGCCCATGTGATGGTCCTATCCGGACCGGAAGGTGTGAAAAAACCTACTCACACTTTTAGGTACCAAAGATATACCAATCTTTAAAATTACTCAAAAAAAAAAAAAAGGAAAATGATATCCCTGTCTATAACAAAAAAGGCCAGAAATAAATTAAAGTGAAAGCTCAAGGTCTAAACCAGCTTGTTTAGCATGATGTTCCTGAGACTCTTCTTTAGCTTGCTGAGAAGAAGCCACCAACGTCACCACAGCAGTAGGATCACGAGGTGGTTTATTGAGCTGATGAACATCTTCCTCCTCAAAGTCTTCTCGCTGGAACGATGGGTTCCACACTGCAAAGCCCCGCGGCTTCTGGTCTTCGGTGATCTCCTTCAGCTTCTTGATGGTCGGACTGTAGCTCAACTTGTCAGAAGACCCGCTCATGAAACAACTATTGCGCGCGTCTCGAATGCTTCTGAGAAGGGCGAAGAACTTTTCCATCTTTTCTTCATCGTTAAAATCAGCTGCTGCTGCTCGTTCTTCTTCACACGCATGTTCATGGTGGAACTGGAACTTCCTCTTTTTGCTTCCTCCTTCCATCAAATGTTCATGTCAAGTAACAGCAAGCAGAAGCAACAGGCTCTTTATAGACTGTGGTCGCACCACTTTCTGGGTTGCTTCTGCGCTCCTTCCTGGACTGGAAAGGAGGGGAGGGGGATGGGTCAAGGACCCGGCCCCACCACACCGTCAATTACTTTAGCCATTTGATATTATTCTTCGAACCGAATATTTAGTTTTAGTATGCACTAGAATTATTTTTTGCTCCTAGCCGGAGAAACCTGCTATCTCCATACGTGGCAGTGCCTCATTGCTCCATCTGTGACACTGTCATGACTCACGAGAGGAGTTATTATTCCTTCTTTTAGTTGGTCTGATCTGATACTGAATGTTATCGAGATGGGCTTTGAATTTTGATTGAGTCAAAATTCAACAAAGTTAACTTTTGGTTGGGCTGCCTAGGCTGGATGATGGGGCGTGGGCCATTGGACCAACTGCAAATTATTATAGGTCAAACGTTGCTCTCTTCTTGTTTTTGTGTCCCCTATCTCCTTTTTGGATTTTGCTTTTTGTCAAGGCTTCAACTTTTAGGGCCACAACCTCCATTGTAGCCCAAAAGAAAAACTCAAACTAACTTGTAATCGAGTGAAGCTATATATCAATTCTTGGTATGCTACTTCAGTTTTCAAAATACCTCTGGAATATGGTGGTTTGATGATTTCTTCAATTGAGAGATCAAACAAAAGTGATAATGCGAATAATTATTGTCAAGCTTCCGAAAGAATTTATTCACAATTAAGTTTTACGCTAAATACTGCTTTCAAAAAATTATTTTTAGTAATCACAAATTCAATAGCAACAACTTTATATCTCAAGGACCACGTCACGAGACCAGAGAAATTCTCATGCAGATACAACCGGCTATACCGCCTTCAGGCCCTTTTCTCAGTTGATCCCCCAGTGTCTGGGCGATATTAAAGTCAGTGTAAAACCTAGTGCATTAGTCTGTGACATTATACATCAGATCCTTTGTGTAATCCGATATCTGTATTTTTCATGCACACGCGTGCTTTAGGTACCCACAACCGGCTGCATAGCATGCCTATCTTTGGCTATGTACGTCCTAGTAAACTAATCTGAGCAAGACTCCAGCTCAGAATCGCCTCAAGCATCTTCCAGGCTTTACATACTCCCCAATCCTCGACTGTACAAGTTATGGGCTTCCATTGGACTGCTTCAGGAACCTTTTTATCCTGAATGCTTGCAGCTGGAGGAGACCTGCATTTTTGGGCAGATTGTGCTGAAAGGTGCTTAGCTTTGCAAGAAAAGTTTCTCCAGTGCCAACTTTCCTTTCTAGAGACTGAACATCATGCCGTTTCATGGCCGGGTGATTCACTGAACTTGTGGCCAGGTAATCGTTCGAAACTATGAGCAATCAAAACATAAGTTGGACTCGTCCTTATCAATGACCCTTCCTTATCGATGACCCTTCGACTCTCGAGCCTATCTTTGGTTCTCACCATTTTCAACCAATCTCTATGATTTGAGAAACTTGACCAGAAAAAACTACCAGCACACCGGAAATAAAACTGACCATTGGTAATTTTTTTGATATCAAACGGTGGCAGTTTGGAATCAAAAGTTGCAGCAAATAAACCTTATGTCAATTTCCGAAGCTTTTAAAAGTTGATGTACTCGTTCGGTTCCATGAAACTTTCCATATTTGACTTTTTAGGAATTCTTAAAATAGATTTAGTACATATTTATATTCACTTGTATGATCGATGATGGTTATTTAGATTCAGTTCAATAAAATATATAATAAATTTTCACAAAAAATCACAGAAAAAATTAAACAAAATTTAAGAGTAACATGTATCGACAAAGAAGTGAAATACGTTATATAACCCTCGGACGAAGGGTATTATTCCAACGATTTTAATAATTCTTTCCAAGCTTATATTTAGCTGTTGTGGTCTAGTCTATCTTCGGTTTTGTTTCATCTTTCATAGTTCCACAAAGAGTGGTTAAATTTGAAGGAGTTGTTAAGTAAAAACCTTAAAAAAAAAAAAGGAATGTCAGATTTAGAGACATACACGGGACATATATATTTGCTGCTACCCTTTGGCAAATATGGAAAGATAGAAGTAAGGAAAGCAAAGAGAAAATATACATATAGCCGGAGATATCATGAAAAAGCGTTCTAAATTTTGCTCAAGAAATGGAAAAAGTATTCCAGAAGGAAGAGAAAAACATTACTAAAACTCAGAAGCTAATTTCGTGGTGTCTTCCTGCGGCAGGTACCGTAAAACTTAATGTGGATGGATGTACTAAGGCTGATATTTCGGGTGGATTTGGAGGACTGATGTGCAAGAGTGGAGGTGAATGGCTAGGAGGTTTCTGCAGCTATACTCATTTTGCCATGCCATTGAAGCAGAATTCCATGGCATCCTACAAGGAGCAACAATGATGAAGAATTTGGGGTTGACTGATGCGACTATTGAAACGGATTCTCAAGTTGCCAGAGACCTCGTTCTGGGAAACGATAACCGATTTCATTCCCTGAGTAACATCATCAAAGACTGTAGCTATCTTATCAAGACTACTAAGTTCAATATTGTTCATGTATACAGAGAGGGCAATCGATGAGCTGATTGTTAGCCAATTTGGGTGTTCAACAAGGGGCGTCTTTTGTGTATCTCATGCAACCACCGGAGGTGGTCCTCCCTTTGTTGGCAGCTGATATGGCAGGAGTTGCCACACTAGGGATTAAGTTGTAAACGCTTCTATTTATTTTAATTCTGTTGAACCCAAAAAAAAAATATCCACAAGAGTGTGCTGTAAAACAATCTAGAAGATTCTACTGCATTTCATATGATTTGTTTTTATGGACAGTTCTTCTATATATAGTAGGAATGGTGGATTTAGAGATGCTCTTTGTTGGCTACATTCCTTATACAATCAAACTTTATGTGCAGCCTTCCATACCAATAATCAAGGGACTCACCTTTTTGACTAAAAAATTCAGAAACTTTACTTAGACAATTTCCAACAAGAGCACTACTCTTCCACATCAATCTCCATCCTGCTTCGCTTTTTCAGAAGCTCTCTTCGCTATCACAAGAGTTATTTGTTAATTATGTGAGAGACACGTTATGAAGTCTCACATAAGTGACATAACACTTGGACAAGCTGCTGTCTCATGAACTCTTCATTCATTGCGGTCAGAATTTTGAGTCGGACGCTTTAGCATTCACTTGGGTAAGAAAGTCTGGCCACTGGGGTAGAGGAGATCAATGTCTGGGTTTGGAAGGACCGGCGATGATTTTACTTACTAGTGAGTGGGATAGATGAGGAAAAAGGATTAAGACCTCATAGTCTCCAACCCTTAGAGGGTACAGGCTTGAGCTGTTGAAACAAAGGAAAGCAAAAAAGAAAGGCATCTAAAAGGTGGCATGGGCATGGGCATGGGCAAGGAGACAAGAATGCTGAAAAGGCAGCTTTTATGTGTGGTGCAAAGGGAGAGGGGGACCTCGCCAAACCTTCCACCCACCGAGATAGGTAGGGAAAAAAGGAGCAGTTTCACGACCTTATTGAGAGCTCGAAACAAAATAAGTTCGGTCAGGATCCTAGTTTCAGAACTCTTTTCATTCTGAGAAAGTTCCAAGTTGCTTAAGAGGTTCTGAGAAACTCCTATACAACTCTAGTTGGGTGGGGGGAGCGAAAAAGGAAAGTTTGGTGGGTGGCAATTGGTATTTAGCCCGTGCACAGTCCTAAACCTTTTCCATAGTTCATCAATAATCATGGGCGGTTGTGGTTCACAGTACACAACTAGCCATTGCGCGTGCAAGATGTAGAGAGAGGCTTTTGGGGGGGGGGGGGGGGGGGGGTTGGTGTGGTCTAAATATCTTCTTACTTTCACTCACTCTGAGGCACACAATAATCTCTTTCCTTACATTCCTACGATTTGGTTCTGTTTTTTTCTAGATCTGATTTGTCTCTCTTAGGCCTTTATAACATGTTTACTAAAATATCCCATGAACAAACACGCATGAAATATGAAAAGTTGGAATCTTTGCAGTAGTGTCATCATTGGACAATAAGTATTATAGGGGTTCCCACCATCTCTCTCTTTGTAATGCTGATATTGCACCATTGGGTTACACCAGTTCTCTTCACTTCTATCTCATCTTCTACCCAGTATTATGAACATAATTTAGTAGTTGGAAGAAAGACTTGTATTGTAACATTTACATCCACTTACGCATATTGATCGAAGGTTTGCACTGAGAGTTCTTATAAGCATGAGAACTAACATGTACATCTCCTTCCGTTAGTTTTTGTATCTGCATTGGTTTGTACATCTGCTCCATTGGTTGTCTATTAGTTTATTTGTATTGTTCTATCTCATCTCATCTTCTGTTTTGTTTTTCTGTTCTTTCTCAATATCTTGTATTTTCCCAGTCCAATGTCTATAAAAGCATGAGTGCTGAAGCCAATGCTTTATACTTAGCTCTTCATTTCTAAAAGAAGATATCAGGAACAAAAAAATCTTAGTTTGGCTCACTCTGGATGACTAAAAGGAAAAGAGGTAACAAGTGAAGACCACAACCCGAACAGAACATATCCAGAAGAACTGTTTGAGATTCTTGTTCTTCGCTTTCTTTGTTCCCAAAACTTCTTAGTTTGGGTCACACACAGTTATACCATACAAGGAATAGGTAGACAATTTTCTCATGAGAAAATGAAAGATTAACACAAGCTCAATGAGCAAAGAGGGATGAATAATAAACCCTCCTCAATTGCACTACAGGATCTTATGGCATAAGGAATCAATCCATGATTTCCTCTTTTAATTATGTACAAAGATAGGTTTGCTTTAGAGGACGAATTTAATACAATTAGCCAAGTCACTCAGCAATAACCTAAAGTATTCTCCAAGATGGATCCAGGAATTCCCTCTAACAAGCAGAATACTGGTGGAATAGTTGGCGTTTGTAAGTCTCCATAAGCATTCCAACAGAAAGGGTCCAACACCAAATCCCCTTGAGCAGGAAGAAGCTCTACATCCGAGATTGCTATGTTGGTGCATGGGACTGAGTCACTGCAGGCAAAATGCATTGGCGGACTTCGGATGTCATATGTTCCCTTTATGTTTGTGTACTCTATGTCCGACACGAGCACCGCTGAAGTATGGTTGGTGCAGCCTCTGGTGAGGCAGTAGAATTGGTCAATTATTATTGGATTCTTAACATCATCCATGTGAATGTTACTGAATGTAACTCCTGATACAGCTCCATAACCCCCTTGCCATGTCTTGATCCTAACTCCATTGTCTGAATGCTTTATCAACGAGTCCCTCACCGTGATGTTGGACACGCAGGCTCGTGAGTTGTGATTGCCTAAGCTCCCTATGCTAAAGTGGAGACAACGAGAACACATCAGGAAAAGTTTTTGATCTTTTGAAAGTTCAGATTCAAACATAGCCAATTAAGTGTACCTGATTCCATGACCCGGTCCACATGTAATGTTCCTTATGTCTACATCGTAACAACCTGATCCAATAGATACACAGTCGTCACCTGCAGAGAGAATTAATCATTGATGTCAGTTATGAGGATGCAAGGAAATGTGAAGGGCAGACAAATTTAAGAAGAATCTCAAGCTAACCATTAGAGATTACTGAGTTATATATCTTGACATTGTATGTGTTCTCGATGTGAATCCCATCCGTATTGGGACTTAAAGCTGGAGCTGTTATGTGAATGGATTCTATATAAACATTCCTGCAGTTGTCAAATCTGAAGTGAAATTGGGGCCCATCCTTGATTCTTAGTCCCTGTACAGTCAAATTGTTGCTCATGAAGAACCTTATGGCCTGCATCGAGAAGATTTTTCAGATGTAAAAAGTGAGATAATCATGGGGTTAGGATGATGCTATTGTAGATGTTGAAGCATTATGTATAACTTACAATGGGGCTATCACAAGGTCCTGGCAATGTAGTTCCATTAATACCCTGGGAAATTTGGGGAAACTAATCAATGAAACTTCAATATAATTAACATGGTTCCATGAATCAGAAAGAAGAACTTTGGCAGCCACTGAAAATTTATCAGTGGAGGTGGTTGCAATGTTGTACTTTGATCATCATGGGTAGTCCTTTGATAAGTTAATGTTAACATCATATATATGTAGCTCATAATAATACCTTGTGAGGCTTGCAGGGAAGATTCCACCATTTCTCTCCTCTTCCATCAATTAGACCACTTCCTTGCAACGACATCTCGCCAACTCTATAGAAGACCAGCCATTGATGTTTACTGTAATTTTGTGGCCAGGATTCCGGTCCATCGGGTGGCATAAGAGTTCCATCGACCTTTTCTATGGACACAGTAATTAGATTATCTTTGCTCAAAACCACCAAAACTATTATGAAGTCTCTGAGACACTAGCAACTGTAAAAACATTTACCTGAAACACAAAACTGCCTTGACAAGAACCAGTGAATATTGTGGACTGAATCATGAAGGAATAGTCGCAGGGTACAAGGAGGACCCCCGAATCAAACTGACAGGCCGTGTCCCACGCCATCTTGAATGCCTCAGTGTCATCTGTCACGCCATCCCCCACCGCACCAAAAATGCGCACATCAAAAACACCATCAGGAGATGGGTTATGAGGGTCAGGTGTGGGAGAAGGATCAAGCGAAATTTGAGAATGCCTGTGCGTTTTGTGGTGGTGATGATGATGAAACCTAGCCTGGCTACAAAGCATGAGCAGTCCAAAGGAAAAACCAAAAGCCAATAATGAAACCCGAGAAGACACCATTGCAAGCTTTAGTTAAAAGATTAGTTCTCCAACCGAAAATAGTGCTATAAATGCGCCAAGCTTCGGAGTGTAGGAAGATGGCTCGAGCACTGGAGCAACTTGCATTAGATAAGAAGCCTACCGTTGTATCTCAGAAATGCATGCAGAATCCGAGAGGCTGAGCCCCGGCCAGTTGTATTTATACCATGTATATAGCGTAGTGGAAGTTACTTTTTACTATTAAAATCATCTGAACCTTGCAGATACTATAATAATTGGATCTAAACCACGAAACCGACCAATTCCGAAAAAGACATTGGCTTTTTAAGAGAATGTGGAAGTCTGCATATACCTGTTAAGGAAAAAGGTGCGGAGGAGGGAATAAACGGAGATGTATCAGACGGGTGGTGTAGTGGGCAAAATCCCACGAGTCCCCCCCCCCATATTCTTCCCCATAACTTCCACCCCTCTCTGTTCCCAAACCTATTTATCTAACCAGACACCTCTGTGGCATAGTTGTAATATCTCGAACTTTGGGAACGGGTTAAACTAGTCATCCGTGACCCGAAAAATAAACGGGCGCTAATTTGAGCAATACTCGGGTATTGGAAGCTTGTGAAAGCTTAAAAGAATTTTGGGGCTAAAATGTAAATTTTGAAATCTTGGGGGTATTTTTGTAATTTCAAAAAAAACTTTGGGGTATAATTGTAAATTAATTTTTGGTGATGAAAGGTAATAATATGAGTGATAATGTGTGTTTAGTGACATTTGATTTAATTAACAAGGATTAGAAAATTTTTAGGGCTTAAATGTAATTATAGAAAGTTTGGGGGCATTTGTGCAATTTTATAAAAGTAATTTAGGAACTTTTTATTTAAGCTTGCCACCTCCTACCATCTTAGGTGACTAAGCCAATTTAAATGGTTTAATATGTAATGCATAGGGGAGAGTTCGGATGAGAGGAAGAAAGAAGAAGAAAAAAAGAGAAAAAGCAAACAAATCCAAATAAATGGGGGGAAATTCGGATGAACAGTAACAGTGAAAGAAATAGAGCAAGAGAAAGAAGGAAACACAGGGAAACACAAGGATTTTGGGCAGAAAATTCGAGAAAGAGAAAGAGAAAGAGAGAAATTGAAGAGAAGTTCAAGGGTAATCTTCCCCTTCCTTCCTAGTATGCAATTTCAATTTTTGTGAGTATGTTTGGGCTTGGTGCAAGGCGCGGGGGTGCCATGAACATGGCTGGGCAGCCATGGTGTTGGTGTATATGCTTGAGTGTTTCGGGTGAAAGATTGGGGTGTAATTATGTGTATAAGTATGCGAAATTTGCAAATTAGTGATGTTAGATTATATTTTCAAGTATTAGAATGTGTTTAGATGATTGGAGTGTGTGTTTGTGAGCTGCGTGAGTTGAATGAAGTGGGTCTCGGCTGACTGAAGGAGGACGACGAGTGTGTGCAACTAAGGTGCATTAGTGTGTGTAATAATGTGAATAGCAAGTGTTATTGTCGCTAAAGGTAGGAATTATCTTAGGCAGTTTTCCACGAATTTTTATAAATATCTAGATCCGAAATTAGACAAAGTCCAAAACTGTAACCCCTAATATGTTTTTGAGATGTACTCTCTGGAATTGTTTGAGAATTTTTGGAGTCCGTAAAGAGTGCTAAATTGGGGTACCGATTAAAGAACTTTATCGATTTATTTAGCATATCAAACCAAGTTATTTTAACCTAAAAATTTTATGGAAGCCCTATTTTATATATATTATTTATTATCTAAAAATTTGGGCCATTCAGAGGCCGATAAGTATTTTTCGCGAAACTGGCCTTTTAGCGCTCGGTCCGGACACCGGTTCGGGATTTTTTGGTGAAAAAATTTCTAAAATACTTTTTAGTACAGAAATGATATCGGGATGCTTAAAATAGCGGTTTAATATATTTTTGAGATTTTTCTGGTGCCGGAAACCCCCAGGGGTGTTTTGGTAATTTACCACCCAAAGGGGTATTTTGGTAATTTTACCTCTAAGAGGTATTTTGAAGTAAATTTACGTACAGTAAGATTTTTTTTGTGACTTTGCTTATGGAAAAGTCATTTTTGAGAATTAAAGTGTAGCGGGGGTAATTTGGTAATTTGCCACCCCAAAGGGGTATTTTGGTAATTTGACCTAAGAAAGGTATTTTTACATAAATTCACATATGGGAAGTTTATTTCAGCGATTCTACTTATGGGAAGACCATTTTGGTAATTTAAGTCCGAGAGGGGCATTTTGGTAATTTTACACCCTAGGGGCGTTTCAGTAATTTTACATACTCGGTGAGGGGAGGTTCATTTTGGGAGCATGTGTGAGTTCGTATTAAGTTATACTTTTGTTCTGTAGGCTGTATTCTAATGGTTCGATTATTCCGTTTAGGTTAAAGCTAAAGACTTCCGGTTAGGATAATTTAGCTGCGGATCCAGGTAAGAGATTCTATCTGAACCTTGGGTAAGGACTTTTGTTCGAACCCTTATTTGATTACTTGTACTCATAAGTACTCATTTGATATATTTACGGCTAATGCCGAACTCTGAGTTATGTATTGATATCAGCATGTTCTTGTCCAAAAAACCCTAATGTTGAACCTGAATCGGTTATTTGGAAATCTTGTGATGCTCGCATGTTATTGCGGGCTGAGCAAATTTGATAATTGTCTGTATCCACTCTCCCGAATTGTTGTGATTATATTCGATAATTATTCGCAGTCGTTTTGTCGTTTATCTGTGATTTTTCTTCTGAAATTCTGATTTCTTCTGAATTGTTATGTCTAAATCTGATATTTGTTCGTAATTGTTTTTGTTGTTTATCTGTGATTTTTCTTCTGAAATTATGATTTCTTCTGAAAATTCCGAATGCTGACTTATGTCAGTATGATTATTGTTATGAGAACCTGAATTGATTTCGGGGATATGAGCCTATGTTAACGCTCATTGATATTGTTAATTTCTGTGTTGACCTGGATACCTGTTTAGTGGGGAGGCGGTATAAGGTGGTTGAATCCTGCATGAAACGCAGGCTAGTACCCAAGTGGACTAGTAATCATTTTAGTACATCATGCATGAGTACACTATATGAGCTTGCCACAATGGCATTGCAATCGCCCAAGATCAACATTTGATTTTTGATTTTCTTTAGCTAGAATGATTTGTACTTGGGTTGAAAGCCCTTGACAAACATTCATTGTACTTAGCTAGAAGGAATTGTACTTGAGTTGAAATCCCCTGACAAGCCTTTATCGTATTATCTGATTTGATTTCTGCTTAGGTTAAAATCCCTCGGAAAATCTTGTTGTATTTTCGAAATGAATTTCTGCTCGGATTGAAATCCCTTGAGTAAGGGAAATTTTCGAGGTACTTGGAAATGCGGATTTGAAAAGGATCTTTTATTGATCATTTTGGATCTGATCTGATTGTTAATATGTATTTTGGTATCTATTTTTGATGAGCTTTGCTCAGTTTGGGTAATTATTGAATTTTGATCGTTCGAAGTGTCTTGAAAACATCGTCGGTTGGAATTTTAGAGTCGTGTTATAATCTCTTTTGTAATCCTTGTACGACCTTACTGAGCTCTCAAAAACTCACTCTCCGTTTGATTCCCTTCTGCAGGTGACGATAAGCTGTAGCAGGTTCGGGAATGGGTTAGAGTCTGCGTGAGGTTCCGGTGAGCCCACCACTACTGTGTAGGGAGACCCCTACGTGGGTCAGTACTGTAAATTCGTTCTTAGGAAATTTGAATTGCGAAGAACCTAAGCTGTAATGGTTTAAGCTAAGCAGTTGGTGATCTAGTAATTTGAAAAAATTGAGTTGATGTTGAATTAGATGATTTGAAATATGCATTAGTGAACAGATCTGACAGGTGTGATGTGATTCGGTAGGTTAACGACCCGAGAGTTCGGGGCGGCGGAGCTCCAGATTTCCGGGGGCGTTACAATAGTACAGTTCAAGCTAGATTATTTAAGCTTGGTCTCGATTCAGAAATTGTTAAAAGTAAGCATCTTCAGTACTGGTTCGATCAATACTAGAGAAAAAGTTTGAACTAGCAACATTGTCACCAGGAAGCTCGTTTTTCCTCGACTTGGCATACACCACTTTAAAGCTTTGGAACCCCGAGGGGTGGTGGAGTGGCAAGAGACTTCAAGGAATGAACTCAAGGTCGCGAGTTCGAATTCGAATACCGACGAGTCATATGAATATGCACCCCAGCAACACATACGCCATGGCAAAAGCATTGCCGGACATGCTTTCAATTCTATAACCTGAGAGTAGTCCCACCATCTTAATTTAGAAGAGTCGTCCAACCAGCGAGAGTGTTCAAGCTGCTTAATAGGAGGTTCCAATAATGTCTACCAAATTGCATTAAAATGGTGAGTCCTCTAATTTCTTTTCGATACTCCTCTCATCTCAACCGAGTACCATTCAAAAAACCCCACCAAAGAAAGATGAAGACCATCTTTCTCATGGAGTAAATTATACTTCTACTTATTTGTGATCCTTCAAGTTTGTCCTCGCACGTAACAAGTTCTTGTTAGCTTAGAGTACCAGTAAACGGTAACAGGCAACACAACGTGACCACTCATTAAAGGAGAAATTGGTCATGTTCTAGTTTTGCCCTTCACTGATGATAGTCGCCTAGATTGGACACCGCCCACATAATGGCTTCTAATCACCGAGTTAGCAAACTTAAAAGGACAACAGTGACACTTCCAACTCTTAGAAGGTAGAATGACCATTTAAAGACGAGTACCTAAAGGACTGAGATTGAAGGTAATTAAACCCAAAATTTTCACCCCTTGCTGCAAACTAATAAATACTATCAACACATCAAACTTGCTGCGGGCAGCTAAAAAGCAGCTCCAACAACCATCGATCCATAATCTTAAAGCAAGAGTCCCCTGAAAGAAGAAATCAATCCTTGTATTCAATCATAGGGTTACAGTCTGTCATCATAAAAGGTCAGCATACCCACTTAAATTGTTTGGGAGGATCTTGAGCAGAACCTTCTCGTTCTGTTAGTACAAACCAAGAAAATAAATACATACAAAAAAAGGGAACAAAGAACAAAGGGGAGAAAAACAAATAGCTTCGATAGATTACACTTAAATGAGGTCACTAGCACATTCTCCGCATTCACCAGTGTAAATTTCTGAAGAAAAGGAGACGATAACTGCACGTAACTTCAAGAACTCAAAAATGCACATTGCTTTC
The DNA here is from genome assembly GCA_033070095.1 of Escallonia herrerae. NCBI lineage: Eukaryota > Viridiplantae > Streptophyta > Magnoliopsida > Escalloniales > Escalloniaceae > Escallonia > Escallonia herrerae. The sequence goes on from JAVXUP010000196.1 coordinate 509,527, forward strand.
GTGCATGCTCTGGAATCAACTTCCCCAGCATCTCAAATGGCACCCCCTTTAGCTCTAACAAAGGGCAAGAGCAGCGATAAACCCAATTAGAATCAGACGAAGATATAGCAAAAAAAGAAGCAAAACAATATATCAAAAAAAAAGTTCTCACCGTGAGGCTTAAAGTTGAATAACGGGGGAAGGAAACGTCCATTTGGCAGGCGGGTACTTGGGTCTCGCAGCTCATCAAAGAACGGGTGGATCAAAACCTCCAACTGCATTACGGTAAGACAACCAGAAGGACATGGTTTCAACTATTCATTCTTGACCATCCAAAAGGTTTTACCAAAACAAGACTACTAAAGCATGGTTTAGAACTTCTTTCTTGTTCTTGGAGTTGTCTTTTAGGGGGATGGGGGTCATGGACATGCCTTGTATGGAATTCTTGGAGAGCGACAATGAAACTAAAACTAATTAACACTCCGCAGAGAAAGGAATAATAAACATGAAATGCAAAAAGAACTCAACACAAATAGCCAAGATTCATAAACTTACAGCAGTGCATCTAAGATTGGGTGAGTATTGCAGTAATCTTGATACAAGATCAACAGCTTCTGGCGGCATGCGTTTGTGAAATATCTAGAAACAAAAGAATAATTTGTCAATGCAAACAATATACAAATTACAAATCATTTTGAAGTTAAAGGAAGCATGGACTCGTAGGCCAGTGAGTTTTTACTTTTTAGTCTGTTGGGCTCTTTTCTTTCCCTTTTTCGTTATCCACCCCCCCCCCCCCCCCAAAAAAAAAAAAAAAAAAACCCTACGCCCCCCATTCCCTTTTCTCCAAAAGAAAGAAGAAAAGCCTTCTACCGAGTAAGAAAAAACAATAACACAGCTAGTACCTTGTGCCAGGGATGAGCTTTAATCTGAGGAAATTTGAACTCTGTATAGTTGGGGTTCATGCACTTGATTTCCTCCCTTGTCGGGGTACCTAAAACCTGCAAGCAAATAAGCTCCCCAACGTGAGACTCGTTTACTGGCGGGGGGGAACAAAGTAGAATGTTTCTAACAAACAGTAACAATCCAAGGCACGCAGTAAAAGCCAAGTGTGAAACTATCCTAACCTTTATGATCTCCACAAGCTGGTCCACTCCACTCTCCCCAGGAAAAAGAGGCTGAAATGGACGTAAATGTATACTGTTAGCATCTGAAAGACACAAACAACTAAACGAAAACGACAGAATACAAATTGAGTCACTTACTTGTCCAAGAAGTAGCTCAGCCATAACACACCCGGCAGACCAGATATCAATGGCTGTACTGTACTCAGTGGCACCAAATATAAGCTCAGGTGCTCTATAGTACCTAGAACAGATATATGAAATGTTTGGCTCCCCTTTTACCTGTAAATATTTGCAATCAACGAATCAGATAATGCCACAGAACAGCAAATTGGAGAGAATTGCATTAGGGATAAAAACACGCACCAATACTTTCGCGCTTCCGAAGTCACATAATTTCACCTGGTGAGTATGTGGGTTGACCTGTGAAGACAAGACATTAATTTTGGTTATGCGAAGTTCTCGAAAAATGTGAGAGAGAGAGAGATTCATTGTCATCACATTTCAAGCAATTTACTCCTAACTCCAGGGATAAAAGCTGGAACTGATTATCTATCAGTGCAATGTCATAATTAACCAGAGAATGTCTTGATTAAACAATAGCCTAGCCAACTACGTCCGCCATTTGATAGAACCATCGATCCAGACTCATATTCTCCCAGAACTTTTCTCAAATGTTTGTTTGCTAGCTAAAATATACATGATCATTACATCTTACATAAATCTACTTAAATAAGTGAACTCGAAAAGTTGTATCATAATCAACCCTAAAAGAACCCCCTTTGAATCACGTGGTCTTTTACAAATGAACATCCTCACAATGAATGAATACCACCATTTAACTTGAGTACCAACGTTCGACATTCAACTAAATTGGACACAAACTGGAGCACGTCAAGTATCCACATTCAACATCAACTAAATCGGATGCAACCACGTCATTTATTATCCAGCTTAATTGCCATGGCTGTCAATGATGTTGAATCAACATTAATATCCTGTTAACATCCCACTTTATACATCTAAAACCACCAGTTGAACACAAGCAAACTAGATATACATGCCACACCCGGCAATAGAAATGTAACCAAGACATACCAGCAGATTTTGAGGCTTAATGTCCCTGTGGCATACTCCGATACCACCATGAATGTAGGCCAGAGCTCTAAAGATCTGTAAAAAGGGCATATAAGACAAATGAGTATGATTAGCAATGATAGGGGCTTTAATGATTGGTAGGCAAGTAAAACAATGACGTCATATAGATATCAAGCTTACCTGGTAGCTATAAAGTTTTACATAGATCATGGGCATCCTTTGACTCATCTTGTTGTAGTGCTTGATCACTCGGTGGACAGTCTCGGGGACATATTCCAATACAAGGTTTAGGTAGAGTTCTTCCTTTTCCGTTGTTGAAAAGAAACAGTGCTTTAGAGAGACGACATTTGGGTGGTCCAGAATACGCATAGTTTGCAGCTCCCTGTTCTTGTACCTCTTGTCTTGAAGAACCTTTTTAATTGCAACGGCTTCACCAGTCTCTAAGCACTTTGCCTGGAAAATATATGAAAACAACACCATAAGCATATCAGTCAAGATCCAACAGCATAAAAATATTTCATTATCATTCTCAACTATATTGTATCATGACTAAAAAATTTCAAACCACGCTCACTACAATATCAAGTCATGATGCACTTGTTAAGCGAAAGGCTAACCTGGAACACAACTCCAAAAGATCCCTGCCCAACAATACGCTCGGCCATGTAACTAATTGTCTGGATCAGAAAGAAGGATCGATCATGTCAGTATAACATACTACAAGATCAAGAATCAACAAGTCCAACTATATAATGAACATGTTAAGCTTACCTGCTTTGGCTGGCCATTTCTACCCCCAATAGTTGTCACAATTATATGACCAGTCTCTGCACCATTGCCGTCGACTATGGTTGCTTCCATTTCCTACAAACAATAAAGTCACCGATGGATCACAAACACTTGCAAGTTAAGAGAAGATATAGGAGGGGGGGGGGGGGGGGCAAGTATATCAAAACCAAGATATATACCTTGTCATCCCTAATTTTCATGTCATTCATCTCATCAGGCAACTTATCAACACCAACAGTTGTTCCTCTAAATTCTCTCAATCCAGATGCAGGAACTACACTTACTGAAGCCATTATTAGCTCGGGGGGGTAAATAATCAAAAAGGCCTGATTCCAGATAAGTCAATAACTACCTGCAAAATAAATAAGTGAAGCAAAAGTTAGTTCATTGGTGCAACCAAGTTATATGTACAAACCATTCAAGTTTGAAACCAGATAATCTTTGACAGTATTGTAATCTCAGAGACGATCAGCAAGCCACAACAATTATTGTCTCAATCATTGCTATTAAAGGCGACTGGCGGTCCTAGTTGCTTGCTGGAATTACCTTGGAGAACAATGGTCTCAACCCTACAGAACAAATAATTCTAAGGCCCCAAATGCTAATTTAACAACACGAATAAAAGGCATCTTATATGCACAGAAAGTTTTCCAATAACTGAGTTAATCTTCACCTACTTTTACTTCAATACGACCCAACCATAAATCTCTCACTCTTGCACTTCTCATACTCGAGATGCCCCTTTCTTATGAAGTAACATAAACCCGCAGATAATCAATGATTTTGTAAATCGACATCAATGGAATACCCACAACCTTAAATTTCTGAAAACAAACAAGCAGTCCCTCGTAATCTCAAAAGTCTTTGCAGCATCTACAAAAGGTTCTCCAAAGAAGAAGGCAGACTTCAAGAAGATCTGCCTCCAAAAAACCTAAGATACCCAAAAGGACAACTAGATCTCATCGTACCACAAGAATTAATTTTACCAATTCCTACCACCAAGTAGCAATATTGAGACAAATCAGAAGGAAAACAAGAATTTACGATGAAATCACCCCCCACCCCCGAAAGGGAAAAAAAAAAAAGAGATCAACAAACCAGTTACTGAGCGCAGTCCCCTCCACTGGGAGAAGATACTCTACTAACTCAAAGACATGCCCCAAAACCCTAAAAAGAACGATCTTGAGTTAAAAAGCGAAAATCAACATATAAACAACATAAAGAAGGAGAGCGAACAAGAAAGATTCACCGAAAAAAGCAAATAAAATAAACAAGAAACCATAATACTGAAGTGCAGAACGGGAAAGTACCGATTCGGTCAAAGATTTACACAATCGAAACGGGTCTTGGAACTGGCGGCCGCGATGGGTGCATGACGGAACTGAAAATACTAGTGTGTGGATCTTGTGGTGGTGGCCAAAGATCAACGATCGCAGTGACACTCCAGGCAGATAATCAACAAGTTCTTGTGCTTTCTGTGCGCATAAGTACGGTTAGGTTACCTACTCTAGAGGGAGAGAGAAGAGAGGAGAGGAGGGAGGGAGGGAGGGAGAGAGAGAGAGAGAGAGAGAGAAGAGATGGATTTGTTGAGTTCGGACAAGAAGAGAATGGGGAGGATTTGGTTTGTTTAAGAGTAAATTTTTTTTTTTATTGCCGCTGCCGCTGCAGCTGCTGCTTTTGCTTTTGCTTTTGCTTTGGCAATGGAGGTGGTGTTTGATGACAGTCAACAGAAAGAGCCCAAACATTTATGTGGTTTTCTTTATTCTTGTCCTCAGTCTCTTCTTTTTGACCGTTCAACCCCCTCTCTCCCTACTTTTTCAACTAGGAATCCTATTGGAGTTGTACACAGCTACTCCATTATTTAAATAAATACTCCGTAGTATAAGTTTTGTCCTCCGAGTCATGGAGTATTTTTTGTATAATAATTGGTGGTAGTACTCGGTTTCACGAGGTCATACCCCTCGGCCCTGATCCACACCAAGCATCGCAAAAAACTCCATCTCGTTAGCGATGGTTTGACCGTTCACGTGGTTAGATAAACATTCTAAATTGCACATTTTCTTAAATCTCACCTAATTGTTTCAACATTTTTCTCACTCCGTCTTCCTTTAGCCTTTGCTTAAATTAGAGTTTGATATCCATATGATCGTTTTGCCGTGTTCACTAATCATAAGTTCCAGCTCCCGATTAGTTCAAAAGTTGACGTGGCGTATATGGTATAAACTTTACTTTAGGATGTCCCGTTTTCCCTCTTATAGCTACTTGTTCTTGAACTAACTGCCTCGTGATTTGAACGATTGAACTTCTTAAGATATCTTGATACGGACCGATCTCGACTCTTCTCATAAAACGTGACATCTGGACAAATTAGACCAAATCAACCGTGCTCGACCGAATTGGTCAACAACTTTTTGGTGTTAATAATAATAATCATGAAGATGCCATCGATAATTTTGAAAACTACATCATTTATATTCATGATACCGAAAATTTCTTTATATCATTACGATACAAGTATTTTCTTACAAATAATAATGATAGAATTTAATGCGCGCGATAATCATGCTATCATATCACTCTTTTTAGTATATATATTGAGTTTCTTAGACTTCCAGTGCTTATTGCATAAATGCAGCCTTTTTGTATCGTGCTACTGTAATTAATTTATTTTGCCAAAAGTGGGCGTTTAGCACTATTTTATAGGCATCATGCATATTTTATGGCTTAATTTGCAGGCAACTTAAATGAAGGATGATCTTGTCTTGACGAAGAATTCTCCACCACTGATGGCTCTGTCAGGACGCAGTGGTATTAATTTCCTCAATCATAATCAAAGCTTTCAATTGGCTCTAACAGCCCTCCACAGCTTACTTTGTTTTTCAGCTACTAAAATCTGACCCAATCAACCTTGCAGTTGCAGACCCCTTTTATTTATTGCAATTTTTTCCCAAGTTAGAAGCAATAATGCAGAGCAGCAGTACGTATTCATGCCAATTGACCCCTCTGGGCCGCGACTATTATTTCTGTCCATTTTGCTTCAATCATTACTGCCCAATATGTATATGTATTTTGGACCTTCTTCTTGCCATCCGAGCTGTATACAGCTCCATGCCTTCTTGCTCCCTTCAGGGCCTTCACCTGCTTGTGGTTGCGAAGGAGATCCAAGAGGAAAGACAGGAGAAATACAAATTGGCAACAGTAAAACAAATGACACAAGACTTATTTAGAACCGGCCATAATTCCTGTTGGTGTTTCAGAAGTTGATGATCATCCTTCCAAGTCAACGCACACCCAAATTGTCTGTACTTATCGGCCGTTGATTCGGTCCAACACCCGTTGACCAAATAAAAAGGTCAATTTAGCATATGAAAGTAATGTTCCTTATGATGTTTCTGCTCCTTTTGATCTGCAGACATTCATGATCCTCTATCTGCATCTGGTTGCTGGTTGATCTGCAGACATTCGTGATCCCCACGCAATGTATTGTACGCTAGAAAATTTTTATTGTATCATCTTGGTTTTTTTTTTTTTTTTTGAAAGGATTATATTGGTCATTGAGACAACATAAAGCAATTTAATGAACAAAATATTTTAAGGTAATTAAGCTAATAGTTGGACGACAATCTTGTAAGATTATACCATTTCAAGATGAATATTTTTGCTATGCATACATAGATAATGCTTGCTTGTTCACAAGTATAAACGAGGGCACATGATGACAAATTTTTTAATTATGTTAACGGGTTGTTCTATTGATACTCTCGTCGTCGTAACGACTGTTGATACACTATGTACTGTTACTTTATAAATGTATTTGTACATAATAAAATCCTACAAAGCATGGCATGAAATACAATAAAGTTTTATAAGAGAGCCAATAGGCTACTTTTTGCTGGTAGTCGTCTAGAATTGGCCAGAGCAGTAGACCATGATGCAAAATTTCATTCAACCAAACTGCCAAAGAGCAGGACCAGGTCCCAAGTACACAAAAGACCTCTTAATCGAAGGACATTCAACAGGACGGCCTTAATAAGGTTGCTTAAAGGGTTTTAAATGGCATCCAGTTAACGAGTATTTCTTACTTATATTTCGAAAATAATATTTAAACAAAGGTTTTACTTGGTTCTATTTTGTTTAAAAGGTATATTTTCATCATTTAGAGTATGTGAAAAGTAACAAAAAATTTGCCCTAGCGTAACCGAGTCGGTTCTAAAGTAAATTTTCCTCCTTCGGCGACAAGTTTTACTAAACAGGATATGCACTGGTCTAGTTAATTTTAGGCTTTTGCCTATTTCTTCTATTCCGTATGGTCAAAAAATATTTATTGTTTTCTCCATGTTCTCTCTAAGGTTTGCGAACCTAGAGGGTTCCTTCCTCCTAGGTAAAGTACTCAACTCCAAAAATGATACACAAATATCAATGTACATGACTTAAGCATAAAGAAAACATAAGCGGAAATTAAGCCATTCTTAAATTAAAGACTCTAAAAAGGAAAGTTCAGATGGATTGAGTAAAGACATCCAAAGTAAAACAGAAAGCACAAGGAATTGAAGTACCATAATAATTTCCGGTGAAGACCAAAATGAACAAGATATCATGTATTTGACTTTTGATCACTACCGAAATTATAAAAAAAGGAGGGAAACTTTTTTATATTGTCCATTATCATAATAGCGCACCCAGAAAAAATCATGGATGTGAAAAGTCATTATTATTATTATTATTATTATTAAAATAAAACTAACGACAGAAGAGTTGTTCGGAAAAAGGGATCAAAATAATCGGACCATCCAACCAACTTTTGCTACTTTACGGTTTATATATTCATTAGGTCCTAAACCAACTTCTACGTTCATATCTTTTTTGTCGCTAAGTGTTCAAACGTGTCAATAAGCACCTCTTAGCAGCCAAAATGTATAAAATTTACAACGAAAGTGTGAAATAAGACACTTTTTTTTTTATAAGGTAGAGGCAGAGAAAATATACTGAAAAATGACATGGAAATTACAATACTGTAACAATGTACAAATGGTAATGGCATATAGAAGAACCAAGAATAAAACGACGACATTATATATGTTCCAAAGATTCTAGTAATTTACTTCTCTCAGATATAAATGATAATAGAACCAATCAGAAAGTAATTGAATGGACAGAATCTACCCAATCACAAAAAATGGACTCTCAAGTATGATTGGACTGTGCACTTAAAGGCCCAGCCTAGCAGGCTTATAAGTGTGAAGGTCCATTAGTTGTGAATTGTGATTGGACGCCCTTCTGTTTTATCCAGAAAAATGAAAAGGCCCAAGCATAACAAGTGGACTGCCGGCAAGTTTGACTCCGAGCCCCCGCCGCCGTATCAGGGCTCAAATCTTGATGTGCTCGGCTCCAAAACGACGTCAGAATTTGGCATTCCTGCGTTTGATATTTTTTTTCCCTCTAAGATGGGTCTTGATTCATGTTTAGGGATGGCAATGGGGCGGGTCGGATGCGGATCTTATAAAATCCGAACCCGCCCCGGTGCTCATAAAATCTCGCCCCGCTCCGCCCCGCCCTGCTACCGGGTCATATATCTAAAATACCATACCCGATCCTACATTCGTTTAGAAAACCCGCCCCGCCCCGATCCGCCCCCGCACTTCCCTGCACTCGCACACAAGGATCGTCTAGGCGGTGCCCTAACGGGAGGAGAGGCTTCACTACATAGAGCCGTACGCCGTCGATAAGCATGTGGCGGTTGAATATTCAGGTGGCGCCTCTAATCTCGTCAAAGAAGAAGCGGCGGCAGATCTGCAACAATTCCGACGAGACCTGTAGCTGCTACCATCGTCGATGAGCATGTGGCGGGTTGAAGATTTAGGTGGCGCCTCTAATCTCGTCAAAGAAGAAGCGGAGGCAGATCCGCGACCATTCCGACGAGATCTCCGGCGATTCGTTGTTCTTCTTGCCGCGGAACTTGAGAATAGGCGGTGGAACATGGTTTGTGGCCGGCGGTTAGGTTGTCAGTCTTTGGCCGTGGGGGGCTGAAGGTGGAGAGGGGGAGAAGATTAGAAGGGAGCCAACCATGGGCAAGTCGGCAGAGATCAAGAGAAAATTTTGGCATTTTAGGGTTTGGATGAAAAGTATATATACGCTATGATGGACGGCTGAGATTTATTGATACATAAGTTTAGTATACCGGGGCGGGTGCGGGTCGGATAGCGGGGCGGTTAGACAAAATACCATACCCGATCCTAACCCGGTGCGGATTTTAAAAAAAATTACCATACCCGCTCCTAACGGGGCGGGGCGGGGCGGAGACCCACTGGTTGCGGGTCTAATTGCCATCCCTATTCATGTTTGTGTTAAATTGAACTCAAATATCAATATGTGCTAGTCGGCTAGTTAAATTACATAAAAGCATTAAGTAAAATCAACTTTTATACGTACTAAATTTAATATAAAAATATATAAAAAGTCAAAGGAAGACTTACATTAAAATAGACAGAGTATTATCCTTGTTTTGAAATTTGAGAGACTCACATTTATTTTGTGGAGCAATACTTGTAATATTAAAATTGATATAGCAACAATAATGTGTGCATGAGAAAGTTGCATACAGACATAGTGCTGTACTGAGCTATGACATCTCTTTCTGGTTCAGATTCTTTTCTTTAATTTTTCTTTTTTTTTTTGTTTTTGTTTTTTAGAATAATATTTAAATTTGAATATAATAACTTCAAATTAAACGCATACTATATATATACATATGAGCTGATCCGTTGAGAGCCCTAGCAAATTGGGTTAAGTTGCTAACCCGATCTGGCCGTCCATGCGTTATTTGTGGACGGTCCAAATATTTTTTTTTGCGTTTTTTTTAAGTCTGTCCGCTACATTATGAGCGGATTGTTTTTTAACAATAATACTCTCCAACTTAAAAGAGTCCATCCGCCACATTATGTAGCGGACAAGTTTTCAGACCTTTTTTCTCTTTCTGCCATTAATGTTCTGATAGAAATGACAGAGTCCGTTACGTCCGCTACATTATGCAGCGAATGAGTATCACCAATTTTTTCTCATTCTGTCATTAATTTTTCTGACATCTCTCTCTCTCTCTCATCAATTTCTGACTGTCTCTTTCTTTTCTCTCTAGTTCCATTGATAACAACCTCTCCCTTACCACAAGCCCAACAGCCGTATAGAATCAAATCTTGAACTTACATAGATAACTCAGATTACAAAACTTGAGGATTATCTTTATTAGAGAATTTTCTAATATAAACTATTAGAAAATTTACGATAGAAAGGAGATTTGATTCCATAGTTTATATTACGAGAAGAGAAGAGAGAGAGAGAAACAACTTAAAAAATTGGAGAGAATTTCTTTTCCCTGGGACTCCCAAAATGACTACTTAAAAAATTGGAGAGAATTTCTTTTCCCTGGGACTCCCAAAATGACTACTTCTCATGTTCTTTCTTCTTTAACCGGGAGACCACCTTAATGGAATAAAGCTTTAATTCATTTGTTTGCTCTTCTCTCATCCAGCAAGCTCTCATTCTCATTTTATGGTGAAATCTGAGAAATTCTTAGTAGTAGTATATGGTTCCATCAAAATAGAGAAAACCAGTTTCTTTGAGCTAGGATCACATGTCCGGAAAAGGAAAGAGAAAGAGAGTAAAGTCAAAAGGTGACAGAAAAATGATGACAAAAGGAGAGAAAAACAACTTAGAAAATTGGAGAGAAAGGAAAGAGAAAGAGACTAAAGTCAGAAAGGTGATAGAAAATTGATGGCAAAAGGAGAGAGAAAGAGAAAAAGAAGGTCAGAATATCTCGTATGACCTCTGTCTGTAGCGGATGAAAAAGAGGATATTTTTGTGAAAAAAATGTCCACTGCATAATGTAGCGGACATCAAACATGTCAGAAAATTAATCAGACAAATGAGAGCGAAAGAGTCAGAAAAAAGTACTCCCTCTGTCCGCGGATAAACTTAAAAAAAAAGCAAAAAAAATATCTGAACCGTCCAGATCGCGCTAACAATTTAACTCAATTTGCTAGCGTTCTCGACGAATCAGCTCCCGTATATAAATTGGGACAAAAAACAAAGAGACGGAGTAGCAACTGCGTTCGATCTAAGGTTTATGGGGGTAGTCCTGTAATTCGGTTTGAATCTGATTCCATTTTCCCTAACCACCAACTCTACGCTACTGACGACGTCAGCAAGTGTGAACACATTGCTAATACGTCGGCAACAAATAAATATTCCTGATATGCCCCCCCCCCCCCCCCCCCCCCCATTTGACGCAATTTCACTCCAAATTTCAAAGGGAAACATTATGCTAATTAGTGCTCCATTTGTTAAAAGGCCATCAACAAGAGGTAATATAATGAAATTATCAAAGAATAAGCATCACAAAACATGATGCGAATACCATAAGACATGGTAGAAACTAGCTTTGATACTATGTTAAATCTTTGGTGTCTAGTCCAGAATTTAAAGCATGATTGTAGAAAGAATAAATCTTTGAGATATAAGAAATGAATCATAATCCCCTTATATAATTGATGTGACGCTTTAACACTTAACTCAAAGCTATGACTAATATGAAGCGGATAAAAACGAGATGTACCCTAAAGACCAATGGGCATAGACATGGTCAGCCTGTGATACCATGTTAAAAATTCTAGTGTCTAACCTTAAAGCATGTATAGAATGAAGGATAAGTCCACTAAGTATGAGAGTTGATGTCAATTCCCTTATCGTCGTCGTGAGACTTTTAGGTATGAAATTAACTTATTATTTTCTTTCTTCTTGACTTGCCAAATGGACTCATTTGATTTAAGATTTTTATTTGAGTTCAGTTTAATATTAATGTTCGAAAGTTTATCCCAAACGCGCAAAAAAAAAATGCAAATGATTTTTCTTTTTATGAGGAGGAGTAAGCATTAGATAATTATTGTATACTACGTACGCAAAATAAAGTTACACATTTTTAACAAAAGGATAAGACATATGCAATTTGAGTACAAAAGAATTTCACTAAAGGTATCTACAAGTAAAATCTCTCTCTTCACATTCTTTTAATCAAATTTAGCAACTGTATTACTAATACATAAAATAACACGATTGTGTTGCAGAAATGATAACGTGCGATATATGAAAGAAGACAACAAAAAAAGCTAAAACCTCTAAAATGAACAGTACAGTCCCCACTCCACGATCAGTTGTAACCTCAGTTGTGTACGAGGACGAGGAGTTCCGTAACCGAATACCCAACATGGTTGCCAGTGAAGTTCAAGTAAGTGAGTAGCTAATATAGTTGAAGGTCGATCTAGGAACTTTCAGAACCTCCTTCACATTTTTAATTTCCGCAACAGAAAGTCAATGCAGGAGAGGAGAAGGGCTTTTCTGTCAAATTGCCCGAAAGCAGCCTTCCGGGGGCGTCAAAAAGTCACGCGGTAACCTGAAGAAGATTCCACGTGTTTATGAAGCGAAAAGCTTTTTCCTTTCCCCATAACATTTGCGTGTGTGTGTGTGATCTGAACACGCTGCACTCAGATCACCGTACTGGGGGTTTGCCAAACGGACACCTGTCCTTCCTCCCAACGACCATTACAGCTCACCGCCGGTTTACAGTCTCCCCCGTCTTCTGACTATATATTCCACCTCCGCCCACCGCCGTCCGCCTTTCGCTCATTCCTCTTTGCCACAGAAACCATCGAAAGAAAGTGCTAGAGATTACCCACAAATCTTTTTATACAAAGAAAACAATACCTGAAGTTTTCCAGGGAAATTTTTTTTGATCTTTTCGTCAAGAAAAACTGAAAGAGGCTGTGTTGTGTTTGGTTTTGTATGATTTGAAGAAGATGGGAGCTGAAGCTAAGGTGGTTGTTCAACGGAGCGTAACCCCTGTATTGGATGTTCAGTATCTCCAGGAGATTGACAGCGTTCTGACGGCTACGTCGCCGCCGAGTTGTGACCCGATTCGTGCCTCCGACTCGGTCTCCCCCGATCTATCTCGCCCGCAACCCGTGAGTAGTTCTTTTTTCTTGCTACCCCCGACCTTATTGAACTCTTGTTTATGTATGTCCTTCGATCATCTCTCTTTCTTGATATGAATCTTTAGGTGGGTTCTTTTTGGATACAAGGTTGCTGCTAGATCTTGACTTACGACTTCTACATCACAAATTTAATTTTCTATTAAAGACAACATGATGGCCTAGGGTGCCTTGTACAAGTTCGAGTCTCAGGGGGGGTGTTTAGAATACCTGGGGTAAGGGAGGGAAGAGAATCCCGTGGCACATACACCCTAAAGAAGAAGAAGAAAAAACGCAAGTTTTGAATTAGAAAGTGCTGAAATTTTATTTTTTTTGGGGGGGGGGGGGGGGTTGCCAAATTAGAAATAGAAGAGTTCTTAAATTTTAATGGTGTTTCTGGTAGCACGGTAGCACTTTCGCGATATTTGCCACCAATGAGCTACATAAGGGGGTTTGGAGGAAGTTTAGCTATCGGATAGCTGGAGATCAGCTGCTTAGAATTAGAGATTGCACTAGAAATCTAAACTTTTGGTACAAAGAACGACGAACATGATTGTACGTCCCACAGAAATCTACCATGCCAAGTCTACCATTTTCTTTTTGATAGGTTACTACTTACTATGTCAAGTCCACATTATGAACCGCGATCAGATTTATTAGCCATATTTAAGGTGTAACCTCATAATCTATGTCAGTCTCATTAACTTTGATCACTCTGTTTGCAGTCCCATTAACCCTTATGTGGACGTTTTGGTCAATTACATGCACCAAAGCCACGCCAAATAGGCAAACATTATGTAGCTCTAAGTATGGATAAGTTGAAGCTGAAATTTATCTGAAAGTAGATATTTGTAGACAGTTATATGGATGGTATCTTGGTAGTTTTCCTTTTTGACTTTTTGAAACAGATTAGGGATGGGGTTTTTTTTCCCCCTTTTTGTAAATGTATTGAAATGTGGGACGTGTTAGCTATTACTACTTGAGTGTTCAATGCAAAAACTCCAAACTTGCGCTCTCTAAGCCTGGTTAGGGTCTTGTACTATCCTTTGTTGGCTCCTATTGCTATTGGCTATTATGCAAGTGTGACATCCCCTGGTAGTTGACAATGTGAGTTGAATAGTACTTAAGGGAATCTACTTACTTTTTATGATGGAAAATAGTATTTACATGTAGTTGCTGGCGCATTTGACATGTTTGGCATTTAAGATCTTGCATAGTACTTGGCATAGAAAACCAATATTTCGTACTGACGAGTATATCTTCTCAGGATATAAAGTCCCAAGAGTCTACTTCACTGCAATATTCTCCTAGCATCCGTTCTGGCAGCTTTTCAGATATTGGGCCCCGAAGGTATATGGAAGATGAGCATATAAGGATCGATGATCTGCCAACGCAATTAGGTTCACTCTTCAGCTTTCCTAAGCCGAGTGCCTTTTATGGGGTAAGTTTTTGCAACCCTATAACTAATACTGTCATCATCTGTTCGTGATCTTGTTTCGAGACTGATAATGTGGAACATTGTACAGTTATTTGATGGCCATGGAGGACCTGAGGCAGCAGCTTATGTCAGGAAAAACGTAATCCGATTTTTTTTCGAGGATGCTAATTTTCCGCAGAGGTGTGAAGTTGATGACATATTTCTAGAAGAGGTTGAGAGCTCTTTCCGCAAATCATTTCTTCTTGCTGATGTAGCTTTGGCCGATGACTGCAACGTGAGCAGTTCTTCGGGGACGACTGCCCTGACAGCTCTAATACTAGGAAGGTAAGTTCATGCTTCTCGAATGGGAACCTTATTTAGTTCCCATGTTATCTAAATGCGTGCATCAACTCACCTCTATACGTGGCACTTCTTCCCTAACAAAAAAATATATGTCCATTGGTTGTATCTCATATGGGCCTATGGTTTTCTTTTCCTTGCAAGATGCTTTTCCTCCTCTCGAGCAGATAGTTGCCCCATTAGCTGTCATTCTTCTGTAGGGGGCCTTTTCTTTTTCTTTTTATTTATATTTATTTTTTTATATATGTATGAGAGCCTTTTCTGTTCTTTTCTTTTTTCTCTCCAGCTTAACTAACTCTGGCATCACACCACTTGGATTCTTATCTAAGGGGTATGTATGTAGGCCCTAGGCTAAAAGATCTCTGGTTCTGAATCTGATGGATACTTGTGATAAATACCCTAAGAGCAGCAAGTGGCTTTTGGCCAAGTAATGTGCAGACTTCTACGTGCAGACATTTTCCACATGTTACTTCTAATATTGATCGATGGCTATCTTATCTTGCAGGCTTCTCATGGTGGCCAATGCAGGAGATTGCCGAGCAGTCCTCTGCCGGAAAGGAGAGGCAATTGATATGTCTCAAGACCATCGACCAACTCACGCATCAGAGAGGAGGCGTGTTGAAGAATTGGGTGGGTTTATCGACGACGGTTATCTTAATGGCGTTTTATCAGTAACCCGAGCCTTAGGGGACTGGGACATGAAGTTACCTCGGGGCTCTGCCTCACCTCTGATTGCAGATCCAGACTACCGGCAGATTGTGCTGACTGAGGACGATGAGTTCCTTATAATTGGGTGTGATGGGATTTGGGATGTGATGTCAAGTCAGCATGCCGTCAGCCTTGTCCGTCGTGGACTGCGGAGGCATGATGACCCAGAGCAGTGTGCCAGGGACCTTGTCATGGAGGCCTTACGCCTCAACACATTCGACAATCTCACAGTGATTGTCGTTTGCTTCACGTCCCTTGACCACAGAGATCCTTCACCAACACGACAGCGTAGAATGAGATGCTGCAACCTCTCTGCAGAGGCCCTGTGCAGCTTGAAGAGCTTATTAGACGGTGGTGGTGGCGGCCATTGAGTGTGCACTGAAATTCTTGAGAAATAAGGCCCTCGCATTTCAAAGGAGGGAAGGCGGGCTGTTTGTGGCTGCTTCAGTGGACGGTACAAGAAAGCAACTACAGTTTTGTTAGGGAGTTTTACTGGTACTTATTAGGTTTGGGGGTTGATGTGCATAGATTCGGTGTACAGTATTGTTGGTGTACGGATGGATTTGTAAGTTTCATACTAATACGTTGTATCTAATATTCAATGTTGATGGCTTCGGCTCGCCGCTCTACCCACTTCTTGAGGTCAATTCTGGTTTCGGTGGTGTAAGCTGTTTTGAACTTACATGATTCGACGTCTCTCGGCCCATCACATGATTGGAGCACGCACTAGACTTCACACCACATAAATTTGTTTTCATTCGCACGACTTTCATACACATGAAATCTTGTACCAGTCAGTAACATTTACAAATGAGGTATTGACGAGTGTTTTCTCTAATACGAGGATGATAATTACATTTGGTAGTCGCAAAACGTGTTTCCTTTTGTAAGAGTTGTTCAGTAAGAATATCAAGCGCCAATGAGCTGAACTACCTGATTCAAGGGTCATACGGTTGAGCCTGCCTGGTTGCCCTTTGCATATTTTGCAAACCTTTCCAAACCGCGCCCCAGTAAATTTTCAAGAAAAGGTTGAAGTGCCTGGATGTACACAACATGGGATATACATCGTCAGATCACTCATGCTAACTCCAGCATATAATACGAGTACTTTGACAGGAAAATGGTGTCCTCCTTTTATCTTAAAAGGGCTATAGGCAAATACAAAAAACACATCTTCAGATTAAAGCAAATGCTTACAGATGCAACGGGGATCAACAATTGCGGCACTTCATACGAAACAGTCAGCTGAAAATCAAAATCGGATGTAAGCTGAAATTGAGCCACCCAGGTTGGAAAAGCACAATATAATACCAGAAAGGAAATATCTACATCCTATTTGTAGTTTCCTCATTGGTATCCTTTCGACCTAATCGTGTCGTAGGGGTGAAAATATTCACATATGAACAATTCTGCATTGTTACCACACATCCATCTCAACATCCACGTTACAAGAAATTCAGGCGATTCATAATTTTGCTTTCCCAACATTTCGTCCTATAAAGTGGCCGGTCTATACTCCATAGTCATCCTATTAACCCGCCTTCAGCTCTCTTGGCTAAAGAAGATCACACAACACAACAAACACGCTTCTTTGCACGCTCTGGTGTCTTGTTGCCTACGATCTCAACTACATCTCCATTTTTATCCTTACGTTTTGTACAGTACCATGTACTCAGTCCTAAGCAACTTTTTACAGACCCCACCATTTCTCGATATTTTCCATGACTAATTTATAAACTGCTTATTTAAAAAGTCTCGAGTCTAGAGTTTTATACTGTAACAATCCAACAAAAGAATGCATTGAAGCAAATGCATTGACACACAAATTACTTCATTTAACTATGCACCCTAGTGCCCTCCCCTGATGCATCTATAGCAAGAAGTGAAAAGTCAATAGACCACAAAGAGATGCATTGAAGCAACAAAGATATGAAGTACATCGTCAAATCATTATGGTCAGAGAAGCCTCACTTCTACAACGCATGATGAAGCACCTTTTGGAAAAAATCGCACAGCTCCTCTGCCATATAAAAAAAGCAGTATAATGTCAAAATTCTGATATCAAAAGCAAGGCAAGTGAACCGGTTGTCAATTCAAAATGAAGACAGACACAAATACAGCTACGCATAACGAAAGCAAGATCTTGCAACTATAAAGAGATGGTTGTGAAACTATTAAACGCATGCCACTGTATGGTAAGGCAATAAATTCATCCGCACAATGGAAAAACATCTCAATTGATCATTTCAGTGTTTTTTCTGCTTTGATTATCATGTGATACCTGTTACCTGTTAGGAAGACCTTCCAGCGATCTCCAATGGATTTTCTGGTTTGGGATAGGCTGCAGAGTATGAAGGGAAAAAATCACAAACTTAAAGGAAACCATCGGAAAATACAGGCGTGAAACCAAAACAACTATAGCACGACGGTAGTATCTGATGACCCTTACCTGCATATTTCGAGCAAGCCAAGAAAACTCAATATCACGCCCAAATGCTTTATACTTCAGTGACCATCGAGATAGATCAGGCTTATCTTCCAATATCTGTAACATGGAATTCAATATCATGTTTAATATATGTTGAAATCTAAAGCAGCAGAGAGCAACTTGAAAACTTCAAGGATCTTGTCACATGCTTGAGGAATTTTATACTACTTTAAAGGAGAAAAGGGATAGATGCCATGATAGTTGCACTCCCAACTTATGCGTTCCTTATCGAACCAAACTTTATAGCTGCAGTCCAATACTTGGAGAGCGCGATATAGAATAAGAGATGAGCTATAGGCTTTCCCTTAAGTACTGCAATCCGTAAGAAGAAAAAGTAAACATAAGCCTGTACATACTTTAGCTATTTTAAGGTTCCATAACCACCAAAAAAGGTGCACTCTTATTCATTGAATTAGATGAATTCACAGTGGGCAGCTTCACAGTGACTGAGAAGAAGCAAAAAAGACACCTTAAAAATTTTAAGAAACTATCGGAAACCAAGCTACTTTTGGCATGTAATCAAGCTCAAAGCAAAGAAATATTAATGACCGCATGAACAATGTCAACAACAAAGAAAAACTTCTGGATGTTCACGGTATACCCTTCTCATCTCTTGCATTACCAACATTCTATGCAAAGCACACGATTTTAATTATGCATTTGTTCTTATACGCAAGTTTTCTCTAGAAGAGGTGAGGAAAGATATTGTTGAGCAACCTGGACAGGCACATGGGCATGTGCTAAACTAGTTCCTATCTTGTCCCAAGAGTTGCACGGCACGACCAGGCTATAACTCTAGACAAGTGACCCCAACTACAAGGCCATGGGTTCAAGGAAGCTCATAATTAACAGAGTATCCTGGCCAAAGTACTGTGACTATGAGGAAAAACGGTCACATGCTCCTGATTCGGATTTCTGAAATGACCCCAGCAGGCTTGATGTGTTGTGAACAGCGAACAGGATGCGCTGTACCTGATCGACCATTGAATGCAGACAGGCTCGTAATTCAAATGAAAAGAGGGATGTTCGCAAGCGGGGCTGAATTTTGGGGTGTGTGTGCTCGCGGGGGTGGGAGGGTAGTTCAAAGGACCTGAGAGCTCCTTGAAGGGATACAAAGGACCGTTGCATGGGAAAGACATGCCAGAACTTAGTGGTGGGAGGTGCAGTAAGTCATGATTGGCCAGGAGTTCACTGTCCCCTTCCTGACCAAGTTTCCAAAAGTAAAACGCGTAGAACAAAAATATAATCTAACCGTCGCAATGCCCTTGTGATAATGTCTGACCTGTCACTATCATACAAGTTCCTCGACGAGGAAGGTGCATGAACCTTGTCATAAGGCTCACTAGCCAACCTTCCTTCACCACTATACAAGGGCTAAGAAAGCTACGTGCAAGGATCTTTTTTCCCTACCTCTGGCATTCACATCCCATTGGTCTCCCACTACTGCTCATATGTGTGTTCTCACGCGCACTCTAAGGCTCCCTGCTAGCTCAACAGTGAATATCTCCTTTCCCTTGATCTCTCATCATCTCTTCCTGTCCCAAGGATACGGTACTTGTTCCCCGTATTTGGTTAGTGGCACCTCCTAATCACCAATGTTTTCTCGCATCTACATACCTAGAAATGAATCTGTTGAAAGTTCATTATAAGAGTCTAGGGTGATGCAAAAATCAATTTTATCAGCATCTGCTAGCAAATAGAGGTGCAAGAGGAACAAGTAATTAATGAACATCTTTGTTCACCTTTACTGTTGAAATAAAGGGCATCCAAAGAGGAATGGCTTCCCGATCAGAATAACAATTATAAGCTACTGAAATAGGAACATCAATTTCCATCTTAACCCTGCATGTACCCACAATAGTTGAGTAGTTAGATTTCTCCACAGCACATCTTTGATCAAACAAGCAGCACGACTTCAAAAATAGAAGACAAAGCCAATTTACTGCATTAGCACGATGGGAAATCATTACTGTCTATGAGAATGTATGCAGACTAAAAACTACATAATTTATATTGTGTCCCATCTGGGCAAGCTTTGCACAGATGAGTGTAATTGTTAAATTTTCCATCCTAAAACCAATTCGCTTCTATTTTTAATCAAGCTTACTATGCTTCTAAGTAGGTTACCACTTATTCCAAACTATATGGCGACAAGCTTCATATTTAAGATTGTACAATGTTAAAAACAGGCCATCCAATCAATGTGGTTGCAAAAAGTTATCCAAAAAGAGAAAAAAGTACAGAAAATTTTACAAGAGGGTGCTTAGCTGACAAGTTTAAAGGGCTCAAAAGAATCAAAAATCAGTGAAGATTTCTCAGGGCATAAAATCGGTAGCAAGAAACAAAGAAGATGAATAAAAGGAATACTTACGTGCAATCTTGCCATTGCATGACGGGGGAAAAGGGTTTATTGGCGCCGGCGGAGTATGGAGTTCGCCTGTGGCCTCCACATGGGTATCTGAGGAAGACCCTACTGATTGACGATGGTGTCGAGTACCTGCAACCGGGAATGGCTTTACGAGAGAGGACGTCAACGTTTCTCAAGACGTGGATGCAGGAAGAAGAGATGGTGTTTGTTGTTGGTGACACAAAGGATAGAGCTGTGGAAGACATGAGGGTGTTTGCCGGAAATGGAAGCAGAGCAGAGGGAGATATAGGCGGCCGGCGATGTGGTCTAGTCAGACTTAGAGGATCAGACCCCCATCAGACACTGATTGGCCACTAAACTTGCATCTCGTGGACTTGTATTCTAGAAAGACAAGCCTGTCACCGCGCGCGTTTAACAGACCAATTACCAGTGTCCGAACTTTTTAAGGCACGTTAAAATCGATCTGGTATAACGAATCTAGCAAGAACGAAATTGTAACTAATTTGAAAGAATAATGAAGGCTGTGTTGTAATATGAGTAATGAGCAAAATTGAAAAGCCAAAAAACGAAACGGGCAATCTACCACGTATTGATATTTGTAGGATTACACCGATAAAATCTCATATCAGTCGATACATTTCGAGATTTGTTATCGCGAGAAACAAATTATATTTTGTATCGAGTTTGGGCAAAATGGCCCGTACAATGTCAATAAATGTGCTTCTTCTTCCATAGATAAATGAGTTTAGTGAATAATTGGCGTACTTCCAATATATTCCTATTTAGAATTATGACATCAATGTAAAGAAAAAAAAATAAGAGAAAACTATCAACGTTGAAAGAGCAGATTAAGAAGATTGAGATAAAGCAAATCGAAACTAGAGAGAGCGAGAAGCCAAACCGCTTAAACCCGCACAACCCCACGCTGGCTCCCAATGATTCAAGCGATACTATCCCCAAGTTTTGATTTTAAAGTAACGAGAATAAACTTGGGTGTAACAGTTACGTCCTTTGGTCTATCTAGTCCAATCATCCATTCTTTCGCTTCACGCAGACATCCCGTGTATGATTGTATCCCACTACCTCCCCTTTGAATCAGAAGAGGAGGCGGCTAAAGCTCAAGGGTCTCTGATTATAGACTCGGCCGACGGCACTGTTCCAAAAGGGCCTTTCGGAGTGGCCCAAACCATGTGAGGTCCATTTTGGACTGGAACTAATCCCTATTCTGCACCGGGCTTGTTAAAATCGGCCAACCAGCCCGGTAACGAGTCAGATACATATCCGATCCAGGTGTAGAACCGAACCATAGTTTGGCAGCCGGTTCATGGTTGAACCTGTTCAAGGGGTCAGTTTCCTGTACTAAAGTTCTCTTTTGAGGAGAATATAACCGTCCAGCAATAAAAAGTTAAAAGGTTCTTATAATCCTTCCATCTCTTCTGTTGAGTTTTTAACCCACACATCATATTTACGACTGTTATGACAGATGCTTTGGTTGTATTTTTTGAGGTGAAGTTGTATAGCGTATATGATAATCAACTGATGATATATAAGTAAGTAAGTAAGTAAGTAATATATGATTGATTGGATTATCCAGCAGCACTGCCCTCACATGAAATCAACTCGTCGTGAATACTCCATCATCATCATCATCGTTAAGAAGATATCGTACTTTAGTTGCAATCATGGTTTTAGTTATGGGTTGCAACCCTATTGTGTGGCAAAATAATGAGTCACTAAATATGATTTCTTGCATTAACTTTGGCGGCACACTCTGATATTCTACCAAGATGTGTCAACCATCATAATCAGCAATACTTTTTCAAAAGTCTCTAATTCCATGGACAACCGTTAAATTTGCACCTCCCCAGAAATTTTTCTTCACTCCAGTTTTCTTCCTTTTCAACGCACGTAACAAAGGTTAGACGAGGAGGCATGTAAATGAGGTCCATGAAGAGCCGGAAGGCCCGGAACAGACGATGCTGCTTTTCAGTATATATGTATGTGCTGCTTTTCGGTATGAGGTCTTTCATTTGTCAGACTTGAAAAAGAATAGCGGCTGATGATGATTGGAGTCTTCATAAGGGCTCTTTAACCGACTGAAACAATGGAGGAGCGTTGGATTTTAAGAATGCGTTATTTGATACTCGGTTGCATGCCAAAATCTTGAGCTTTCAACAACAATATAAACAGCAGATTCCAGAGCAACATTGTAGCACGACGCTGTTTCTAAGAGGCAGAGATTTGATTACATCCTGCCAGAAAATAAGCTTAGGATTTTGCATCCGGTAATATCTTCCGGACAGAAATCACTAGGCACCTACTGGGCTACAAGTCATGCTTTGGTATGTTCTGTTCGGCCTATTCCCCGGCTGGTTCAGCCCATTCTAAATTCCCTCAAAAGTCAAACCCCTCTCGTCATAGTCCGTCGCTTAGGCTATATTGTAGTTCGACTCTTAATGATCCGTCACTAAAACTACTTAGCGGTTCAACTTTAAACGACTGAATTTTTAACTAATTACTGAGATATCTCTTGAAATAATTAAACTATTACAGAACTTGAATTCATTATGTCCAAAAGCCAAAAAACAACTAGGCGAGCAGCCGCTGTGCAGCCCAATGAGTCAAATTCGTTTTAAATTTGTGAACAGAAAGGCTCTATGAAGAGTTTCATAGATCCATCTCGGCTTATAGCCACCGGCAGGAATTCATACGCTCACGAGTGGCCACAATTATTGTTCCTTTATACATACCGCTTTCAGCAAGACCATATATTCCTACCTACCCATGAATTTTGCTCTCCTCTTTTGCAAGAAAAGTCTTCGCTAGAGATAATTACTTAGACTTTTGATCATACATTTTGTTGGAGTATTTTAACAAAAAAATTCTCTTTGTTTTCAAGATTGAAAAGTATTGAAGTTTTGAGTAAAATTATAAAGTACTTTAGTCCCACATTGCTTGAAAATGGAAAGAGAAAATTTTCTTACATACTTAAACTTTTGGAAAGTTTTTGTCCCACATTGGCCATTGTAAAGAACTTTAAGGAGTATATAAAGTGACACTCATTGGCTTTTAAGTAAGATGTGCTTGAGTTTAAGACTCGCACGCGCAAGGGGGAAGGACAAGTGGGGGAGATACGATGCTCTATGGCAGCATTCCGGCCTCTCCCCGAAGCTCGTATGGAACTATAGCATGTCTATTTATACTGCAAAATATAGCTGTTGGGCAACAGTAATATTCTTCATTACTTCCCAACAGTCATATTTTTTATTGCAGCACTTTATTTCTGAAATAAATTTCGGATTTATTTTTTGTAACAGATTTCCAACAGCTATTTTTCTTCACCTATAAAAGGAGACCTCTTCCTCACTTTTCAACACACAACTCTCAAACTCTCTTTTCTGATTTCTAAACACTTAGACTTGTGGGCATTTTGGTAAGGTATCGAGTGAAGCTTCTGCTTCATTCGTTTGTGCAGAATTACGAGTGAAGCAACAGTAAAAGCTGGGCTGTTGTATCCCGGAGGCGACGCGTCAATAACCTTGCTGCACCGGTGGTAATTCTCCGAAGGGGCGCGAATCGTCTTAAGAGAGCGACCTAGTCCGCGCCTCAGCCAGCTGTTTTATATTATATTTTTGGAGTTGTTCTTGTCTGTTTCTTGCAACAATTCCAACACATTTGGTGTAAAAATGTTGCATCACTAGATGTTTCAGCGTCTCACTAATCATAAAATTCTGCAACTGTACAGTTCCTTCTCATTTCACCATGGTCAAAGAAAGCATTCTCTTTCATGGAAGTTGCAAAAGTAGAAGATGAAAGTATCATAGCTTACTTTGTAGGGAATGCGGAAATTTGATTGGTCCACTAGGAATGTCACTAACTCGAGCTCCACAGCCTTCTGTAGCAAAGTAAACTTTATAGTGGACTACTGGTTTAGCATCTTTATATGCAGACAAGGTGAACAAAAGTAACGCACTCGGCAGTCATAATAATAATAATAATCTCATGAAGTTGTATGCATTGACAAAGCCTCGGCTGCCAGCCCGCCATGGAAGACTGATGAGGTCGAGTTGTCTAAATGGAAATTTGCAAAGCAGAAGCCATCTTGGAATTTTAGTTCATTCTGAAAGGAACTCTATGCTATATATGTTTCTTAAACAAATTAATTAATCAATCAATCAAAGTGAATGCCAAGGGAATAGGCGGCGATCGTGCGCATCATGTGATCGGCGCAGACATGGAATTGAATTGCAAGGTGTATCATGTAATGTTTAATAACCAAAACGTACACTGAATGCAATGCAAAGAAAGCAAACAAGTGCCAGACTTCATTAGACAGTTATTCCAACTATACGTTGTTGTTAATCACTTGTTTCTCTTCTGTAAGGAGTTGACTTGAAACGGAATAGTGGGCGATGATTATTGAAGTCTCCATAGGGATTTTTCTGACCAGCTAAAACAATTAGTGGCTACAATGAAGCAGAGATGGAAGATAAAACAATTCATTGTTAATACCTGGCTATATGTCAAAGTCTCGAGCCCTGAACTTTTAGTACAAACAGCAGACCCAAGAGACACCTTATTTGCAGGTTTGAGCAACCCCATCAAAAAGATAAGAGACTTTTTAGTTTATCTATGTCTAAGCCAAGGTGATTTAATCCCTCCTCTACCCCTTTTTGGTTTCTGAAATTTAATTTTATATATGTGTTCTCTAAGTTCATGGATTGCTAACGTGTACAGTTCGTTCGTCTTGTTTAGGTTGGAGAGTAAGGTGGCAATTGTCACAGGTGCTGCTAGTGGGATTGGCGAGGAGGCAGTGAGATTATTCGCGGAGAATGGAGCTTCTGTGGTTGTTGCAGATGTTCAGGATGAATTAGGTCAAAAAGTCGTTGCATCGATAGGCCATGAGAAGGTGAGCTATCGCCATTGTGATGTAAGAGATGAGAATCAAGTCCAGGAAACAGTGAGTTATGCCTTGGAGAAATATGGAAGTCTGGACATCTTTTTCAGCAACGCAGGGGTCATAGGTCCCTTAACAGGCATACTAGACCTCGATATACAAGGGTTCGACAACACCATGGCGACAAACGTTCGTGGTGCTGCTGCTACAATTAAGCATGCTGCTCGCGCCATGGTGGACAGAAAAATATGTGGATCGATCATATGCACTACAAGCGTGGCAGCATCACTTGGAGGAGCAGGTCCACACGCTTATACCACATCAAAGCATGCTCTCCTTGGTTTGGTCCGGACAGCTTGCCACGAGCTTGGGAAATATGGGATTCGAGTCAACTGTATCTCTCCGTTTGGTGTTGGCACGCCACTATCGTGTAGGGCTTACAATAAGGAAGCAAGTGAAGTTGAAGCTGATACTTGTGCTGTGGCCAATTTAAAAGGGATTGTTTTAAAGGCTAGGCATGTTGCTGAGGCTGCTCTTTTTCTTGCTTCCGATGAGTCTGCTTACATTAGTGGCCATAACTTGGCTGTTGATGGCGGCTTTACGGTAGTTACTCAAAGTTTCTAAACTTTCTTGAAGTATTTCATTTTCTTTATGCAACGCTTAAATTATGGTTGGTTGCTGTTATTCTTGGCTCTCTCATTTAGAGTCAATAGCCTCAAAACCTCTAAGCAGCTCTTCCATGTGCCTTCTCTTCATGATCATCATATCTTTACTCTTGTCTGTTGATGATTCGAGCCTTCAATTTCCCCCATCTTTATGGGATTTTCGCCGCTTGGCTATCCCTTACTCGTATATCATCCTGGTTTACTGGAAAGCATTGTTATTTTTAAGGACTAATTTTACAACCCTGCAATCCATAGAGCGTATATGCTGAAGTTGTTCGATATCAAGTAAAGAAAGTGCGGAATACAGTTCACATGGAGCAAAAATAGTCAGTACTGTGAAAGTAAATAGCGTGGCAATTACGATAAACTAATGGACTTGCTAGAAGCTCAACTTTTCTGTTTATTGGTAAATGCTTGATTAGGATCCCGACAAGTTTTTACACACTAACAGGCTAAAGAGCCTTCTACGGCCAAGACAGGCATTGGCTTGTAAGCGCAAACTTCAGAGGACAGCTATACAGGAATTCCCATTAGCACAACAGAGCCACATTTAAAGCGGTAGAAGGTCTAGGAAGCCCAGAATTGACTTTTGCTTGGATGTACATGTTGATGGAATTTAAGACAGCTTCAGGAGGCTTGTGGATGTGTTTCAAGCATCTGTTGTTCCTGCCAACTTGCACTAGCATGTTTCCTGATGCACTCGTCTTCCTGTATAGACATTTATCTCTTCCAACTTTAACAAGTTCGTGCGCAAATGCGACGTGAGTCGGATGCTTCCTAATTTATATAATGTACTTTTACTGGAAACTTTGTATCAAGATGCGTGAATAGTCAAAATAGACAGTTCCATCACAAAATTTCGCAACTATTAATTATCAATTGGAAAGAACACGTTGGAATACTTCCCACGAGTACAACTATATAGTCTGTACATGTCCATATGCAATGTGATTCAGACGCACATGTGGAATAACTTAATGGTACCAAACTTTGGAGAACTTGCTTTAATAGTGACCAAGCTACACATATAATCCAATTTGCATGGTTAAGAGACACATGAGGGGCTTAAAACAATTATTGCACCCATGCTCTGAATGAATGGGAAGCTAACCAGAAAGAACTAACCTAACCTAACAGCACCCAACCAACCCACAGTCAGAACCAACAAAAAGAGGAAAAAAAAA
Source organism: Escallonia herrerae (assembly GCA_033070095.1). Lineage (NCBI taxonomy): Eukaryota > Viridiplantae > Streptophyta > Magnoliopsida > Escalloniales > Escalloniaceae > Escallonia > Escallonia herrerae. The sequence goes on from JAVXUP010000196.1 coordinate 536,617, forward strand.
ATCAATTTGCTTATTATCAAGGTCAGCTAAAGTTTACGGGGGATTGTCTTTTGAAATCTCACAATTGGTGTCCGTTAACTAGTGTATCTTATATTCTGGATAAAGCTTCTGAGACTACAATTCTTACTAGGAAATGAAACGGCATTCATTTTTAATTGCTTCTATTAACATCTCTGATAATCTTCTTGCACTTCACCAATCTTGTAACAAAAATAAGCGTCAAGAGCAGCAAACCTCACCTTTTCGTGTCTAAGATTGTAACAAAGATAAGTGTCAAGAGCAGCAAACTTCACGTTTTCGTGCCTAAGATTGTAATCAAACTGCTTTGGAACTATACCAGTGGACATACCCTGGTTGGTTGACATCCCGGCAATCATCACCCGGCACTAGCTTTACCAACATGTTCAAATCATAATACCTCAAGTCCATCCGGCACATGGCCTCCCTAGCGAGCTCACAAATCCATAAGTTTTGAAGTCACAAATCCATAAGTTTTGAAGTCACAAATCGTTATCCTTCTCAAGCCTCTGAGGAATGTCATATATCTTAGGCCCTGTTTGTTTCACGGGAAACGCTTTCCGAAAAATACTTTTTCGGAGTATGCTTTTTCGGAAATAGAAGTTCCTGAAAACATTTTCATAAATTTTATTTTTCTTTATTTAGGTGTCATGCAATGATACAAGGGAGCTGATCCATTGAGAGCGTTAGCAAAATAGGAGATCTTGCAAACGCGATGACAATCCACGCACGATCTGTGGTCGGTCCAGATATTTTTTTTTACGTTTTTTTAAATTCATCTGCTATATTATGTAACAGACGATTTTTTGACAAAAATACCCTCCAACTTAAAAATAGCTCATTCGCTACATTATGTAGCAGACGGACTTTTCTGACATTTTTTTCTCTTTCTCTCATTAATGCTCTGACTCTCTCTCTCTCTCTCCCCTTTCTCTCATCCGCTACTTTATGTAGCGGACAAGTTTTCTAATACTTTTTTTCTCTCTCCTTTCACCCGCTACATTGTAGCGGATGAATATTAATTTTCTGAAAAGACCTAATGTGTCAGATTTGGAAAAGAGAGAACTCTTTTCATTTTCTCTCTCTTCCTCATCTCTCGTCCTTTCCGTCTTCTCCCTCCCCCTCTCACTCGTACCCATTCTCTGAAGATGACAGATCTGGAAATGAGGCTGTCATGGCAGAGAGAGGCACCGGAGGAGAGGAAGCTTCGACGACAGTATTAGCGGGCCCGCGGCGGACATCCCACAGCTTCGTCTTGCGTGGCCTCGTCTTTCGTTGGTGCACCGTCGCCTTCTTCTGCGGCCACGACGAGCTCTTAATCACAAGACTGAAATCGCCAGAGCCGCTGTCCACTCTTGGAGGCGCTTCCTTCGTCGCACCGCCGCCGGTTCTCGACGGCGGAAGGGACGTAGACTGTGGTACGACAGAGATTTTGGTGCCATTAATTGCTGAGACCGACATTTTCGTAACGAGATTTACGGGATTAGTGAGTGAAATCGAAGGGTAGACGGTCGGTGGCGACACTGATTGAAGACGGTCGATGGCGGCTGTTGCAGTGGTGGGTATTTATTTGTCTGTGTTGTCTTGGTAAATTTAATGGTGGAAGATGATGATGACATTTATCACTACACCGGTGACGTTTTCTCTTCATTGATCAATGGAGATGTTTTCAACGGCCAACACCAAATGCATCAACTATTACAGCAGCAGCAGCTTGACAGGATTGGCCTAGATTCTTCTTCAAATGTTTTGATCTCTTCTGGGCAGGTTTTTGCCTTTGGTGCAGTTGGATGGGATGCTCCTATCATGTCTTCTAGACTTGGTTATAGCCAAAATGACCCCAAAGTCTGAGTGAGCAGTTGAATAGCGTTTCTAAGTAAAATGAACTTGTCCGTTGCATAATATAGCGGATAAGAGAGAGAGAGAGAGAGAGAGAGAGAGAGAGAGAGAGAGAGAGAGTCAGAGCATTAATGAGAGAAAGAGAAAAAAATGTCAGAAAAGTCCATCCGCTACATAATGTAGCGGTTGAGCTGTTTTTAAGTTAGAGGGTATTTTTGTCAAAAAATCGTCCGCTACATAATATAGCGGACGAACTTAAAAAAAACGTAAAAAAAAGATCTGGACCGTCCACAGATCGTGCCTGGACGGCCAGATCGCGTTTGCAAGATCTCTTATTTTGCTAGCGCTCTCAACGGATCAGCTCCCATGATATAAATATCTATAACAAAAAAAGATATGTTTTTTCACTGTTTTCGCTGTTTGGGCATATCCGTGTGTTTGTGTTTAGGGGTGTGTGTGTGTGGATGTGGGTGGGTGTGCGTGTGTGAGGTGTGTAAGAGTGTGTGTGTGTGTGTGTGTGTTCAGTGGTCCAGAAAATGAATTACCGAGTTTTAAACGGTAAGTGATTTTCAGACATTTTATTCTTCAAAATAAGTTGATTAGAAATCTTTTCCGTTGAAAAATCTTATGCATGCACCAAACACCGAAAAATATTTTCCGGAAAACGATTTGCATGCACCAAACACCAGAAAATGCAAAAAAAAATTTCAGGAAAACGATATCCGTGAAAACAAACAGAGCCCTAATGCCAAGAAATTCTATGTGAGGGTTGCTAAGGAAGTCCCTGATCGGAAGTGGTGCACCGGAATAATACCAACTGGAGAACAAGTCAGAGATGAGGCAGTGTGAACCAATGCAGAGTTAAACAACTTGGAAAGGGTGGTCTATTGTTACATCGCCTTCTGCTTTGTGTTTGGTTGGTGGTTGTTCAGCACATAGACCAAGTACTAGTTTCTGATGATTTTCTACGTAAACTTTTACAACTTCCTGACACCATTGAATGGCTTTGCCCGTGTCCTCTGGGTTAAAAATGGTAAAATGGTTTTGATCTGTTTGTCGCCAGTAGTGACTAAAAATTTGGACTCCACCCTCAGCCTCTATGCTGATCCCTGTTACTATTTATTAGGGGCGGGCAAAAGACTGTATGCCTATGCAACTACGATGCTTTGTACTTCCGAATAATTAAACCTTTGCTCTGTGAAACTTATATATGTTTACGTACCAAGTGGAAGAGAAATTCCAAGGTGGGGAAGTATTAGGAAACAAAAGGCATGTGAAAACATTTTATTAGAACAATGTGCATACATAACTCATAGAGTTAAATACGCGTTAATACTCTGAAACTAGCCCGAAATCTCACTTGAGGGTCCAAATATTTATTTTTTTACACAAAAGTGTTTGTAGTTTCAAATTCGTGTTTCCGTCCAAATTTCTAACGTTTTAGGCAAAACCGTCAGGAGCAATAGTGTCCGGACAGGTTTAATTTTTTTTTCTTTTCAATTTTGCACTTCTTCTTCTTCTTCTAATCCCACCCCACCTGCCCCCTCACCCATCACCCCCACCCCTTACCCAAGCCCCACCAGTACCGCAAAAGCACACACAGAGACACCAAATCACACACAAATCAGCCTACACCAGATTGGCATCACCACTGCCTAACCACAATCATGCCGCCGTGTCGCTGCCATCAACATCACCGCCAGCGCCAGTCTCATCACAGCACTGCCAGAGCCAACATCGCCCGCCAATGCCAAGACTACAACCACCGTCGTTGTACCGCTACCATCACCAGTCACCACCACCGCGGCTCACCTAAAACCAACATCAGATCGGCCTCACCACCGCACCACCAAATCACCACAACCCGCTGGCATCACCGCCGGCATCACAACAACGCCATTGGTAATCAGATCAGAGTCGATGGCGGCCCGATCAATCACCAACACCATCATCGCCAGACGTCTACCACCGATCACATGGTGGATCACGGGATCACCGTCAGGAGTGGATGTGACTTTTGGTTTGCGAGGAGGTTAGTGAGGTGGTTGGCAGTGTGACTTTTGGTTTGCGACAAGGTGGCGGCGGATCTAGAGACATTGGGGGTTGGCAAGGTCGCGACGGAGCTGGGATGTGGAGAAGGTAATGGCTGATGACAGTTAGCGCTGTCACAGCTCGTCGCCAGCGACTGGCGCCTCTGTTTTTTGGCCGTGGGTGGGGCTTGGGAAGAGGGTTGGCTATGATTTGTAAATTGGGATTAAATTAGGGTTTTGAAAAAACTTAAACATGTCCAGACAAAATTGCCCCTGATGATTTTGCCTAGAAAGTTAGGAATTTGTACGGAAACCCTTGTTTATTGCGAATTTGAAACTACACTCTTTTATGTAAAAAAAATAAATATTTGGATCCTCAGGTAAGATTTCCGAATAGTTTCAGGTATTAACGTGTATTTAATTCTAATTCATAATTGCACATTTATGCACTTGTGAGATCTGAACTATTTACTACTCATCAAGGTCTTTAATTGCTTCCTCCTCGACACTTTCTGGTGTAATCCGAAGTGCAGAGCTTTCCGTCTGTTCCTTCTTTATTTGTTGCTACATAATTTCACTTATATTTCCTAAGCATAGTTATGCTTTCAGATGTCCATAAATGGTTTTCGATTGGACCAGCACACGTAGCAATGGCCTCAGCATATATATTATTGTAGTACTTCTTACAAGCTTAGCTCGGGCTGAGCATCATTTGCTCAGGTTCGGTCAAATTCTGAGTACGTAGCTCATCTCTCAGGCAGGCATTTTAAAAGCAAGGAGAGTGTATTTTAAGTATTAAACCTTTGCACCTTTAGAAAGTAATTTTTTTTTGTAAGAACCAAATTTCTATATGGACATGAAACAAGCAACGAGATGATTGAAGAGCTCAACCAGTCAGTCAAAACTACCAGTCAGTTTGCTGGAATATTCCTCGATCTAACTACAAGCAACGAGACGTTTAACTATGCATCAAGATCCATCATATTCCCTCATCTGTACAAGTTTTGAGACATCACGTCTTCACATTCTCCAAGGCTAGCTGGCCTAGGTGCCTGTTCATAATGGCACTTGTGGTGTATTGGTACGACTTCATCTGCTTCGGCATAGTTGGGATTGCCTGCTTAGGCGCGCTGTACGTGCTGTGGAGGAGAGAAGGAGCCGGAAAATGCAGCGACAGGACGGTGTACGAGAGCCTGTTAGTTGAGAGGCCAGACGCCGATGGGTATGTGGGAGTGACACCAAGGGGGCATGTGAGGTCCTCCCAGCTATGGACAAGTTGTTGGCGAGGGTTGCATCCTGCCTGGCTCTTTGGGTTACGTTTTGCCTCTTTTGGGATCATGTCTGGATTCCTGGCCTGGGACATCAAGTCGTATAATGCCTCCATCTTTCTTTACTACACGGAGTAAGTTCCCTCTTCTTGATCTGGCAGTTGCTATCATCCACCCATCCATCTGAAACAAAGACATTAAACCTCGTACAAGTCAGTCTACCTGAAATTGCGGTGGTCCTGTCTGTAAATTAAGATAGTTGTCAACGTACTATTGTTCTGATTGAATTAAGCCGCTGATCTGACTCCCTTGCTCAAGGGACATGAGGATAATATTAGTTGCATGCAGGATTGGAGGAGTACACAGATAACAGAATGTCAAACCTTGTCAATTTTCCTTCAATTCAGACCTCAAAAATGATAGTAATCGAATAGTGCATATTACAAGGCATCGAGAATAGAACATACTTGATTATAGCCGCACCATAATAAGGTACTCGTACATTTTACTAGTGAACATAAAATGTAGAGGTCATGCAGCAGGAGATTGATCGGACCTGTGAGTTTTGAAACCTTATATATATATATATATATATATATATATATATATATATATATATATATATATATATATATATATATATATATATATATAGGGAGCTGATCCATTGATAGCGCTAGCAAAATGGAGTATTTGCTAGCGCGATCTGGGCCGTCCATCCTGAAAGATGGACGGTCCAGATCGCGCCTTTTTCGAAAACTGTCAGTCGTCCGCGACACTATGTCGCGGACGGATTTTTTTACCTCTTTGCCCCTCCACCCGTCCGCTACATTGTATCGCGGACGGTCCAAATCTTCTTTTACGTTTTTTTTAAGTTCGTCCGCTACATAATGTAGCGGACGTTTTTTAACAAAAATACCGTCCGCTACATTATGTAGCGGACTATTTTACTTTCTCGAAAAGAGACATCTGTGTTGTCAGCTCTGGAAAAAAGACAACCAACTTTTATTTTCTCTTTCCCCCTCATCTCTCATCTTATCTCTTCTGGATGAGCTCCTTCAAGACGGTGGTTCCTTCGGGGTAGTTGGACAGCACCTCCCGTGTCCGGCGATCAAGGACACAACGATCTTTCCCCCTCATTTCTCATCTTCTCTCTCTCCCTTGTGAGCGTGCGAGTGGCGATCGAGGCCACAACCATTTGAAAACTCTTCCTTCTCTTTCTATCTTGCCGCTTCAAATAGTTATGATGTGCTTTGATCTGGTTGTCATGGGTTTGAGAAATTAAGTTTTTTTTTTAAATCTTTTCGTTTTTGATAAAGGGTGATAGAAATGGAGGAGGTTGAAGACCCTAGAACAAAATGGCAATCTGTTGCCAGCCAATTTCATGAATGGTTCCAGCCTGCAGGTGGATGTGCTAATTGAGTGTGCTCGTTTTGGAGTCTTTTTTACCAATGGCAATCTGTTGCCAACGAACTTCATGAAGATTTGTTCATCAGGATCAAAGTAAGAAGAGAGAGAAAAAGAAGAAGTCAGAATGAGAAAAGGGAGGGAAAAAGAGAAGACTAGTCCGCTACATTATGTAGCGGACTAGTCTTCTCTTTTTCCCTCCCTTGCGGACACATTAATGACACAGAAAAGTCACACCACACATGTGTGGGCCTGTCATTCGTCCGCGATATTATGTCGCGGACGGCATGGAGGGGCAAAAAAGTAAAAAATGTCGTCCGCGATATTGTGTCGCGGACTACTTTTTTTTGACATGCGTCAGGGCCTGTCAGCCGTCCGCGATACAATGTAGCGGACGGGTGGAGGGGCAAAAAGGTAAAAAAATCCGTCCGCGACATAGTGTCGCGGACGACTGACAGTTTTCGAAAAAGGCGCGATCTGGACCGTCCATCTTTCAGGATGGACGGCCCAGATCGCGCTAGCAAATACTCCATTTTGCTAGCGCTATCAATGGATCAGCTCCCATATATATATATATATATATATATATATATATATATATATATATATATATATATATATATATATATTGCTGGACAAAAGAAAAAATACTAATAGTACGCAGGAGTCTCTAAGTTTTGGGCCTGTCTAACCATTAGGAAGAAAAATGGCATGATAATACTCCGCTCTCTTGTGCATGCTCATGTGTTTGAGTCTCATGGAAAACAGAATACTAGGCCGAGAAGGGCGAGGGCTACCCCCATTGTATACCTCATGTCCCCATGCATTCAATAGACCCAAAAAGAAAGTACATCCATGTATTTTATTTTATTTTATTGTTAATGGTAAAAGTATCTTGTTTTTTGTAAATATTTTACAAATCGTTTCCGCATTTAACAATTTGTCAAATAAAGTAACTAGAAATGTCCACATTAATGAGGCTATTTTTATTTGTAAAAACATAGTCCAGTCGACACTCTAAACATATGTGAGATCTTGCTTTTCGAATTTGCTTCATTCAATAGTCTACTACTTTATAATATGATTATTATTCAAAAAATATAAATAAATATCAGGGTGTAAATTTAGTTATACACTTCATTATGTTATATGCCATGACTTAAGCTTGGCTACCCGGTGTGGATTTAGTTGCGCACTTCATTAACTTATGGCTACTTCGCATGACTTTAGCCTGGCTACCCCGGTGTGTAACCCTAATTAAGTAACCTTCGATGGTCTAAAATGGGAGGTGTAACTAGTTGTATGGGCCACCATTGTTCCTCTAAGTTTGCTGCAAAAGTTTTATTGATGTTAAATAATTACATCAAGGGTAATATAAAGGCGTGGTCGCTAAACTTGTTTTGATGACAAAAATACTTGTAGCAACATTTTTGACGCTAAAGACGTACAACATGATCCCTTCTGAACACAACGAAGTGTTTCATATCAATCATCAATGAATCTCTCTGACACTCGCGAACCATTTCCCGTCGAAGGTCCTCGTATTGTTATTTCCACTTCAATTCTCAAGCTTTCCTCGTAAAGTCGTGGATTCGCTTGTCAAACCTGACTCTATCTAGGTACTGAGTTTCACATTTATGTGTGTAATTTAGATGCCTTATCTGGGTTTTGCTTGTGGGGTGTTCATATGTTTCTTGGTATCTAAGTGGTCAATTAGTAGACAAAGGATCGCTTTCTTGAAGTTTCTTGATATGTTTTTGGTGAAAAGGCGGGATTATTTAGTCACATGTGTAAAAATTTGGTGGAAATTCTACTGAATGTTTCATCCCAGATGCACAAGGGAGGATGAGGCTTGCAGAAGTTGGGGGTTTGTGAAGGGATGGAATCATAGGGTAAGGTCGAGAAACTGAGGGAGAAATTTAGAAAATCATAGGCTTCATGGGTCTCTAGGGTTTCTGATCATGGTCATATGATGAGGAGGAGCTTGAAAATGACGTTTCATGGTAGGAGACTGAGGATTTGTTGAAGAGGCATGGTGGGATTGTTGTGAGTGCCCCTAACAGAATCCCCTGAGTAATTCCCGCAAGCCATTTCACCGACAATAGGTTTTGTGGTGCTGTATTAGTATGGAAACTTTGTGGTGCTGCGTAAGTTATTGAAAATTTTTAGGGTGCTAAGTGTTACATTAGGCAAAGCTTTGGTGGTGCTGGATGTATCTAACCGTCGTTCTTCGGAAAGACCGAGTGTTAGGAAATGAATTTTAAAAATCTTTTTTTTGGCAACCTTCACTTGATTCTTCCCAAGACCCAAAACAGAGGGTTATGAAGTATGGTTACTGGCATAGTCTGAGAGGGTTTCGCCATTGCTGATTTTGGGAGGTATGTGATGGTTAGGGCTTGTACTAAGTAGCTCTCACTAAAGTCACATGCTGCAAAATATATAAAACCCACATCATTGCCTTTATAAGTACTAAGTCTTCTTTGTATGCTGTAAAACTGATGACCACCTAAGTGAGACCGCACCATGGGTATGTGTTCCAGTCAATTTGAAATGTTGCTAATTTTATCTTTTATAGTTTCGATACTTTGAGAATGTTAGGAGTTGATCTGGATTGTGTAATGTCTTAATATATCAGGTCTATATCCATCTCATACTTCTAAGATATTTTTACTTGCAGGTGGACTTTTGCATTGGTTGTTGTCTATTTTGCGGTATGTCAAGCACCTCAGCCCCAAGTCTTTGTTGCTTTTAGATTGCCCCTAAAATATGCATAGAATACATGTAGGCAACTAATACCGTTTTTGCTTGTAGATTGGGACCATTGTATCTGCGCATGGATGTGTGTTGTACTACACAAGGAAACTGCCTTACGAGAATGGAGTAAGGGAAGAGTTTCCTAAAAGAGATTTGGAAGAGAATATATCGTCAGATGCTGTAACTTCGAAGGTGAAAGAATGTAGGGGTACCATCAAGTTGCAAAGCCATTATAACCAAGAGGCTATTCGAGAAAGAGCAGGTTTTTGGGGATACCTTATGCAAACTGCGTATCAGGTTAGTCCATTAAGATCTCGTTGTCTTTACCTATTGAGGAATTTTCTTTGCTTTCATCGTACTCGCTGTTGCGCTTTCAAAGGTCTGACATAAATGTGGCTGACTTGTGTTTACATAACCAGCACTTCACAAATAATGTGGTCGGCCTGAGAAGAGGCATAGGCCCCCCAGTGCATCAATCTAATTAGCCTAAAACTGACCAAGGAATGACTATTTATATACTCATATTTTGGTGAGTAACTACTGGATTCATCTGCAACAAACACAAGTGATATTTGCTCCTGGGATTGTGTAATTTATAACCGCTAAGGGAAATTCACTATATAAACTACGAAGAAACCACGTTTAATCACAACTTTTCATTTTCTCAAGAGGTTGGGGCATGAGAATTTCCTAACAAAACGACTGAAGCTCAATGTAGCTTATATATTGTCTCAGTTTTCTCTGTTTTGTCAATCCACTTACTTCAAGCCTATTTCAAAGCAGCGTATAATTCCCTTCAGGCCAGCATCTGTTCTCTCACACTGGTCACACATATTGCCATATAAGAGCAAGTTATACATACAGCACGCACATTCATGTATGTGCATGTTGTATATGGTGTGAAGTTTTTCACCCAAAGAACAAATATTTCCTATGATATTTAAGTTTTTGGATGAAGTATCTAGAGAACAGGATTTTTTTTTCACCTTTATATAGCTGATAGCAAAATTTTGCACTATTTTTGGTTTTCAGGTGATTTAATAAATTGCTAGGAATGAAAATCTGATGCATGAAAGGAACATAACTAATTAGCAGCAGATAACAATTTTTTCAGCCTTTTCTGTGTGTTCTTAAAACCTGTTATGTATAACGCTTGTCTTTACTCATTATATCTAAGGTGATACTCTTCGCTGTTTTGTCTCTAGTATAAGGGTAACTGAAGAAGTTGCCAAACAGTGATGGAAAATAACTCATGGCTTTGAGGCTTTGTTTGTCATTTTCAGCCAGTGGGGTGAAGTGTTTTCTTCAAAATTAAGATGATCAACACCAGAAAAGGCTCAAAATATATTGGAAAAACTTATAAAGCTATAAACAAAGTCTTTTGCATGTCGTCTCAACTAACTGTCCACTAGAGTATAAGAAGAGGGCTACACGCATGCAATTGTTTTTGCACTTCAGTGACACCCTTTAGTCACTTGAAGCCTGGGTATAGTCTAGCAGGCCGAATCACACTTCAACCACGCAAGAGAGCTAAAATTGAGTCTTACTAGTTCTGTCATTTTTTCCGTTTTCCCGTTCCGCTAGCTTAGACAGTAATGTTTACACCCAAACCCAGAAAACAGAAGTGCAGCATATGGATTTATGGGTCACAGTGATTTATATAAACCCTTCCCTTTTGCTTTAAATAGGTGACTATAAGATGTTTGTTTCGATGTTATTTAATTCGTTTCTAACATGATGGTTCAGATGTTGGGCAACCGCTTTCTTGATATTGATTTTTATAGGCATACATTTGTGTGCATTATGGCTTTTAGTGTTGTCTAATTATAAATGAGCTGGCCTTAGTGGCCATTTAGTAGTATTTGGTTGAGTTCTTACCTGTTCTGGCATTGATGTGAAAGCCGTTGGCCTTCTAATTGTCACTGTGTTTAGGTATCCCTCGCTAACAACTGTCGATTCTCTTTCTTTTGCTCTCTTTTTGAACAGACTTGTGCAGGTGCTGTTATTCTTACGGACATTGTATTCTGGTGTATTATAGTCCCATTTCTGTCAAATGCACATCTTGAACTGAATATGGTGAGATACCAATATGCCTTCCTATTTTCGTTTTCTACTTTTACCATTCCCTGATGCAACGCTTCATATATTTGTATTATCTTAGTTTCCTTTTCTCCTTCTGTGTTGCTTTCTATGAATCTCAACAGTGAAGCTCTAAATTATCTGCACTCTTTTCTATTTTGCAATTTGCATTCGAAGATATCCATGCATATGCTCTGTCGAACAGAATAAACATGTCATTTTGGAATTTGTTAGTAATTGCTGTTACTGCCAAAAAGTATGTGTAATGCTAAGGGAAAGAGGTTTGTGAGTCTTGACACATTATCGGAGCTGACAACTTCTTGTGTCATGCCAACCTTAAGACCTGCTTCTTATTTGATTGTAATAGCAATCCCCAAACTGTATAACAGTCTTCACGTGATGTTTTCCCCATGTTTACTATCCCAAGACTAATCAATCTATGTTTTCTTTCGGTGAGTAAAATGTTCAATCTATTAGCTGAAGCTGTATCTGAGAGTTGTCTTTCCATATACTACTCTCGGAGTATTGAGCCCGATCTGGTAACTGAAATTTTCTGTATAACATTTCCAAATGTGGCATTTGATGTAAATACCATACTTTATGTATGAAGCTTTCTGACGTGTAGAAGTTTGTCTCTTCCTGTTGTCTATGATGTTACTATTGTAGTTCTGACGTGTAAACTAGTTGTCTCTTCGTATTGTTTAAGATGTTAAAACAACTTCATACTGTGCATTCAGTTTAAACAGAACATTTATCTTGTTAAGCTCTTTCCTAGCATTAAAAAGGTTTGATAGACTTGCTCTCGCCTCACTGTTTTACTGAGTAGCTATGCTCACTGTGTGTTAACCGTGTGACAGTTGATGGGGTGCATGCACACTCTAAATGCTGTTTTGCTTCTTCTTGATACCTCTTTAAATAACCTTGTAAGTCTCTCTCTCCCACTCTCTGGAATTCTTGCTGAACCTAAATCTAGAAATGCTCAAGGAGCACCCCCCCCCCCCGGCAACCCCCTCTGAGAAGGACGGGGAGGAGGGGGGGTGGGGGGGGGGGGGGGGAACAGAATCAAATGTCCTTGGTTTGGCTATGATCTACCTGAACAGGTTTTAATGAAATTCTTCTTGTTTGGCAGCCATTTCCTTGGTTCCGGCTTGCATATTTTGTGCTCTGGAGCTGCTGCTATGTCATCTTCCAGTGGGTTATTCATGCCTGTGGTTTTTCATGGTAGACATCTAAATCATATTACTTCGGAACTTCTATTTCCACACCCTTGCATGCTTTTCCATGTCCTTATTTGCCGCTTATAACGCATTAAAGGTAATATATTAACCTGTTTAGCAACAAATAAGGTCTGGACAAGCATTTAAGAGTATGGAAATAGACATTCCTCTATGTGGCATCTTTTTTTAAGAAACTATTCATGAATAATTAACTCATTGGAGTGTTTCTCACAGGTGGCCGTATCCATTCCTTGAGCTTTCGACCGAATGGGCTCCATTGTGGTATATTCCTTGTCACATTTATATCTGTCTCTTCACCTTGACTTGTACACATTCAATCACCTAATGTTGGCATACATTTTATAGGTACTTTTGCTTGGCCGTGGTTCACATCCCTTGTTATGGACTATATTATCTGGTTGTAAGAGCGAAAAACTCGATCCTGCCTAGACTGTTCCCTCGTGCATTTGTGAGGGAGTGCTAGTCAAATGCTGTTCATCAGAAGTCGGGGGCTGTTCTTTTAATTGGTGGGACAAATTTTTTTAGTTAAGCCTGCGTGTTCTATGTATATATTGGAAGGGGTGTTGAAATATCCTACCTTCTAAAATTATTTGGTCGACATATATCCATGTTTTCATTGCAGCATCTACATATCAAATCAATGATGAATGTACTTAAGAAAGAAATAAGGTGCTTGTCATTCCTTTTTCGACTTCAGCGGCAATACTTGAAAATCCACATAAAAAAATGTGCACGTAGTGATACTTGTTGCATCAGTGCAGCACGTGTTGAGACTGCAAAAAGGCTTGGCAACACATGCCATATCACTCGGGCTGATTAGGTTTTTTCCCCTCTGCTGGGTTCCAACCTCCTCAAAAGTGACTGGGGATTCTCGATGCCAATCACATCTTGCAATAGCTTAATCCCCCTTCCAAGGGACCATAGACTCTGGACCAACACTCGATGAGTTTCGCGATGATGATCTTCTTGGAAAACTATCCGAGGCCTACATTATCTTGTTTTTTGATATGCTAATTGCAAAACTATAGAGGAGGATTCGCTTGATTGTTGGCCGGTCGTCAAAGTTCCAAAATTGGTTTATTAGAAAGTTGGAATTTTTCTGGTAGCGTGTCATCTTCGTCTTTCAATCCCCAATTTCAAACGCGAACGGTGCAAGTGAAAATGGATGTTTCACCCGCTTTCTACGTAACGCGTTGCCTCCTCGAAGTGGCAAATCCTGAAGATTATATTACCTCATAACCTCCGTCCAACTAACACCCGCTTTGACTACAACTACACACTGTACTAGTCAACTGTCATCTTCTCTTTAACCAAGTATATACTTCCATGAGCACATATCTGATCCTCGAGAAATCAGACTTTGCCCACCGACTTCAGTTCCGTAATCAATCAATGCAATCGGAGCAGCAACCAGTTCTTCATATTGCTCCTACTCTTTAGGTTTTTGACTATTGAGGGATAGCAGGAATGGAAAGCACAGGCGACTCCGTGGGGTTGGAGTACTGGCTTCGATGGCAAGTGCCCGTTTGTGCTCTGCTCATTGTTATCCCTTTGATTGTATCTGTGGTGGTCATCAAGAGAGTCGACAAAGAGCCTTTGACGTCGAGTGATCTGTGGATGCCTTGCTGGAGAAATCTCAGCCCTCTATGGCTTCTATTCTACAGAGCTTTCGCCTTCGTTGCCATGGATTTTGTTCTCCACCGGACTGCCGCCGCCTTTGGACCCGTTGTCTTCTTCTTCTACACACAGTAAGTACCATCGTCTGTCAACGCCTAACTCTTTCGGATTAAGTCTTCCCTTTATCTACATGTCTGGTGTTGTCATTTCATCAGGAGCAATCGTGAAGTTGAACTATAAGTTCTCTACTATTTAGGGGATGATGTGATACATAGGACTGATGTAATTACGAACAATATCAAAGAAGCTCTTCGGGTTATGCAAATCAGAATAGCTTTGCTGGCAGATTATCGCAGATGAAATTTATTGGAAGGAAATTTCTAGAATCTCTTCTTGTGATTAAATAAGTATAATAGATTTCTGGGTGAAAACTGTGATTACTAGTAAGATGAAATTGTGATATTGTCTGATGGACCAAAGTAAAAGGAACGTAGGATTTTTGGTAATAAGCTTCGGGTCCCCCGCATTCATTCACAATTACAGTGTAGACTACACAATCAATCTAACAGGATGAGAATTTGACGGTTTTCTTACTATGTTGTTAATTGTTATCTTTCACTTATTCATGAATGTCAGTTTCTACTTTGGATTGTCTTCATGTTGACCTTTAACCGTCAGCTTAAGACGTGTCTTTAGAGCTTCTAATGCGTAAACTTTGATGTGCAGGTGGACTTTTGTACTCGTCATAGTCTACTTTGTGGTATGTACCAAGATTAAAGATGATTCCACTTCTCGCTATTCAAATGAATTCTCATTTTTTCCTTCAAAATCTTGCATGTACAAGTTGATCTTTTCTGATATGAATACTTATTTGAATATTATGCCGTATGTTTGATTTGTGTGTATAGCTGGGAACCATTATATCTGCTCATGGGTGCTGGATGTACTTCAAACAACCTTTTGCCCAATATGGAGAGAGGAGTAAGTTTCTGAAAAGGGATTCAGAAGAGAAGGAATCTGAATCCACCACAGCTTCCAAGGAGAAAGAAAAACAACGGCAATTTGATCAACTGGCAGGATTTTGGGGAAATCTTATGCAATCTATTTATCATGTTAGTCTTTCAAGGTCCCACTGTTTCCACATTTTTCCTTATTGCATAGTCATGCGTTATCGGAATTCTAAATAAGAATGCAGTTACACACTCTTTTTCGGATTAAGAAGCCACTTTTTTGCTGAGTAAGTTAAAGCTTTTTCCTATCTGTTTTTTTTTTGTTCTTTTTGGGGCTTGCTCTAAATAATATATCCTATGCAATAGGTAAGTGACTCCTAGCATATAAGGACACAAGCCATAACCCTAAAACCATATTCAGAATTATTTGATCTCCTAAGGTTCACAGTGCTATTCATTCTACTTTAACTTTGTTCTGATCTATTCATATGCTTTGATTGTGGAAACATTTAATTCTATAAGGACTTGCTTTTCAGTGCTACCCTGTGTTATGAAAATGATAAAGCAAATTCATGGATCTAAACTCATGAGATGGAATAAAAAAGTGAAGGAAAAGCAGACCATAAGCAGATATAGATTCTTGTACGAATGCAGCTCACAGTGATACCTTATAAACATAAACTAAGGTATCACTGTGATTGTCATTTACTAAACTTCAATAATTTGTGCAACACTGCTTGAAGCTGATTGTTACTTTTGAACAGGCTTGTGCAGGTGCTGTTATGCTAACAGATGTTGTATTCTGGTGTCTTTTACTCCCATTTATGTTAGGTGAAACTTTTCGTCTCACCCTGGTGAGTCCTGATCTGTCTTCTTTCATTTTCTCAGTAGTTGCTTAAAGATTCATATGAAAACTCTTGAATAAATTATTGCCGATCACTAACAAAAAGGTAAACTGCTCTAGAAAAACAAACTCCTAAACAATCAGAAAAACAAGCAAAATCAAAGGAAGACAATACTATAATGAGGTTATGTGGACAGGTTGGATGGTATAGCAGTCGAGACAGTCTAGATTTTGTCAAGGAACAGGTTTGGGCCTGTGGTCCTACGAGGTCCAAAAATGATGTTTGTTTTCATGAGGTTTCAAGTGGGGTTAAAAAATCCAAGGAGATTGATGTTTTACCAACACATCAGTACAAAGTTTGGCAGTTTTTGCTCTAATTATTTGAAAGACTAACTTCTCTTACCGAGCTTGAAATTTAACAGAGCTGTCTTAAATGACCCTTTCCGTCAAGAGATCCAAGATTTCAACAACTTGTTCTGCATCTGCATTTTTATCAGAGTTATTCTCATCTAAGTTGCATGACAACCATTGGCATGATCTCTTCTGCTTTCTAACACCCAAAATGACATTCCACTTCTCACTGCATAACTCCTGAGACCGCCGGGACTACAAACATGTGTCCAACTCTACAAATTTATTAATTTCGCAGCATGTTCAACGACTATTTATGTGACAGCTTACAGATTTGAGGTAAAGCAACATATACAAGTGCATTAAATCGGTCCCGCTCACCCAGTTCAAGTATGTTGTACATGTTATTCTTGTGAAAACGCGTGGAATACCCCCTCTAGATGTTAGGATAGTAATTCCGTTTTTTCAGATGAGATATTTATATTGTCGGTAACCAGTATGTCGGTTACATGTGGATTAAGAAGGGAAAACCCTTCATGAAATAGCGGAAAAACTATCATGCTTGATGTATTTTTCTTGGTGTTTAGTCATCTACATATTGCAGACATAGGTTACCTTTCTGGATAGGTGAATACATTGTTAGTACACATTAAACGATTGGCACAATTGAGCTGGCTTTCTTTTTTCCAATCCTTGTAGATTTTGATCAATAGTCCAAGTTGCTTTACTATTATTGAAATCGATCTTGTGTTTATATGGCAGTTGATAGGATGCATGCATTCTCTTAATGCTGTTTTTCTTCTTGTGGATTCGGCACTCAATAGCCTTGTAAGTAATCCAATTACACCATCCATCTGTTTCGCCATGTCTTTCTGAGAAGGCTTTGACTCCAGTACTTTTAACTTGAAATTGCCTTGGTTGAACTGCTTTTTCTCTTATCCTTTTCCCTGAGGACAAAGACTTAGTAGAGCTGCTCTTTCTTATGTTTCAGCCATTTCCTTGGCATGGCCTCACCTATTTTGTGCTCTGGAGCTTTGCCTATATTGTTTTCCAGTGGGTTGTTCATGCATGCGGCGTTACATGGTAAATAAAGTCTCAGTGTATCCTTTCTCTGTTGCGTTATGAAGTAAGCAAACCTTTTTCTGTTCTTCTCTTCCCGGTAGCAGATTAGTAAATTCATTTTGAGAGTCTCATGCAGGTGGCCATATCCTTTCCTCGAACTTTCCACTACATGGGCGCCGCTTTGGTAATATTTTTGCTTCTTATTGAAGTATTGTCTTCCTAAGCATCATCAACATTTATTGAGATACTACAAATGCAGGTATTTTGGCTTGGCTTTGGTTCACCTCCCTTGTTATGGACTATACGTCCTGATAGTCAAAGCTAAAGGCTCAATGTTCTCAAGAATGTTCCCTCGTGCATTTGTGAGGTGGTATTAATTTTCCCTTGTCTTGGAATTTGAAGGCAATCCTTTTGTTTTGTGCACTAGCTAAATACTGTCACGAATTAGACGTACACCACTCTCTCTCTCTCTCTCTCTCTCTGATCCAACACTTTGGTCTCTTAAAAGATATAACACCATTTGGTGCGCAGGATTATTTAGTCGGACATGACAGAATATGCCTGGAGAAGCTATAAATTATGTCCGGTGTTTGGACCATGTTCGGATTAGAAGCCCGCTAAGCTATAGTCTTATTTTTTGAAAAATTTGCAAACTCAACCAGAAAAAAAAAACAAAACGTCACATTTAACACTTCAGATATGAGATCTGAAGCAACCGGTCGCTGGCAAGGGCTATATGGCAAATGGCAACTGTGATACGAACTCATTGCAGGCTATACCACTCGTTGTGATGGCGGAGGTGAGGTTGGAGGAGATGGGTTGAGGGAGTATAGGATGGAGAAGGTGGTGTTCGTGGCCTTGTGGTGGCGGAGGTGGATGCCATTGTGGTGGGAGACAGGGAGGCTGTTGTGGTGGCGGCGGAGATGGATGCCATTGCGGAGGAAGACGGGGGGGAGGTTGCGGCAGCAGCAATGGTGAGAGATTGGGAGGCTACTGGCTTTGGCAATGGTGGAAGACAGGGAAGAGGAAGAAGATTGGGTAGGGGTCCATCTTTATTCCATCTCAGACGGATTAATACTCTATAATCCTCCGGCTGATAATATATCCGCTCTTAATTAATGTTGTCAAACACCGGATATTAAACCCAACAGATGAAACTTTATCCGACTATTTATCCTGCGTGCCAAACATAGCCTTTTTGAGTATGCACAACTGAGTTCCATTTGCTTGATAAATTCACTACGCACAAGGAACAAGTGTTCTCGGGTGTATGAAGGGACAAAAGGCAGAAACTTTTTTAGGTAAAACACTTGCTCCTGGTTTTTAGATTTCACAAATTTTAACAAGATTCCAGGAACTTGTTTCCCCAAAAGGAGCAAAGAAATTTTTTTTTGGGAAGGTTTTTGTGTGAAAAATGTAATTTACTGTTGAACCTTGTTGTGTGCTAATAGCTGTAGCTAACATCTCTCTCTTACATGGCAGGGTTAGGGTGGAGAAGAAGCGAAACTGAATTTTGTGTTATAGGAATCCTAAATAATGTTTTCAACAATGTACACCAATAGGATGGACATCATCGTTGTTTCAAGTGCATAAAAGCACACGCCGATGTACTTATCAATTTGGTTTCTAACCAGACTCGGACGTAAAGATAATGGCCTTCAGCTCTTGTTTTATGTAGTGCAATAGAAATCAAAATCAAAATATGGGAGCTCATTTCCAGCCCAAAATGTTTTTCGGAGGACGGTTGCCCGAGCAGCAGTTTAATATTGAAGGATTAAAGTCGTTATTCGGAGCAAATAAACAAATCCCTACAGCCTCGAAATGAGGGAAAAAGAACTTCATGCATCAACGGCAAAAACATTAATAATATAGACGGGATTGATTTGGACAGAATAACAAGTAGTCTTACTGGAAGGGAAAAAACAAAAACGAAGTGGGCGTATTGTGTAATTTTACTTTTTTTCGTATCTATTTTTTCAATTTTTTTCTGTACGTTTATCATTTTTATTTTCGTTTTCACCAACTTTTTTCTGAACCAATCGGTTAATGGAGCCCACTACTTCCATTTCTAGGAAGACCCAAGGAAATGGGTGGTCTAGTTTGTTGAAACGGAGCGGTAGATATGAGGGAGAGGAGGTGGTCCTTGGATTTGTGGTGGAGGCTGTGGAGGATGAGGGAGTTTGCGGCGGGGCTAGGGTTTTGGGTTGTGGTCTGGAGGTGGGTGGTGATGAACCTGGGGCTTCTAATGAGCGAACGCCACGACTTGGAGACGGATCTGAAGCGCAGGAGGCGGGTGGATGGTTCATCCAGATCCAGTCCGTTCATTCTCACGAGTTGGTGATGAATTCGTTTTCCTCTTCCATTTTTTCCGGTCAGAGGCGACCGCTTCGTTTTCTTCTTCTATGTTTTCCGGTCAACAGCGGCCGCTTCGTTTTCCTCTTTCATTCTTTCCAGTCGGCACCGACGGCGACTTTGTCGTGTTTAGAATGGATCTTTGGCAGCCAACGATGGGTTTTTTTTTCCGGTTCAGATTCTCCTTCGACGCCTTCAGATTTGTGGTTGGCTTCTTGAGAATGAACAGAAGAAGGGTTGTTGCCGTCAGTCTGGAGGAGAGAGCAGAGAAATGACGGGATACTCTATTCTGACAAGGAAAATACAGATCATTTTTTATACTATTTGAAAATTTAATCCAAAACGGAACCGAAAAAACGTAAACATACACGAAAAAAGACATTTTTTCGTCATCATTACAAAAATGAAAACTGAAAAACGTAAACGTACAGCCCCTTAATATTTGGAAATTTCGTCATCAATCAATGCTAGAAACTTGTAGAAATAAAATGCAGGACATATACAAAAGATGCAGGGTCGTTTGTCATCAGAAGAAAGTATTAATATACGATTGCCGAGGCAGAATGCAACTTCTGCTAGAACAAGTGAGAAAGCAATTATAAAAGGAATAACCCAGGTAGACTCCTTTGTCGGACATGTAACAATGCACCTTCAAAATGTAGCAAAGAACCTAGCATACCAAAACCAACACATAATGAATATCAAAGAAAGCTGTTCCCAACACTGGATTCTAGTTGGCCTAAAAAAGACCCTGAGATCAGACATGAGGGGCAAACGACCAAGGTATTCACTGAATTCAGTACATGCTTTTGGGGGCAAACGGCAATGTCATTCAAGTGCTGATGGAAACTGTCATTCTCAGCCCCACGACTACGTTAAGAAACTGGAAATTCGGAAAGGGGTCAAACATTCTAAATATCCACTTCTTAGTTAACAAGCTAACACCCGATTGAAATGGTAGCAAAGAGCCATATATATGTGTATGTCCAGTCATGCACAAATGTCAAAGTATTTGGGAAATCAACCTCAGTAGTGCATGCCATGTTGACATATTTCCGAAGAAAAGATGGAAGCCCTCTGGTAGAAGTATTACATGAATCAGATGAAGGTGGTGAACAGACAATAAGAGGACAAACGGCTAATTTCAGACAACCTTATAATGAGAAGAAACGCGCAGTAACCATTTTATGAAAATTCACAATTTATTTAACAATGTTTGCCGCGGTAGCTAAAAGGTGGTTCTCAACCTTCTAGAAGTCGAGCAAATCTTTCCTCACGAATATATTGAAGTATGGGGACCTACAATTTGGGATATACCACAAGTCCATCAAGGATACTAGTCACAAATATAGAAGTCGGCAAAATAGCTATAGGATTGTGACTTAAAACAACTAACTAAGACAATGCATTACTCCAGTGCTTATTATATTTGAAGTACTAGCATCCAAGTGTTCAAACTGAAACAAGTGCAGTAGTCAGTCGATTGGGAAAAGTTTGCAATACACTAAAACAAACTACAAAGCACCACACAGTTAAAGAAGATGCATTAATTTTGAATACGCTTTTATATTTCAGTGTAGGAAATATATAGTTCATGCATCTCCTGAAACTTAAGAATTAACACTAAAATTGGTTTGTAATGTCACAAGATTGTCCATTACCAAGTATTAACAAATTTAACATTGAAACAAATTCAAAGTTATGTTTAACAGCAAAGAATAGTAGAACGTGGTCGAATTATCAAATCAAGATAGGCAGTTAAAGAATAAGAACAAGAACTACCAAACATTATCACCAAAAACTACATTCATAAGATGTCTAAACTTTCCATTCGAATTCCAAACTGATGATAAATCCATCAATAACTGAATAACAGGTCTCATGACATCAAAAAAAAAACCAAAACACTATAGCAATCTGACCAAATCTCATCACCGGATTCCAAAATTAATCGGCACCAGCCTTGTTGTAAACATAAGTGAGGCCACACTTACCACAATAATGACGATCAAAGTGGTTGGCCATAAAGGTCCCGGCCCCGCACTCCGCGTTGGGGCACTCCTTCCTGATCTTCTGGACCTTGCCGGAGTCCTCCACCTTGTAGAACTGGAGCACGGCGAGCTTTACCTTCCTTTTCTTGTGCTTGATCTTCTTGGGCTTGGTGTAGGTCTTCTTCTTGCGCTTCTTGGCACCGCCACGGAGGCGGAGGACGAGGTGGAGTGTGGACTCCTTCTGGATGTTGTAGTCGGCTAAGGTTCTGCCGTCCTCCAGCTGCTTCCCGGCGAAGATGAGCCGCTGCTGGTCCGGCGGGATGCCCTCCTTGTCCTGGATCTTGGCCTTCACATTGTCGATCGTGTCGCTGGACTCGACCTCTAGGGTTATGGTCTTCCCCGTTAGGGTTTTCACGAAGATCTGCATGTTTGCTGCCGCTCTAATCCCAAATGGTGAAGTGGCGGAGCCGTAGTTTAAATCTTTAGGGTTTGGGCTACGATGGGTGGGTACGCAAATTACCTAAATGACCTTATGAGACACTGATGGGCTGGGCCATTCGGCTTCATCCTGATTGATGTGGACTAGGCTAGAAAGGGATTTGGACTGCGGGCCTCCGGTATTGTCCAGTGGATGCGCTTCTTTATATGGACTACGTTTCCCTCAAGGTCCACTGTATGAGCCTAAGAAGATATTGGAAAAAAAGAGCACTTTCTTCCGCAATAATAGAGACAAAATAATAATGTAAAGATAAGCGGTCACTTTTCTTCTAATTTATTTTATGGAACCTAATTCATGACAAGCGTTGACAACTTAAATTAAGTTATTAGCACAATTTGGTCATCCATTCATCGCTGATGGACGCGCCAGATTGAAGTTTCATATAGTTTTCTCATCATCCGCTACATTATGTAGCAGAAGAAATTTTGAACAAAATGTCTCCGAGGGATTTAATAAGTTGGAAGGATTCGCAAGTAATGGGGGGTCTATCTAGGAAATTTCACGATCTGCTACATTGTGTAGCAGACAATGAAGTATATTTTAAAATAAAAAAAAATAGATCTGGCGTGTCCATGCGCAATAGATGAACGGCCAGATCTGCTGACAACTTTGCTTAAGTTGTCAGCATTATCACATTGGTGAGCTCCACTTTTTGATACGTAAAAATGTTAACTTTAATTAGCAGTACTCTAAAAGATTTGGTCTAAAATAGAGGAAGGTGAATTGAAAAGATAAGTAACAATGACCCTAAAAATCCAGAGTAAAAGTTCGGGGAGGGAGGGAGAGAGAACCCTTGAGGCGATTAATAAATTTGTGAGTGTGTACTGTATTCTCAAGAAAATGATATTCACACTCCAATTTTTACGCTATTCATTTGAGTCTAACATTTATGTACTTGAATAGCAACTAATTAGCACCACCAAAGGGTTTAAGCGCGTCATCAAAGACGCAATTCATAGTGGTTGCTGCCGTTGGCTCATGAGAAGTGCGACGAAGTGTGTTCAATTTTGTCAGACTGATCGAGGTACCATTTTCATTTCTATGGAAGGATTAGGCGGGTTAATCAACTGGGAAACCACACACGTCAAAGTTCTACTATATGTGTAACATACATACAAGTTCTGGCAAAGAGAAATTAAATGGAGTTTGTTCATATTCGATAACCACATTAGGGACTTGGTCTTGTGCCGGCGGCATGCCATGCGACCCCATCACAAGACGGCAATGCTGTTTTAGTTCATCTAATTAGCAAGACTGTCCTATACATATAATTCAGTAATATGATCAGTACGTCCATTCCAGTCTCATGGAATTTATATTGCTAGCTTATGTACAACTATCGTAAATAACGAATATTTTGCCCTGAACTTGTTGCCAGATCGAAGTCAACTGTGCGTCCTATATAAACAAGCCTGGAATTTATCGGACATGTATGCAAATGTCAAAAGATGGCACAGCTAAGAGATGTAACTCCCAGATATTGTTGGGTACAATAGCAACAAAGGAACAGAACGAGCCTGCTGATATCCTGCCAGATATAATATTTTTGACCAAAGCCTAAACTCAAACCTTATATAAAGCAATCAGAAGGAAGATTTGGGATAAACTCTTCTGCATTTCTATATATATTGCACAACACATAAGTAGCTAGTAGATAACAAGATGAGAAGCAGCTGCATGGAGAAAATATTTCCGTTTGTGCTCGTTTTCCAGCTCTTTTTGTTTGTCATGCTTATTGTGACCCCTGAGTTGGCCTCAGCTCAGCCCTTGAGAGTGGGTTTTTATCGGAAATCTTGCCCTTCGGCAGAAAGGATAGTAAGAGAGGCCGTGAGCAAAGCAGTTGCAAACAATCCTGGAATAGCCGCTGGTCTGATTCGCCTGTCTTTCCATGATTGCTTTGTCAGAGTGAGTTGTTAAGCTACTGTATGCCCTTAACCATGAGTTCTGACATAAATGTTGGAATAACGCTGATGTTAAGGCTTATATTAGTCTGAAACACACAGCGTAAGTTCGTCTTATTTTGTTATTAGTAATGCTAAATCATACTAGTTTTGTTACCAATTTTTTTTTTCGCGACCTGCTATCTTCAACATCATGAAATTCCATGTTTTAGACGGACAGTATTCTCGCAGCAAGCTCATGCAATCATAAAATAATCAAAATTTAACATTGTTGAAGTAATGTTTTCGTTTCTCGTTCCTTAGGGTTGTGATGCTTCCATACTGCTGAAGTCCGTACCAGGAAAGCAATCAGAGCAAGACCACGTGGCGAATGACGGGACACTGAGAGGAGTTGAGGTGATTGATGAGGCAAAGGCCAAGCTTGAGGCTGCATGCCCGAGAACTGTTTCATGTGCAGATATACTAGCTTTCGCCGCACGTGATGGCACCAACATAGCGTTGGTGGGATCTCCTACGCTGTGCCTGCAGGGCGCCGCGATGGAATAATTTCCTCAATCTCTGAAGTCACCGGCAACATCCCTCCTCCAGTTGCGAGTGTCCAAACTCTCAAAAGCTTCTTCACCAAAAAAGGGATGTCCCTAACAGAAATGGTAGCACTTTCGGGTGCCCATTCCATCGGAGTTGCACATTGTCGAAATTTTGAGGGACGCCTCTATTCATTCAACAATACTCACCCACAGGATCCAAGTTTGGACGCCAAGTATGCATCTTTCTTGAAAACAAGGTGCCCAAAGCGTTCCGATGGTAATAATATAGCAAGTCTCGATTTCACAACTCCTAATCGGCTAGACGTGGAGTATTATAGGAATCTGAAGAAGAGGATGGGAGTGTTGTCTTCAGATCAAGCCCTAGAAAGTAGCCCATTGACAGCAAATACTGTGAGGAAGTATATGAATAATTCTATTCTTTGGGCGGCTGACTTTGCTGCAGCAATGGTACACCTGAGCACCATTGACGTACTAAGCGGTACTGCGGGAGAGATACGACAGAAGTGCGAAGTTGTGAACTAGCTACCCACCTTGATTTGCTCCGGTTTGCTTAGTAAATGTTAATCATTAATTGGTTGAAGCATTGTTTGATTCAAGTTACTAGCAAAATAATCTGTGTGACAATATATAGCAAATGTTGGTAATTTACTGGTTGTTAATTACATCATTTCTTAAGAGTTCTTCTGTGTAAAATGCATGTTCTTAAGAAGCTTTTACCCACAAATGGAGTCAAATAAAAATGGGATGAAACAAAAACATCATTCTGACCTCAAAAACGAAAATATTAAAGTTGAGAACTTCTTCAAGGTCTCAGAACGCAAACGGCGGTTTGTTACAGATAAAAAGCCTTATTCTGCCAAATCAATTAAACAATGAAACAAATAACCAAGACAGCATAATTGCCAAATCATGTCAAAACTCGGGCATAAGGTATAGGGTCGATCACCTAGTTCACCACACGGCAATTCTTACGAATCTCGCCACGCGGGCCTGTGAGGACATCAATGGTACCCATGTGCTTCATTGCAGCCGCAAACTTTGCAGCCCAAACTGAACCATACTTGGCATTGTACGCCACCAACTTAGCCGTTGAGCTGCTGCTAAGCAACGTCTGATCCGTGGTCAATACAACCCGGTGGTCCTTTATATCCGTGTAGTACTTGTTGTCCAAACGGTTTGGTGTTAGTACATCCAGAGGCACTGTAGGGTCTGGTGCGGTCGTACTGTTGGTGGGGGGAGGACAAATTTTTTTCAACACAGCAGCATATTTTGGATCTATAGATGGATCAACCCGGGGATACAAGCGATTTGAGAAGGAACTGCAGTGGGAAACACCGATAGAGTGAGCGCCAGAGAGCGTCACCATTTCATCAAGTGACAGACCTTTTTTGGCAAAATTGGCCTGGAGTTGTTTGGCATTGAAAAAGGGAGGTGGTAGATTTCCTTGGATGTCACTGAAGAGAGAGACACGACCATCACGACGCCCGGCCGGGACATCATAGTATATTTTCCCAGATTTGAAGGAACTATCACGAGCTGCGAAGGCAAGAATGTCAGCACACGAGACTGTTTCTGGGCATAGGGACTCGAGTACAGCTTTTGCCTCGTCGATCACCTCAAACCCTCGCAAGCTACCATTGTTGGCCGGATGATCTCTTTCTGATAGTATTCCAGGTATAGGATCCAATAGCACTGAACCATCACACCCCTGCATGCACATTTTAAACAATGCATTTAAAACCTTAGGAGGCTATACATAAGTACTGACGTACAATGTCATACAACCTACCTTGCTGCCACAAATAATTTGTAAGCCCTTAAATGTTACGCAACTTTGTAATTATATGGTTATTTCAGTTACAGAGAAGACCATTTTTAAGATGTTTGAATGGGAACCAATGAGAGGCAAGTACCAGGACAGACAAACATCCAAAAGTATTAAATAATGAAAGAAAGATGGTCAGATTATAAGAAAGGAATATAGCTAGAATGCATACCCTCACAAAGCAGTCATGGAAATGCAATCTTATAAGGCCAGCTGCTATGCCTGGGTTGCGAGACACGGCTTTGTTTACAGCCTTTCTCACAACAGACTCCGCACGAGAACAAGTTGGTTCATAGAACCCCACTTTAAGTCGGGGATAGGCCAGGGAAGGGACCGTAAGAGATAAAACTAAGCAAGAAAGCAATGCAAGAACTTGCAAACCATAGCTGGTGGAGCTCATTCTGTGTGTGTCAAAGAAAAAGCTTAGCAAGTTCCAAGGAATGCTAGAAGGAGTAGAAGGTTTTGTGATTAGAAAGACCACTGCGGTGGATATATATAGTAGGCAATCTTTCGTGAGTATTTAATTAAATGGCTTCAGCTCTGAATGTTTAAAACCTTTTTAATCCAATCGGACTTTGTTCAGCTTTGGAAGCCAAAACGTGTGGAGTTGTAAGCAAGTTGCAGTCTTATTCTAGCTAGTTTTATGGCAAAGTTGAAGATGTCTGGCCTGATATTAGTCCGTCTGACTTTGTTGCATGGTAGATATATTAATCGTGCAACCTTCATCCATCCTTTGCCTTTGAAATAGCCACTTCTATACGCGGACGTGCACAAATGATTTTTATTAACTTAACTATTATCCAGCAGAGACAACTGAAATGTGTGATAAAATAACTTAAGAAGACAGCTATATGTTACAAGTATCAGAGCTCTTTGCGCAGTCCACGACATGATGCCGTGTGCTCTATACGCTCTTTCATTGCAAGCAAGACCATGGAGAGCTCTGACTAAAATATACGTGTTAGCTAAAGAGCAACTAATAACCTATCAACAGCCTACTTCTGGCATTTTAATCCGTACTGCTAGATAAGAAATTGCAGAAGACCTAATCAAACTTCAAGACCGTAGATTTGTTCCATTTAAGTGGAAAACAGAACAGTTTATAGGATAGAGCAATATAAAAAAAGTATGAAGAGTTGGAACTCTATGAGAGTTCATGTTCAGTTGATGGCATGCGAACCACAGGTTATAACAGGCCAGGTAACAGTGATGGAGAATAATGAGAATTTCTTTATCTCATGTGTGTATGGCCATAATAAAGGAAATAGAAGAAGAATTCTATGGACACAACTCCAACAACATCAAAGATTCACAGGACAAATGCCATGGTTGTTGATGGGAGACTATAATGTGGTCAGGAATTCAAATGAAAAACAAGGAGGGGCAAGCATTAGTCCAAGAGATGTGGATGAATTTAATGCTTGTATAAATAGCATGCAACTAGAAGACTTGAAAACAGTTGGGATAGTCTATACTTCGAGCAATAAGAGAGAAGAAGACCTGATTAGATGTAGAGTAATGCAAAATGAACAATGGATGGACTCATATCCCACATCCCAAGCCACAGCACAAGCTCCAGGCATATCAGATCACTCTCTGATAATTATACAAAGGAGTTCAACCATGACAAGAGGTAAAAGACCTTTTAAGTTTTTTATTTTTTGGATGATGCACAACACTTTTAAGAGGATTTTCAAGCTAAGTTGGGAAAATCAATACCAAGGAAGTGCATACTCAAGATTGAATCAAAAGTTGAAGACATTGAAATCTAAGTTGAAACAATTGAATATGGTACATTATAGTAATATCACTCAGAGAACAGCCGATGCTTACGGTCAACTTCAGGATCTTCAATAACAGATATTGAATCAGGGGAATACAAGCGTAATCCAAAGAGAACAACATATTCAAGCTCAGTATCATCATCTAGCAAAAGCTAAAGACATTAAGCTGGGGGATCAAAACATAGCTTATTTTTATAAGAAGGTGAAGGTACACAAGGCTTATAATAGGGTTTTTTCTATATTCAAGGATGATGGAGATCAAGTAAATGGGGCTGATACATCAAGAAGCCATCAGACATTTTACACAGTTTTTAGGTTCCCTTGTACCAAGACAGGTTCAGACAAAGGAGAGACGGCTAAGATAGGTCATGAAGAACAAAATATCTGAGGAGGAGAATGGAAAGTTAAAAGCTCCTATCAATACTCGAGATTAAAGATGCCATATTCTCACTGAAGCATAATAAGGCACCATGGCCTGATGGGGTAAACTGCTGAGTTTTATCAACAAAATTGGGACGTAGTTGGAAAAGATGTGGAGGCAGCTATAATGGAGTTTTTCACTCAAGGTACTGGAATTCATATCTGTAACAATACAGGGCTAACATTAATACCTAAAATTCCTTACTCAAATACCATGAGAGATTTTAGATCAATTGCATGTTGCAATGTGGTGTATAAAAGCTATATGAAAAATTATGTGTAACAGTAAGAAGTGCTGCCCAAGATCATTAGTATAAATCAATCTGCTAAGGCAAGATGCATGCTGAAAATAGTACAGAAGGCTTATGACTCAATGGAGTGGAATTTCTTGGAATGTGCTATGGATGTAACTAATTTTCCTCAGGAATATATCCAGTGGATAATGAAGTGTGTTAAAACTACAAATTCTCAATCAATCTAATTGGAGTTATGGATGGTTATTTTGGTAGTTCTAAAGGGCTTAGGCAAGGGGACCCTATATCTCTATATATGTTCCTTGTAGTAATGGAAGCTTTCTCTGAACTCTTAGAGGAATACTCAGCTACCCCTGGTTTCAAGTACCATCCTAGATGCAAAGAACTCAATTTTAAACCAGTTATGTTTTACTGATTTGCTGATGACTTGTTCATCGTGGTTGCAGCTGAGACAAAGTCTTTGGCAATAATAAAGCAAGTATTAGATGGATTTGGACAACTCTCTAGATTATATCCAAATTTGACTAAAAGCTCATTATTTCTGGTTAGGGTGAAGGAAGAAGAGAAGACTCAACTAATACGGTGTATAAATATCCCTATTGCTGAGCTGCCTATAAAGTATCTTGGATATCCACTAATCACCACCAAGCTTCATCAAATTAAAAGACTGCCAAGGATTGCTGGAAAATATTATCAGGAAATTTCAAGTTGGACAACAAAACATTTGTCCTATGCAGGTAGAGTTCAGTTGGCCAGCTCAGGGCTTCTGAGCATGCAAGTCTATTGGTGTTCTATATTTATACTCCCACAGAAAATAATCAAGCAGATTGAAGCTAAGATTAGATCATTTATTTGGCATGGAATGGACACTAAATGCACAGGTGCAAAAGTATCTTAAGAGGACCTATGTGTACCAAAGCAAGAAGGTGGGCTTGGACCGAAGAGATTGGGTGAGTGGAATTAATAGAGCATTCTTAGCCAAACACATATGGAATTTGGCAAGAAAGAAGGACTCTCTTTAGGTAAAATGGTGTCATACATACATACTTAAAGAGATACACTTTTGATCTTTCAAACCACCTACAACATTATTATGGACATGGTGCAAGATTGTCAAAATGAGAAGTAAAATACAGAAATATGTGAGGCATGAAATTGGTGATGGGCAAAGGACTCGGTTGTGGTATGACAATTGGATGCCAAAAGGAAGTCTAATAAACATGTATGGAAACATGATATGCTATGATTTTGGTTTGGGAATGAATAGTAAAGTTGCTGAGATTATTGTAAATAATCAATGGCAACTGCCACAGGCAAGATCAATAGCTATCAGACATTGGGGGAATGAATTAAATCTTATACCTCAACCTTAGGTGGATCAGGAAGATAAAATACTGTGGACTCTAAGAAAGAATGACCAATTTACAGTGAGTTTAGCTTGGAATGCCGTGAGAACTAGAAAAGAAAATGTAGCACGGTGAAAATTGGTATGGTTCATTGGAGGCATACCAAAATGTGCCCTCATCCTATGGATGTTATGTAAGGAGGGGCTGAGAACAAAAAAAAAAAAACAAACAAACTAAAGAGTTGGAATTTGATTACAAATGATACTTGTTCACTGTGTAACCAACATATGGAGGATGTTAATCATCTCTTTTGGGGGCTGTGACTTTACACAAGACATTTGGAAGGCAGTATTTGGTAAACTAAAAATGTGCATTCACCGGCAATCATGGAGTCAATTGTTGAAATATGCAAGTCCACATGGAGGGAAAAGTTTTCAAGCTAAATTGAGGAAGTTGGCTTTTGCAATAACAGTGTACATGATGGGGGGGGGGGGAAGAAATGCCAGAATTTTCAAACCACAGTCTCAATCCAAGGAACTCATTACAAGGATGATCCAGCAGTTGATACAGTGGAGGGTAAGAAGCTGGAAGAAAGTACCAAGTCATAGAATAAACAGGGAGCTGTGTGAAAAATGGAAAATTGATAACATAATTTTAACTGTTTTGATAGTGGATTAATATGTCTATAAATGTAAACTAAGCTGATAAATCAATCTTAGAGAGAAAGCTGAAATTACTATGTACTAATTTACTTGGGAATAAGACATTGACGTTCACCCAAAAAAAAATGTATGAAGAGAACCTTTGAGAGTGTCGTGTTGTCACAAACATATGCAGAAGACATGTCTCCTTAACAGCTAGCTTATGCAGATAAGTATCTCTGAACTCCGACGAAAAACAAAAAACTCATAATTCGTTGTGATGTCCCTGCACCACCAACTTTTATCAACCCCACAAGCTAAAATACCTTGAGAATTTCACAACTATGATTTAGAAGTCGAGTCCTGATGGCTTTGCATCCCACACGGTCGATTATGAGGCATTTTGCGGGTTAATTTACGTGTGTCCATAGAGTAATTCATGTAGGGGCCGGAAGATCTACAACAATTCAAGCTCCGTTCTAGGCTACCTACATTGGTTCCATGTTATGAACCTGATTCACTGCAACCTTTCTTTTTTCAGCTTTGTTAGTTGGGGGAGGGGGAAGGATAGGTTGATTCCCTGAAACCTTGGATATGTAATTAGAAGTCTTTAGCTATGTAGTCAACTGAGTATGCACGGATTTAAAAGCAAAGCCTACAACCAACAGATTCTGATCTGGACTTAAATGTTAACTGTGATTCTTATTTCGTCATCTGGACTTTAATTGGTGGATCTGTACGGACAAGTATTTATATAGAGATTGAGGAGCGTGAAAGTATAGGGTTTAGCTTAGAAAATCAAAACGTGTGTAGCTGTAAGTACAACTAATCAAGTTTTGTGTCTTGGACACTTACATATAGTATTGTATTTTTTTTTCCCCTCAAATCCTGTTTGCCCTTTCTTTCAATACACTTACATATAGTATTGAATGTGGTCGGATAATCGGTTACCACTTGGCCTTCTTATTGAGGTTACCACTTGCAAAAGAATTGTATATAATGCTTTTTGTTCTATTAATGCCAAATTCAGTAGTGTCTTAACACCTGCAGGATGGCATCTCAATCGTATTAGATGTCAAGCCCATAGCTCTATCAACATTCAACAACATCATTTAACAGACTTCTATTTCTAGTATGGAGGCAGAAGACAAAGCTTGCTGGGCTCTCACACCTAGAGAGGAGTTTATTAGTAAGCCCACTTGGAATGCCCTGAGAGTCCTGCCTTAGTCGAGGCTTGTTTGGTTCCCTGGCTATATTCCGAGAATGACTGTGATTCTGTGGTTTGTCTATTACAAACTGCTTAGGTGGAACATCAATTAACGTCGATGTAGCTGTAGTCTCTGCTCTTACAACACAGAGACTCTTGATCACTTACCCGACGGGATGCCCTTTTCGAAAGCATGTTCCCAATCCATTTTGATCGCACCCAAGGCCCCACTGGAGGGTCCCGTATTGTGTTACACGTCGATACGGTCAACGGTCAATTTTTGAACGTGCTCAACCAGTTAAAATACGCACACCCAAGTCATGTGCGTTCTTCGCTTTGTGCTCAATTTTAGCGCCAATTTTTTTTTTATTTCGGCCCGACTCAAGGAAACGCGCTCGTCGCGTTTTGACCACCCAACTCCTTTTCTTCCAAAACATCGACCGTCGGCGTGCCTTGGTGCTTACTCGAGGAGATTGGCCTCAGCCTTCCCTAGGGGTCGGCCTCGGCCTCGGCCTTTCCCCAAGGCATTTTCATTCCGCTTCGAGGGGCCGCACGTTTCCGCAATGCCCACCATCCTCTCTGCGACGCCCATCGCCTGAAGTCACGCACCAACTCCTCATCACCCGTGACCACACGCCATCTCTGCAATGCCCGTCGCCCATGACCGCATACTCCCACTTCCAACTTCCATCATTACTAGAGATTGCATTCACCATTTTTGTGCAACATTAATGCTCGGCTCACGCGCCGTCTTCAGGACACTTGACGCACGCCCGTACGTCGTCTCCGCAACAGAAGTTGCTCGTGCCCATTCGCTGCTCATGCGTCACGTACCCCCGGCATGACGCCCACTTCCGCGACAACCGTCGCCCACACCCATGTTATGTGCCCCTGCCACCAGGTATTGTCTAGGCCATTTGCATCGCGCCCATGCGCCACAATCATGTCTCATGTTGTTGGCATTGCGTCCATGCGCCACTCTCGTGTCTCATGCTGTTGGCATCGCGCCCATGCACCACTCTCACGTTACATGCCTCCAGGCACCACTCTCATGTCTCCGGAGTATGCAACATTTTAAGGGGCTCCGCTCACAGTACTCCTGCATGAGAACCTTTCGCAACTGGATAAGCTTGTTACCACAGAAGCTATCGTTACTTGGGGTGACTTGCATGACACTAGACACATCTAAGCTGCGACCACGTCCACTCATGTTACCGGTAATCATCGACGCCCCCAGGACGTTGACTCTCAGGTCACTCCGAGACAGGAGGTCTTCGGAGGGCATTGCGTCTAGTCCACCTGGCAATTGGGCACAAGGACTCTCACTCACCGTTGTCAGGTCCTCTCCGTGTCTCTTGACGCACCCTCGTGGGATTCAATAAGGGTTTGGATCGGTGGTTAGGGCAACGAGTTTACTCTAATCATGTTGACGTTGTGTGGTCAGTCTTCTAATACAGGTAGAGCGACGCTGCGTGGGGCAGGCAGCGCGCATCTGGGAACCGACAGTCCAACGAAACACCAGTATTTGTGGATCCCCTGGTTACGTGTCACTCTCAGGGGATGACATGTGGCAATTGATGACACATACATTCTTTTATCTATAAATAGTGGACTTAAGAATTCATTAGGGAGACTTTTTGCTCATTCTAACAAAATTCATTTCTCACTCTAGAACTCAAGATCTATTGATTCTAGAGAGAGAAACACAATTGGACATAATCTTGGACGTAACATTGGACCCTGGCTCGGACCTTGACTGGGACTGTCGACTATCGGCGCTGTTCGTCTCCGTCTCGTCTCCACAGAACTATCACTCTTTATGGCCTGTATAGGAAACCTTGCTCTCTTCCCTTACTCCACCCTCACTGCATCTTACTTTGTACATCTGATAGCTGACTCGAACCTCATCCTTTGTGGCACCTTCACGTAGATACGAACTCACTTTTCACGGCATCGCATGTCTGATAAAGATGTTAGATAAGCTGGCTCTTAAGATTGATTTTGAAGATTTGTTTGCATATGCCACGACCAACTTTGGAGAGAAGCTTTGAGGCTAGGATACGCAAGCTAGCCATTATGGTTGTTGTATACTATACTTTGATGGAAATGAATCTTTTTAGAGTCTTTTGAGCGGAAAGGTTGAATTGTCATCAAGTTGTTAAGCATATAGAGCATTATGTGAAGGTGTGCCGCCAGATTGTAGAGCGTGATAAATTTGGATAAAAATACTTCCAAAGAG
This sequence comes from Escallonia herrerae, assembly GCA_033070095.1. Lineage (NCBI taxonomy): Eukaryota > Viridiplantae > Streptophyta > Magnoliopsida > Escalloniales > Escalloniaceae > Escallonia > Escallonia herrerae. The sequence goes on from JAVXUP010000196.1 coordinate 571,081, forward strand.
TTTATAAGATGTCAATAATGGGGCATGGTTCTCGAATATCTTAGAGTAGGTCTTTTACATTTTCAATAACAAGTATATAGTACAAGAGTTCGAGGATTTGGCCCTGTCTAGATAGTAAATGAGTGACACTGAAATTAAAAAAAAAATACCCACAAAGAAAAAAAGGGATTGTAAAGCCAAATTTCTCAAAAACAGCGACAGGTGAAGCAACTTTTTAGTAAAAGAAAGTGAAAGCGCAACTGCGTCAAAGTGAAGGGGCGCTAACTGCTAAGTAACAATTAACCCTTTCTCTTTTGCTTCCAAAACATTAGGAAGTGTTTTATGCTAAACAGAAACGGCGCTTCTCTGATTTCACCACTGGAAAACGAGGTCGACGGAACAACAGTAACTGGCGAGAACTACGCTGACGGCTCTTGGCTTCCTGCGCTGGTTCGCAGTTGCAAGTTCTAGGGCTTGATCCAACAGTGACCGAATGGCAAGCCGGTGCAAATTCTGGCTCCCCAAGAAGAACCGGTTTTGTTCGAACGCCGCCTTCAACGATTCCTCGTGAGTGCTCTCCACCCTTTGGCCCTTGCTAGTGATGTACTGATTATTAGGCCGTATTTTGTGTGTCTCAGTATGGTAATTTTTAATCCAATGGCTTAGGTTTTGCGGGAACCACACAACGAGGTCCCATGGCCAGTGGGTTCCTTGCCCAATCGACCCTTCTCAGTAATTTTCTTCTCTTTTATCCATATCCAGTGTTTTTACTGTTTAATTTGTTTTTAATAGTATTCCGTTCTTTGTTCTTCTTCCACCACTTTCACAGCTCTGTACTTCGAGAGAATTGTGAGAGTCATCTTCGAAAATGCCCATTACTCAAACATGCTCAGTCATTGTCAGTGCAACCTTTTTACCAGAAGCGGATCAATGGCGGCAAAGACGAAAAAGATGCCGAAGATTTTGATGGCATCAGCTCGGAGATGAAGAGGAAGGCTGTTTATAGTTTGACTCTTTCTGAACTGTACAAACTGATTAGTAAGATCAAATCTATTCACGCATCTTTGCGTGGTGACATTCAAGACTCTCACAAGATTCCAGATTCTTGTGACATTTGGGTTAACCAAGAAGTGGACCGGTATTCGCAGTTTATATACTGGATTTTTTTCATGTGTGCATGTTTTGCTGATTATGATGCTCTTTAACATCATTATCTTGTTTTGTAGGAAGTTGCCATTTCAAGAGAAACATGTTTTGCAGCAGGCTTCAATTTTGGGGAACTTGGAAGAATTTGGAGTGTTGAAGGCTTCTCGTGGGCGAAAGAACGGGGAAAAGTCTGATTGTGATGGGTTATCATCTATTGTACAGAGGTTGAATTTGGAGCTGGGAGGGGGTACTTGACACAAGTGCTTGCTGACTGCTATGGCATCAAGAAAGTCTTCTTGGTTGAGCGCAAGGCATACAAACTTAAGGTTGGTGGACTGATATGAACAAAAAGCTATGCACCCTTACTCAATTTATTGCCTTTATCTCAGTATGCTCTAGCTTGAAACACCACCTTGATAAGTATTGTAACTTAAAGAGTCTAGGGGTTTTTGTAGGTGTAAGTATAATTTATATTAGTGCTTTTATATTAGTGCTTTTTATGTACTTGCTTCAGTTGCATCTTTTATGATCTGATAATGTTACTTTTAGGCTGATCGGAGTTTGCGGCAGAAAGAGAACATGACGTTAGAGCGGTTGAGAATTGACAGTAAGGTTTTACAAAACTCTATTGTTCAAAACATTTTTGTAGGGTTGGTAGAATTTCTCCGATCCTTCTCTACTGTTATTTTTAGATGAAAGAACAAGAAAATTCTTTTGTCAGAAAAGAAAGAATCCAATTTTACTTCTTGTTTTCCAAAAGGAAAGAAGGGACAATGAAGAAAGGTTTTTCTTTATTTTCATTGCAAGTAAAAATGGACCATTTTAAGATGTTTTGTTCTTCTCGCAGCAAAACCATCTTAACTTTGTCGGTATCCTTCCTGCCTATGCTGAATTATCATAGTGCACCTAACTATGCTCCACTGAGATTTTCCATTATAGAAGATAGAGCAGGCCAGCAGGAAATCGTACTATAGTCTAACAGCCGCTTAGTTCATTGTTATTATTGCCACCTTAGAGCCGCAACTAAGCCAGTTAATACAGCATGCTGTGCCATTCTGTGTTATGAGCCAGGATACAGTGATTTTGTGTTGTGACTGTCTTCTTTGGGACTGGTGAATGTAATATTTGAAAGACCCTGCAGATTTCTTTTGGCAAAATGTGCAAATATGTTGAAGAGTGTGTCTGTGGTTTTTTTTTTTTTTTTTTTTTTTTGGGGGGGGGGGGGGGGGGGGGTGGGGGGTGTTCCCGTTGCTCCGCGTTTGGGGACACCAGATAGAGGATATTTGTAAATACTAGTCCCTGTGTTATTTTGAAAGCGTGTCTTTGATGGATTTTCAGCTGGATTATGTCAAGAACCTCTGGGCGGTTATGACGACTACATAGCTAACAATGGGTTTTGGTCTGTTTTGGCAACCTCACCTTTCAGTTGAGATGGATGCTTTCCAGTCGTTCGGTTCGGCCTAGAGAGAAGGTGGGTGTAATGGTGCTGATAACTTAACAGCGAGGATTTGAGACTGAAGGATGGAGTTGAATATCGAAGAGGTTTCAGTACAATTTGGTGTTCCTCTGGAGGTTTAGATGACAACACCCTGGACATTTCTTTAATAAGTTAATCCCGAGCCAAATTTGGAATGCCACTCTAAACAGCATGTACGGGTTTCATTTTCATCGTCTAATCTTGTACAATATGAGGGTTAAAGTGTAGGTGCTGGAGAGGAATTTCGATCTTCTCTGTATCTCCTTCAATGTAGCCAATCATTCTATTTTCTGTCCAAGGGTGTGGGCATAGCTGAACCGCATTAAGCCATGTCTTTGTTGTGTAGCTCAGTCTTTTCAATTTAGTACTTGGCTACCTCGAAGTGGGATTTGCTATAATGTGTGCCCTTCAGGGAAGCGGGAAGTTCTTCTATGAAAAGCAGAGGGAGCTGAAGAAGTTGATCTTTTCGGTGAGTTTATATACAGGTAGAAAGAGTGCTAGGTGAACATGACAATGAGAGCTGACTATTAGACATAAAGATATGCTCCTTGATACTAGTTTGCCTCTGAGGAGGGGAAGCAGGACCTTTTAAAGCTTTACTAATGACAAGAAACCTTTTGCTAAGTCGTCTTACAGCATTTTCTTTGAACAGTAGAGCGATAGAAATAGTAGGGGTTATGTGGGTTAAAAGGTTCTTGATGCAGTTTATTAAAGGTTTATCTGCTGGCTCTTGGTGCTTTTGAGCTTTGTTTCACTCCTCGAGGAGGTAGGTAAGTGACTGGAAGAAGGAAATCTCTACTTCCACCTTAAGGCTAATTCGGGACTGCGGAGAAGTTTGGAGCAGGAAAGCTCAGAAGAGATCTGCCCTTCTGCTATCAGGAAAGGCCCAATACTCTTTGTCGTCTACTCTCCTTGCCGATCTTTGTGAATCAGAACCTGATGACCTAGAAGTCTTGGGTCTGGTGAGTCGCATGACGTTTGTGCCTAATGCTTCAACACATAACTTGTACGGAGGAATTTGCCCAAGCTCTGTTTAATACAGTCCGGAAAAAGATAGATAGCTCTTTTGGATTTGCTTGATTGTCAGCTGCTAGTGCCCTCCTTTTTCATTTCTATTACAGACGCTGGGGTGGGGGGGTACTTACATTAAATGCAACTCTATTAGTCAATATTCATTCTTTCTGAAACCCTTCAACTTTTTGCAGTTGAGGATCTAAACTTGAATGCTGTTGAGCCTTTGCAAGGAGTCCCTTATCTGGCAACTGGTAAACATCTCTGTGGGCCGGCAACGGGTAATCAGATTTTCTTCATATAACTTTCCGTTAGACCCTTTGACCTAAAAATATCACAGTAATGACTATTATATTTAACTAACCAATGCAGCTTTGCTGCAGATATGACCTTAAGATGTTGCCTTGCGGAACGATGTGCACAAGGTAGCGTTGACAAGTGCAGGACCCTCAAAGGCCTACTAGCTATAGCAACATGCTGCCATCGTCTTTGCCAGTGGAAGCATTACATAAGTAATCTCTTCTCTAGCTTACTGCTGAACTTATATTTTCTTGATTATTGTAAGAGTTTATGGTAAGTTAACAAACTTTTAAAATTGCTATGCAGACAAAAGATATATGTCAGATCTGGGAATTGCCAAGCAAGATTTTCATGCGATTACATGGTTTACTAGCTGGGCAGTAGATGCAGATCATGGTTCAGATCTTTCTGATGTTGATAGTAAAACACTTACGCAGATAATGTAATATTTTTAGGAGACTCACAAGTTAATCCTTATCTTCTGTCTTAGTGGAACTCTTTGTCAACAAGTTTTTCACGTCGTGTTTCGACAGTGAGAAGGAAGAATGCGGCATGGATTCTGATTCATGTGGAGTTGAAGAAACTTTGAGGAATATGGACGCCGTGGAGAGGGCAGTATTGGGCTTCATGTGTAAGGATATAATTGACATGGGGAGGTTGATGTGGATCAAGGAACGCAGATTAGAGTCTAAGCTTGTCAAGTATGTCCCGAGTAACATCTCACCTGAAAACCACTTGCTGATTGCCAGGCTCGGTGTTAATTTATGAGGTTTCCAACATCTTCTCTATGCATTTGCTGAGAAAGTTTGTTATGTCGGCTTCAGGAAATTTAGAAGTTGTTTAAAGACTAATAACTAAACCTTTTTGGTTTCTGGCTTTTGATTGTTACTCCATTTTTACCAGAACTGTCTTGTTTGTCTAGAAATGAAATGAAGGCAAAGGTCACCCAAAAGTGATGCAGTCAGTTTTCATGAACAGCAATACAGCAAGAAACTAACTCCTAAATGCGGTGAACGGGGAAAACGTAAACCCACTACTACCCTAACTGGCCAACTCCGCCTACCAATCTAGACGCACATACAGGAAGAAGAGGCCACCTTGCCTTCCGAGCTAAGTACGTACTTCACTGCATTGAAGCAAGCCGCAAAGTCCTAGTATTACGTATCTTGTTCCGTTGAACGATGTTTCGTCCTCGATTGAGGATAAGATGCTACAAACGTGTGACACTCTTGTCTTGTTCCCTTCTTCTTCAATCAAACACTTCATCCCATATGCAAATGGCCATTGGTCAGTCATGGTGTTCCGTTCCGATCTCTCTATCTTCTCGGGCTTTCCACTTGTACTGTCGCCGCTTCTTAAAGAAGAAGACACTTCTTCCACACTACCCATCTCACTTCACATCAATGGACCACCCCAAAGGAACCATCGTCTTCACCACCGTCGGCAGACCACACTACGGCTTCGATGTCTTTTCCGTCAGTCTTCCACCCAACCTCGACGACCCTTCCAACAAATGGGATTCCGAGCGCCGCCTCACCGACGGTACATCCGTTAATTTTAACGGACAGTTCGTGGACGAGGATCAGACACTCGTCTACGTTTCAGAGAGATCCGGCTCATCTCGAATTTACTTGAGCCGTACCGGAATTGCAAGAGCGGAGCAACTCCCATCTGCTCCTGGAAGTCTCTTCCACGACCGCCCGATCCTCAAAAACCAACGCATCTATTTTATCCCCGCTCACGAACCGGCCGAAGAGCCGTTTAAAAGCTGGTCCGCTCTTTACTCGACCGGGCTCGATGGTAAGAACACAGTCCGCCTGACACCTTATGGCTCCGTTGATTACAGTCCCGCCATTTCTCAGACCGGCAAATTGCTCGCCGTGGCATCGTACGGTTCCCGTCCTTGGGCCGGTGACTTTCACGAGCTCAAAACTGATATCATTGTGTTCCCGGAATCAGACCCGACGAAACGTGTAATGGTGTGCGAACACGCTGGTTGGCCCACCTGGTCAGGTGACTCGACCATCTACTTTCACCGGCAAGCCGATGATGGATGGTGGAGCATTTTCCGAGTCGATTAACCGGAAGATTTTGGAGTTACCGGAAATTCATATGCTCCTCGGCGAGTCACCTCTTCGGGCCTCCACTCACTGACACCCGCAGCAATGCACAACGGCGAGCAGATCGCCGTCGCAACTCGGCGGCGCGACAAGGACTATCGCCACATAGAGATTTTTGACGCTGAGTCGAAGAAGTTTTACCCAGTGACTGAGTTGATAAATCCGAGTTTTCACCACTACAATCCGTTCGTCTCACCGGGGTCCGGCTGTCTAGGTTATCACCGGTTCCGAGGCGAATCAGCTGCAGGCGAGTCCAGAATACCACACCTAGACGCGGTCTTGTCTCCAATTGATGGCCTAAGAATGCTGAGACTAGCTGGATCCTTCCCTTCCTTTTCTCCGGCCGGTGATCTCATCGCGTTCAATCCGGACTTTGATTCCAATTCCGGCGTGAAGATAGTAAAATCAGACGGATCAAAGAGATGGACCTTGTTGGAAGGCAGAACAGCCTTTTACAACTCGTGGAGCCCGGCAGAGAATAACGTCGTTTACACATCAATCGGACCTATCTTCCAGTCGGTAAAAGCAACGGTCCAAATCGCACGGATCTCGTTCGACTTGGCAAATCTACGAGATGATCGTGAAGACATCCCTGTGGATGTGAAAATCCTTACCAGAGAAGACACAGGCAATAACGCTTTTCCTTCGTGCTCGCCGGACGGGAAGTTCGTAGTTTTCCGCTCAGGCCGCTCAGGCCACAAGAATCTCTACATATTGTGGATGGGGAATTTGAAGGCGGTATCCGTCAGTTAACGGATGGGCCATGGACTGACACCATGCCGAGCTGGTCACCGGACGGCAAATTAATCGCCTTTTCGTCGAACAGGCACAATCCGGATAACGCCGAGGCTTTTAGCATATACGTCATCCGCCCGGACGGCGAGGGACTTAAAAGGATTTACGTGGCGGGACCCGAGGGGTCGGACGACGTGGACAGGGAGAGGATTAACCACGTGTGCTTCAGTGCGGACGGGGAGTGGCTGCTGTTCACGGCGAGCTTGGGCGGAGTGACGGCGGAGCCGGTGTCGTTGCCTAATCAGTTCCAGCCGTACGGTGATCTCCACGTGGTGAGGTTGGACGGGAGTGGGTTGCGGAGGCTGACGTGGAATGGGTACGAGAATGGGACGCCAGCGTGGCACCCTGGGTACGAGAAAAATTACAATGAAGATTGAAAACTTATCAAAAAATATTTTACAAATTGTAATGAATAGTGCGAGAAAGTGTCTACAGAGGCTTTGGTTAATATAATAGAACCTACAAACTTTTTTCTATTTAATTTTTATATGATCAATTTATTAACTTTCGCAAAAAAGAATGTAGCTTTCTCATTTTTTAAAGAACATGTACAAAACAAAATATCTTAACCAGTATTTAGTTTTCGACTGATAAAATCGGTACGATATTTTGACTAGTAGGAAATGTAAGTGATACTGTACACATATAAGGCAAAAATGGGATCATAAATTATTTTTTAGCGACAAAAAATTGTCATTATAAATTTTAATAACAGCGACAAAATACTTTCAATAACAATCTTTTACCGATAAATGATGTACAACAAAACATCTTGATCTGCGATAATGGTATATACCCGCTAGTACGGTATCGATAACTATCTATGTTTAAAAGGGAGTGACAATCTCAGCTTTATTGTCTGTAAAAATCCGTCCAACCTCTAGATAAACCCATCATTGACCAATTGAGTCTCAATGGATTAATTAGTTAAAAAGCAAATAGTAGAGGATTTCAATGAGTTGTAAATTGTTACCTATCTACACGTGAAAATTAGTTTTACTTATTGATGCATATTGAAAGCCTAAATTTTTCTCACCTACTTCTAGATGACGGACCAAACATTGCTATCCTTACCACCTTTTGTCATCGTCGCCATCTCCCTTGGCCATTGCCACCGTCGTACAAACTACTACCAGACATACAACCAAGCAACACCATACATAATCTTAGAATAAATCTATTATTTTCTGGTTGTTGCGGACATGATGACGACGGACATGTGGCGGTGGTTCATGCGGTTACATTAACATGGTGGTTGTTGCAGCCGTAGGTATGGTGGCAGTTTTGGTGTGGCGTTGAAGGAGACAAACCCCGACCATGAATTTTTGCTTCTTTCAAAGATGGAAATGAAATCCCTCGTATTCAATATGGTCATTGCTGTAGAACCAATTTTCTCGAGGATGACTCAATAACCAAAAATTAAATACGTAAAACACTAAGGTAGCATTTAACATGGTTTTTATTTTCAGTTTTTTCTCCAGTTTTGTAAACTGGAGAAAAGAACCCGTTTGACAGACAATTTTTATTTTTTTCTCTTTCGTTTTAAAATTTAATTTTTAAAATGGGTCTATTTCTGAAAACTCAACTTGGAGTTTTGGATTTCTAGTTTCGATCTTTGTTTTGAGATCCAACCTTTAAACTTCGTTAGAAGTAAAAAAATAAACATCATGTTAACAAAAGCCCATCACACATGGAGCACCGCCACGACCACCAGACATGTCGCCATCACCATGACACACCACCACTGCCATTTTTACCATCACCGGCCACTACCGTTGACAACCATAATCACTGACAACATCCCACCACTGTCGTCAACACCAAGACCCAACATCGGTAACTGCATACACTCACGACCACCATCGTGACTAGCACCGCCACCCCACCACCGTCGCCTCTCACATCCCTGCCCCCCTGGCACAGTACCGTCGCAGATCTGCTCCACCGGACAAATCATCTTTGCAAGTCTACTCCCCCCAACCGTCTTCACTCAAACCAGACATTGTAGCCATAGAAAACGAAGAAAAAGTATGGAATCTAAATCAACCCCACTGACTCCAAGGCAATGACAAACGACCACACTATTGGGTCCAAGGTTGAGAAGTCCAACTCCCTCCACCATGCCCGCAAGCTTCACCAATCACACCCCAATATGGTGGTGGTGTTATGATTTAGTTTGATATGGAGGTGATGCGGGGGTGTGATTTTATAAAAGGTGGTGGTGGTGCTTCGGAGTTGGGACGTGCTTGGAGGGTTTTGGTGGATAAAAATAGAATATTTTAAGGAAAATAGAAAAAAAAAAGGAGGAAAGAAAACTCAAAACAAAAACTATTTTACTAAACATCCACCTATTTTGTCTCAAAAAAAAAAAAACTAGCTTTAGTTTTTATTTTTTCAAAAATCAAAATTAAAAATCACAAGTTTGTCAAACTGACCCTTGGTTATAAAGAGTGAGGGTAATTCAAACTCTATAAGGACAAACAATTTATTCAAGAGAAGCTGTAAGGGAGGAAATGTGTGTGTGTGTGTGTGTATAGTTCACTAATGAATGAGTATTGTATATGTACATAATTAACGAAAAATCAAAGACAATACCGGGACGGTATCGGTACCGACTTTACCATGTCAATAAGTCAACTGTTCCGTATTCCGGTAAGGTATTTATAAATACGAAACATAGCGTTGGCATGGCCCCAGTCATTTTGTTACTGGTCCAATTTCTTGAATATAGTTAAATTCAATTTTTTCAAAAAAAAGAAAAGAGAAACCGTAAAGAGAAGATAAGCAAAGAGATATTTATGCACAATTATATTCACACCTCATTTTTTTCACACATTCACTCTAAGTTTTATTAAGTTAAAAAGAAATCCGGCGTTAACTCCAAGGAATATTTTTGTTTCTCCTTGTACCCTTGGCGAGACATCAAACATGATGCAAAATTTCAAACACCTCTGTTTGCACCGCTGTAGTTAATAACCCATTTTAATCACGTGCGTTGTATACATGAGTGTAATAAACACAGCGTAGCAGCATTACACGAAAACTTTTTATGTTTGAAAAATTATAAAGCAAAAGGAAAGCAAGATAAAGAAGAATAATATTGCAAACTCCCAAATTCATATGAAAACTACAACTCGTAGAAAGATATTGTGACTATGACAATTTGGTGCGATGGGAAAAAGAAATTAAGATAAAAATGTGGAAATCACTAAAATTGATTCACTCCAAGAATCTTCTTGTTTCTGCCTTCTCTCTCACGTTATAAATTGTACTACTAATAATTTTTCCCCAAAGATCCGAGCCCCTTCGGCGAACCCTTAGAAAGTAGAATCACCCCTGCTTAAGTCCCAAAAGGCGTCCGCACGCCCAACCTACCGTCAATTGTACGCACACGCACGGACTTAAATTTCTTCCGAGGCTGTAAAACAAAGCCCTTGTTCGCCCTCTGCATCTCTGAATTTGGGCGTTTTCAATCTTTGAGAAATTAACCATGGACGATAGCTGTGCAGTGTGCGCCGATACGCTAGAATGGGTATCGTACGGGTCGTGTGGGCACAAGGAGGTGTGCTCGACGTGCGTGGCTCGACTCCGATTCATCTGCAACGACCGCCGATGCTGTATCTGTAAGACCGAATCCGACGCCGTTTTTGTTACCAAGGTTTGCATCGCACTCTCCCGATTGATTCAATCCTTCAAATCCGTGGGACCTTAGGCCTTTTTTTTTTTTTTTATGATAATTATTGGTTTAGAGCTCCTCAACCTGTGTTTCTTGGGTTGTCCCTTTACCTGTAAATTTGTGGCCTGGAGATCTTAGTGGATCTTTGCTTATGTTACTTAGCGACTGCCTCCCTTCCAAATAGGGTCCCTCTGGCTGGGAGGAGGAGGACCTAATTTTGCTCAAGGCTTGTCTAATATTACTTACTGATTGTTAATCTCGGAATGGACTCAGTCTTATAGATTTTGAATGTTTAGAAGTTAGATGCCAGTTATAATACTTGCTTTTAGTTTGACCCGCTTATGATGTACGTACTACTTTTGAGTCCCGTTACTTGTTTTAAGCGACTTCCTAGTAGGATTTCTGGGAATGCATAAACATTTATTAGTTGATTGATTCTGCGAGATGGCGTTAGTGTTAGTTCAAGGCATTAGGTTGACTTCCGATCACCTTCTTTCAAATAAAATCCACAATGAATTGTTAGGCAAATTTGTCTGGCAGATAACAGGGACCGAAGGATATTGAGCAGGCTAAATTTTAGTACAGCTATCTGTTAATATCAGTAATAATTATGCCGTTGAAGCTTCTATTGTAAATAACAATAATTCTTTTTTCTTTTTGTCGGTTTTGCAGGCTCTAGGAGATTATACAAGGATGATAAATGATTTTTCGGTATTGCCAAATGAACGAAAGGAGGGACGAGGGGGGTCATATTGGTATCACGAGGACACACAGGCATACTTCGATGATTTGGACCAGTATAAGATGATCAAAGCGATGTGCAGGCTTTCATGCAGTGTATGTGACAAGGTGGACGAGCGGCAGCCAAGCGACGGTTCAAAGAGAAGAAGATTTAGGAACATTGAGCAGCTTAAGGGTCATCTATTTCACCAGCACACACGGCTCATGTGCAGCTTGTGCTTGGAAGGAAGAAAGGTGATCTCCTTATGCATTCTTCTGTCTTCCTGCTGTTTTTTGACTCGTATTTCTTGATTATGGATCCATTTTTGTAGGAGTAAGTCGGGTGAAGTATTTGCATGGAGCCAATACTTACATGACGCCAATAAACTGAGGCTGAATATGTCATATCAGCCAAGTCAAATATAGAGAAGTCAATATATTGATCCTTCCGGTTCCTATACTGTTTTAATAAGACCCAGTTGCTTTTTAAGTTCGTGATAATTGCAGAATTTAGCCTTGTGCACAACCTGATACACCTATTTTCCGTTAAAATCTCTTTTCCTACAGAGGCAAGAAACAAGATCAGGTGGGCACACTGTTGGTTCTAAGTATTAATACATATGATTAAGTTAGGTGTAAGTGAGGGATGCTTTTTCTGACATCTTGTTTCTTAAGCGCAAGTTGGGACTTGAGAATAAATTTCCTAAAATAAGGATTATATGAGGATCTTGAAGGCTTTAATAGGGAACTACCAATAAGTTTAGGCAACAAAGGAATATTCGATGCCTATGGTTTGACTTGAGGTAGAATGTAACCACTTACGTCATTAAATAAATCATGTAATGTTGACAAAGAAATAATATTATGTCATCTTAGATTGCGGAGGGTTGGACTTGGGCATGTTTGGACTCGATCATCTATTGCAGTTGGCGTTCTTCTAGAGCGCAAATACAAATTTAAGCACTGATCATCATAGCACATGAATAGAGAAAGCGAGAAAGGGGAGGGTGACATCCCATGCTATTAATACTAGCTGGTGTTATATGTTTAAGAAGAGGAAAATGAGTTGAACATTTGCTTCTCCATTTTGAGACTGCGAGAAGTTTCTGGCGTTTGCTTTTTCCTACTTTCAGAATGACGTGCGCAGGGATAAGGTCAGGGTTGCATACTAGGGGTGACAGTTTCTTGGAGTTTTTTTAAGCAATATTAAACATAAGATTGACCAAGATTATCCTTTTTTGGGTAGTTGAGTTTTTAACTAATGTATCACACTATAGTTCGGATTCAAGCAATATTAGCAAAAAAACACTGTTATACAAAGAGAATAATTCTCACAGTAGTGAATAGCATGATAAAAAATTGTGTATTACGAACCAGTTTTTACCAAGAACAAATTATCAACTTATTCTTAATTTGTAAAACCCAAGTTGCCAAAAATTAGTAAAAATCCATTATTTGAATATCTTTACCCTGATTAGAGTGGTCTAGGAAGGTGGGGAAAAAGATGTGAAGGAGAGTGAGAAGAGCAAAGACTATCCCAGGGTGAGAGAGTTCAGAAGGGAGGGAGGGACCAACTCCCGCAAGTACCTTCATGACCGAATAGCATATTTACAAACTCTGGGAGTGAGCATGGCCCACCCCAGTCGTTACATAGCATCACCACTGGACAGAGGTAATGCTGAGATCAGTTCAAAATAACCTACTGATGCCTTTTTAATCTTTTTATATGATTTGAGCGGGGTTTGTTGGTGCTTTAGGCTTCTTTTGTATTTGGACACTGCCCCTATTGCAAGCATATTTGGGGTACCTGGTTTTGTTGTACATCACTTTGTTTTCGTTTATGGTGAGTCATATGTGATTAGATTTTATTTTTACATAGGTATAGATTTCAGTCGTTGATAACTAGGCTGTATATGTAGACAAGCTGGTTGCAGACATATCCATTATGCAGACAAAGATGAACCAAAGGACGAGTTGATCATGAGCAGCGGTTAGTTAAAGTCCTTGGTTATAAATGAGTTGTTGGTTAATGTGTAACGAAGTTTAAATTAATGCATTATGAGGAGACGTGACCAAGTGGGGGGTGCTGAAGGACAAAATTTAATATCAGATTTGAGGCGATAAGTGTGGAGAAGAGCGATGCACTAGTTCTTCATTGAAGCGTGTTTTAAAGCTGGTTCTGTTAGTATTTTTTTGGTAAAGGTTAAGATAAGTAAAACTATGCTAAAACATTTAGCTGCAGTTTCTTAGATCTGGAGTTGCTTGATTTGGTTCAGTTCCCATTTTTCTCTTTGGTTTCTGTTTTTGCTTGTCGTAACTCTTGGACCAGCTTCCTAGAAGTTAAATATTGGTATAGTCACTGATCTTCACAAAAGGTGTATTGACGTAGTCGCACCCTACATCATGGCAAATCAGGCTTGATTTGGAGAAAAGTCAGTTGAATTTTATTGCTGCGTGGATATAGAAAGAAATGTATCTGGTGCCAAAATACACATATTTACAGAGATTCAAATTGATCATTAATTTTTAAATTATTCGCCATAGTATTTTGTAGCCAATTTAGTCTTCAAACTGCCATGCCTGGCATAATGGTCCGTTTTGTTTGTTAGTAATTTCGTGGAGGGAGATCCGATCGGGAGATCAAGCAACACTGTCGTCACTTAAGAAAGGTAGATCTAGGGGCACTTCTCATTTGGCCAATTTTGACACGGATTGAATATGCGAACACATGCTTATTTAGGGACTATTTTTGGTTTTTGCGCAATTATGCATGTATGTTTCGCATACGGTTAGAATTCCATGTGTGTTTCTTGGTAATAACAGGAAAGATATTTGATTTCCAGTAAATATTACAAGAACATGCTTTTCTCAGATTTGTCATGGACATGCTAGCTTAAATTGGCATTTGAAATTGCTTCTCAATGTATCATAAATTCAGGACTCTTTTTTATCCCTAAAGGAAGCTCAGATGTTCTTTTTCCAATATGTTTTGATTATGGAGTGGCATGTGGGTTGCTTTTGATGAGACCTTTTAATAGCATGTCTCAAGGCCTTTATGCTATTTACATGCTTTTTTATGGGATTCTTTGAATCAATAGAGTTTTACTTGAGTTGTTTTATTTCTTCTCGATTTGTTGACGATGTTCCATTGTCGATGACTAACTAGGTTGATTCTCCCACCCCCCCCCCCCTCTTGCCACTTTACTACTTTAGCTACTATGTATAAATTGGTTTTCATTCTTTCCTTTTATTGGAAACTTTTCTCGGTAGTTCTCTTCTTCTGTATGTCATTATTGTCTAGCACTAAGATCTTATTAGCTACGATGAATCAGGTATTTATTTGTGAACAAAAGCTATATACTAGAGCACAATTGAATCAGCACATAAGCACTGGTGACTCTGAGGTGGATGGAACTGAGAGAGAAAGAGGTGGCTTCATGGGGCATCCTATATGCGAGTTCTGCAGGACACCATTTTATGGGGATAATGAGCTCTTCTTGCACATGTCAACTGATCACTACACCTGTCACATATGCCAAAGGTAAAACACACCTTCCTCATCAGATTGTTTTGAATTTTACAATGAATGAGTAGACTTGTGGACCCTTGTTTTTTGTCCAATGCAGGCAGCATCCTGGACAATATGAGTACTACAAGAATTATGATGATTTGGAGGTGAGTTTATATTGTCGTCTTAGATGACAATTTCCTTAAAATTGTTTTAATATTCTTTTGTGCATATGAACAAATTGAGTTGGTCTTTACAGGCTCACTTCCGGGGAGAGCATTTCTTATGTGAGGATGAGACATGCCTAGCTAAAAAATTTATTGTTTTTCAATCTGAAGGTGAAATGAAGGTAACTTATTTGGAGCACATCTGAATACTACTTGAACTGGTTCAATCCAGAAATACACGTGTGCTGGGAATTGCTACAAGTTAAGCTTTCGGTTGCCTTTTCCTTTCTTTCTGAATCATTGTTTTTGTATTCTTTTGCTGTTCATATCTCAGAGGCATAATACGTTGGAGCACGGAGGACGTATGTCTCGTTCTCAACGAAATGCTGCTCTTCAGGCATGTTTATCTTTTTAACTCCTGGCTTTTCAAAGACGAATATCTTTGCATCTTTGGTTTTTTTGGCTGCCTGTTGATAAAAGTTCCCCATGCATCATTTTTTAGAAGCAACTTCTCTGTTAACGTGCTGTGCTTTTTATGATCTTTTCGTACCCAGATACCCACCAGCTTTCGATATCGTCGGAATAATGAGCAAGACAACCGTCGTGGAAGGGGACGATCATTCCAGCGTGATCACTCTGATGCTGAACTTTCTATAGCCATCCAAGCCAGTCTTGAGACAGCTAGTGCAGATGGCAGATCTCTTGATCCATCATCATCCCGTGCAGAGATAAGTGGCATAGATCCAATCATTCAGCCATTTGACTCATTGGCTACTACAGATTCTGAGACAGCATCAAGATACCGTCAGGCTGTGTCACAGAGGTCAAGCAATGGACCGCTGGAAGAGTCGTCCTTTCCTCCCCTTCCTATGGTACCAGGCAGTAGTCACCAAAATCCGAAACATGATCCTGAAGGTCTACCTAAGAACACCATGGCTGCACATATCCGACGCAAGAAGAATGAAAATCAGTGTGTCCTTAATTCAGCGCAAGCATGGCCATCAGCAAACCGTAAACCTCTGTTGACACCAACTAGTCCTGTTCTTGCTAGACTTCAGGCAAATAGTGTGTCTATACCATCAATTACTTTTGGCAAGAAGTCTGGCCAGAAGAAGACGACATCATCTAGTTATTCAAGTTTAGCTCAAGCCCAACACGCAGACAGGGTTCCAGCCCCGTCCACTTATCCAAGTTTACCCCAGGCCTGGCCCATAGACAAGGTTCCAGCACCATCTAGTTACCCAAGTTTACCTCAATCTCGACCTGGATCGGTTCTGGAACCATCACCTTCTGGTTCTTCAAAAAATTGGGCCAATGGCATTCGGATTGGTCATTCCACATCGGCCCCAAACCTCGTTGACATTGGATCGGACAAGTCCGTGGCTGATTTTCCTCCAGTTTCTGCTTTGCAGACGCGCAAGCTTCCTGCAAGTGGCCAAGCTAAGCTGAATGTAAACGAAATTCAATCTGCAAACAGGTCATTAGTGGAAAGAATACGTGGTGCTCTACAGTTTGACCAAGACAAATACAGTGCTTTTAAAGATATATCTGGAGAATATCGCCAGGGTCTTATAGATGCTGAAACTTACCTAGCTTACGTGGAGCAGTTTGGTTTGTCGCATCTTGTTCTTGAGTTGGCTAGTCTTTGTCCTGATGCTAGGAAGCAGGAAGAGCTTGTCGAGACCTACAATGCCAATGTGGTAAGCAATGTTCCGCGAGAAAATGGTTGGAGCAACGGAAGCATCCGCTTGAAAGATGGGGAAGGTTCCAAGAAAGGTAAAGGGAAGTCTACAGATGCTGAAAACAGTAGCTCGAAGGCCAAGTTAGCAGATGACGTGATAAGCACCGTAAGGAAGCTGCAGTCAAGCTACAAGCCTTCAGATGAGGAGGTGGAGATGTTATTAAAGGATGGCTACCGGGGTATGAAAGGCAAATCCAAGGTAACAGCCAAATCTCAGACAGAATGGAGTTCACCTGATCAACCGTCTTTGAAGCTGAACGGCCAAAATGATTCCGAGTCAGCTGGTGGGGGGAGGGGGATGGAAGAAGTAGGCAATGGAAAAAAACCTCAAAGTTTCACAGGGTCCGCTTGGGGGATGGCTCGGCGGCAGCATATTTGGATCTACAAAGTTCTAGTCATGATCCTGATCCAACACCAAATGGGAATAAGAACGATGGCGAATCATTGTCTGTACGTGGTGCCTGGCGGAACGGCGGAGGTCAAAAGCTTTTGTCATCAACTTTAAGAGAGCCCAAACATTGATGCTGTTTTTTGGCTGGTGGGATGTGCACATGAAGTCGGCTCACTCTGATTTTGGTGAGTCTGATGATGTTAGTATGGAAGGACAAATGGGCGAAAAGGTGCTGTTCATAATATGTTTAATTTGAAGTCGCGCAGTTATGGAAAGGTGCGAGTATTTTATACTATCAAATATGGCGTCTATTCCCTGTAAATTTCTCAGACCCGACGCTTTGGTGAAGTGCCATGAAATTTTTTGCTTTTCTGATTGTGCTGCCAAAGTGGCTTGAATTCCATAAATTAATCGGTTTTGGTTGGGAGATTTTTGCACCTCAAAGGTGATGGATAAATATGTTGCTGTAGTTGGACGTTGATTAGTTATTTCTTTCGGCAAATAGCATTTTGCTGCGAGAAGATTTACTGATCTGAAATCATATTATTATTATTATTGTTGTTGCTCATTTTTCTATTATTATTCGACATATAAATATGAGATTTTAGTATCTTTTGCTCCCGCGTATAACGTACGGGATTAATATTAGCTCGCTATTTAGACTTTTTTAGTTTGACTTTTAAAATTATTTTGAATTTACTCACCGATTCCTTATTGTTCTTTCTCTCAAATATTCAGTTTGATTTGAATTTCTTTTTTCTCTCTCTCTCTCTCTCACTTTTCTTACGCCTCATTCTCACTCTCTCCTATACACGAATCATGTCAGTACATAATATATATCTCTTTTTAATTAGTTTTAGGCATGCATACTTCTTCTCTCCTTGCTTTTACCTAAAATATACTCCCACTCTCTCCTCATTCTCACTCTCTCCTATAAGTTAATTTGATGGTTTAGTTTTAGAATAAAAGGCCTCGCATTCTAGTTTTGTAAACTAATGTTTAATTATCTCAAATATTTTTGCATTTTTGTTTTTATTTGTGATGCATATTACTTATTGTTTTTAAAACCAAAATTGAGTTTAATAAACCAATCATTAAATTAATCTAAATTATTTATAATTTTATTCTTAAGTTTGGTAATCGAATTAGTAATTCTCATTTTTCCTTCCCTTCTCTTGCATGTGTATTCTTTCTTTCACTCTCTCTCCCTTCACCATCTTTTTTTTTCCTGTTTATGGGACGGGAAGCTACCCATTTGAAAAGTTGGATTTATCACTGTTCATGTTACTTAAATTATAAAAGAAAAAAAATGACTTTTCTTTAAAGAGTTAATATTTTTGGTAATGTGAATAATCAAAAGTATAACTACTAAATCAACATGCCTCTGAATGCACCACACTAAATAAACGAAAGACAATTAAAGTTGGTGAAAGAATAGTTTTCGTAGCCTAGTGTGTAGTGCCAATGAATATTTGACCAATGGCTGTAGCATGAGCATATGCATTAATGGTTCCTATATCTTCTCGTTTTCCCTTTCGTCGGTAAAAGAAGAGATTTGGGTAGATAAAGAGTATTAAGAGTCTTCTCTATAATATAAACTATTTCATAGTGTTATAATTGTTCAAAAGATAATTTTCATATATCCATGTACTTTTATAAGTAGTATAGATTGGTTTAAGAACAATATTATAACACTTGATTGAAAAGTAGTAGTTGCATCTTCCCATGTATTTTTTTTACTTTTTTTGGTTCTTTAAAATGTATTTATCATTAACTTTCTAGCGACGATGGAAAGAGATTCTCCATACATGTGCTTCCGTATACAACGTACGGGATCAAAACTAGTCCCTACGTTGAGTCAAATGTATTAATTCCAGGATTTTGGTTCTTAATCTTCAATTCTGACACCAACCTTCAAACTTGGAAAGAAGTTATGTATTTTTTGTGTTATGAAGGGAAATAAAACAGGTTATGTAGCAAAATGTCGGAATGTCAGATATTAGGAAATCAAGTGCATTCAAGCAAATATTCTTTAAGACACACAGCATGCCCCCAATATGGAACAAATTTCATGCACAAAGTGTAAACCAATCTACGAATTACTTGTGGAAACAATTGTCCTACATTATTCAAGGTAGAATGAGCATATCATTAGAATTGAGAGGTTGCATATACGACTTCTTTTTGTAGGGGATGTAGGTTTCGTTGGACCAGCATATTATTAGGCTGGATCAATTGTTTTTAGGTTAGTTAAAATTGGTTTGGACGTAGCAATATTCTTCAACATATCTTCTTTTTTTTTTCTTCTCAGCAGTCACGTTCACAGATTTGGTACGGAGTTACCAAGATCCTCAAACATTCGGAAGTCAAAAAGTACATTTAACCTTAAGCAAACACATGCACCCATGTCCATTAGGAAACAATTCCATGCAAAAGATTCTTAATGGTTAATATCTTTCCTTAGCCTTTCATATTCCGACCATCTTCAGAACCCTTTCTCCTCTCGGCTTTGTAAGCCGTGCAATACTAGCTTCGTCTCAAATCTCCATCCAATTCCGTCCAAATTCATGCATGGCAGCCTTTTGCGAATTTTTCTCTCTTTTCTGCTTCATTCAACTTTCAGCCGTTTCCTTGCTTGAAGCCAGTGATGTTGGTTTCACTGTGGACCTTATACACTGCGATTCCCGGCTTTCTCCATTTCACAATCCATCTCTCATACTCATTTGGACCGCATCCACAATGCCCTTAACCGTTCCATTTCTCGTACAATCCAGCCCCAAGTTTCGTCTGCCTCTGGAGAATATCCATGAAACTCTCCATTGGAACCCCACCCGTTTCCATACTAGGCATTGCGGATACAGGCAGTGATCTTACTTGGACGCAATGCAAACCTTGTATAGAATGTTTTAAGCAGATTAGTCCTCTCGATCTTTGATCCAAGAAAATCTCCAAGTTTTAAGCCTTTGGCATGTACCTCCCCTCCTTGTCTGGATATAGGTCAGGATGGCAGCTACTGCAGCTTCAAAAAATCGTGCCAGTACATAATGTCATACATACGGGGACTCATCAAAGAGCCTAGGCGATGTTGCTTTTGAAACGTTTACGTTCGGATCAACATCGGGAAAGACTATTTCAATTCCAAACGTTACGTTCGGGTGTGGGCTTGAAAACAGATTCGCTTTCAAGCAAACTGCATCTGGAGTGATAGGTCTAGGAGGAGGTAAGAGTTCAATTGTCAGACAGTTGGATAAACACATCAAGGGGAAATTCTCCTATTGCTTGGTGCATGTATACAAAGACCCCAGCTCGACAAGTTAAGATAAATTTTGGCGGCAATGCAGTAGTTTCGGGTCCCGGGGTGGTTTCAACTCCCTTGATCATCGAGGATCTCTACTACCTCAAACTGGAGGGAGTATCCGTTGGGCACAAGAGATTGCCATACAAGACGAATAAGGCTGGAACAGTGCAGAGGGGTAACATTCTCATTGATTCGGGTACGACATTAACATATCTCCCGACTAAGTTTTATCAAAGCCTGGAATCGGCATTGAAGGAAGCCATAGGCAGTGAGAGAAAACCCGCACCAGACCCCCACAAGGGACATTGAGTCTTTGTTACAAGAATGATGGTGACCTTAACGTGCCAACGATCAGATTCCATTTTACTAGTGCTGACGTAGATTTGCAGCCGTCGAGCACGTTTATAAAAGTGCAGGATGATATGGTATGTTTTGCGATGATTCCTTCTGATCATGACGCCATATTTGGGAACTTATCGCAGATGAACTTCCTGATTGGATATGATCTTGTGGGAAAGAAACTTTCCTTCAAGCCAACTGATTGTGGTGTGTAATACGGCTGCTAGTAGCGGGTTAATTTCGGGTTAGAGTTTTGTCACCCCCATTCACTCCTAGCGGGTTAATTTCGGGTTAGTATTTCATTGGCCGAAAGAAAATAATTCACAGATTCCAACTTAACTTCAATGCTTCTATTCACACAGATGTCTCATTACTATTTTGCTGTCTAAACAATTAACTTCCCATGTACTTACATAGAACAGTGATCATTATATCTTATCATACTTTGCCAAAGGTTTTCTCACTGCTGTAGCACATGTAAAGAAATCCATCATCGTCCTTGAAAGATTCGTATACAACTTCCATCAAGCTGGCTGCACGTGACACAAGTACATATTATTAGGCTTAATTTAAATGAAGATATCAGCAAAAAGTATGTAAAAAGAATAAAATATAATAAAAAAATCAACAGAATAAATTTGATGTTACATGTTTGGGGTAATGTATTCTTCACAAATACAAACAGAGCTTTTCCAGGAGCCAGATGGAGCCTGCTGCTCAGGATGTGAATGAACTGCCCAACAGACATGTCCCGAGGTACAAGGTATCTGTTGTAAAATAAGTAAATATCAAATTTTGCAACTCTACTTATGTAGGAGAAAGAAAACGAATACGAGATCCATATACTGGGTTCCAGAAACCAAAAATGGTCTATCTATATACTGGGTTCCAGAAACCAAAAATGGTCTATCTATCTAGGTGTATTACATTATTATAAAGGAACATGGCATCTAAACGTACAGAACAAAAAAGCATGCGCTAGATGTAGGTTCTAAGGCAGCTTTTTGTCAACCCTACTAAGGACGGGGGCAAGCTAAATTCTGTAGAGGCCATAAGAAGGGTTTACTAAGCGAAGGGCCAAAGGCGGCTTTGCTATCCATCCTAGTCCAGAGCCGGCTTTTGTTTACAATCCATTAGAACTATCAGACGTGCTTGGCTAGTGTGGAATAGCGGAGCTGCCATGATTTATGTTCAACAGATGCCCGAAAATTTAGTGACCATCATGGAAAACCCTCTCTCTCTATGCTTTTACCAACAATCAGTCAAAAGATATATACTTGATCAGGATAATCAAATGTGTCCACTTTCTTTCTTAGTCAGTCTTTGTTTGAGGGCAAACTATTGCTAGCTATGCTTACTCTTGCAAACTTCAATCCCAAAAGGTAAGCCCCCTCAATGATGTAGCACACCTTCATCCAAGCATTTCAAAACAACACTTTAAAATGTTTGGCTTATGTGAACCACATCATTTCATACTTGCCTTTCAAGGAGTAGCACTACTTTCAAGGAGTAGCGCTACTAGTATATAATGTCAACAACAAAGAAGAATCCAGTAAAAACAACAGAGCTTAAAATCAAACCACGACGTTGGATGTAGTGACTAGACAATGTTTTTGTTTCTTTCTGGAAAGGGAACTTCTCCCACTCCATCCTCTTTACTTCACTGTTGCCACAACTAACCCAGGAAATATGATGTGACCGAAAAAACTTAAAAGTTGAGTGAAAAGCACTTAGGGATGCTAAATAGTGCAGCACAAAAAGGGCCAGCGGAATAAGATCCTGAAACAAAACAAATTTCTTTGAAAATGACTTACTTTTTCTTCTCTATCTCTGCAAGGTCTGTTTTTGCATGCCTTTCAACTACCACCTGCATAAAATAAGTGGGGTAAAAAAAAAAAGTTAATATATGGTACCGTTATTAGTTGACTAACATAATGACTAATCAGATGGCTTCTGAGTCCAATCATTGGCGAAATGAAAAAGAGTAAATAAGCAAGTGCATGGGGACACGCTCGTGTGCGAGGGGCTGGGGCCGGCGGAAAGGTAAATTGGCACTTTAAACGGCTTAGATAAGGATCAAAGGTTGTTTATTGTTGATTTTAATTAGTGGGGGCAGTAGAGAAGATTTTCCTCCTGCTTCTTCTGACAATCAGTGCACGCAACGTCGTTAGGACAACTATTCAGATTTGGAAGATTACCCGGTTACATATAATGATAGATGACAGGAACAAATAGATGTTCCCTAACCAATTAAAATCATCTAGCACAAAGGCATGTGGCATGCCAGTATATGTTGTGATGCTCATTCTTCAACCTCTTTTTCTTTTGACAAGTTCAGTTCCAATACAATAGAACCCGATACAATTTCCTTGAAAACTACATGTTCCAAATTGTTTCAAAACTATGTGATATTGAGAGCACTTCAGATGAGTTATATAGATTTCGAAGAAAGTGTACTCTAATAACTACGATAAGAATTTCCAAGCCTATTTGTGAAAATCCATTCTCTAGACATGTCAAATTTATACACTACAATTAGATGCTTCTATTACACCCGACCATAATATACCTACTAGCCTGAAGGACTTTCCACACTTATGTTCAAAGTGTCAGCTCCTTACAACCAGAACGTTCAGTTCAGAAAACATGATTGCGAGTTCATTTGGCAAATCTGAATTGAATCTGGGCAGGGTTTGTGTGTCCAAGAGGGTTTATGAAAACATTAAGATCACTTAAAAACACTTTTCCCAGCATGTTCAAGTTGATAACTCAAGGACACAATAACAGAGGAAGAAAACTGCTAGCATAAAACACCAAATTCATGCATACCACGTTCAGCCATATAGAAGTCACCTTCTCATATAACTTTATTTCTCTATTCTGTTCTTTGAAGAGAAGAGTATGCGTATATGTATATACGTGTGTATATGCACGTATAAATGTCCAAGAGCAACAACAGGTGGCGCAACCCTGTCGATTAAGTAACAGCTAGCTGGACAACATAAAATTTTGTCCCAAAAAAACGAAAATGGAATGCTTCAGCTTCTCAGGCAAAAGCTCCACTGCCTTGAATGCCCTCTTGTTACTTTTCAAGCCACAGCACCACAAAATGCACAGAGGGGTCAATTCAATAAAAGGACTAACCTCGCAACAAGTCCACAACAGTCATGGACATGACCCAGAAGATACAAAAGAGAGCCAGTACAATGTCCCAAATTGCCTAAGCCCTGTGGCCAAGAGAAGTTGGAGATGCTTATGGTGCCAGTCTTGTTGTGGAGTTGGTATCTCCTCATGGCTAGCACAACTCAAGGCTACACCACATGGATGCCGCACCAAAAACCACAATAACCACTTTCATTCACTTAAAAGTACACATGACATTCCGCAATCCACAGCTGTCTCGCGCCAAGACACGTGTACATGATAAACCCCCCAGGTTTAGGTTGTTCTTTCCAGTCTTTTCCTTTAGTTGTGACATTCTTAATTTAATACTCGCTGCAGCCTTCGAACGATTGTCCTATTTTGTCTTTTTAGGAAGTCATTACGCCTTTTTTATTCTTTCTCGTACTCTAGCTGTCCTCTAACATAAAATATCAATATTGCTAAATCTAAAAACCCCAAACTTATTAGGACATTAAGGCCCTTGATTTCATGGAAAAACATGTCATGGACACCGCTTTTTGGAATTTGTTTTCAGAAAGAGGTTTCCATCTTCTGTAAATTGCTGTTCGGTGTTTGGTCTTGGTTTTGAAAAGCATAACCTGTGAACAATCTTTCACCACCAATTTCACTCCAAGTATTCTATGGTGCATTGTTAAATAATAGTTCGTTCCCCTTATACGGAAATCATATCCAAGTGCCACAATGCTGCCACCTCCGCCAAAACTCACCCCCATCCGCAACCACATCCCACCCAACCTCCTTAACTGTAGTTAGTTTTCTAAACCACCTCTAAAAGCACTGCCGAGTTCAGAGACCTACTTTCTGCTGACGACAACGTAACTTCCTATCAGACCATTGCCTATTCCGTCTATCAGACCATTGCCTATTCCGTCTGCTGACTTTCTGACAAATCACTTTATGCTTGGTGAAAGACTGAGGGCGGATCGAAATAGTTTAGTATCTAGTTGACGAGGGTCAGACGGTCGAGGACTTTCAGTCTGTAAGCTGTTTTCCCTAAAGCTTTGAAAATGGAATGTATTTAATTTCTCCAGATAACGTTTTACACGTAACAAAGCGCCTCATACTATTCTAATTTCAGAACATTCAGAAGAATAAGCAAGCACGGTTAAATATTACTACAGAAAACCTCTTAGGGTCTTGAGGATAAAACATTAAGTTTCATACCGAACTGTTTACTTGTCAAAGACACTTGATGTGAATTGGATATTCAAAGAAGATCATCTACTGAGTCCTGTATCTTTTGATACTAAACTTCATAGCAGTTAGCGTATTGAGATTTACTTCAATTTTTATGCCATACACGACAGTCTGATTGTGAGGCATAACTCGTTACTAAGCAAGTGATAGCAACATTCCTCCCCCCCCCCCAAAAAAAAAAAAAAAAAGACATACACATAGACATCAAGCGTATGCTGATGTATATATGTTACCCAAGAACATTACACTTGTCACATCCTGTTTTGGTACGGTGGACCAGAGGGAAGGATGGTAAACCATACAGCATGTTTCCCTTCTTTCTCTATTTGCTTCACATCAGAAACAGGGAAAAAAAATCTTAATCTTGACAAATGTCCCTCACACACCCAAACAGGGGCCACAACCTTAATAATTGCAAAGGTAGTTAGGTAACCCTCACCCACTGTGGACAAAAAAGGAGCATAGACACTATTATGATTCGTTATTATTTTTCATCAAAGGACGCAAAACAATCATGATCAAGAAAAAATGCTGTGCCCAGAAACCCACCCAAAACCAAGTCACTGAAGATCAAGCTCAAGAGGCCAAGCACAGCAGGAGCAGTTGGATCAGCTCAGCTCAACTAAGTAAGGAAGATGCAGCAGCCGCTGGATCATCTTGAAGGAACAGGATTATAGGGAAATAAGAGCCGTTTAATTACACTTTACATCGCCGTTTAGGGTTAATTAAAATTGTTATAAGGCAGTTAAGCACGCGCCTTTCCCCTTCCCCCTACTTTCCAGCATTCTGTTTTGAGTCTTGTTTTGATTTGCTGTTTATTGGAAAGATTGTAACCAACATATATGAGGGGGACGAGAATGGCGTGAGCGAACATTATCACACACTAATTTTCCCTCAATTTCTCTCATCTTCCACACCCCCCCTCCCCAATTTCATTCCTACTCTGCAAATCCCCCTCAATGGTAGTGCTTAAGTGCACTAACAAACAAGAACACAAAGATGCCGTCAACAATCAAGGTCGGATAATAAAAAAACGTACATAAACGCAAAGAACAAAGATGATTTGACGATAATTGTCAGAAAAATTCAACTAAAGATGGAGGAGGGGGGACTTACGGGAATCCGGTCGGGGTACTTGGCGATGATGTCTTGTGATTCTTCGGATCGCTGCTCTGCAATTAAAGAGAACAATATAAAAGATTGAGAAAACCTGAAGCGATTGATTGTATGAGATAAGGATTGGATAGAAAACCAACCGAACGTGTATTCGTCCTTGAAAGATCTCATCTTCCCCGTCTATCACAAATTTTCTGGTCACCCACGAAATACCGTCTACGGGTTAGCCAAGGTAGGGGCTCCCGGTAGAGTTGTCAAAGGGCCGGGCTTGGCCCGGCCCAGCCCAAGTCCATCGGGCCTGCTTTGGGGCCGGGCCGGGGCCAGTGGGGCTGCCAACCGGGCCGGGCCGGGCCGGGCCTGCCGAAGGCAAACCTAGGCCCAATATCTAGGGTCGGGCCCGGGCCCTTTTTTTTTTTTTTGTTATTCAATTTTAAATTTCATCTCTAGGCAATATTCACAATTTAACGAACCTAATCTTTATCCTTTTATTTCATTATAAGTAATATACATATATATGTATGTATGTATATACATATTTATTTGTTAGCCATTATATTTTTTATTATATGTTAAACATTTTCATACTCTTCTTGGTGAGCTTTATTAATAAAATCTTAACACATAACAATTTATATAGAAAAATAATAAATGTATTCATAGGCCCTCCTCCTTTTATCCGGGCTTGGGACCGGCTGCTTGTAAACAAACAGGCGAAGTTACCTATTTTTTTATATATACGAAAAAATATATATCTTGCTTGTAAAAATTTATTTTATATATATGGAAAAAATATATATTTTGTGAAAAAATTTATTCTTAAAATTCTAACAATCAAAATAATAATGCATGTCTATCCAAAATATCAGCAATCAAAGATCAAGAAATCTGCAACGTCAACCAAAAGGATCAAAAGAGGAAAATAAAAACAAATTACCTAATCATCCAGAAGTACTTCAATATCCGAGTCACTGCTCTTCCTATCATCAATCGGTTTATCTTGCTCGCGGTATTTCGCATCAAGATAATCCTTCCAACATACACATAGCTCGAGCGACTCGGGGTTAAGACGACTCCTCCTGTCATCCAAAACCCTCCCGCTGGCTGAAAATGCCGACTCTGAAGCAACCGTGGAGGCTTGCACTGGCAGTACATCCCGTGCAATTTGGGATAAAGTTTTATACATGTTTTGATTTTGTTTCCAAAAATTTAACAAATTAAAATTAACCTGTTCTTGCCTTGATAAATCAGAATAATGATCAGTATTTGCATATACACCAATCTCATTAAAAGAGGAAAAAGTATACGAACCTGCCGAATTAGAAGTACCTTCACCTGGTAGTTGTCTTGCTACTAGATGTTCAAAGCCCTGAAGGTATGGCGCATAATACCTCTCAACAGTGGATGATGATGTAGCTCGCCCGCGCACGTCAGCAGAATTACGATAGACGTTGAACAAGTCCTCAAACCTCTTGCTCACTTTTGCTGTGAATGCGGTTGTCTCCTCTGCTGTGTAGCACATTAATTTCGATATCTCTTGTATCGAGGCGTTCACGCCATGCAACTTTAACCTAGGATCTAAACAAGTAGCCACAGTAAAAATAACAGGCAGTTTACTCCAATATTTATTAAATTTTTGATCCATCACTTTTACTATTTCCTTAAAGGGTCCTATATATCTCCATTTTGTTAACATTGTAGCCATCTTCAGAATTTCTATTACAGCGAGAGGAGAGGTGGGATAGTACGTACCAGACAATAAATTGGTAGACGTGTAGAATACCTCCAAAAATTCAGCTAGGTATGTGGCCATCTGCCATTCCTCTTGAGTTGGCAAGCCGGCTGGGAACTAGGTTAGTAGAAAATGCGTATAGACTTCTCGGTATGCCAGAATGTGTAAAAGCATGTGGTATGTAGAGTTCCACCTGTGGACCACATCTGTAACTGCTCTCCTGCGAGGCATATTATATTGAACACACAACGTTTTAAATTGTTGTGTTCTCGGACTCGAGCTATTAACATACGCTGTCATACCCCTCATTTTGAGAAGAATATCTCCTGCAGCAGCTAAACCATCTTGAACAATTAAATTAATAATGTGACAAACACAGCGAACATGAAATAATTCACCATTAAGTACAGGTTGAAGCGTCTCCTTTAAAGCTGCAACAGCAACTTTATTATTAGAAGCATTATCAAAACTAACACTCATAATCTTATCCTTAATTTTAAATGTGGTGCATGCTTTTAATATAAGAATAGCAATGTTCATTCCATCGTGCGGATAAGGGAAGTGCTCGAAAGCGATGATTCTCTTGTGCATAACCCAATCTGCATCAATCCAATGAGCGGTCACACAAGAATAACTAACAAAAGTATAAGGAGATTGCCAAATATCAGAAGTAAGACTAACTTTACCGTCAAATTTATCGAAATAATCGATAAGGCGTGCTTTAGCAGCATTGTACTGTCGGAGTGCATCGGATCTAGTTGTGTTTCTATGAACCTTTTTGTACAAAGGTTGAACGTATGTGTTCATATATCTAGAGTGCTTAGGATTATCGGCAAAAGAAAAGGCTTGTTCATCATGAATAACAAATTCAGCGAGACCGTCTCTTTGCTCTCGCTGATTATAAACAAATAACTTACCGTCAAAAGATAACTGCGTTTGGGTAGGTTCGACGTGGCCTTGTCGAGGTGCACACTGAGGGTAATGCCTGTTAAGATGTCCATTACCACTACCAGACGAAAATAATTTAGCACAGTACTTACATCGAGCTTTTCGGATGCCGTCCACCGTAACTTCATCAAAATGATTCCAACACTCGGCTTTCTTTTTTTCCCCTTTTGGACTTCTGGCTCATTACCGGAGGCATTGCTCGGCCCTTCTTCATCATGACCAGGCATAGGGTTGAGATTATGCCACGGAGTAGTAGCTTCGCCAACCGAGCTGCGTCCTTGACTATAATGCGGGGGGTCTTCATCAGGCGTGTATTCAAAATCTGGAATGTTTTGATTGAACTCCCAATTGGCTTGGGTATCTATCATACAGCCTGTACTCATTCGTCCAGGAACGAATGGTTGTGTTGGTGCTTGGATTGGTGTTTGTGATGGCCGTGGCGCTGGCGCTTGTGCTGGTGGTGGTGCTTGCGATGATG
The DNA here is from genome assembly GCA_033070095.1 of Escallonia herrerae. Lineage (NCBI taxonomy): Eukaryota > Viridiplantae > Streptophyta > Magnoliopsida > Escalloniales > Escalloniaceae > Escallonia > Escallonia herrerae. The sequence goes on from JAVXUP010000196.1 coordinate 600,400, forward strand.
ATGATGTTTTTCGTGATGACGATGCACGCCTCATTTTCTTCAATAATCCAGCCATATTTCACGCTAAACTTTGTAAGAGTAACTAAATACACAAGTATAAGAGTAGTAATAAGAAATAACAATTAAAAGAATGAACGAGTAACAAATATTAGAGAGTTAGTAATTAAAAAGAATTTAGCAAGACTATTAATTAATAAACAAGAGTACTAATTAGTAAATACTAGTAGTAATTAGCAAGAGTAGTAATTAGAGAAGAAAATAGTAGCAAAGCTTGTAGAAATATAGAATGTTTAGGTAAGAGAGAGTAAGAAGATTGGTGTGAAAAATTAGAGAGAAATGGTGTGAATTTATAGATTTTAGAAACTTCACAAAAGACCAAAATACCCCTACAAACTATCCGTTTATAGTTGTTGGGGAGGGTAAGAGTGTAAAGGAGTTGAAAAATATAGGTTAGACTAAAATACCCCCCAAACTAGCCGTTATATTGCTGTTGGGGGGGTAAAAGTGGAATTTTGGAAAAGGGGGGGAAAAGCAAAAAATTCAAACAAGTGGTGGGGCCAAACCCGGGCCGATTGACAATTCTAGCTCCTGGTCAGCTTCCTTTTACTTGTCGGGTATTTTTGGTAATGGTTAGCGAAACTACGATATGTTTGGTTATATTAATGTTTACTAAAATCATATATATACTGCGGGATAGCTCAGTTGGGAGAGCGTCAGTCTGAAGATCTGAAGGTCCGCGTTCGATCCACGCTCACCGCACTTTGTTTGAATTTTTGGATAGTAGAGAGATTTGCCTTTTTTTCCCTTTTTTTTTGGCTGAAAGTCTTTAATGCCTTTTTATTTTCATGCTGCTTTTGCCTTTTGCGTGTTTATTAAATAAAATCCCGGTGATTGGTTGCATGTTAGTTTAGCTTGTGCATAAGGTAACTCCGTCCAATCTGTGTCATTGCTTCTTCACCCAGTCTCACCAACCTGATTTCTCAGGTTGTGTTTATTTTAAGAAAAATGTTTGACGAAAACGTTTTTTGGAAAAAACTTTTTTAAAAATAGCAGCCTTATGAAAACGTGTTCCCGAACTCTATTTTCCGTTGTTTGGATTTGGACGACCCTGTAAAAACGATAAAACAACATGAACCAAAAAAATACACAGTAATTAGACCACCACCGGTGGTTAAACATCCACCACCCCTTCATCATCCGGAACCTGCAACTCCATCTCCAGAACGATGCCGCTAGTTAGGACCACCACCGGTGGTCAAACACCCACCACCGGTTCCTAATCCAGAACCTCCAACTCCATCTCCAAAACCAACACCCACCATCGGTCGCCCACACCACCACTATACCAACCAAGATCAGCACTCAAGGAACACCTGAAAACCATCAGGTGGGCATAACAAACCAACAATATGTTCAACGCCAAACACCACACTAGTCAATGTTGCTGCACTCACCGCCGTACCCAACACCAGCGGATTGGTATCACATTCTGCAGTAAAGTTAGCATCCATCCACCACAAACCTTCTTTCATAAATCGAAGCCATCCAATTAAAATCAACAAGAAGTAGGATGCAGAATGCCCAATCTATGCAATTGATGTTGATGCTTCCGTTGCATCTTTGGTGACGATCGATTTTGAAAGGATACAGATAGGTCGCAGGGGTGGAGAAAGTTGCACTAGCAGTGGCAGCACAGTGGCGACGGTCATCGCCTTTGATGGGGGCGACAGAAAGAGAGAGAGAACAGCGCAGTGGTTATTTTACCCTTAGCATAATGATGATGCTTTGATGACTTGACTTCCCAGATCCCCAACGGACCATACCGATTGTTCTAGGCATCGCCGTTGTGGATTCCAAAATCTTCATGGTCGGCGAAAATTTCATGGTGGTCACGCCCTAGACTCATGGTCCTCAATGGTAAGATTTACCTCTTTGGCCTTACGACAAAGTGCCTGATTCGGATTGGACATCATCGGCGAGTTTTTTTTATCCAAAACAAGGCCGATGGGAGGTCATCCGCGTTGTTTTTGGTCATCTCGATGACCTGACGAGGGCGACAGAAAGAGAGAGAATGGCGAGAGCAAGAGAAGTAGGAGGGGAGGTGGGGGTAGAGTTGTCAAAAGGGCCGGCCCGACCCTTTTTTGGGCTCGGACTGGCCCTAACCCTCAGGGCTTGGGCCAGGGCCAGTGCCAGGCCAATTTTTTTGAGAAACAGGCGTGGGCCCCGCCCTAAAACGGCCCGTTTTTGGCCCGGCCCTCTTTTGGCCCTAAAATGGCCCCCTTTTGGCCCTATTTTTGGCCCTTTTTTGGCCTTACACACAGACCCTCTTTTGGGCCAGTATTATTGTATACACACATTATTATATAAGTGTGCGTGTCCAACGATAATCGAATGAGTAATGAATCTGAACATGAATTATGATGATCGTTCTTCCTTGGTGCAATAATCAAAGATATGTTTTACGTAAAATAAGAATTAGATTATAAAGATTACAATCGAACTGTGAGAAATCATGAGCCTCCTTGAAGAGGCCTTGGCGATCTTGGATGGGCCGAACTTATTTGTCAATAAATACCAAACCGACTAATTCCACCATCTTATATATAAATTAGTATTGGCATCGTGCATAAAAAAAATAACTGTTAAAATGCATATAAAAAGCTAGTATTTATATTATTAAATAATAATAACAAAATAGATAGTAAAATAATAATATTATTTTGAATAACAAAAAAAAATTGGGCTTGGGCCCGGCCCAAGCCCGGCCCTAGATGTTGGGCCTAGGGCCTGAACTTGGACTGGGCCCAGATTTCCCCCATTTTGGCCCGGCCCGGCCCGTTTGACAGCGGTCCTTGTCCATTTTGCTAAAGGCCCGATGGGCTTGGGCTAGGCCGGCCCAAGCCCGGCCCATTTGACACCTCTAAGTGGGGGTGAGAGGGAGAGGGAGAGAAAGAGAGAGAGTGTCGGGCTTCAAGGAAAATGACTTCCCATTTTTAATTTTGTAAAACGTTTGTCTTTCTTTTGGATGAACCGTAAACATTTTTGAAAATAATTTTTTAATAAGCATGCGCAAACACCGAAAAATGCTGAAAACGTTTTCTGAAAAACATTTTACATGAAACAAACATGGCCTCAGTGTAGTTTCTATTTCCTTTGTCTTCCTTCATTTTGTCCAAACTCAAATAGTTTAGGTAGCGTTTGAAAACATTTTCAGTTCTGATTTTCTATTTTCATAAAAACAAAAAATCAGTTTATTATTATTTTTTAACAAAAACAAATGAGTCTTTAATTACCTAGTTTTTATTTTGAGTTTTTTCTTTGGTAGTGCTTTGCGGTAGTGGGCGTGGCAGTGGCTGGCTGTGGTCGCCTTACGGCCGGCGGTAGTGGCGGAGGTGATGGTTTCAAAATAAAAACTAAAATTGAAAACCCAAAACTCAAAATGATAGTTTTAAAAAACAGCCATGTTTTAAAAAATAGAAGCTTCATATAAATAAGTTATATTAAATTTCAACTGATTTATTTTTACATAGATGAATGTTATACAAGCTGTTAAAAATGATAATAAAAATGTTTTCAAAACAAATTTATTATTAGTTTTTGAGTTTTTTTTTATAAATATTCAAAAACATGAAAATATGAACAAAATAAATGGTAAACAAACAGGCAATTATGTTGTCCCATGTCGCTATAACCACTTTAATCATCCTATACTGCCATCTTAAAGGATTCTAAACGATAATCATAGTTTTTCTTATGGATAAAGAATGCATGATTTTTTCCTTCATTGTTAATTCTAACAATGTACTAAAAAGTGTAAAAGAGACTTAACGAGAACCTTTGATAGTATTTTTTGTGTCAAAGAATCACATTGATCACTCGCTAAATTTTCGAATGACAAACGATCGGATGACAAATTAGACCTAAATTTAAAGTCAATGTAATTTACTCAATTTCTTTGAACAGCTATAAATAAATCAAACAAAAAAAAAAAAACCAAAACAAAAGAAAGGGTTCTTCCTTAAGTACCACCCGGAAGGGTTTTAGGAGTCACCGCGCTCTATTAAAAATTGCAGGGTTGTAGCAGCAGCGGAGCAGGTTTGAGTATGGCGGAGTGGCGGCTGCAAAGCGGACAGTACCTGGGAGAAATCTCAGCACTCTGTTTCGTCCATCTACCGTCTCACCTCTTCTCATCCTTCCCTCCTTATCTCCTCGCCGGTCAGTTTTCTCTTTCCGTTCCTGTCGACGCGCCCTTTCTTTTCTTTGTACCTCTTGCTTTGAATATTATCACGCACAAACCCGAAACCAATTGAGACGGAGGCCTCTCAAGTTAACAAGATTACTGCACATCTGCAATTACGCAATCACTATATAAAGATGAAACCTAAGTCTCTCTTACTTCATATCAAGAAGTAAAAGAAAAGTAAAGTAAAGATCGGCACTAATCGTTCCAAACTTGACTCTCGTTTTTGAAACTTGTATTTTCGATATTCAAGGTATTCGTGGCTCATTAATGACATCTTTCAACCTTACCCAACAGGTACAGGTTCGCAAATTTTATTTTATGACTTAGCAGCAGGAATTATGGTACGGTCATTTGAAGTTTTCAGTGGTATACGAGTCCATGGAATTTCTTGTGACTTCATTGATTGCACGGAAGGATCATTCTCCTATAATCTTGCCTTCAAGATTGCCGTCTTTGGTGAGCGAAGAGTGAAACTATTCAACTTAAACCTTGAATTGGCTGGTATTACACATAACCATCGGGAAGTTTGTGTGGACATGGTCCCTTTTCACTCTTTGCCAAAGTTTCAACATTGGGTTATGGATGTCTGTTTCTTGAAGGTATATAGTCTCAAGTGAACAGCATAATTATGCTCTTGCATTGTTCTGCCTGTTTTGGAACAACTTTGAAAATTTGCTTCTTGTTTTGGCTGTGGATTGGTAGTAGGAGTGTGGAACTTCTTTGCACGGGGGGAGTCCTTGTCTTGCTATTGGATGTAGTGACAACTCTGTCTGTTTTTGGGATATTCCGAGTTCCGAGATGAGGTTTGAGATCAGGGGTCCAGGTTGGTTTTTCTAGCTCTAGCTCAAAGCAATACTTTTTAAGCTGTGACTAATTTCACGTGAAGCATTGTTCTGGCAGGTGATTTTTGAAGCCTAATGTCTGTACTCTTGATGCTTTTTAATGAATAAAGCTGTAATTCCCGCCAAGAGGCTACATAAATCCTAAGCGGGCTGTCTCGCCCTTGAATTAAAAGGGAGCTACTTAATAGTATTGAGTACAAGAAGAAAGAAACAGGGTATAAGTGTGCTAGTATTAAACTTCTCCCACCACTTGGAGGGAATTTAGAGTGTCTTTGGATGAGGTATTTCAAGTAGGCGTTTCACTTCGACTGAGGAATTAAAAATCCCTTGTATCGAATCCATTGTTTTGGATATGTTAGGAGGGATCTGTGAAATTCTAGGAGGGATTTGAGAAGGGGATTTGGAGGCTTCAAATCCCAAGTTGAAATAACTAGTCAGACTAATTTTTGCCAAATCCCCACAATAAAGCCTTTTTTGTTTTATGGGATGTGGGTTTCCGAATATTTCTCTAACTTGTTACTGTTTTTGAATCTCCTCCGAAGTAAAAAGGAATCATATGATTGGGCGATTATTTTTCTCTCCTTATTTCTTTGTCTGCTGAGCACTTTTTGACAGTGTGGTCTTGTGTTTGTTACTTCATTCCTTTTTTTCTTAGAATATCCTTGATATGTATTGATACTTATCTTTATAATTTCACTATTAGTTTATGCCAAAACAAGTTAAGACAATTCTTTTTCTTTTGTGTTTACAATCTACATTTACGATGAGATGATGATATTGTAATGTAGTTCCTTGTTTATCTACTTATTTCATGTTCAAAGTAATAAGAGACTGAAAATGCACTGAAGAAAATACTTACAATGTTAGCTATTGTCCAACAATGAATATTTAATTCCAGGATTTCGAAGCGAAGTAATTTTAGAATGAAGGAACTTCAAAATGGAGGGATTTGTGAACTTCTCTGTTCAAACACACTCTTAGTGTATTGTACTTTATCCCTCATAGCAGTATCCTTGGATTGTCCATGCAGCCAACGTTGAGCGGACGGGAAACTGTAGGATAACTTCGCTATTAGCTATTTGAGTTGTATTACTTCTATTCAAGTTGTTCCTTTTTGACAGGAATTTATAAGAACTCTCAGAAACAAATATTCGACCCCGATTTGATTTCATCCTAGCGTATTAGTCAAGACAATTGGCTGAATCCCATGAAGTTGACTTTATGCGTACCCTCTCTCTTACTCTGCATTAACCTTTTTACATGTAATCTATGTAGATAGGTGTCTATTGTATTCGATGCGGATGTCGGGTGATAAAGTTGAAGCTCTTCGTATTGCATCTGGTACTATTTATAATGAGGTAGTTGGGCTTCCCCTAGAATCTATTTTCCTTAAACCATAGCATGTTTTGATTGGTTTAATTTCACTTGTAAGTTTCGCATAAATGTATTCAATTATTCTTGAACCTTGCCCTCTATTCAATTTTACGGTCTTTTTTGCCCAAGATATAAATTTTATGCCTATCTCGTAGTTATGGTTATGAGTCATGACAAAATTATTCTCTTGCTCCTATATCGTGAAAATACTACGAATCTCTATCTATGAAGCACCAATACTCCATTTGGCCACCTTATCAGGTGCGTATCAGGTGCGGGGGTGTGCTGGTGCCCTTGAGTGCAACGGAAAAAGGGTATCGTTAGTTTTAGATTATTATTGGTGGTAGAATGAGTGAAATACTTGATTCCTGTCCTAGTGTTTTTAGTTTCTTGTGCTGATCATAAGTGCATATGGATTCTTTTCATTTTTAATTTAGCAAAAGTGACGCATTCATCATGATATTAGCTGTACACATTCCTCGCATGCTTATAGTAGTTTTTAAATAAATACGGATTCTCGTCTCGTATCCGCTGTGCACCGCATCATGGCTCTATCTATTCGTATGCCTTCCATATTTTGGTGGTTCATCGAAAGAAAAGAATCTCACATTCTTCTTGTTCTGCAAATTTGACTTATGTTTCACGCCCAATCTACCTTTCACATCTGGCCTTTATTTAGATTTGGACAATCTACCCTGCTTTGTGGGGTTTGGTTTGGAGTGTAATTTTGTCACATATCTAACACCACTGTATTAAATTTTGATATCATAATGCTGCAAAGAATGCTAGCAAACACATTGATCCCAGGATGTCTTATCTTCTTTGGCGGTTAACCAATTGACCTTGTATAAGGTTCTTATCTTTGAAGCTCACCATAGTATGTGATCAAATGGTTCAGTGGGTTTTGGCTGGCATGTTTAAGTAATGCAATTTTATCTTGTAATGTGCTTGTGATATTGCGTCCAGTTATTGTACGTTAAATGTGGCCTCCAAGTTATTGAAGGATTTGACTTGTGTCAACTAGAATTGCGTTGTTTTTTTCCCATTGCTATAAAACGAGATTTACATTCTGTGAGCTTTTATATTTTATAGTGCCGCGTATTGGTCCTATGATTTAAAGTTGTTGCTAAAATTCTTTTATTTGAAGGTTTAGATTACACGAATTTTGAGAATACCTCTGGTTTTGGCAGATTATTGTCTGGACTGTTCTTTGTCAGAATCCAGCTCCTTGTTCAAAGCGCCCAGTGGAAGACCACAATAGCATGACCAGTTCTCTTGACGTGGGCCTCCGGCTTCATGCTCAGCATTATAGAGCTGTTCCAATATGTAGACTTGGTGGACATGAAGGTTCAATTTTTCGAATTGCATGGTCCTCCAATGGACTTAAACTACTCTCCGTCTCTGATGATCGTTGGTGAATTATTCTCTGGATTCCTTCCTGCACTCTGAAATCCTTGACACCTCTGTGATGATATTATTTCTGTTTCGTATACAGTGCTCGTATCTGGGAAGTGCTTGCTGAAAGGCAGGATCTTGACAATCCTGCAGACAACGCTGTCTCTCACTCCGTTGGTCCAGTGCTATTTGGTCACAGTGCCAGGGTTTGGGACTGCTGTATTTCTGACTTGGTGAGTTCTGTAAAAACAAAGCCTTCTTTTTGTTTAGAGCTCACAGCACTTTGCCCCCCCTTCTACTTAGTGCTTCTGCACATTATTACTCCCAGCAAAAGTTTCTTTTGAGTTGGCTGGCCTTGCAGTAGAGTTACTTTATTGGTGCATTTGCTTGTGTCTGGAAGTAAACTCTTTCTCATGGAGCAATTATTTTTAACAACTACCCTGGTTCGGCTTGCATCTGCTAGATAGGCTTTCCTTTGTTGGTCCCAGTGTTGTCTTTGAAATTAGTGGCAAAACTGTAATCCAGTCATATGAATTAAATTTGTCTCCAGTGCTGAAGCTTATGGTCAAAAGACATATAGGTTCGTGCAATACAAAATATGCAGGATGCATCCTTCTCTTTGCCTATTTCTAGTGTGTTGCCCTAAGTAGCACGGACTCGGGTGCGGATACACGGATACGGCAATTTTGAAAATTTTAGGATATGGGTGCGGCGGGGATACGGCAGATTTTATAAGTATTTTTTTAAATATATACATTTAGCATTGAATTTCTAAACAATTTGAATTTCTATATGTATTAGTATTTGTAGAAAGCATAAATATTCCAACTAAAGAGTGGGAATTTGTAGAGTTTAATATGTTACTTCTTGAATTTTGAAGTTTTCAACTAAATTGGTGATAGTTTGTTAAGTTTGGGCTGTTTTGTAAATATTAAAAGTGCATAACTGAACACAATGAAGTTTGTATGTGCTCTACTATTATTTTCTTTGAAGTATTGGGGCTGATTTAATAAGTTAGGGTACAAAAATGAAATAACAAAAGTGAAAAGTCATTTCTAATTACTTCAAGCCACAAAAATAACATCGTATAGGGTATTAGCCATTAGGGTTTCTCATATTTCTTCCAGCCACAGCGCCGCACTTCGCGGCTCCTCACTTGGTTCGCTGGTGGGATCTCCTCCTCCTTCTTCTTCTTCGCACTCCGCAGCGCCGCACTTGGTTCGCCGGTGAGATCTCCTTCTCCTTCTCCTCCTTCTCCTTCTTCTCCTCCTCCTCCTCCTCCTCCTCCTCTTCGGTCTCCTCTCTCCTCTCAGATTCTTCGCCGGTGGTCGCCGGTGGTCACTGGAGTCGCCGGTGGTCACTGGAGTCACCGGTGGTCACAGATCTGCACGGTGGTCACAGATCGGCGGTGGTCAGAGGTTGGATACGCAACCGAGCCGTACCCCGGTATTTAAGAAATTAAAAAAATAAATTAATAAAATCGGACACGAACCTGACACGCACCCATGCCGCACCCGCACCTGACGCATACCCGGTGCCGGTGCTTCACCCCAAGTGCCGCACCGGTGCTTCATAGGTGTTGCCTCAACACACGCACACACACACATCCCCAACCCAGAGAAAAAGAAAAAAAGCATGTTCTGATATACCATAATGGTAGAGTTTGTGGTAAGTGCTGTCTGCAATTTTATGTTCTCATATGAGTAGATATGGGTTTTTCTTTAACTTATTTTGAATGTAAAAAAAAATTACTGACTGCTGGAACTGCTTTTGGTGCTTTGCTTAGTTACTTATCACTGCTGGCGAAGATTGTACATGTCGTATTTGGGGACAGGATGGCACCCAACTTAAGTTAATCAAGGAGAACGTGTAAGTTGCAAAATTCAATTTCATATATGTAGGTAATGCAATCGGTAGTATATTTGAACCTATCACACTTTCTGAACCAAGGCTCGGTTGAGTTGAGTGATTGCAATTTGTCGATACATGAGGAACACTTATTCGTGCAGTAGAAGGTGCTTCTGGGCTTATGGATTACCTTGACTACATTATTACTTGCTCATACAGTTGCATAAGTTTTATTTACAGTTACTCTCCCACTCTTATTCTAGAGTCGATGCAAAAAATACGGGGACCAGTCAAAGATATTTCTTAATGTCATATTCTTGCAGCCCTTTCATACAATAGTTTCTACAAGATTTCTTAGGCCATCTTATTTGACATGTTCTGCATCCATGGCACTAATGTGTTGCCAATTTTCTTGTTGATTTTTATGGACTTCTCAATTTGCTTGGGTGAAAGTGCTTTGTTTTGTAAGAGCTGTAACAGATAATATGCACTTTACATCCTGTTTAGAACATTCTCTAAAGTCCTAACTACCATATGGACTCGTTGTCCTTCTGATGATTCAGTGACGTAATAGACATAGACACTAAGCAGTTACTATATGGACTCGTTGTCCTTCTGATGATTCAGTGACGTAATAGACATAGACACTAAGCAGTTAGTATCTGTCTACAGTTCCAATTATCTCCTTGAAGTTATTTCTGGTTTTGGGGCTGGCTGTAGATTATAACCTTTGCATGGTATCAGTGAATTACATATGTTTCATATATAACCACTTTCTGCATGCTTACATCTGCATAAACACTTCTTCCTACTATTCTGACTTCTCCATTGCATGTTTATCTTGAGATGATGAATGAGAAGTTAGTCCGCGCATTTCAACTAAGAGTTTGAAACCCAATATTTATCTAATTATCATAATTGTGAAAATATCCATTAACAAAAAGAGTTGCTGTTACATCTTCGCTGTACAGTGGGAGGGGTGTTTGGCGATGCTTGTATGACCCAAAATCTTCTCTTCTTGTTACTGCTGGGTTTGACTCTGCAATTAAAGTGCATCAGCTGCATGCTTCTTTATCTAAGGACTTGAACACATACACCGGGGTGATAGAAGAGTTGATTGACGAAAAAGAGATCTTCACCCTTTGTATCCCAAATTCATCAGAGCACATTGGACTCGTGGACAGGTATGTAGACTATTTTAATACTTCGATAATGCTTCTTGTCTTCCCAACTTTACGAGCCCTCGAGTTCTTATTCTGTAGTCAATACTACCTTGTATGCAAGATATTTTGCTTGCTCTGTGAAATGTTACTCTTTAAGGTGAATGATATTGCCAATATAGATGGTGGAGATAGTTTGCTCCATTTAGTTAGTCCCATAGCCTATGCATTGCTTTTGATAAACTTTTTTTATATGCTTTAGGGCTGCTGTCAAAAATTAGTTGATATTGTCAGTTTTGGTTGGCTAGGCGTTAGTTTTTCCTGATTTTTTTTTCCGTCCAGTTGTTCTTTTCGGCCAGTTAAAGTTGGTGACATGAACAACTAACTTGTACTATCAATGATAGGCTTAATAACAGAACTCGGAAATACATTCCTCAATCTTTAACGACTCTTTCGTTATAAACTAAATGGGGAGGAATTTTTTTTGGCAATTACGGGAAGGAAAACATAGACGTGCAAATTTTAGAATTCTTCATCTGTAACAATTGTTATTTTTTCCCTGAACTATATAAACTTTCATGTAATTGAAGCCACAGAAGAACTGAAACGTAGAAGGAATAGCTATTTCATAGTTGCATTCAGTTTCCCTCAATCAATTGCTTACACTTTTGTCATTCCTATTTTGAGAAAAAAACCTCGCCCTACACTTTTAGATGTAAGTAAGAGGACTTCCGTATTATGTAGTTCGAAGTGAACTGTGTCAATTGACTCCCTTGTATGACTTTTAGTGTTTACTTTTTTGCCCCGTATTTAGTTATTATTATTATCACTTTATATGAAGCTGTTATTAACTTTCTTGAACTCTATTGTGGCATCTTTCAGCAAAAGTGAATATGTGCGTTGTTTGCAATTTACGCGTGAAGATGTACTCTATGTCGCCACAAACAATGGTTATCTGTACCATGCTAAAATATCTGATACAGGCGATGTAAAATGGACAGAACTTCTTCGAGTAAGTGAAGAGGTTCCAATTGTTTGCATGAACTTGCTGCCACGCAGCCCTTTCGGACTTTCCTGTGTTGAGGATTGGGTTGCTGTTGGAGATGGTAAAGGAAACATGACAGTTGTTAGAGTTGTTGGTGATGTCTGGAGTCCTAAAGGTGGTCTCACCTTTACTTGGTCAGCTGAACGAGAGAGGCAGCTCTTGGGAACGTTTTGGTGCAAGTCACTGGGATATAGGTAATGGGGTAATGCCATAATCTCATATAATGATGCGATTTCATATTTTTTCTTCTTGATCCGGTAGAGATGAAATATATGTGGGTGGTGGAGTCGATGCCGTTGACATCATTTGTACTCTCGTAAGCACACTTATGCTGTATTCTTACAATTTTCCATTTTCTGCGGTCATGAAATATTGCAAATTAAGTGGGAGTCCTGAAATACGTCTGTACATTCTTTACGACCATTCAAATTGCTGGCTGTTGCAATAAATACTAAATAATCTTAACCAAATTATCCTTTGGTTCCCTTTGTTAGATGGTAAAAAGTTCATAAATCCATGCTGTTTTTGTTATGTAGGTTCATCTTCACTGCTGATCCACGAGGAGCGGTTAAGTTATGGAGATTATGCGATCCTTCGCATTCTGTTTCTGAGAAGTGTAGGAATGGTTGCATTGTGTCTTTAGTATCGGAGTTCATCTCATGCTTTCCAATAAGGATAATGTGTTTGGATGCATCATTTCAGGATGAGGTATTTGTTTATTTTGTTGATGCCTTGTGCTGGCTTCATCTGACTATGGTTGCCCCTCTGTGCTTTGAAATCCTTTGGAGAATGTTCATGTTTCTAGTTATGGAACAAATTCCTTATGATAACCCAGAATGACCTGACATATATGCAGCCTATGCGAACATAGGATTTCTTCCACAAATTTTTGCATATGTTCTGTAATTGGTTCATTTGGTGTTTTTCTTTCCTACCTACTTCTCAGCGCAAATTTTAGTTATGACATGCTTGAGGTTACAAAGCAGTGACCAACATAATGTGTTCCGAAATAGCTGAAAGTATTTTTTTTGGCTCCTGGGGGTGGGTGTTAATGATGGAAATACAGAAGATAGATCGATGGGCAAAAAAGTGAAAATATCATACTTAAAGGGATTTTATAATCATGCTCCACTTTTCACTACTTAGACCTACTTCGTCGCCAAAGATCTTTAGGTGATGCTTTTAGGTGCTCTTTAGTGACACTTTTTTTAATCTTTGGTGGTGGAAGTGGAGTGTAGGTAGGTAAAATATAGTGTGTGGATATTAGTTTGCTACTCATATGCTCTGTATTTTTTCCTTCATCCTCGACCCCTTTGTCCTTTAAGTTCCTCTAATGATTTTAACTTAAATTTGTGAAGCCTTTATTTTCTCGGTTTCTCCTTTTAGTTCTCAAGATTTCTCCAAGGATAAGGTTATTTTTCTCTGGTTGTGACTAAAAGAGACTCCCCTATTGTTTATGAAACTCTTGAGTGGTAATAAATCCTATTACGAAATTTACTGATACTACTCTACTGGATGATTCATTCAGGTGCTTGTATGCGGTGATCTTCGTGGAAATTTGATGTTATTCCGTTTGTCACGGAGCCTATTGACAGATTCGTCTGTTTCAGAAGCAAAAATATCTCCAATGACTTATTTCAAAGGAGCTCACGGGATATCAAGTGTCTGCAGTGTGTCAATAGCTTCTTCTACTAATAGTCAGGTCGAAATACACTCGGTATGACTTCGATCCTACAATCTCAGATCTTGCTTGAATGCTTCTATGTAATCTTTAGTTGCTCTAATTATCGCGGACTTTATTGTCATTTTCTCGAAGAAGTTGGATGAACATTGGGATGTTGCAATGAAAGGAACTTAATATGGTGACCGAGCATTTGTACATTTTTGTAGAGTTTAATGTGGTCGTTCTTTTTCTAATTCATTTTTTTTCCCAGACTGGAGGTGATGGGTGTATATGCTATATGGAGTATGTCAGAGACCAACAAAAATTGGAATTTATTGGGATGAAACAAGTCAAAGAACTAAGTTTGGTCCGGTCCCTTTTCGCCCACTCCTATGATGATTTAGCAAGTGGAAACTACGCAATAGGTTTTGCATCAGCAGATTTCATAATATGGAATCTAGTTACCGAGACAAAGGTACTCTTTCAAACTCACTTCCAGGTCATAATGTTTTGTATGACTGAGGTGTACATGGTATAGGTTGTTCAAATTCCATGCGGTGGATGGCGGCGTCCTCACTCGTACTATATTGGTGATACACTAGAGATGAAGAACTGCTTTGCCTTTGTCAAGGTATACCACCATTTCTGATTGACAAAGCACTTTCAAAAGGAGAAGCACGAATATATTAACTTAGTTGTATGTCCAGTCCATTTTTTGTTCCTTAAATGGAGTATGTTTAGTCCTCAAAGCGTCACGTGTTTCATTGGATTAATCATTAACCAACTCGTATCCCAGTTATCTGGCATACAGTTTTCGCTTTTGTGGTTCTTCTATCGAAGGATTAAAGCACATGCAGAGGTCAAGGCATCACCTACTTAAGCTACATAGCCACTTGGCCACGACGAGTTTTGTTCCTCAAAAGATGTTCCTTTCCTAGTGCAGTTTAGAAGCAATCACTGTCATGTCAAAATAGTTTGGGGCTTAACTTTTTCTAATTTAGCTCTTTTCTAGGTAGTGGGATTGTATCATTAGTTTCTTTGGATTTAATCATTAGAGCCTCATGTAATCAACATTATTAGCATTTGATGATACATAATATTTGACAGGCAGAATCCCGCTCAGAATTTTTAGCATTCTGCCGGCTTAAGTCTTCGATGGTGGGTACTAGATCCATTTTACAAATCACAATATTTTTGGTAAATCAGCTATATATAATCTACCAAACGTAGAAAACCTGCCAAGTTGAGCTAGAGAAATCTCAAAGCTCAAAAGAAAGGCAACACAAATAAAAAAATCTTCATAGCTCATGAGAATATGAAAGAGCAAGAAATGAAAACTAATTCATACCTCTAGGACTTTGTCATGCTGAGGAAATGGAGTCTTCAGGTGTGTAGCACTTGTGCTTGTTGTAGGCCAATGAGATACCTTATAAATCTTATTTGTGGTTACAGTTATAAGTGAGAAGATTTGCTATTTAGTTACAATTTGTATTTTCTTATGGCCTTCTGAGAAGTGCAAATCTTTCAAGGATTACTCATGAATTTGCAGTAGTTGGCGGCTCTAATTTGTCATAAAATTGGGCTTTTGTGACCAAAAATCCACATTAAATTTTTGAAAAGAAGTGAGGAGGTGTGATCAGCCGTTGTGCATCTTGGAACACTAAATACCCAATCAAATGGGTAAAATGAATTCAATCCAAAAGGTGACTTTTTGATGCTTAGGCAGGCCATTCCTCTCTACTGAGCGTCATACAGACTCCATTCTATTGTCACTTCTCCCTCATTCTTATGGTGGGTGATGTTCTCAAGACCCCCGTTTTGTCTAGCCTCACATTTTACCAACCAATTTTCTATTGAATTTTTTTCTTCCTTGAAAAGACCATGTTCTGCTATTATTTTCATAAAGTACTGTGACTGAGGAGATACTTTCCTGCCACACCCTAATGGGACTTGGGATGCTTCGAGTTATTCGATGCTTACTTTTGGGGTAGGCTATACTCTATAATATTGATACTAGCTGGGTTTTATTTTGTATTGCACGATCCATATGAGAGTATTGGTTACAAGTTGTTTTAGAGGAAACAATATCTTTAAGAGAAACTTAACTGTAAGATTCTGCCAATAAAAGTGATTACAGTAAACTTAATAGTACATTTGTCCATCAAGATGCCAGAGATTTTTTAGCTATTGAGTTGCATGTTTGCAGTGCTGCAGTTTATCGTTGATCTATAATAGTTCCTGATCTCAGTTTCGTTGTCTTATGTTTCGAAGTGTTTGCGTTTTTTCTACTATGTTTCTTTTTTTGTCCATAATCTCTCTGTCTGACAGGATGAAACAATATATGTCCATAAACACTGGGTACCAGACAGTGATAGGAAAATTTGTTACCAGAATCTTCACCTGCAATTCCATGGCAGGGAGATCCATTCCTTATGTTTTATCTCTGATAAATTACACTTCAGTTCAGATGAACATCAGCGCCTATATTGTAGATCGAGTTGGATTGCAACAGGATGCGAAGACGGAACTGTGAGGTTGACTAGGTATTGTAGTACTCTTTATGGCTCCAAAATCATACTGAACATTCTGTCATTCATTTTTCTTTTTGCTTTCAATACTATTACTTTCACAGAGTTTAAGACATATCAGACACCATGATGCATATGCCTTTACGGAATCAAATCTCCTGGCATTTGTTCCCCTTCCAATCTCGCTCATTTTCCACTCTTCACCTCACATCAAAGAAACTTTATGAATGCTGATTAGAATAAGTGGAGATGGTTTTTGATTTTTGAGTTCTGACCAGCTAATTCTTTAACTACTGAATTTTGACCAGGTATACTCCGGGTATTGAAAATTGGTCAGCTTCAAAACTACTTGGTGAACATGTTGGGGGATCAGCTGTGAGATCTATATGCTCTATATCGAAGATGCATATACTCGCAGCAGATTTGACCAACATGCCTTGTGAGACATTTAGAAAGGATATGACCTTAGAAGGCTGGGAGAATCCTTTCTTACTGATATCGGTTGGAGCGAAAAGGGTTCTAACTGCTTGGAAACAAAAACGTAGTATGAGGACCCTTGCTGATGGGCTAAATGATGCTATCAGGAATGACGTCCATCCTTCAATGTCTTTCCAGTGGCTTTCCACAGATATGCCCACCAAAAGATGTAGCAATCATGAAACAAGAAAGAACATGCAGAGCACTTGCCTTGGTGATACTTCTGAAAATGACTGGAGATACTTGGCTGTTACTGCTTTTTTAGTTAAATTTGCTGATTCCAGGTAGTGAGATACCAAATAGCTGCCATTGATATCCAATATTTCTCTAAATTTTGAATTTTTCTCTCCAGTCTTTTAACTTCACATATTCTGTATCCCTTTCAGGATTTCTGTCTGTTTCGTAATTGTTGCGTGTTCAGATGCCACACTTGTGTTAAGGGCCCTCATACTACCTTATCGACTTTGGTATGCATCGAGTTACAATTCGTGGTGACCCCCCTAAACTCTGTAATTTATTTCCTCCTTGTATCTTACTTGACAATATTACTCTTTATCTTTTTCACTCATTGTAGGTTTGACATTGCTTTATTGGTTCCTTTGGCATCGCCAGTTCTTTCATTGCAACATGTCATCATTCCGGAGCCCCAGGGTTAGTCTGTCATGCTGACTATTCAGATAGATCATGGCCTTTTTATGTGTAAATGTTGAAGTTACAACATACCATCCCATTTCTTACATAGACAGAGAGATGTGCACGCACACGCCCAGAAATTCCCAGAAGGAAAGAGACTTAAGTAATACGTCTCTAGTTAGTTGCACAAAGCGGGGGCGGGGGCAGGGGAGCGTAAGCACCAAGAAGAATCTGAGGTTGGGAGCGGCTTGAATAAATAAATGCGTAAAGAGTATTATCATTTGTTTAGTATAATTTACATAGCCAGCAGCAACAAACAAGGAGATTTTAAGCACTTGAAGGAAGAGAGAAACAAGGAATTGAGTTGAAAATGACTTGATTTTTAGGTACTCTCTCACTTGTTCCATGCATCTCTATCCAGCTAACTGAATCGAGTTCCCATATTAGCTTGGGACGAGATCCCATGGGGCCCCTAACTTGGGATCGCAAAAGCGAGTTTCCGAGAGAGAAACATCACCATATTAGGAGTTTCCTGCAACTAGACTCTCTACCACCCGTCCCTATAGGACTTGATGCCTTTAAATGTCAGTTAGTACAAAGTGGAATCAGTTTCTGACGGATAGTGATTGTTTCCGTAATTGCCATTTACACCTAGCAAGCACCAACTCTGCCGTTGACTTACATGCCAATTTGTTAGGAGCCATGCAAGTTACTCTATCTTCTACAGTAAAATACTTTGCATCTTTCATTTTCTGCAGTCTTATAAGCTGTAACTTATGTAATTGGCCTGTTAATGTCACACTTCTACATAATTGTGATGCAAAGTTGTTTGGAGATAAATAATATGCGCGTTACACATTTTTACATACTTGTTTACTGAAATTTGCAAAATTTGGTACCCTGGTTTCTTGCAATATAGTGAATGTACATATCTTGCCTCTTGCGCGTTGTCTAATTTGTGTACAATGATTCACAGATAATCTTCAGATCAGAAGCCTGTATATCGTAGTTAGTGGATCTACAGATGGAAGTATTGCCTTTTGGGATCTGACCGAAAGTATTGAGATCTTTATGCGGAGAGTGTCGGATCTCCAAATGGATAACTGTGAAGATAGCCAGAAAAGGCCACGCACTGGGAGAGGAAGCCAAGGTGGACGATGGTGGCGATCATTAGGCGATAATATTTTGAAGGAAAGACCGGGCGATAGTTCTGTCCTAGAGAAAGCTTGCGATAATATGCAAAATGATGTTATGCATGAGGCCTCCTCGAAATTAACTTGTGCTGAAAAGAGTAGAACTGCTTGTTCTCAAGCTACCAATCCTGCTTCACTTGGATCAGAAGCAAGCACCAAGGACTCAGTAGGAGTATGTCAAATATGGCCCTTATATACTTTACATAATGTTCACCAATCTGGTGTCAATTGTCTCCATGTTTCAGCTATCAAGGGCAAGAAAGGCTCTGATTCCTTTTCTCCGTACCTATTTGTAAGTGGGGGTGATGATCAAGCACTTTGCTGTCTCCAATTTGATTCGGCACTGCTACAATTAAGCAAGCACTCTGATGATTCGACTCGAGAGATGCACAATATCACTAAACCAGAAGGATTGAAGAATCATGTTCATGCTTGTCAAAGACAGAACTATAAGATTAGATTTTCACATCATGACAAGATTGACTCAGCTCATAGCTCCGCCGTAAAAGGTACAAACTTGCTTCAAGAAAAATTGCATAGTTAACTGATTGTCTTCGTGATAGAAAACTACACATATGCTCTAAATTATTCTACCAGAAAGAATTGTGGTAAGTTACCACAATTCTGGTAAGGGTTGATCCCTCTTCGCAACAGCAAGGGCAATGTTTCTTACATCTAACCTTCACCAGATCCTGTAGTGGCAGGGACCTCAGGCACTTGGTTAGCCCTAACCAGAGAAACTAATTTTTGGTAGTTCCAAGAACATATTACTTCTTGCTTCATTTTTAGTATGATGTCAAAGAGGATTTCTTTCTTCTAATGTTTAGGTGGAAAAAAGGTACATTTTTAGATTTTCATAGCAGAAGAAGGTTAATCTATATTGTGATGAAGGATGTTTAAATTGCGTTGAATAGGAAAGGTTCTTAAGTTGCTCAGACCTATTCAAGGATGGCTTTGAACTTGTATGACACATATACTAAAGTCTCTTTAAAACATGATGATGCTGAAATGTATAGATGACGTGTGTATACTTTCTTGAATAGTTCGTTCTATTGATGGGAGTTGGTATGATATTTATGAGATCAATAAGACGGTACTCTGATTATTGTTGTTATAACGCTAGCTTTCATGTTGTAAAGGTGTTTGGACAGACGGGGATCGGGTGTTCTCTACTGGTCTTGATCAGCGTGTTAGGTGTTGGCAGCTTGACGAGCACTGTAAACTAGTTGAGCAAGCTCATTTGGTTGTGTGTGTTCCTGAGCCAGAAGCATTGGACGCCAGGGCCTGTGGTCGGTGAGTTATATCATAGTCTTTCCCACTTCCATTGGTGGCAGTCCTTTATAGAAAGAGATCATATGTTCTGATAAATTGCCGTGTTTATACAAATTTGTTTCTCTCGCCCCTGGCCACCCAAAACATAAGAAAAAAAGGAAAAAGCAGGACAGCCACTAAATAAAAATAAATTATATTTGTTGTCCAGAAACCATTATCAGATTGCAGTAGCTGGGCGAGGTATGCAAGTGGTTGAGTTCTTTGCCCCTGGCACTATGGATGGCGGAAAACCCAGTGGCTTCGTATGACCTGGGTACATATGTTCATGTACGTATAGATCTTGGCAATGTGGCAAGGTAGTTCCTCTCCTCTCTCGTGGATAACAAACATCTGATAAAATTGTTGTCTATCAACAGATATCATGACATACCTTCCAGAAAAAGAAATCACCTGTATTATCAGAGCCGCGAGTGTGTAGATGTCTAAGCAAATTCTGCTTCTTGATGCTAGAATTTAGTTTGATCTATCTGATGGTTTCAGCATTTAAAAGAATCTGGCAGTTGCTGCTCCTTTTCTGCTCTGCAACAACTGGTACCCAGCCTTTATGCCAGAAGTGCATTCTTGTAAGATGTGTTCTCTCTATTAATTGCATTGTTGAACCACAGCTGCTCAGTTTTCTTGTAATGCTTGCTTAATCAAACTTCAAATGCTTTTACCCCGTATGAGTGGCAGATTGATATGCCGTTATTTTCTAACACAAATTTACAAGGTGAAAACAACTGTGATACTTTGTCTCTTCCTCATGATTAAGTGGTCTTACTTCTCTGGGATGAAGTTTGTAGCATAGGCACAGGCAATTTGTTGCCCGGATCAGCTGGGTGGTCAGCAAGGTTCTCTAGAGGCCCCTTTCTTGTAAAATTGCTTTGCGTTTCTTTCAACTCATGCTCCATAAATGCCTCCAGATCATCTGCAGGTCCTAAAAAGTCAAAATTGCCACCAGCATACGGAGGATCCATAACATTATCTCGGGTCCATATGTAATGCGGTAACCCTCAGCGGCCCCCCACGAGTATTACCTGGGCAAGCCATTTGGCTAAAATGCTCTCAGCATGAATTAGGTTTGGGTTCCTGCTGAGCAACTAAAGGTTTTAGGATCTGCGGATAGCCCTGCAGTGTCCCAGGAATTTATTGCAGAGGTAAGATGGAGGGACTGCCGGAGAATGGGCCAAAATGATACAAGGGACTATCAGATGAAGCAGCTGGCTTTGTTGCTGTCTTCCTCATTGAGGGTTGAGTTCGAGTTGAGAGAGGCATGCGTGATGGAATTGCCAATGGCTTTTGGTCTCTCGTCTAGATGGAAGACACTATTGCAAAATATTTATTTCCTTATGAAAAAAAATTGGCTGTTATTCCGATTGGAGGAATCTTTCTCCTATCTTTTTTTTTTTTTTTGGTAATAAGATAATTGCATTGATAACATGAAAATACGGCCTTATGGCCTTACAGATAAATGTTTACAAGCTAGTAGAGACTTGTGACAGAAAGTATCCAAAAGAAGCGGTAAAAACTACATCCCTCTACATACATATGATGCATTCCATCATCTCTGACAATCCTTAGTTGCTCCTTAGCTGCTCAGGTTGTCACGTACCCTAAACTTGGTATACGGATATACAAGCTTGACATGTTAAATGAGTTAATGATCGTGTTTCCTTCAGGAGGCGTGGGCTAGCCCTGGTGAAACTGTAATGATGGAATTATGTTAATAGGTGGCACAAATCATAGATTATAGATGCCACCGTATCCAGTGATTTTTATTTAGTGACGTTAGCGATAATCAATTGTCTTAATTGTTTCTAGTGATTTTTATTTAGTAACGCTAAAAAGATGTTAATAATTATTACTGAACGTATTAAAAGAAAAGTCATTAGAAATATTTTGCGATTATTAATTGTCGTTATACATAAGGCTGGAGGAAGATTCTTACAATCCGGGTAGGAGTCAAAATTTGTTCATTATTTAGGGCTTGGCAAGGACCCTGCAATCCTTTCCTTTCTTGATGCTCGAGGTTTTGGCTGGATTTCCGGAATCTAAACTCACTCTACTTGGCCAAGAAATGAAGGCTATTTGGTTTTTGTTTAATGAATTGAAGATGAGGTGTGATGTGCCACAAATTCAAATCTCCTGCTCCTAGTGATTTTGCATGGTCTTATGCGGATCACTGCTTTTGTGCATGTTAGTGGAACTAAAATCATGGTCACCGTAAAAAAAAAATAGAAAAGCGGATCGGATGCTGATGCTGGTTCTCTTTTTCTTAGTTCCCTTTACGCTAAGCTTATAAAGTTTGCATAATGTAAATCACATTTATTGTTAGAGGCAGTTGAGTTTATTGACGTTTTGAGCATAATTACAAACGTTTGTCACTTCAGCCATTTAAGCTCTACTTGCATTGGTAGGGAGCTTCAATATCACTTCCTTTAGCCGCCATTTATAAATGTCAAGGGACCACACAATTACAAGGGTATAGGCGTATCACTTCTTGTCAAGGTTATCCGATTTTTCTGTAAAAACCTTCAAAGTGATAAACAATTATAGATACTTTCAAAATATATCCAAATTAAGATTGTCTCAAATATGTTGATACCGACTACATGAATCGTTATCGTTTTAGTTTTACCATTGAGAAAACACAATCACATGCGCTCTTAAGGAAATATCCAATTGTTCCGATGGTCACAAGGTGCATGAGGATGACTAGTGGAGGAGTCATGACCATAAAATATATGGGGTAAGATATTTTATGCCATTTTTAGTTAAGACTCGGACTGTTTTGTCATTAAAAATCTAAAAACATGTCATCAAAAGAGGTAAAAGTATACGAGTTTAGTCAAAAGTGTATGAATTTAGCTTTATCGGGGGTTAAACAGAGCAAAGAGGTTGAATTTTGTCTTTCCAAAGAGGTCGGAAAACGAGGTAGCTTATGCTTTAACACGTAACGATGCGAAGCTAGTCGATGGAACTATGACTTGCTCTTAATATGTATTTTCAAAAAAAAATAATGTTGATACAAATGGAGTTCATAGTTATCATTCTCCTTTTAGTAACTTCATCAAAAGTTGGGTACGAGCCCAACCCCAAGGGAACCAGCTCATGACATCTGGAACGCTGTCCCGCCTAGCCCTGCCCCCAAACGAGAACCCTAACTTGCAACTGATTCGGCTGATGGTTGGTCACCAACACCAACAAAATCTGAACCCCATTGCTGAATGTGAAAGCAGATCCCACAACTTCTTATTTGGACTTATCAATATATAACCTCATAGATGAGAATAAGACAAGACATACATGGGTTGAAGGCTTACCAACCCGATAATTAGAACATGATAATCTTGTACACTCTTTGACAAGGCTCTACAAAGAATTGAAGTGCTGCGAGCAATTTAGTCCGCTAACTTACAAGTTGCGGGTTTTCATTGCGGTCAAGTCACGAGTATTCATTAAGAAATTTACTCGATTATATTCTTGTTTTGTTATTGTAGTAACGTTTTTCTTTTTATAATTACATCGTACTTTATCAATAATTATATATACACGCTTTGAGATCAAGATTAGCGATAACAAGGTTAAGAGGGGTCGAAAAAATGAGAACGTGGGGAGTAGGTATGAGCCAGCATTAATTAACTAGGCACTGCCAACTAAACCAAATCTGGAAGCCGGAAAACAGGGAAGGCGGTCGGTGAAAGATTTATTAGCCGGTAAAATGAGTTGTTTATCTCATTTTCTCACCAACACCGAGCCCCAACCACCCAACAACTACATTACGCAAAACTAGACATATCCATCGGACGGATCAAAACCAATCGTTGGGATTAAACCATTTATCTGTCAAATCTTATATTCCATCAAATCCTGACCGATGAAATCGGTATCCGGTTGTCCAGGGCCCGTGTTGCTCTATAAATTGCGGCCTGATGGGCGCAGACCAGTGTCCCGCTCGCCGTCGTTGGTCTGAATTAGATCTGTCAGGACAGCATTAAGCTCTCTGCTGCTGCCAAATTCATTGGCTCTATTTCTCAGGTAGTTAAATTTGTCAAATTGGTGGCTCAAGGCATTGATTTGTGATGCATGTCTTTTATTGTTTCGGTATTTATGATTCCATTTCCAGGTTCGTTATTTTTGGGCTTTAAGTAACTGAATCTGCTCTTTGTACTTTCTTTTGTTTTGCTGGAATCTGTAAATATGTATAGATCTGGTTTTATTGACGTCTTGGGTAGGATTGTCGCCCTCTAAACTGCCTATGACAGCAATGTTCTCCAGGAGCCCCATTAGAAATTCAAGAGCGGCAATGTTCTCCAGGAGCGATCTTTGAGTTTCAGCATTTGTCCATATGGTTTCTTTTCCCCCTGAAAATTAAAGATCTATGTAGTGTTGAAAAGTACGCATTGAAAGTTCAGTGTAGACAATATTCTGGATTTTTTAGAAAAGAGATTGACACGGGCCATAGAATAACAATTCGTTGCAGTTCCAATTCTCTTCAACTTATTGTCAAGTATTATTTCAGAAGGACTGGGGCTGGGTGGATCTTATAGTAGTGTTAATATGCTTTACTAAGTACCCCACTCGGAAGTTAGTGGTTTTCCATGTTATGGTTTATTCCATGAATGCACCGGTATATCTTTCTCTTTTCCTGGTGCGTGGGTTGGGGGTGGGTGGAGGATGATTTTTCTGTAAGCTCTGTTTATCGTTTGGCAATAAACACCTGCACTTTCTACTATACTATTAATGTGATTCTTCGGGTTCTAGATTGTTATACTTTGTGTTATTCTTTTATCTGTGTTTTTTTCTTTTTTATATGCTCTTATCAGTGCTGGAGGAATCTTTTTGATCATCTTTTTATCTGGGTACGCCCCATTTTGGGAGTATATTTACTTTGAGGAAAGCGTGAAGCATGTTTGGTTGATTCTACTTGGTTTGTACTAGTCGAATAGTCCACAATAATTGTTACTTTATGCCACAGAATATACGTGGTATAATTTCAAATTCTTTTGGAAGATTTGATTTTTCTGTTATGATCACTAAGGAAGCGCCTTTGAAATGAAGTCTAAACCCACCATTCATATTAAGGAGTTTGAGTATTTTTGTGTTTCTTGTAGCTTTAAAGAATGGAGACCTTCCTATTTACATCCGAGTCAGTGAATGAGGGTCACCCTGACAAGTTATGTGATCAGATCTCCGATGCAGTACTCGACGCTTGCCTTGCCCAGGATCCTGACAGCAAGGTTGCCTGCGAGACATGCACCAAGACTAACATGGTCATGGTCTTTGGAGAGATTACTACCAAGGCCAATGTAGACTATGAAAAGATTGTTCGTGACACGTGCCGTACCATTGGATTTGTTTCGGACGATGTGGGTCTTGATGCTGACAACTGCAAGGTCCTTGTCAACATTGAGCAGCAGAGTCCTGATATAGCCCAGGGTGTCCATGGCCACCTCACAAAGCAGCCAGAGGAGATTGGTGCTGGTGATCAAGGTCACATGTTTGGTTACGCCACTGATGAGACCCCCGAATTTATGCCTCTGAGCCATGTCCTTGCAACCAAGGTCGGAGCTCGACTCACTGAGGTTCGGAAAAATGGCACTTGCCCCTGGCTGAGGCCAGATGGTAAGACCCAAGTTACCATTGAGTACTACAATGAGAATGGTGCCATGGTTCCTGTCCGCGTCCACACAGTTCTTATTTCCACCCAGCATGATGAGACTGTTACAAACGACGAGATTGCTGCAGACCTCAAGGAGCACGTCATTAAGCCTGTAATTCCTGAGAAATATCTTGATGAGAAGACCATCTTCCACCTCAACCCTTCAGGCCGATTTGTCATTGGTGGACCACATGGTGATGCTGGGCTAACCGGTCGTAAGATCATTATTGACACTTATGGAGGCTGGGGAGCGCATGGTGGTGGTGCTTTTTCTGGAAAGGACCCCACCAAAGTGGATAGGAGTGGTGCCTACATCGTTAGGCAGGCAGCCAAGAGCATCGTAGCTAATGGGCTTGCTCGTAGGTGCATCGTGCAGGTCTCTTACGCAATTGGTGTTCCCGAGCCTTTGTCAGTTTTCGTTGACAGTTATAAAACTGGGAAAATTCCTGACAAGGAGATTCTCAAGATTGTGAAGGAGAATTTTGACTTCAGGCCTGGTATGATCGCAATTAACCTGGATCTGAAGAGAGGTGGAAATGGCAGGTTCTTGAAGACGGCTGCTTATGGGCACTTCGGACGAGACGACCCAGATTTCACATGGGAGGTTGTGAAGCCCCTCAAGTGGGATAAGACCCAAGCTTAGAATCGAATGATTTGCTCTCTGCTTGCAAGTGGCAATGCTTCTTTACTGGTATTGGACAAATAATCTGCATCCTTTTGGTGCTCTAGTATTTAGAGGAAATCCCCAAAAGTTGGAAATGCCATAGGTTGGTTTATTTTGCTCTTGTTTGGTTGCAGCCGTATTCGAAATCGTTACTTGTGTGGGAGCTGACAGATGTGGTCCCTAATGGCTTTTCTTTTTCATCGACGAAGTGGTGTTTGCAAGCGTGACACTGAACCAAATCTATACTATTCCTTATTCTTTATGCTATTTCATAGAACCTCCTCTCCATACATGGTGTTCCCATAATTAAGAATGTATCAATGTTTGTAAACAACTTTAAAAAATACTAGGCTGGATTGGTGGGAGGTATGATTGCGTCCGGTTGGTCTCATTAAGGTCCCGTTTGACACTCTTTTTTTCCCTCTTTTTTTTTTCAATTTTAAAAACTGAAAAAAAAAGAAGCGTTTGATAACCATTTTTTTTTCAATTTAAAAAACCAGTTTTTAAACTGCAGAGTAAAAAAAAAACTCCAAAAACTGATTTTTTTTTTTCACTTTTGGTTTTTTTTTTTCGACCACCACCACCACCCTCCCACCGCCGGCAGCCACCTCCGGCCGCCGGAGATTGCCGACAACCACCTCCGGCCGCCGGCGACCACCGGCAGCCACCGCCGGAGACTGTCGGCAGCCATCTCCGGCCGCCGGCGACCACCGCCGGAGACTGCCGGCAGCCACCTCCGGCCGCCGGCCACCACCGCCGGAGACGGCCGGCAGCCACCTCCGGCCGCCGGCCACCACCGCCGGAGACTGCCGGCAGCCACCTCCGGCCGCCAGCCACCACCGCCGGAGACTACCGGCAGCCACCTCCGGCCGCCGGCCACCACCGCCGGTGACTGCCGACAGCCACCTCCGGCCGTCGGCCACCACCACCACCACCGTCGACCACCGCCGACCACCGCTACGCCCCACCACCGCCACCGCAAACCACCAAAAAAAAAGTCAAAATAAAAAGGGTTACCAAACACAAAAAAAAAAACCTCAAAAAAAAAAGGGGTTATCAAACACCCACTTGTTTTTATAAAAAAAATAAATTAAGCTGCTCTTTAAAAACTGAAAACCAAATTTTTTTTTTTGTCAAACGAAGCCTAAGTCTTCAGAAAACATATTTGATTTTTGAATAAAAGCAATGAAAAAAAGATCAAATTAACTAACAAACGGTAATAGAATATGGTAAATGTTCTTTTGTTTAAGATAGTTGTATCTAAAGAGGATAAACGTACCAAGTTTGGTCCAGTGTTTTGCATTGGATTTAGTGTCTGTGATTCAAAAGGAATATAAAGCTCAGATTCAAAGAATCGTTGCATCCTCACCTCCGGTTTATCAACATTCTTGGCTTTCACCTATCATGTACTTGTTGAGTTTCAGGGGGCCGCGTTTTGTGCTACGTCTTGTACTTCAACTGTTGTCACTAGTCGAATATGGATTCCCTGGCGGCGTGCATTAAGTCTTGGCCTCGTACGTTAGTTAGATGGCTCTTTTCTGTGTGGTGTGCGGAGGTTTGCTATGGAGACCGTCTCCTGCAGGAAGTTGTGTTTGTTCGGCCAAAGTCTTTCGGCTTTGGCTTTCTTCTTGCTTTCGTCTTGTGTCTATTACATGCTTTCTGAGTCGCATTCTACAACACACCATTCGGTAACTATACTTGATGAGCACCGAAGAAGCCAACTTTGACAGCACGAAATGGAAAACTTGGCGGTAAGGAGATACGAGGATACAAAACTGGCAGAGGTTGACGTTAAGAACGTGGGAAACCATGGCAGCAAGGAAACGGATGGCAAGACCGTTGACAGTGTCACCAAGTTTGGAGCTCGCGAACGACATCTGTTCACTGAAAATCTCTTGAAGAAAATTGAAGAAGACAACCGCCGGTTGTTACAGAAACAGAAGGAACAATTAGATAGGTAGAATGTCTCGCTAATTTATTTTACAATATTACTACTATATATGTTCATGCATACACGCACGCATGCATGATTTAGTGTGTGCGTGGATTCCAGCTCTAAGATACACGAGCTAGAAAAATGGTTTGTTATTTCAAGCACAGCGCAAAACCATGAATCCTAGGCTTGTTCTCTCACTCTTATCAGTACAATGATGGACCTTCATCAAGGTTAAATTACGGTACCACAGGATGGAGGGTAGGATGGAAGGTAGCAACTTCCACATCCAGCTGCTACATACATTACAAATTTACTGTACCGAAGCAATATTTTCAGTTGTTCCTGGACCATTTAAATAGAAGGAGATACCCCGTATATCGGAATATCTAAAAGAATTTGGTCGAAAGATAAGTAAGGTTACTAGTATTATATATAAGATATTGTAAACTGTAAAAGTATCAATATATATATCTTTTGTCCTAATTATCCTATACTACCACTTCTCTTGTAGTTTTTACCGCTGTTAGGTGTGACTAAATAAATGTAGCTTGGCGGGATTTTCTTTAGATAACGGTGTAGATTCAAGAAAATCGCGGGCCTTACTACCCCAGAAGGAAAGGTACTTATTACTTCCAAGAATATTAGAACAAGTTGTAAGCACAATACTATATCAAAGCGCTCTACATTTCAATTTGACCAGACAAACCTGACTCTTAGTTGAATGGAAAATCTGATTTCCTTAATGTTTATAGTCATATATAGGAGATCAAATATGTATCATGTTATTTGTACACAATTGCGATAGGCCCCGGGCTGAAGTTCAAATGAAACACAAAGATGATGTTTTTTGCAACCTTCTCTCCTGTCTTGTCTCTATCTTTTTCTTTCTTTCTTTCTTTCTTTATTTATTTATGGCGGACCTGCACTTATAATACACACCCGCATGCATTACTAACACAACGTATATAGTCGAAAATGAGGTAGTAAAGAGAGCAACTTTATGCAAATAATAGAAGAAAAGTAAGTCAATGTAAACAGTATACACCCAAAGTTGAACTGTTTCTGCAGAAAAATGAAGGGCTCAACTCACTTCTCTACACATACATGCTTGAGACTGCGCATTTCTATGTGAATATGCATGCATAACAGAGTTGGATTAGCCTTTGTTCTGTAGGGTGGGTCTGGAATTGCCTACTGTGCAAGTACGATACCACAACTTATCTGTACATGCAGAATCTCAAGTAGTTCATGTGAGGCCTCTCCCTACTCTATGGAACACCCTCAAAAGTATTTTCTCCGTAAGTGCCCTTCCTCTTCCTCTTTCCAATCATTTGACACTCGGCACTTTTGCAATTAACTTGCGCAGTATACAGCACAGCTTAGTAGATTTGTAATGAGTAATTTTGTATGTTTACCTCCATTTTCTCATTCAAAGTATGCTTGTGCAAAGATAGCTATCTGAGCTAACCGTTTGTATACATTTATGTCTTACGCTGTGCTACCTAAATCAAAATTTTCATTCGATTATAAACACGATGTTCAATAGTGAACAGGCTATCACTACTATTATCGCGTACAAGCCTCAAGAAAACAAGATCAAAATTCTTCAAGACGTCCATGGCGTAATCAAGCCATCAAGGTTGATTCTGATTCTGTTTCACTATGGCCTCCAAATTAAAATGCTAATTAAGTTCCAATGAGATTTCCTCCTTGTATTCTTATCTTTTGTTGAAGGAGCTTTAGCTTAACCATTATTTATTTTACTCAGCTAAAATTACTCTCTTTGCAGGCTGACACTGTTACTCGGACCACCAGGCTGTGGGAAAACCACTTTGTTGTTAGCACTTGCAGGGAGACTTGATCAGAGTCTTAAGGTTTTATTCTGCGCCATCTTGGTTACTCTCCTACCAGCTAAATGGCATCCGAGTAACATTCTTGTCAGCTGCATTATACTACAAGATAAACTCAGAAGGAGATATCCTAAATCGTTAAGTTACAGATACAAAGAACTCTAACTTAAACTGACTAATGCCAGTCACTTATTAGTTGTATTGGCGAATTTTCTATACTCAAGTCACGGGAGACATCTCCTACAATGGTTACAAGTTCGATGAATTTGTTCCCCAGAAGACATCAGCTTCTGTAAGTCAATATGACCTGCACATTTCTGAAATGACTGTGAGGGAATCACTTGATTTCGCAGCACGTTGTCAGGGCATTGGAAGCAGAGCAGGTACCTTTGTTCCTCAAGTTATTAACTAGCTTGTGTTTCCTACTGTAGAAATCATAGCGGAAGTCAGCAAAAGGGAGAAGCAAGCTGGAATCAGCCCAGAACCAGACATTGCTACCTACATGAAGGTAATTCTTATACAGGAACCAGTTTTCTAAGCAACTATTTCCCTCTCAGAGGTTGTAGGTCGGTCCATTGTCCTGCTTAATATAACCAATGCAAAACCGTACTGGCAGGAAATTGCCGTAGAAGGATTAAAAAGAACTCTTCAAACAGACTACATTCTAAAGGTATTGCCTTCAGTAAGAGTAAATTATAAGAACCACCTTCATATTCCTTTTCTAATAGAGTACTTTTCTTATAAATATTGTTCAATATGCTGTTTAGATCCTTGGACTGGATACTTGCGCAGATACAATAGTGGGAGATCCAATGAGAAGAGGAATATCAGGTGGACAGAAGAAAAGGCTGACAACAGGTTCAATAAACAGGCAGTCCAGATTTTTCTAATAACGCCCACATATAATAGAAACTTATAGCTGTTCTAACTGGGCGTAGCTTTGACATTGAGTAGGACTCACCTGTAATACAACTTACATTTCTCATTGCCTCAACATAACTTGCAGTCGATATTTTCATCTGCCAGGGGAAATCATAATTGGTCCAGCAAAAGTTCCCTTTATGGATGAGATTTCAACTGGCTTAGATACGTTTCAGATTGTGACTTGTTTGCAGCAGTGGACGCACATTACAGGATCAACCATTGTTGTGTCACTTCTTCAGCCAGTGCCAGAAACATTTGATCTTTTTGATGACATCATCTTGATGTCTGAAGGACAGACTCTGTACCATGGACCCACAAGTGACATATTGGAATTCTTTGAGCATTGTAGCTTCAAATGCCCACCAAGAAAAGGCGTAGCTGACTTCCTTCAAGAAGTATGTGCCTCTGATTAATTTTTCTAACAAGAAGTCTATGGTTGATTTCAGGTGATGATACCAGTAATTTATATTTATGCAGGTAGTTTCCAGAAAGGATCAAGCACAGTACTGAAGCCGTAAAGATCAAGCTTACACCTATGTTTCTGCCGCAGATTTTAGAAACAGATTCAAGGAATTTCATGTAGGACAGAACCTGAATGAAGAACTTCGTCAGCCATTTGATAAAACAGAGTTCCGCAAAAATGCTTTGTCAATAAACATTTACTCTATGAGAAAATGGGAACTGCTCAAAGCATGCATAGCTAGAGAATGGCTTCTTATGAAGCGTAACTCATTTGTTCATGTTTTTAAATCTGCACAGGTATTCTTGCTGCCAGTGTTCCATCTAAACTTTTTATGTTCAATGGCCAGTGTTTCACCGAGTTGTTTACGAGTGTTTTTACCTGTCTGGGTGTTGTTTTCTCGCAGCTTGTGGTCATTGCGTTTATAACAATGACGGTGTTCATACGTACACGGATGAACATGGATGCTATCCATGCGAATTACTACACGAGTTCTTCGTTTTATTCCCTCATTAGACTGATGTGCAATGGAATTGCAGAGTTGTCCATGACAGTTTCCAGACTTGCAGTGTTCTACAAACGTAGAGATTTTTACCCTGCATGGTCTTATTTTATTCCTGCAGCCATTCTGAAAATTCCATTTTGCATTGCTAGACGCCTTCATTTGGACAGCCCTTACCTACTATGTCATTGGCTACAGTCCCGAACTAGAGAGGTTGTGCTTTCAGGACACTCTTTTACAGATACAGAATTCTCTTCCTTTGGCATTACTGACGTTTACATGCCTGTACAGATTTTTCCGGCAATTCCTCCTCCTTTTTGTCCTACATCAAGTCTCTATATCATCATTCCGCTTTATTGCTTCTATGTTCCGGAATCCATCTGTTTCTGCATCTTTTGGCGTCTTCTCCTTGCTAGTGATGGCTTTGTTTGGTGGCTTCATAATTCCACGACGTGAGGCCTTTATTAATTTCACCCTCAACTTTTCTATGAAAAGCAGGAATAACTTCTAAAATGCTCTAACTTATAACCCCCTCCTCATTGCAGCCACTTTGCCTGCATGGTTGGAATGGGGCTTTTGGCTTTCTCCATTACATTGATGCAGCAAGATGCTTTTGTAACATTTTTTGAGTGTTCATTCACCATAGTTTTTGCAGTTAGCGTCTCCAAATGCTACAAAAGGATTGTTGACTGATCATTCATCGTACCAGCAAAAGCTCTCGTCTTCAAGTGCTACAGTAGGACAGCAAGTTCTAATAAACCTTGGACTAAACTACGGTGGCTACTACTATGGATTTCATTAGGCGCGTTAATAGAATTCTGGATGGTTCTTAACATTGGATTCACCTGTGCGTTGAGTTGTTTGAAGCGTAAGTTTTTTTCTGATATGCATATAAACAACGAAAATGTGGGCATATATGCATGTGAATAAAGTACGATCTGAAGTATGCTAACCTGCATCCAACAAAAACCAAATGTGTTCAGCTCCAGGAAGATCTCGAACTGTTTCCAACCTAGAAGAGAAAGACAATTTCTGCAACGCATTTGAGGACAAATCCCCGCAAAACACTTCTTCTAAAGCTTCTGAAGAAGAAAAACAATTAGGTATGCTAATATCATGTCGGTGAGAAGCTAGTTGTATTTTTTAGTGCTTGCTAATGAGTTGAAAGTTGCAGACAACAAACATAGCCCTTACTCTTCGTGGCTAATGCAACACTACTTCGCTGATTCATCAGGGATGGTTTTACCGTTTGAGCCGATGGCAATTACATTTGAGAAAGTGAAATATTTTGTTGATATTCCTAAGGTAATCGCCTCATCCATGTTAGTTAATTCCATGGCTCCTGTCGGGTATAGAATGTTGTAATGTCTTACATCCATTTCACAGAAAATGAGAAGGCAAGGTTCTGAACAAAAATGGTTACAGCTTCTTCAAGATGTTACTGGAGCATTTAGGGCCGGAGTTTTGACAGCTTTGATGGGTGTTAGTGGAGCTGGGAAAACCAAACTTCTGGATGTTCTGTCTGGACGTAAAACTGGTGGTGTTATAAAAGGAGATGTACGGATTGGAGGGCACCCTAAAGTCCAGGAAACATATGCAAGAATTTCTGGTTACTGTGAGCAAACTGATATACATTCTTCACAAATTACAGTAAAAGAATCACTTGCATATTCGGCTTGGTTACGGTTGCCCCCTCAAATTCATCAAAGAACAAAATCTGTAAGATTCTTTCTACTTAATACACATTATGTAGCAACATTTTCTGATAAACAATGTCAATAGAGATGCACTGGTATAAGGATAAAAGTTCTCCAAAAAACTATTTCACCCCTTCTAATATCAGCAAGTATCCGAGGGCTTTTTCATTGGTACTGGGTAAATATAATTGTGCTATTTCAGAAGAGAGAGATACCGTAACATGTAATAAAGTAAAATGCATAGGCTACAAGGATCTCTCTCTCACACTCATGCACACATGTCGGCTTTTCTTGTTTTTCTTTTTCATTTCCAGTTATCCTTTCCGTTCCTCATTTTTCATTCTCCTTTGCATATCGCCTTTTATATGAATGTTTACAACCTCGATCAAAGCCACAATTTGTTGATGGAAAGTCTTCCCAAAGGCAGCCAAGTGTTAACCACGTTTTCCAAGCAGAATAAAAGCTGAAAACAAAAGCATAAATTGGAAAGGTGACTAACCAGTGCATATGTTTCTTGTCATATTTTCAGCACAATTTGGTAAATTTGGTATGCTGCAGGATTTTGTTGCAGAAGTTCTTCAAATGATTGAACTCGACGATATAAAAGACGCATTAGTTGGCTTTTCTGGTGTGAGTGGTATATCACTTGAGCAGCGAAAACGACTAACCATAGCTGTAGAGCTGGTTTCAAACCCATCAATAATATTCATGGATGAACCCACTTCTGGTTTAGATGCCAGAGCAGCTGCAATTGTCATGCGAGTAGTGAAAAAAATTGCTAATACGAGAACAGGGGTGTGCACCATTCATCAGCCAAGTATTGACATATTTGAGGCATTTGACGAGGTAAATGAGTTGTGCAAATTAGCACATCAAAGTTCCTGTTGTAAGGACACGATCATACGAATCTCCAATGAACTCTTAACTTACTGTTGCTACGTTTCTAAAATTCGTAATATGAAGCCTATTTGACATTGGATGAGAACAGATGCTCACATGAGTTTAACCAACATAACGGAGTGCAAAGATCTTCAAAAAAATTAAAATAGGGAAGAAGAATTAGCCTTCTATTAGCATGACTTACAAACTGGCTTTTAGTCAAACTTGCAAAGAAGTGTTACATGTTTAAAAATGTGTTACACGCCCGATATGCGAAGGTTAACCCTTACATGCCGGATTGCGGACAATTACTTCATGTCGATAATCAATTTGGTAAATCAACTTCTAAACATTTATGTTGACGAGTCATTGTCACATTATCCTCAGTTTCCTCATGACTCTCATTACAAAATCGAAGTACAATCACTGAGAAAAGTTTATGTTGCCTGCAGCTCATTTTACTGAAGAAAGGCAGCAAAATCATATACTCCGGAGAGTTGGGTCAGGACTCGAGTAAACTCATTAAATATTTCGAGGTAAGGAACAGACTTAGTATTTTCGTACTTTTCAACTCAAATCTCTTGCAATCTAGTGTGAGAACCACTGATGTAACGACCCCTGATTTTCCAATAAAAGACGGCCTTCACCAGGGATCAGCTTTAAGCGGCTATCTTTTTGCTTTAGTTATGCAAGAGCTCATTAACAAAATAGATTTACTGATGAGACTAGCATATAGATAAATGCTAAATTTGAGCCAGAAGTAATGTAGAATTTGGACTGCAAACTTATTAAGACTAAGAGGAGGTCAGAGACGGAAAGTAGATGTGGATAGGCAATAGGCACCCAAGGACGTCTTTTTAGGTACTTAGGATCAATAGGGCTCAAGGAAGGCGCGATTGATGAAGGGTGTTACCTGGAATAAAATCAGGTTGGGAAAAGCTTATTAGACAGCTGTGAGACCAGCAATGTTTGGTTGACAAAAGATATTAAACTGGAATGCACATGCTAAGAAGGTGGATGAGCAGCCATACAACTTCAAGGAGGGATACAATAAGGAATAAGGATATACGTAAGTCGCAGGAGGGACCAAATGAGAGAGAGATGACAGAGCGATGCTGGCTGGTTTGTGCAGCCTTCTGAGGGAAAAGTGATGTTACAAGTTTATGAGGTAAATTCAGGTAGGGAATATGTGACTGGGAACGAGATGGGTAGTAGTAGGGAGAGAGAACAACATTTCTAAAGAACTTATGACAGAACATGTGTTTGGATTTGAAGAAAAGGATTGATGCAAGCCACAACAACTAATTTGGAAAGGATTGAAGCAAGCCACCCCTACTAATTTGGATATTTTTTTGCCCTATATTGCCCATCTACTACATGAGAACTTACTGCCTTTAATCAATTTTAACAAGGTCAGATTTATTTACCGAAATTTTTTTAACAAGGTCAGATTTGCAGGATATTCCTGGGGTGCCAAAAATCCATGACAATTACAACCCAGCCGCGTGGATGCTGCAAGTAACAGGTTCATCTGCAGAAGCGCAGCTTGGTTTGGACTTTGCCCCTCTCTATAACCAATCCCATCTATATCGGTAAGCATATCATCTGAAGAGTTGTACTGGTTTTTCGGGATATCAGTGATATACTGCATTTTTCTCCACCCAGGGAAACCAAAAAACTGGTTAGAGAATTGAGCTCTCCAGCACAAGGTTCAAAGGTACTACAGTTTTCTACTTGCTTTCCACAAAATGGATGGGACCAATTCAAAGCATGACTCTGGAAACAAAATTTGTCCTACTGGAGGAATCCTAGATATAACTTGGCGCACTTAGCATTTATTACTGCCGCGTCTTTGCTGCTTGGAGTTGTTCTTTGGCGAAAAGGGAAAAGGATATGAGCATCATGTTTTCCATCCAAATAAGATCTATTTTACGGCATGAAAGGTAGAGATGGACCTGAACCAACTTCAAGAAAGCAGATGAGCAAGGTTACAATGACTTGCCATTCTGTTTATATAAAATGAACACTACTCTTGGCCCCTGACCAACAAAATAAGGACATTCATTCACCTGAAACTACCTACTAAGATCACATATTACCCTTTTATATCAATCATTCAACTGAAAAACCTCATCTATCGAGAATTTTAGTTGTAAACACTGCAGGTTGCTGGTTTGATGCAGTATGACAAACTTACGCTCTAGCATGATACTACACTCTAGATTGGGAAAAAGAAAACACTCGCGCTACCTTGCTTGAAATCTTTTAGCCATGCTGAACAGAATTTACTAATCATAGCTTAGCCGTATATTTCCATACTAATTAGTAGCTTATAAACCTAAACACAATGCAACTAGTGCTCCGGTGATAAACTCGAACCAAACTAACATTTCTTGCTCATTTTAACTATGAGATAATAGGTAACAAAATTCAGCAATGTGC
The DNA here is from genome assembly GCA_033070095.1 of Escallonia herrerae. NCBI lineage: Eukaryota > Viridiplantae > Streptophyta > Magnoliopsida > Escalloniales > Escalloniaceae > Escallonia > Escallonia herrerae. The sequence continues at coordinate 637,128 of JAVXUP010000196.1, forward strand.
CACGAAAAAGTCTAGTGTGTCTAAAATAAGTGGACATAATTGTACACCATCGAGTGTTAGTATACAGGCTCTAGAAGAACAGGAAGATCTATGTACCACAGTTGAAGTAAGATATCCAAACAATGTGTCCATCTTTTTTTCTTCTCTTATTTTGATATCTCTTGACATCTATATGCTGACTGTGGACAACCTCTGAAGATATAATGAGCAGGATTTGTTCAACATACTGGGATCAATGCTCATTTTCCTACTATTTTTGGGAATAAGCAACGGCTCATCTGTTCAGTCGGTAATAGCTACTGAGCGCACCATTGTGTACAGAGAAAGGTTTGGTGGGATGTACTCATCACCCGTTTATGCGTTTGCACAGGTCCAAAAATACTCATAACCATTTGTTACTCTTTCCAAAGTTCAAATTCAAACAAAAGAGGACGTTAATTTTCAGCATTAGATCTTCTCATCCGAATACTGCTTTCTCATATATTGCAGGCGGCCACCGAGATTCCGTATGTACTTCTCCAAGCAGTTATATTTGTGATTATCACATATCCAGCAATAGACATCCACTTGTCTTTAGACAAAGTATTTTGGTACTTCTACACTGTTCTGTACGATGTTCTTACTTCACTTACCTTGGCATGCTGCTAGTTGCCATGACTCCGAATCTCCAAGTGGCTTCAGTGTTGACAAGCTTCATCTACACCATGTTCACCCTGTTTTCAGGATTCCTCATACCCGGATCAGTAAGCCAAATCTCTCTCTCTCTTTTCCAGAAAATCAACGTTATTAGCATTCAAAGCTGGGGTATTCTAAGAATGCACTAAATATTCACACTATAGGACAACAAAAAGGTTATCAACCTGTTGTCCAGATTGGTTGAACCCAATCTGGAGGCATGCGACGTCAGATGAAAAGTAGTACTCATTCGTTTACACCGTTACAGCACAGATATTAACGCCATCTGATGGCATAGTTGTTTAATTTATTATATTTTTCTTTATTTTTTTGGTTCGAAAATAATCAAATTTCAATTCAGCTGATCCTACTGCCAATTTTTCTTCTTTTAACTGGATTTGTCCAGGAACCTGGTCCTTCAGAGGCATTCTGGCATCGCAATATGGGATACCCACATAGCAGTAAATGGAGAATCCGTGGAAATCAAGGCCTTCTTACACAGCTATTTTGGGTATCTTCATGATGATTTAGGTCATATAGCTCTAGTCCTTATTTCTTTCCCACTTGTCTTTGCATCTGTCTTCGCGTACTTCATAGCAAAATTGAACTTTCAAAAGAGGTAGAACTGCTCCAACCGACTCTCTGAAGTTGTGACAAAAGTTTTAAGGATGTAAATTCGTGAGTGTATCCGAGTTCAGCAATTCAAAATTAACCTTGCGAATAAACTGAGCAGGGGACGTCAAATTCTGGTTACCGACTCTTCTAAACGAAAGACATGCAATTTCTATACATGTATTCAAAATGCAACAGAATTGGGCACTAAAACACGATGTCTTCCAGCCCTCAGGTCATAGTCTGCATAAAGACCAACAAGAACATGACCTCTATCTACCTAATCGCCTAGAAGTCTTGAGGAAGAATGCACAGTTGGTGGCAACAAAATCATCCTGTTTCCAACCTTGCATCATCATCATCATTCGACCCTTTGTCCCAAAGTAAACTGGGATCGGCTGTTTCCAATGGCAAGAATCATGATTTATCTGAACTTGCAAAAAAGTTTGAACATGGCTTAAGTGGCTGATACAACAATGGCAAGGCATACTTGCAGATATATTTTCCAAGACACTGATAAACTTCCCATATACCCTTACTCTTTACTTGATACGTGCTTTTATTCTTTCTCGGTCAGAGGATCATGAACCACAACCAGAAAAAGGAGAAAGAATCATTTTTCATGTGAGATATTTGCTGCAATTAAACACTCAATAGTAGAGAGTCAGAGAAGACTTCAGAAATTGTCCAACCCCAAGTTCTGACCTAAAGGCTATATGTGCCTTTCGCGGTCTTACAACACCGCATCTGCATCTGCAACATCAACCAGTTGATTCTTATTAGCAACTTTTCATCTCCCTTGTTTTTCTTCTCAAATTTTCAGATTGCATTAAAGTGTTCGAGTAAGAAGGCACAATTGTACCTTGTTTGCAACACTTACTAAGCCTGAGATCCTCGAGCAACATTATATTAGGAGCAAAAAGAACGAATTAGGATCCTCTACAATTGTACAGAGATGAAGTTAATCACTAAAGCATCTTTTGTTGCTAAATGGAATGCTTTAGTGACCATGTGCACTTCTTCGGTGCCACCCATTCACTGCAGAAGATCTTAGAGAGCTTGGGGGACCAAAAGAGAAAGTGACATTGGCCTCTACTTTTTCTACTTTTTGATAATTGGACTCTCAAAGTTAAAAAAGAGTACAGCAATATCCTATTTGGATTGACTCAATGCTATTAGTATCGAACAATATTGAAGTCATCCTCTTACATCAGAGTTCCTTTTCATAAACAAGCTCGCACTCAACTGAGATCATCCAACACACTTTGAACCCGTCTATGGATGATTGGGATTCGTTTTCGTTTGTAGAACATCTACTCTTCATGTCTCACTAAACAAGAACTAGCAGGTGCTTCGCTTGAAGAAGATACTAGTCCCTCCGTACCATTTTGAGTGTCGTGTTAGGCTTTGCACTCTCTTCAAACTAAAAAACACATACAAAATGCGTTGATTATTTTGGGGTTGGGGGGGGGGGGGGGTGACCAAGAAGCATGACACTCAACAAGGGATGCGACGGAGGAAGTAACTAACATTGTAGTTTCGTGCTCACATACGAAAGGTAAGCCTGCAGAGAGCAGCATGACGTAATCAAACATATGCAGTCACTGATATTGAAAACAAATAAATCAGAGATGTTTCATTCCTCGGCGCAGAAACATTTAGTTCCCATGAAAGACGCCGCGCTTCAATGAAAATTTAAGGAAGTAGAAGTAGTAATACAAGGTTCAGAAACATAAACATTTAGGAAATTGTACAGGCATGCTAATTCTTAATAAGACCTTCTGTTTCATCGTGACATGTGGTGTAAATATTCTATGCATATGGGATCCATCCGTGTCTGAATCCTTGTCCATGCATTGTAGCATTGACTTTAGCAAGCTACTTAATTATAAAGATTCGCATCAGTACTGGAGTACTTCATAAGCCTCTCCTCCTTTCGATCTTCACGAGTAATGTAATGAACATGAATATTGTATTGCTGTAGATGTGCAGTAGTCTCATCAAACCGCAGGACATGGCTAGATACCCGCCCACGAGTGATGCGATTACTGTTAAGTAGTACTACTGGTTTTTTAAAAACGCAGCTTACTGAATTCAAAATGTCAGAAGAAATCAAAGCTATGATACAGCATCAAGTCATTCATATGTAGGATGGTGCCAGTTGCATTCATATCTGTTTTCTAAATGCACGGGGTACTCACGAATTAAATGATGGGCGACTCGAGATCCGGAGACGAGATGAATATATATTCTCTGGTTCTCTTTTGTCTTCGTTACAAGAATATATATTCTTGTGCCCACTTGAACAAGGATATGGCAAACTCATTATCGATCGGTGCGCCGGCAGCACAATCGATTAAAAGTGCGGGATCTTTTTTGCCCCTCGGGCCTAGGGACTTCCCTGAAAGCAGCGAGAAACTTTGACGAAAATAGTTACGATTGATTGCGAATGTTTACACAGCAATGTTTCCAAGTCTTGAAACTGAACTTCCTATCGATGGCAGCAAAAACCTCTAATTTGTCTGGTTGATAATTGATTGTCTCATCGCTAAAAAGGAAAACTAACGGATGACAATATGCTGAATTGATCAAAAGACGATGCACCCACTGAAATCACAAATACAATTCTTACAGTGTAACGAACACAATTTCTACAGCGCACTGAATTTCCTATCGATACTAGACAGATCATCTAATAAATTGTCTAAAGAAGTCTAAACAAGCTATTCTTCCTAGTCTAATTTTGTTGAGAGTTTGTCGACATCTTTCTCTATTGCCTTCATCTGCCTTTATACTGGTACTATTGTAACTGTCATCTTCTGATAACTGTCACTTCTTTTCTTTATTGGAAGTAACGTCTGAAACCCCACGATCGATTTCTCCCTCCAACATCTTCTCAATCATGATTTGTAGAAAATAATTACCATTACAAGACAAATTATCTACTTAGAGACAAACTATTCACTTAGAAAATAATCATTCACTAATAAGTAACCAACCACACTTATCCCTTATCGATATGACACATTTTCAGAAGTTGATTTCTTTCACTTTTTAAATCTTCTATTATCTCTTCAGAAATAATAAAAAGTAAATAGTGAATAGCGTTTGCACACACGATATTCACCCCACAAAAAAGTGTATGAAATACTGGATAATGGGTTTACAACTAAAAAATTCTGCAGAAATTTCTTATTGTAAAAGATTTGCAGAAAAGAGAAGAGAGTAGAGGCTCATCTATATGGTCAGATTTTCGGACCATTGTGCTCTATTTAAAGCACTAGTGATTGCTAATCAAGGGTCACACCCTTTCATCATGCACCCAAGTAATCTGGACTTTTGGATTAGAAACCGTTAAGATTAACGGTCCAGATCTGGACTGGTAACTAACCAGCTTCCAACAGTTGGGTCTGACCCGAACTGGAACCACCCAGCTGCCTAACAGGTGCAACCGTTCGGGCATAACCCGAATCAGTGCAAGTGTAACCACTCAACTACTAACGGTCGGATCTGACCCAATCCGTTGCACCGACGGCCTAGTTTTCGTCACGAAAACTTAAAGGCGTCTAATCGCATCTCGCGACGATGCGCACGTGCGAAGTGCGTCATCAAAGCACCACATTGCGCCTCACAGCCCACTGCCACGCGCGCATGTGTGCGATCGTTCCTCGTATGGTGCTTGGCACCATACTCGGTGCACATGCATACACCTTAGCATACCACATAAGTATTAAAGTAAGTGGAGTTCTTTATTATATACCCACTTACTTTTTCAATTCCCTTCTACGTGGGATTCCTCTCTCTTTGCATCTTCACCTTCCTTTCATCATTTTGACAAAGAAAATGAATCAACCTTGACACTATATTTTGAAAAAACACTTACAATCCCCACCATTTTACAAAATATAAAATAAAAACAAAACAAAAAATCAGATCTTATTATCCAGTGAAGTACATGCATAAACGAAGATGTCTTACGACTTGAATCTTCACTTAATGATTACATAACAAGGCTAATATGAAAAAGTGTGGTAGATAAACTTTGAACTACCTATCCTTGCTGACTAGCCGGTCACATATCACACATGAAACTCCTATCCATACACAAATCCAGAAAACTGTTTATACAATAAAGGCCATGTAATTTGTATCTTGTTTTCATGAGTGCTCTAGAGTTTAGCCCTTAAACTCGACAGAAGCGGCCCCACTTCACACTCACTAGTCAGGTCTATCAAGAGTGTACCGTAACTAACACTCCAAAGACTGATCCTTTTATAGACATATTAAGAGTATAATACTCACCATATTCCTTCATTACGGTTACCAAGCACATGACCTTGGGATGACTAAAATTTGTGCTTGCAATCACCATCATAATGTAATTTTGACACGTTGAACTCAAGACTTGGTGTTAGCAAGCGTTGAGTCGAGATTTCCATCATTGGTGATCCTTGACATGGACTTAAGACCCATCCCTCGTGAGGTTCTAATAATCTTTTCCCTTAGAAGCCCTTTAGTTAACGGATCCGCTAAATTTTTCAAGGACCTCACAAATTCCAATGTGATTACTCCTTCGGTAATCAACTGCCTCACGTAGCTATGTCTAAGACCAATGTGTCTAAACTTTCCATTATACACTTCACTACATGCTCGTGATAGAGTTGATTGACTATCACACTTTGTCGATATTGGAGCCATAGGCTTAGGCCATAAAGGAATTTCTAAAAGAAAATTTCTTAGCCATTCTGCCTCCTTGCCCCCTGCAGCTAAAGCAATAAACTCTGCTGCCATGGTAGAATCAGTAATGCAAGTCTGTTTCTTCGAACCCCAGGATATTGCACCCCCACTAAGTGTGAAAATCCATCTACTTGTGGAAGCATAGTCCTCCTGATTCGAAATCCAACTGGCATATGTGTATCCTTCCAAAACCAAAGTGAAACCAATAAAATAATCCTAGAGGGGGGTGAATAGGGTTTTAAGACTACTTTAAAAATTAACAAACAAAAATCCTTAATCTCAATAACTCAAATAAGCAAACAACCAATCTCAACACAAATGTAAAACGATAATGTAAAGAGAGAAGGGTTTAGAGATACTTGACAAGGAGAATTAAATGGTTCGGCTTGATATACCCACAAGCCTACGTCCACCTCTTCAAGGAAGTCCCTTGCAAGAGCACTAGAATCCACTAGCAACAATCTTCTTCCGGGTCAAGATCAAAACCCTTACAACACTTGGTGATATCCCCACACCAAGAACAAGCCTTAAATCCACAAAGCTCACCCAAGACTTGACAAACCCAAGCCTTGATCACTAGAGATGTCAAAGGGCCGGGCTTGGGCCGGCCCAGCCCAAGCCCGTCGGGCCTGCTGTGGGGCCGGGCCGGGGCCGGGCCAATGGGGGCTGCCAACCGGGCCGGGCCGGGCCGGGCCTGCCGAAGGCAAACCCCGGCCCAGTCCAGGCCCAGGCCCTAGGCCCAATAGCTAGGGCCGGGCTTGGGCCGGGCCCGGGCCCTTTTTTTTTTTTTTTTCTTCTTGTTATTCAATTTTAAATTTCATCTCTAGGCAATATTCACAATTTAACGAACCTAATCTTTATCCTTTTATTTCATTATAAGTAATATACATATATATGTATGTATGTATATACATATTTATTTGTTAGCCATTATATTTTTTATTATATGTTAAACATTTTCATACTCTTCTTGATGAGCTTTATTAATAAAATCTTAACACATAACAATTTATATAGAAAAATAATAAATGTATTCATAGGCCCTCCTCCTTTTATCCGGGCTTGGGACCGGCTGCTTGTAAACAAACAGGCGAAGTTACCTATTTTTTTATATATACGAAAAAATATATATCTTGCTTGTAAAAATTTATTTTATATATATGAAAAAAAAAGTATATTTTGTGAAAAAATTTATTCTTAAAATTCTAACAATCAAAATAATAATGAATGTCTATCCAAAATATCAGCAATCAAAGATCAAGAAATCTGCAACGTCAACCAAAAGGATCAAAAGAGGAAAATAAAAACAAATTACCTAATCATCCAGAAGTACTTCAATATCCGAGTCACTGCTCTTCCTATCATCAATCGGTTTATCTTGCTCGCGGTATTTCGCATCAAGATAATCCTTCCAACATACACATAGCTCGAGCGACTCGGGGTTAAGACGACTCCTCCTGTCATCCAAAACCCTCCCGCTAGCTGAAAATGCCGACTCTGAAGCAACCGTGGAGGCTTGCACTGGCAGTACATCCCGTGCAATTTGGGATAAAGTTTTATACATGTTTTGATTTTGTTTCCAAAAATTTAACAAATTAAAATTAACCTGTTCTTGCCTTGATAAATCAGAATAATGATCAGTATTTGCATATACACCAATCTCATTAAAAGAGGAAAAAGTATACGAACCTGCCGAATTAGAAGTACCTTCACCTGGTAGTTGTCTTGCTACTAGATGTTCAAAGCCCTGAAGGTATGGCGCATAATACCTCTCAACAGTGGATGATGATGTAGCTCGCCCGCGCACGTCAGCAGAATTACGATAGACGTTGAACAAGTCCTCAAACCTCTTGCTCACTTTTGCTGTGAATGCGGTTGTCTCCTCTGCTGTGTAGCACATTAATTTCGATATCTCTTGTATCGAGGCGTTCACGCCATGCAACTTTAACCTAGGATCTAAACAAGTAGCCACAGTAAAAATAGCAGGCAGCTTGCTCCAATATTTATTAAATTTTTGATCCATCACTTTTACTATTTCCTTAAAGGGTCCTATATATCTCCATTTTGTTAACATTGTAGCCATCTTCAGAATTTCTATTACAGCGAGAGGAGAGGTGGGATAGTACGTACCAGACAATAAATTGGTAGACGTGTAGAATACCTCCAAAAATTCAGCTAGGTATGTGGCCATCTGCCATTCCTCTTGAGTTGGCAAGCCGGCTGGGAACTGGGTTAGTAGAAAATGCGTATAGACTTCTCGGTATGCCAGAATGTGTAAAAGCATGTGGTATGTAGAGTTCCACCTGTGGACCACATCTGTAACTGCTCTCCTGCGAGGCATATTATATTGAACACACAACGTTTTAAATTGTTGTGTTCTCGGACTCGAGCTATTAACATACGCTGTCATACCCCTCATTTTGAGAAGAATATCTCCTGCAGCAGCTAAACCATCTTGAACAATTAAATTAATAATGTGACAAACACAGCGAACATGAAATAATTCACCGTTAAGTACAGGTTGAAGCGTCTCCTTTAAAGCTGCAACAGCAACTTTATTATTAGAAGCATTATCAAAACTAACACTCATAATCTTATCCTTAATTTTAAATGTGGTGCATGCTTTTAATATAAGAATAGCAATGTTCATTCCATCGTGCGGATAAGGGAAGTGCTCGAAAGCGATGATTCTCTTGTGCATAACCCAATCTACATCAATCCAATGAGCGGTCACACAAGAATAACTAACAAAAGTATAAGGAGATTGCCAAATATCAGAAGTAAGACTAACTTTACCTTCAAATTTATCGAAATAATCGATAAGGCGTGCTTTAGCAGCATTGTACTGTCGGAGTGCATCGGATCTAGTTGTGTTTCTATGAACCTTTTTGTACAAAGGTTGAACGTATGTGTTCATATATCTAGAGTGCTTAGGATTATCGGCAAAAGAAAAGGCTTGTTCATCATGAATAACAAATTCAGCGAGACCGTCTCTTTGCTCTCGCTGATTATAAACAAATAACTTACCGTCAAAAGATAACTGCGTTTGGGTAGGTTCGACGTGGCCTTGTCGAGGTGCACACAGAGGGTAATGCCTGTTAAGATGTCCATTACCACTACCAGACGAAAATAATTTAGCGCAGTACTTACATCGAGCTTTTCGGATGCCGTCCACCGTAACTACATCGAAATGATTCCAACACTCGGCTTTCTTTTTTTTCCCCTTTTGGACTTCTGGCTCATTACCGGAGGCATTGCTCGGCCCTTCTTCATCATGACCAGGCATAGGGTTGAGATTATGCCACGGAGTAGTAGCTTCGCCAACCGAGCTGCGTCCTTGACTATAATGCGGGGGGTCTTCATCAGGCGTGTATTCAAAATCTGGAATGTTTTGATTGAACTCCCAATTGGCTTGGGTATCTATCATACAGCCTGTACTCATTCGTCCAGGAACGAATGGTTGTGTTGGTGCTTGGATTGGTGTTTGTGATGGCCGTGGCGCTGGCGCTTGTGCTGGTGGTGGTGCTTGCGATGATGATGATGTTTTTCGTGATGACGATGCACGCCTCATTTTCTTCAATAATCCAGCCATATTTCGAGCTAAACTTTGTAAGAGTGACTAAATACACAAGTATAAGAGTAGTAATAAGAAATAACAATTAAAAGAATGAACGAGTAACAAATATTAGAGAGTTAGTAATTAAAAAGAATTTAGCAAGACTAGTAATTAATAAACGAGAGTACTAATTAGTAAATACTAGTAGTAATTAGCAAGAGTAGTAATTAAAAAGAATTTAGCAAGACTAGTAATTAATAAACAAGAGTACTAATTAGTAAATACTAGTAGTAATTAGCAAGAGTAGTAATTGGAGAGGAAAATAGTAGCAAAGCTTGTAGAAATATAGAATGTTTAGGTAAGAGAGAGTAAGAAGATTGGTGTGAAAAATTAGAGAGAAATGGTGTGAATTTATAGATTTTAGAAACTTCACAAAAGACCAAAATACCCCTACAAACTATCCGTTTATAGTTGTTGGGGAGGGTAAGAGTGTAAAGGAGTTGAAAAATAGAGGTTAGACTAAAATACCCCCCAAACTAGCCGTTATATTGCTGTTGGGGGGGTAAAAGTGGAATTTTGGAAAAGGGGTGGAAGAAAGGGGGGGAAAAACAAAAAAATTCAAACAAGTGGGGCCAAAACCGGGCCAAACCCGGGCCGCATACCGGGCCAGCCCCGGGCCAGATCCGGGCCGCAGACCGGGCCAGCCCCGGGCCAGATCCGGGCCGAAGACCGGGCCGCAGACCGGGCCAGACCCGGGCCAGACCCGGGCCGGGCCAAACCCGTTTTCGGGCCGGGCCGGGCCGGGCTTTTTCACAGCAATGGACGGCCTGGTCCAGGCCCAGGCCCCAGGCCCGCTGTGCTGGGGCCGTTACTGTTCACCGTCGGGGCCGGGCCAGCCCGGGCCAGAACCGGGCCGGGTCGGGCCAGCCCGCGGGCCGCCCGGCCCGTTTGACAACACTATTGATCACAATCCTTTTACAAAGATCAAATGTGTACAAAGAAACCCTCTTGAAAGGAAATGAGTACAAATGAAGCTCTAGTACAATAGAGAGATGAGAGAATTGATGACTTGAAGAATGCTCACTCTCAATCAAAGAATTGCTCACAAAGATGCTCTCTTTAATGATGTAAAATCATGAAGATGAAGAGAGAAAAGTTTAATCTATGAGCCTTGATGTTTCTCTAATGAATGGAGGCTTAGAATGTGGTTTCCATAGTGTATGATGAAGCCCCAAATCATTTATATAGAGAGCAAATGAAATATAGCCGTTAGAGACAACTTAATACTCTCATCGAACGGAGTACTAACTGGTGTGCTGTCTAAATGGTCAAACCTTTTTAAGACCTTCTTAATATAATGAGATTGTGACAAGGTTATGCAACCATTATTCCTTATGATTTTAATTCTTAAAATCACGTCAGCAACACCCATGTCTTTCATTTCAAAATTATTGGACAAGAATTTCTTTGTCTTTACAACTTGTTCCAAGTCAGTACCAAAAATGAGCATATCATCTACGTATAAGCAGATGATAACTCATTTACCGCCATCGAACTTGCTGTACACACACTTATCCGATTCATGTATTTTAAAACCATTAGACATCACAATTTGATCAAACTTTTGATGCCATTGCTTAGGGGCTTGCTTAAGTCCATACAATGACTTAATCAACTTACAAACTTTATTTTTTTGCCCACGTACAACAAACCCTTCCGGTTGTTGCATGTATACCTCCTCATCTAATTCATCATTTAAGAATGTTGTTTTAACATTCATTTGATGAATTACTAGCTTATGGATGGAAGCTAGTGCTATAAGCACTCTAATAGTGGCTATCCTTGCAACTGGTGCATAAGTGTTAAAGTAATCGACACTTTCCTTTTAGGAAAATCCCTTAGCCACTAACCTCGCCTTAAAATTTTCAATCGATCCATCAACCCTTAACTTTTTCTTGAAGATCCATTTACAATCAATGGGTTTAGAACCAGGTGGTAAATCCACCAATTTCCATGTTCCATTTCCCATGATTGAATCAATCTCTTCATTTATTGGTTCTTTCCAAAAAGAAGAATCTTGAGATTTCATGGCCTCTTCATAAGTCTTAGGGTCGGATTTCACATTTAAGACAACCGATATGGAGTTGTATATTGTTGTCCTAGTTCCTTCTATCAAATACATGTAGAAATCTGGTCCATAGGTTTTAGCGATTCTCATTCGTTTGCTCCTCCTAGGTTCCACTTCATTTTCATAGTTTTTCTCAACATCACGTTGACTTTCCTTTTGCTCAACTTGCTTAGGAAGTGATTGGAACCTACTTTCGTCAAAGATGGCATCTTTAGATTCAATGATAGTGTTTTTAGAATAATAATCATTTTGTTCCACTACCATGAACCTATATGCTTTACTGTGTAAAGCATAACCAATGAAAATACATTCAATGCCTATTTCACCCAGTTTCTTCCTTTTTGGTTCCGGAACTCTTACAACGGCCCTACAACCCCAAATTTTAAAATAATTTAGATTATGCTTCATTTTCGTCCATAATTTATAAGGAGTAACGTTATTTCCTTTAGTTGGAACTCTATTTAATATGTAGCAAGCTGTTAATAAAGCTTCCCCCCAAAATCCTTTTCCTAGACCCGAGTTGTAGAGCATGGCATTAACCATTTTGACTAATGTCTGATTCTTTCTTTCCGCTACACCGTTCTGTTTTAGTGTATACGGTGCAGAGAGTTCATGCACTATGCCATTTTCTTCAAAAAATGGTGGCTCATAGTACTCTCATCCCCTATCGGTTCTAAGTACTTTTATTTTGGCATCACAAAAATTTTCTACTTCATTTTTATATGTGACAAAACTAGGCATGGCATCATTTTTATTATGCAATAAATAAACATAGCAATACCTAAAATAATTATCAATGAAGGTCACATAATATGAGTTTCCTCCTAATGAAGGAGAGGAGCGAAAATCTCCTAAATCACTATGTATTAAATCTAAAATCTTAAACTCTCTTTGTCCATTTGGAAAAGGAGCTCTAGTGATTTTAGTGAGCATACATGTCTTGCAAAATTCTTTATCTACATGTATACTAGGCAAAAGATTTAATTTAATCATGTCATTAATTTTTCTAGTATTAACATGTCCTAAGCGATTATGCCAAAGAAAAGATTGTGACTCAATAATATAAGCAGAAATAATATTCTTATTATTGATATTAAGTTTAAACAATCCCTCACAAAGATATCCCTTTCCCACAAAAATCTCTCCCTTAGAGAGTACAAAGTTATCAGCTTCAAAAACAAGTTTGAAACCAAACCTGTTAAGCATACAACCCGAAACTAAATTCTTCCTAATTTCGGGCACATAACAAACATTGGTAAGGGTGACAACTTTTCCGGATGTAAACTCGAGCTCAACATTTCATTTGCCCACAATTTGCACAATTGACGAGTTTTCCATGTAAAGAAGGCTTCCATCCTTCACCGGTTCATAGGTTATAAAAAACCTCTTGTCCTTGCACACATGCTTTGTCGCACCTGAGTCAATCCACCATGCATCGTCATCTTCAAGGACATTTGCCTCACTGATTACCGCGACTAAATTATTTTCGATCGCCTTTTTTTGTTTCTTCAAGGCACGGCAATCACGCTTATAGTGTCCTGGTTTGCCACAGTGAAAGCACTTTCCTTTGTGTTTTTTCTTCTTGTCCTTGTCCTTGTCTTCATTTCCTTGAAGCTTCCTTTTCTTGTTCTCACGGGAGTTCTTCTTGGACGATTCTCCTTCTTCCACGGCTAAGATTTTAGAAACGCCCTCACTTTTAGACTTTTCTTCCTTGCGCAAGTCTTCCTCAATCCGAAGATGAGTACCCAACTCGTCAAGGTTGATGGCTGTTCTTAAAATTCTTTCAAGAAGGAGGCAATTTATCAATGATAGATGTAACCGTGATAAACTCATCCAAGGCTAACTTGTGTTGGGAATAACGATCAAGAATACTTTTAATCTCATTAAACTGTTCCATAACCAACCTACCATCAACCATTTTGTAATCAAAAAATTTAGAAACGATGAATCTTTTACTGGTGGCATCCTCGGTGACGTAGCGACGCTCCAATTGGTTCCAAAGTTCCTTAGTGGTCTTGACAGTATGATAGGCATCAAATAGCGTGTTGGACATGCCATTCAGAATATGTCCTCGACATATCTCATCATCTTGATCCCACCTCAATCTTTCACGTGTCTTCACAACACTTTCCTCCTCATTTTCACCGGGTTCCGGAGGTATTGGATTCACGATGACACAGTACACTTTCACTGTACTATGTGATCTTCCTTTGCCAACGAACGAAGTCCCCACCATCAAAGCGCTCCAAGCGGTGGAAATTCGAGCCCATGTCTTTCAACGTCACGAACGCCATTGTTGCAGAATATAAACTTAAGATTGTTGGATACGAGATGGCTTTGTGACTGAAAAGGATCGACTTCGAGGCACGTTGTAAAACGCTCTCCTTAAGTTTATATTTGCCCCCACCTAAATATGGTGTGCATCGGGTTACAGGCAAATACCCTCCAAAATACAACGAAGCGCACTAGTGAATAGCGTTTGCACACACGATATTCACCCCACAGAAAAGTATATGAAATACTGGATAATGGGTTTATAACTAAGAAATTCTGTAGAAATTTCTTATTGTAAAAGATCTGTAGAAAAGAGAAGAGAGTAGAGGCTCATCTATATGGTTAGATTTTCGAACCATTGTGCTCTATTTAAAGCACCAGTGGTTGCTAATCAAGCGTCACACCCTTTCATCATGCACCCAAGTAATCTGGACCGTTAGATTAGAAACCGTTAAGATTAATGGTCCAGATCTGGACTGGTAACTAACCAACTTCCAACAGTTGGGTCTGGCCCGAACTGGAACCACCCAGCTGCCTAACAGGTGCAACCGTTCGGGCATAACCCGAATCAGTGCAAGTGTAACCACTCAGCTACTAACGGTTGGATCTGACCCAATCCGTTGCACAGACGGCCTAATTTTCGTCACGAAAACTTAAAGGCGTCTAATCGTGTCTCACCCACTGTCACGCGCGCACACCATACTCGGTGCACATGCATACACCTTAACATACCACATAAGTATTAAAGTAAGTGGAGTTCTTTATTATATACCCACTTACTTTTCCAATTCCCTTCTATGTGGGATTCCTCCCTCTTTGCCTCTTCACCTTCCTCTCATCATTTTGACAAAGAAAATGAATTAACATTGACACTATATTTTGAAAAAACACTAACAATACAAAGAATAAGTAGCAGAAACAAACTTGCTCAACTACATTCAGATTCCCAAGTCTTAACTTGGAAACTCCTTTTTTTAGACGGGTGTGTCCATTGATACATTGAGACTCCGTCATAAAGTAATTGAACCATGTTGAGATACGTCGTTTGGTTTATGATTTCGGTATGGGTGTGTCCATTGATACATTGAGACTCTGTCATAAAGTAATTGAACCGTGTTGGGATACGTCGTTTGGTTTATGATTTCGGTATGATAAAACCTAGTTTTACCTGGTGGGCAAATCTTAAGAAGTAAGAACTATTTCGGTTCGAGCATGAAACAAGAGCATCACCCGTTCAAGCATTGTTCAACCGTTCAAGCATTGTTCAACGTAATTAGTGCCCCAGCAAGACCAGGAACAACAAATGAAGAATGTAGCAAAGCAGCATTCCAGAAAGTATCATCTATATGGAAATATAAAACTAGATTTCATTCACATAATTGTTCGTTGAGTACATGATAAATTCAAATCTACCAATATCGCAACCTAACAATATAGTCTCAAAAGATAACTAATCACTTCTCATCATCTGAAAGTTAAACTTGACAATTCTAGATTCATCTAATGAGTATTATCTAACAATTAACGGCAGCGTATGAATAGTAGAATTGACTTGTGCACTTAAGAAAGAACTTAAGAAAGAGACATCAAAGTAGAAATAGAAACGTCAAGCTCATCCCTTATATTTAGTAAAAAAAAAAAACCACATATAATGTAGATTATGGCACCCAACAGAACCAGGGAGTAAGACTGTATAAATACACCTTTAGAGTAACTATAACAACTAGAGCTGTGAAGGAAACCTTGAAAACAAAATGTCAGAGGTGTTCGAAAGAAACGACATAGAGCCCCTGAGAATAGAACTGGCAGATATTGAAAGAAATGTCAGTTCGTCCTTCCTTCTCCATGCGTCAACTTTGGGGAGTGCTTCATCTGCAAGGTCATCTGGAGGGCATGATGATGAAGTTGAGTTGCAGTGGGCTGCAATCGAGAGGCTACCAACTTACAAACGTCTTAGAACGTCAATATTCGATCAAAAGAACTTAAGCAGCCGAGAAGAGGATGGGAAGACAGTGATTGACGTCACCAAGCTTGGCGCCGCCGAACGCCATGTCTTCATTGAGAGACTTCTGAAGAAGATTGAGGAAGGCAACCAAAAGTTGTTACAGAAGTTGAAGACAAGAATAGACAGGTAGTCTCTTCTGTCATTCTGATCTTCAAATATTGCATAATTTGTACACATACAGATATATGCAGATACCACGGACAGGCTATCTTCACTGAACATAACTACAATGGGAGCTTACTACCCAGTTTCTCCACTAACGTATAGAGCACATATTCTGCATTTATGCATGCACGGAAAATTATAATTATATATATGATTGTGGAAGAGTAAGTATCCGTCCTCCGCCTTTTAGAGTGGGTCTGGAACTGCCAACTGTGGAAGTAAGATACCAGAATTTGTCCGTAGAAGCAGAATGCCAAGGAGTTCATGGGAATCCCCTCCCCACTCTATGGAATACCTTCAAGAGTGTCACCAGTGTAAGTTCTTCTATTCTTCCTTTTGTTCTGTAACTGTTGGGTTATAGGATCACTTTTTCTTTTAGAACTTTATTAAGGGATCTCACGTTGAGTTTTATGGACTTATCTTGGACAAATTCTGAAATTGTTATGTACGCCCTTCTTTAGAGCGTAACAAGATTTTGCCTCAAACGCCTACTTTATTGCAATAGAGTTGGAATGTTAATGATAAGCTCATATCTGTACATGAATGAATTGCATGAGTGTACCAAGACAGTTGTTTGCTTGCCAGTAGGATAGTCTAAGTTTTATTGATGCGAAAATTCGCAAGCAACGACGAATTATAGCGATTACCAGTTGAACACACTTTTTGTAGTTCACCATCTGAGTCAGCTTCTACAAGATGCAAGTGTGAGCTATATTTGGAATAATGCCTTGTATCCAAAACATAATATCTCTGTATGTGTGATGTGCAATGTTGAACAGGCTATAAAGAATGTTATCGGGCACAGTACTCGTGGAAGCAAGATCAAAATTCTTCGAGATGTCAGCGGCATCATCAAGCCTTCAAGGTTGATCCCGAAAAACTGTCTTGCGTTGTCGGGAATAAGTGCAAAACTGACTTAATATGAGGTTCCTTGTATTCTATTCTGCTGTCCAAGCAGAAACAACTTCAACTAAACTTACTTAGTCCCAATAAACTTGCTCTTTGGCAGGATGACGCTATTACTAGGGCCTCCAGGCCGTGGCAAAACGACTTTGTTATTGGCGCTCTCAGGGAAACTTGACCAGACTCTTAAGGTTCTTTCTGCTTCTTGCTCCTGCCAAAGAAAATAACTCACAGCATCTGAATAAGCTAGCATTAGGTAACACGTAATTTTAGAGTAAATATCCATTGACTGGAAAGCGGGATAGTGGCATACATATTCATTTATATATACTGAATACTACATAATGACCGATTAGCATTCTTTTAAAATTTACAAAGGCCACAGGAGACATCTCCTACAATGGTTACAACTTGAACGAGGTCACGCCTCAGAAAACATCAGCTTATGTAAGCCAATATGACCTTCACATTTCTGAAATGACTGTGAGGGAAACACTTGATTTTGCAGCACGTTGTCAGGGCACTGGAAGCAGAACAGGTAGGTCCTTTATGCAAAAGAAACAAAATAAAAAGCAACTCATGAACACCCTCTTTGCTCTAGTGTATCTGGTTTGATTTGATTGGCTGTTTGCCTGTCTACTGAAGAAATCATGGCAGAAGTAAGCAGAAGGGAGAAACAAGCAGGAATTATTCCAGAACCAGATGTAGACACCTACATGAAGGTAAAATCTGCAGGAAACAGTTGAAAACAACTCTATTACTATCATGTTCAGGAAGTAGTTGTAGCTCTGTCCATACTTCTGCTCTGACTATTTTCATTGCAACACTACTAACAGGCAATTGCTATTGAAGGATTAAAAAGAACTCTTCAGACCGACTATGTTTTGAAGGTGATTGTAGTATGCCCAACAAAGTAAAAGAATCAAAAACCATCTTTCCCCAACCGGAAACTATACCAATAGCATCTTGTTTGGCCTTCGTTTACAGATCCTTGGGCTGGATACTTGCGCCGATACAATTGTGGGAGATGCAATGAGAAGAGGTATATCAGGGGGTCAGAAGAAAAGGCTGACAACAGGTTAGTAAACAGGCAGTCATACATGATGTTTTACTCCCAAAGCATCTTCCTGATTATTAAATGGATATACATGGTAGTTGTCGGCTGACGCCCGAATATAATGAGAAATGAATCTCTAATTGCTAATTTTAAACTACATGGAATGAGCTTCAAGTAAGACCACATTTGTGGTGCCATTGACAATCTCTACTCTCATTATGTCCTCCTTGCTGTATTCATTTATCAGGGGAAATAATAATTGGTCCAGCAAAAGTGATGCTTACGGATGAAGTATCAACTGGGTTAGATAGTTCAACCACTTTTCAGATTGTTACCTGTCTTCAGCAGTGGACACACATTACGGGATCCACCATTGTGGTGTCACTTCTGCAACCAGCGCCCGAGACATTCAATCTCTTTGATGACATCGTCATGATGGCTGAAGGAAAGACTGTATACCATGGGCCTCGAAATAATGTTTTGGAGTTATTTGAGAAGTGTGGCTTTAGGTGCCCACCAAGAAAAGGAATTGCCGACTTCCTCCAAGAAGTGTGTTCTGAGCTACCTTTTGACTATGTTTTGATAAATAAGCATTTTCTTTTTCATAAGTACATAACTAAGATTAATATTATGTGGATATCAACGAGAAAAAGGGGAGAGTAACAGATTGAGACATTTATATCCAATCCACAAAGGGCTGTATAAGGTGCAACCAATGTAGAAAATAAGTACGCAGAATCACAAACTTGTCTTTGCCAAAATACTTAAAAAAAAAATCAAAACCAATCAACAGATGCTGGGAAGGACTCCTCCACTAAAGAAACAGAGTGTTCTAAGGGTGGACTTCATCCTACCCTCGCAGTGTGTTCTGCATGTTCAGATGCTGTAAATTGCTCCTACCCGTGTACACCTCATCTGGCAAGGAGCTGCAGTGTCCTAAATACCTTTTCTCCTCTTCCTCCTCCTATACAAGATCCAACTAGAAATAGGTCCCGTACAGAACTACACATCACCTAAGCAATGCCAAGAAGAAAAAAGTTAAACCCCGAAAGCTCCTCCGCCATGGGACAAACTAGAAAGTAATGATAAAAACTTTCCCTCTCAGCTTATCAAAAGAAGGACCAGCTAGCACAAATTTCCTCCGCTTGCACAAAGTATCAACTATCAAGATAGCCCCATGTCGCCTAAGCCTACCAAGCAAGATTCACAATAAAACTAAATTGTCCCAAATAACTTCCCAAGGGAAGCTAGGTATCAGATTCCTCAGTCTCTTTCCTTATAAAGCCTGGTCAATAAGTTGATAGCAAAATGCATTTCCAAATTTTGATACCCAAAACGCAGGCACCAACTCAACAAATCATATTCCAAGTGAGCAAGTGGTGCTTTGTTCCTCGGTATTCCCTTCATAGACAAACTCGTGAAAGCATCTATTCGGCCACCTTAAACGCGGATTTCCAGTCTCATTTACCAACAGATCTTGGTTGAAAAACAGCCAGATTCTTTTCCTGTATCCCCAGACTTCAGATGTCCAAAAGTATCCCAGGTTGTACTAAGAGAGAAGGGAAGAGAGAGCACCGAAAGGGATGACGAGAAAAAACCCAGGCTTAGTTCATCTAACCAAATAATAGCTAATCTCACAAATTAGATTGTATCACAATATGTGGAAAATTAAATCCTTATACGAGTTGGACAAATAAGAATTACCCTAGAATGCTAACCAAATAAAATAAAAAACCAATGGCTACCACGGGTACTATTACAACCACTGATCGGTCCATGTTTGCTTGGAGTTGGGACGCCTTGTCATCACTTGGGGACTACCATAGCCTATCACATGTCTCAAGCAAGCTACTTGGGCTACATCACTCCGAACTTTCTATCTTAGTCTCTTTCCAGTACACAAGGTTAGGGACAGTGTTTTGAAAGAAACTATGGTCATCTTAGTCTCTTCCATCTTATTCTGTTCACTACTTCTCTATTCTCTGGGTTGTTGACATTCTGAAAGTAATTCTAAACCCAATTAACATATAAACAGGTTGGCCTCTTTCTGAAACAATTCAACTCCCTGACCAAGTTACATTCATCGAGTACTGAGCATCCATCAGTAGTCCACAACTCTTCTCCTCTTTTCTGACCAGAGAAACTCTTCCCTTAGTGCCGATTACCAGCCTCCTTTTATTTAACACAACAACGGTAAGGTAAGATGTTCTAAACCCACAATTTTGCCACAATTCTTCATCCTCCATTTAGCCAAATATCTCAGCCTTGCCCCTGTTCCACCCCTAGTGCCATCCAACAACATAGTCCTTCCAACTCAAGAAAGCCCCCAAACTAAATTCTCTAAGAATGTGCTGATGCAGAGGGAAAAGTGAATATGTTCAACAATCCTCAAATCAGCTAATTTCCCTTAGATTGAAGCACTACACAAGCTTATAGAGAAAAGGGTAAAATCCCCAATGACCATTGCAGTATGAAACCCCTTAGTTCTATAACTCCTAACACAGGTAACAGAACCTAAGTTACGTCAAGACAAACCCAGTTTTACGCTGAGTTTAAATAGATGAAACCTAGTTTTTGGATCTACGTCATGCGCTCAAATACTTGAGCTGAACAGATATCACTTCAAGGGTTTATATCTCTGCAGGTAGTTTCTAAAAAGGATCAAGCACAATACTGGTGCCATATGGACAAACCTTATAATTATGTTTCTGTTGAAGAGCTTGGGAAAACATTCAAGGAATTTCATCACGGGCAGAAGCTGGATGAAGAGCTCTCTCAGCCTTTTCATAAATCCGAGTTCAGCAAAAGTGCTATGTCATTTAACATCTACTCCCTGAGAAAATGGGAGTTATTCAAAGCATGCATGGCAAGAGAATGGCTTCTAATGAAGCGTAATTCATTTGTTCATGTTTTCAAATCTACACAGGTAATGGACAAGAGTTTTCCTGAATGAGTTATTGCAAAGAATTTACAAGTTGTTCACTTGTCTTGATGTGTTGCTCATGCAGCTGGTGGTCATTGCACTCGTAACAATGACTGTGTTTATACGTACACGGATGAGCATTGATGTTATCGATGCAAATTACTACATGGGTTCTCTATTTTTTGCCCTCATTAGACTGATGTGCAATGGCATTCAAGAATTGTCCATGACTGTTTCCAGACTTGCTGTCTTTTACAAGCAAAGAGATTCCTACTTTTATCCTGCATGGACTTATTCGATTCCAGCAGTCATTCTAAAGATTCCATTTTCATTTCTTGACGCTTTTCTTTGGACAGCCCTTTCCTACTATGTCATTGGTTATAGTCCTGAACCAGAAGGTTAACTTCTAAAACAATCTCTTCTTGCACACAAGCAAAAAGAATTCTACTTCGATGGACTGATGTTACACACGCCTCTACAGGTTTGTCCGATACCTCCTCCTCTTCGTCCTACATCAAGTATCCATATCATCATTTCGTTTCATGGCTTCTGTATTTCGGAATCCATCCGTTGCTGCATCCTCTGGTCTTTTCTCCTTGCTAGTAATGTTTCTATTTGGAGGCTTCATCATACCACGACGTAAGCCCATTGCTGACTTCATCTATGACAAGTAAATAAAAGATTCAGACCTTCAATAAGGCAACATACAATAACCCTCTCCTGATTTGCAGCTTCTTTGCCTGCTTGGTTAGAATGGGGCTCTTGGCTTTCTCCATTAACATATGCACAGATTGGTGCTTCGGTAAATGAATTCCTTGCTCCAAGGTGGCAAAAGGTGGGGAAGAAAGAAACTATGCCCTTGGTTTCTTTTTTGTTCTAATCCATAAATTTATTTATCGTAGTGTTGGTAACATTTACTTTCAGATATGATTTGTTACACTAATTGCTCATTCATCAAGCTTCTTGACAGGTCTCATCTTCGAACACTACAATAGGGCAGAAAGTTCTAACAAACCGCGGGCTAAACTATGATGGATACTTTTACTGGATATCAATGGGAGCATTATTAGGATTTTGGATAGTTTTTAACATTGGATTCACCTTCGCTCTGAGTTGTTTAAAGCGTAAGTTTATATGTACATGGATATGTACGGAAGACTAACATACATGCAGATTATAGATTCATATTCTGCACACAAACCTGCATCTGAAAGTAATTTTGTTCAGCTCCAGGAAGATCTCAGACTCTTATTTCACATGAAAGGCTCTCTGAGCTAAGAAGGAAAAAAAGTTTGAGGAGCATATCTCAAGAAAACAATTGGCCAGGTGCTACTCCTTCAAGAGGTCCTGCCAAAGCAAAACAGATAGGTAAGATGCTAATCGGATAGAGGTGGGAAGCTAGTTGTAGCTATCCACTCTTGCTATTCAAGATGTACAAGAACAAACAATGTCAATGACCTTAAGTGGTTCTGAAACAACAAATAGTAACAGAGACTTAATTAATTGAGCAGGGATGGTTTTACCTTTTAAGCCCGTGATTATAACATTCGAGAATGTGCAATACTTCGTTAATACTCCTAAGGTAATTGCTCCCTCCTGATAAGTGCTTAAAGTCTGTTGCATATGACTTATATTGACTAAAATTTCGTACATAAAATCTTCCAGAAAATGCGAGAGCAAGGTTTCAAACAAAAAAGACTGCAGCTTCTTCAAGATATTACTGGGGCATTTAGGCCAGGAGTTCTTACAGCCTTGATGGGTGTCAGTGGAGCTGGGAAAACAACACTTCTCGATGTTCTCTCTGGACGTAAAACTGGTGGTATAATAGAAGGGGATATACGAATTGGAGGTTACCCTAAACGTCAGGCCACATATGCCAGAATATCTGGTTACTGTGAGCAAACAGATATACGTTCTCCACAAATCACAATAGAAGAATCACTGACGTACTCTGCTTGGTTACGTTTGCCTTCTCAAATTCCTCAAAGTACAAAAGCGGTATGATGCCTTTCTACTTATAACAACATATGAAACATAATTGCTAAATAAGCACGGCACTGTCAAAACAAAATCAGACTGCATGCAAAATGAAAATATAGAAAGTTAAAGAGGTGAGCTATGTCTCTCCGTATGGTTTCTTCATTGCGGGCACCTAAACTTCCCCGGACTCCGGAATGGTGGGAACCTGTTGCTGCCCATTTTTGGATATACAGAAAGCTAGTTCATGCAGGAGGGGTGGGACTGACCAGGAAACAGATATGCCAGCCTGTAGCTTCTCTCTTTGTCATTGCAACAAGGAAACAAATAGTGACAAATATATGTTTTTATTACAATGACATCCAAGAGAGAGAGAGAGAGATACACCTATGGCACGAGAACCAAGTGTTTCTTCTCATGATGTTTCGTTTCACAATGCATAAGTAAGATTTGTATGTTTACAGGAATTTGTTGCAGAAGTTCTTCAAATGATTGAACTCGATAACCTCAAAGAGATGTTAGTTAGCTTTCCTGGTGTAAGCGGCATATCAACTGAGCAGCGAAAACGGCTTACGATAGCTGTAGAGCTTGTCTCGAACCCATCCATAGTATTTATGGATGAGCCAACTTCTGGTTTAGATGCCAGAGCAGCTGCAATTGTTATGCGAATAGTGAAGAACATTGTAAGTACAATGAGGACAGTGGTGTGCACCATTCATCAGCCAAGTACTGACATATTTGAGGCATTTGACGAGGTAATCGTCTAGAACAAATAAATGCATTATCTTTCTCTCACATGTAACACCTCAGACCCCCGGCTTTGGGTTCATGCTTAAATCACTATTACAGCATTCAGACACCTGGCAACTTTGTTGTCCCTAATTACATCACCATGGCTATAGTGTAAACCATAGCATACAAAGTGGAAAAAAATCTTCAAGAACTAGAAACGAAAAAGTGTCTTAAATTTTGATTTCTTTTCTAGAGACTCACATTTTTTTTTAAGATGGTATCTTCTTTTGGCATATGTTTGATAGAAAATTCTGTTACTTCTTTTTCAGCTAATTCTAAGGAAAAGAGGAGGACAAATAATATATTCTGGAGAGCTGGGTTCAGAATTCAAGTAAACTCATCAATCATTTTGAGGCAAGCAACAAACCAACAGATGGTGCAGATATTTCTTCATTTCGCGTTAGTTTTTACAGTACATGTTCTGTAGGTTTGTTTCCCAAGTTCGATTCTTTCTCCTGATAAGAGCAGAAGAAAGAAATCATCTGGCCAGCTCCAGTTCTGAACTCACTTCCATAACTAGATTCAGAATCATTAAGTCACAATAAGGAGTCTATTTCAACTTTAATCTCATTTTTAAAAAAAGGAGTCTGTTTCGATTTAAACTTGTCCTTCACTCTCTATTGGAATGACCAGAAAAACACATAAACCCAACTTCCATCAAACCTGTCATTCTGAATAAACCCTCCCACCTACACCCTCCCCTTTTTCTCTCTGATAAGTCATCCTGAATATAACCCCATCCACAATCAATTTTCAGCAGCAAACATGAGTATTCAACTTTCTGAACTGAGAGTTATGTCATAAGGATAACTTGGAATTACTTATAAGTTCAATTTCTCAAAGTACTACACCGGTTGAGCACTAATAGTCCAGAAACTCAGGATTTGTTAAGTTATGACTTTGGTGCAGCCCTAGCATTTGTCAAACCCTGGTGAACACTTTTGGAACATGTCTTTTTGACAACCAATTAGTTACCAAGCAATCCAAGCAACTGGTAAAAAGATGTCCAAATGCAACAAAGATATGCAAAATATGATATAATTAACCCACTTTAAACAACAGAAATTGATACATCCACCTGCTTTTCAAATGAATAGTAAATACAACGGGCTCCGTGGTTTGTTTTGCGGGGGGTTGCTTTACATCTAAAGGGGCAAACATGTGAACATAAGTATTAGAAAAGCAAGTTCTCCAAGGTGGCAAATTGCAACAGAGACAGAACTGCTTTCCCGATTCAGGTCAAGGTAAGGCACCAAATGACTGGACTATAAAGGAAGAGAAATTGTGTTCATATATCAAGAAATGAGGAGTTCAATGATAGGATTACGGCTCACCATAAGGTTGTCTTGAGATTTTCCAAGCAAAAAAGTGCAGCCACAAGTCAGGGACAACTTCCAGCTACCAATAGTTGGAGGATTTCAACAGATAAACTTTCAAAGAATTCAAAACTCCAACTTTGAATTCTCAACCGAGCAAAATGTGTTAACGAAAATATCCAATTAGGTTTACTTGAGAAACCAAACCTATCCGCAACTACAATTTAATGATAACACAGGAAAATAAAATACATGGCTATCAAACTCATTCAGCATTTTGTCTTCTTGGCAGAATATTCCTGGAGTGCCAAAAATTAATGAACAAAACAACCCTGCCACATGGATGCTAGAGGTTACAAGTCCATCTGCAGAAGCTCTACTTGGTTTAGACTTTGCCCATCTCTACAAAGAATCTCATCTATATAGGTAAGTGATACATATAATAATACATGATTCAATCAGAGATGTCTGCTTTTGGACTGAAACACAGGCAAATAATGCTTACTTATATATCATCCTACGCATGAAGTAAATTACGTAACTTACATTCTTCTCTATGTAGGTATACCAAGGAACTAGCTAAAGAACTGAGCTCCCCGGCAGAAGATGCAAAGGAATTACACTTTTCTACTTCCTATGCGCAAAATGGTTGGGAACAATTCAAAGCATGCCTCTGGAAACAACACTTGTCTTATTGGAGGAGTCCTAAATATAACTTGGTGCGCTTAACATTTATTACCATGGCATCTCTTCTATTTGGAGCAATCCTTTGGCGGAAGGGGAAGAACATGTAAGACTGATGTGTGGATTTACTTGAGGATTACATACTAGCATGCTCGTAGGAATTAAGTTTGTGTGAGTGAAATCATGCATCTTCCAAGATATCTAAGCTAACTTGGACCAGTTTTAGACCAGCAACTGATTAGAAGTAAGGCTTGTTTCCTTTGGTCTTAGAGAAAACCTCCACAAAATCACTCCTACCATTTCTTTATCATATCAAAAACACTTGCATCAAACTCTATCCCATATTAACACGATAATGTTTACTTGCGTCTTCTTAGACCTACTATATCATGTACTGCAACGGAAGTCTACTGCGCTAGATCCTAGCATACTGCAAGCATTTTCCTGTGTATGATGCCGGTTTCTTCAACATCTCGAAGAATACTGATTTGCAAACTTTGACCACAAAGGTAGATTAGAATACGGCATAAGCCGCCAGGATAGAGATTAAGCATAACCGAAACAAAAATTGCCTGACAATCAAAATCCGGCAGCCCCCAAACCGTAATATGGAGATCCTCTAGATTGTAGGTTACATAATCCAAAAACTTCTCTCTGCCCCCTTCTAAAATCCTGTTTCACCTGCTAAACAGAAATACATATATTTGTCATATATTTTACCTCTAAATGGTAGCTTATCAACAATCCATGCACGTAAGCATTACCAACAAAACTGTATAGTGATTATGATGTCTAACATTGTTTCTTGTTGTCTCCTTAACACTGAGAAGTTTGAACTTGTTCCTCTTCACTAAAACTGCTGATTGTGATCCTTGTTCTAAAGAAATGGCGAACAGGATTTGTTCAACATATTGGGATCGATGTTTATTTTCCTACAATTTTTGGGAATAGGCAACTGCTCATCTGTTCTGCCATTTATAGCAACTGAGAGCACTATAATGTACAGAGAAAGATTTGCTGGAATGTATTCCTCCTGGGCTTACTCATTTGCACAGGTACAGAAACATTCAAAAGCATGTCATTGTTTTCTAGGTCAAGATTCAAAAGATCGGTATTTTTCCAAATCAGACATTCTTCTAAGAATAGGCTTTTTCTAATATTGCAGATGACGATTGAGATCCCATATATATTCCTTCAAGCAGCTCTATTTGTGATAATCACATATCCAGCAATAGATTTCTACTGCTCCGAATATAAAATATTTTGGTATTTCTACACAATGTTTTCTACGCTGCTCTACTTCACATACCTTGGCATGCTGCTCGTTTCGATTACCCCTAATTTCCAAGTGGCTTCAGTGCTGGCAAGCTTCTGCTACACCATGTTGAACCTGTTCTCTGGGTTTCTCATACCTGGACCAGTAAGCCAACTCTGACTCTCGTGATCCTGGCAATTGCAGTTTGCCTTCTTTATTCTATTAATTTTGGCAACATCAACCAAACCATTTTCATAAGATATGAAAGCCGTAAAAACACGATTTCTCTTCAAGAACAAACCAAATTTCTAGAGATGTACGTCTCAGTATCTATTTTGATGCAAATACTAAAAAGTGCATTTGTTATTCAAGATTGTGAGCGCAACTTAATACTAATTTTGATACGCTGATCTAGCTCTTTTTTCTTGTAGCGAATTCCAAAATGGTGGGTTTGGTGTTACTGGATTTGCCCGACAGCCTGGTCCCTGAGAGGTCTTCTTACATCACAATATGGAGATATAGACAAGGAAATTATAGTATTCGGCGAACGCAAAGCAATCAATTCCTTTTTACAGAGTTATTTTGGGTTTCGTCGTGATTTCCAAGGCGTGGTAGCATTCCTACTGATCTCTTTCCCACTTGTCTCTGTATTTTGCTTCACATACTCCATGGCAAAACTTAACTTTCAGAGGAGGTAAAAATGCCAAATACATCATGTAGTTCTTAAAAGCCAATAACCTTCAAAAATGCTTAAGGATGTATATTACTGATCTTAATCAACCT